>JAPVLO010000409.1:0-702500 GCA_027257055.1 Cephalopachus bancanus | reverse complement strand
TTGCTCAGGCTGGTCCTGAACCCCTGAGTTCAGGCAATCTTCTCGTCTCTGCCTCCCAAACAGGCATGAGCAACTGCGCCCAGCCCGACTTACTTTCTAAAAGTTACAGTGGCTTTTTTTTTTAACTCTGGATGAACTACACCAGAAAAATAAAGTAATTAAATGGTGCTTCCTCCAATTATTTGTGATTTAATAAAAGTTAATCTTTGTTCAGGCTTAAGCCTTTAAGCTCACAGAGTCCCTGCCCTCATAATTGATTTGGGAGAGGGATCAGGAAGAGAGATGGGATGAGTACAAACGCCCTGTGCATAAATTATTGACATTTTGACTACAGCCCAGAATCCCTTGAGGCACTTTCCTGGGAGCCCTGCCCAAGTTCCAACTGCAAAAACAGAGAGAGAAGTTAAAACTAAGATGAGACATCTGGCCAGGATAAGGGCAGAGCCTGGAGTGGACATTTGAAATCATTTGTGGGAAGAAAAATAGAAAAAAATTATGGGCCAGGCTCGGTGGCTCAGCCTGTAATCCTGTGCTTTGGGAGGCTGAGGTGAGTGGATGCCTGAGCCCGCGGGTTCGAGACCCGCCCGGGCAACTTGGCGAGACCTCGTCTCTATAATAAATCAAAAAATTAGCCGGGCGTGGTAGCGCACGCCTGTAGTTCTGGCTACTTGGAAGGCTGAGGCGGAAGGATCGCCGGAGCCCAGCAGGTCAAGGCTGCAGTGGCCAGGAGCGGTCACTGCACTCCAGTCTGGGCGACCGAGTGAGACTCCAACTCAAAAAAAAAAAAAAAAAGAAAAAGAAAAAAATTATGCATTCAGCTCATATATATATTTTTTTGAGTTGGAGTCTCACTCCGTCGCCCAGACTGGAGTGCAGAGGCCGCTTCCAGCCACCGCAGCCTCCATCTACTGGGCTCCGGCGATCCTTCCGCCTCAGCCTTCCAAGTAGTTGGAACCACAGTTGTGCACCACCATACCCGGCTAATGTTTTGATTTACTGTGAGACAAGGTCTCGCCAAGTTGCCCAGACGGATCTTGAACCTGCGGGCTCAGGCAATCCACTCCCCTCAGCCTCCCAAAGCGCTGGGATTACAGGCTGAGCCACCGAGCTCGGCCTCAATATATATTTCTAAATCACCACAATGCCGTTACCCAGTACTTATCTCTAACATTACCACAATCACATCCAACAAAATTAGTAACTGTTCTTTCATATAATCATAATACCTTGTTCATGTTCAGTTTTCTCCCAATTGTCTTTAAAAAAAAAAAAGAAAGAAAGAAAAAGATTTTTTTTTTAACAGTTGGCTAGTGCAAATCAGGATCCAAAGCCCATACGTTGCATTTGGGTTACACGCCTCAAGTCTCCGTTAATTTGTAACAGTTCTGTCTTCCTTTGTTGTTTTAATGCCATTTATTTGTTGGAGAATTGGGTTTTTTGTCCAGAGAATGTGCTGGAGTCCAGAATTGGCCGATTGTTTCCTCCTGGTTGCATGCGCTTCTCTTTTCCTTCAGTTTATCTGTCTATCCTGTATGGACAGTATTTCAGGAAAACCAAATGGTTGATGAGGGAAAGTTCCTTTTTTCCCCCCTCTTTTAGAGACAGGGTCTCAGTCTGTCACTCAGGCTAGAGTGCAGTGGTGCAGTCATAGCTCACTGTAGCCTTCAACTCCTGGGCTCAAGCGATCCTCCTGCCTCAGCCTTCAGAGTAGCTGGGACTACTGAAGGAAAATTCCTTCGAGAAGTTTCACAGTGAATAAATGCAGGATAAATGCTTAAATTAGAAAGTCGTCACTTTAAAAGTCCTGACAAAATAATACATCCAGGGAACGATCCTCACCGACTGCTGAAATTATTAGGAAAAACACTGATGGGAGCATTGTGAGGGAGGGATCGGCCCACAGCCCTGGGCCTGCTGGATCAATTGCAACGTGATACAAATCAGAAGATCAAACATCATGTGCCTCCGATATGACGCAGGAATGAGGCACAAACAGCACCACCTTGAATTATAATTGCCAAAAATTAAAAACCTGAACTTAACCCTAATCAAGCCTCAGATGAAGCAGCCTCCTTCCTGGTTGCTGGGAGGTTTGCCACTTTTCATGACATCGCAACCTGTTTTTGTGGTGTTAACAATTTTTATTGACTTTCTTTTTTTGTTTTGAGTCGGAGTCTTACTCCATCGCTCAGGCTGGAATGCAGTGGCATGCTCATGACCACCCCAGCATCGGCCTGCTGGGCTCCGGCGATCCTTCTGCCTTGGCTTTCCAAGTAGCCAGAACTACAGGCACATGCTACCACACCTGGCTCATTTTTTATTTATTGTTGAGACGAGGTCTCGCCAAGTTGCCCGGCTGGTCTCGAACCCGCGGGCTCAGGCAATCCACTTGCCTCTGCCTCCCAAAGTGTTGGGATTACAGGCTGACCCACCGAGCCCGGCCTTTTCTTGATTTTCTAAGTAACACATGCTCATTGTTCTCGGCTAGCACTAGGAATCAAAGATGAGGAGACAGTGTGTGGCTGCTTTAAACCTCCCAGTACTAGCCCTGAAGTCCTGGGGAGTACAAAGGTCGATTAGACATGGATCCCGCCCTGTGGCCAGGCTGACAGTTCTGAGGACAGGCAAGAGGTCACTTAGAGTTACCTTTTTGAAACTTTTACATAAGAGCTAGCTATGAAGACCATGTGATAAAACTCCTGAGACCTGACACCCTCTGCCAGCACCAAATACCTGAGGCCTCCTGTCCAGGAACTAAGGTGTCAGTATAGCCTTTCCCAGCCCTACTCCAGAGGTCCTCACAGCATCCCTGGTTTGCCGGTTGCTGGACCCCAGCGAGTGACTACCCTTGGGTTCTTGCCATGAATCTAGCTGCCTTCTGGTTTTCTCCCACCAGGTTTTGGCACCTGTGCATACCACTTTTCTTTTCTTTTCTTTTCTTTTTTTTGAGTCAGAGTCTTACTCTGTTGCCCAGGCTGGAGTACAGTGGCACGCTCCCGGCCACTGCAGCCTCAACCTGCTGGGCTCCGGCAATCCTTCCGCCTCAGCCTTCCAAGTAGCCAGAATTACAGGCATGCGCTACCACGCCCAGCTGGTTTTTTTATTTATTGTAGAGATGAGGTCTCGCTGCCCAGGCGGGTCTCGAACCTGCGGACTCAGGCAATCCACTCACCTCGGCCTCCCAAAGGCGCCACCGAGCCCGGCTAGTTTTTTTTTTTTTTGAGTTGGAGTCTCACTTTGTCACCCAGACTGGAGTGCAGTGGCACGCTCCCGGCCACTCCAGCCTCGACCTGCTGGGCTCCGGCAATCCTTCCGCTCAGCCTTCCAAGTAGCTGGAACTACAGGCACGCGCTACCACACCCGGCTAATTTTTTATTTATTTTAGAGATGAGGTCTTGCCAAGTTGCCCAAGCAGTTCTCGAACCTGTGGGCTCAGGCAATCCACTCACCTCGGCCTCCCAAAGTGCAGGATTACAGGCTGAGCCACCGAGCCCGGCTCAAAAAGTTTTTTTTTTTAAATAGGTGGGTGTGATGGCATATGCCTGTAGTCCCAGCTACTCAGGAGGCTGAGGTGGAAAGATTGCCTGAGCCCGGGAGGTCAATGCTGTGGTGAGCCACGATTGTGCCACTGCTTTCCAGCTCGGGGACAGAGTGAGACCCTGACTCAAACAACAACAACAAATAGTCTACATTGATCAGTAGATCCAGATATTGTCATTTACCCATCCTTCCTCAGCTGTGCAGTCTCTGCAATCCAGCACTGGGGCTAACAGAAGCTGACAACATGCAGGCAATTTCATGTTTCAAACAAGTTCATCCTCCAAGGGTGGCCTATGTAGACAGCTGGAATATAGGCAGGGCAGCACTCTGAAATCTGCCCCAGATTGTGTTAAGCTGATAAATAACCTAAACTAAAAGAAAGAGTAGGAACAGACTTTATCTGAGCAGAGAGTGTCTATCTCAAAACTTCATCCAAAGAAGATAGGATAATGTCCTAGGACATTGGATGTATTCATTGCCCAGAGAGCAGATAAAACATGAGTGAAAAAAGAAAAAATTATTTAAATTAATTTGTTTTTTCCTTTTCCTTGAAAGCTGTGATGGAAAATTTTAAAAAAATCTGTTGGCTGGGTGCAGTGGCTCAAGCCTGTAATCCCAGCACTTTGGGAGGCTGAGGTGAGGGGATTGCCCAAACCCGTGGGTTCAAGAACAGCCTGGGCAACTTGGCGAGACTTCATCTCTACAATAAATCCAAAAATTGATTGGGCATGGTAGCACGCACCTGCAGTTCCGGCTACTTGGAAGGCTGAGACAGAAGGATCACCAGAGCCCAGCAGGTCGATGCTGGGGGTGGCCATGAACATGCCACTGCACTCCAGCCTGGGCAACGGAGTGTGACTCCTACTCAGAATAAAAAGAGCCATCTATTAGGGCTAACCCCAGATGTCCAGATGTCTTTCCTGTTTGATGCCACCTGAACATTGACAAACCTTTCTATATGTATCAGTCAACATCACATCTGCTGGAAGCCCCCTGAGCCCCTGGTCCAGAGTGGGATGACTTGTCCCTGTGAGGCCAAACTTGCCTGGAGCTCAGTCCTTGGATTTACTAAATATGGTTATCTCTTTGCCCTGATTTCCAATGACAGTGGGTCCCCAAATGCCAAGGGGGTCCTTCCCTTAGTTCAAACAGAGAGCTAGGATGGTGATTGAGACCCCTTCTCCACCCCGGGTACTTGGGACCTAAAGAGAAGGTGGCTGGAATTGAGGTGGCAAAGGAGGCCCTCCCTCCCTGGACAAGTGGAATTTTCAGGCTACCCTCTAACTTCCAGACATGTGTCTGTGGTGCATGACAGATCCACACTTCTGAGGCCCAGGTAGAAAAATTGCCAATATCCCATATGCTATGCTTTTTAAATACATTTTTTCTCTTTTTAAAAAATTAATGCTAATTTTCCCAGATTGGTCTTGAACTCCTGGCTTGAAGCAGTCTTCCCACCTCAGCCTACCAAAGTGCTAGGATTACAGGCATGAGCCACTGGGCCTGGCCCATATACCGCCATCCTTCTTGCCTGCACCCCTTGCTGCCAAAATTCAGGACTGAGCAAGCCAAAGGAAACAGCCAGAATGCATCTTGGAGTATGTTGCTGACAGCTCAGTTACTGCTCATGCCCTGGTGTTTGTGCCTTTCAGATGGAGGCTCCATGGTGAAGGCCCGGGTGCTGACTTGCGTGGAAGGGATGAACCTGCCCTTGTTAGAACAAGCCATCCAGGAGCAGAGGCTGTACCAGCAAGAGAGGGACCGCGGCCAATAGGAAATGGGCAGCCCCGACAACATCCCCCATCCCACCGGCTGCCGAGGCCAAACCCGCTGGAGCTGCAGGAGCCCTGCAGAGTGTACACGCTTCCCAAGGGATGGCCGTTGTCTGGACCAGAGTGTTGAGGGGCGGGTGTTTAATCCAGCTCCTTCCTTCCCCTAATCTGGAATTGGCCCAGAAATGAGGCCCTGGAGAGCAGGCCCCCAAATCTGCGCCCCCTGCCCCCCGGAGACTGCAGGTGGTCAAGCTCTGGGCGCTGGAGCTGAGCCTCGCAGGGGGACATGGAGGGTTCCAGAAGGTCCTCGTGAATAAAGGCCCCACTAGTGGGCGTGACTCTACGATGTGTGCACGTGGTGCAGCGCCGGCAGGGGCCAGGAGGGGGAGCCTCGGAGCAGGCAGCCCGCCAGCAGTGAGGCTGCAGCCTGCTGAGGGTTTCTGGTGAATTCTGGGCTGGGGGCCTGAGGGGAGGGTGCGGGGGGCCCAGGAGCCCTAGTGGGAGGGTCCGGGTGGCAGAGGGGCCGCCTCTGCTGAGGTTCTGCCCTCAGAGAAGGCCAAGCATCGTCAAATGGGCTGGGCTGAGGCCCTGGGCCCTGACGGTGCGGCCTAGGGCAGAACTGTGGCTTCAGAAGCCCTTCCTCACCCCCGACCTCTGCTTCGAGCTGGCGCCAGGTCTTGGGCAGCCGCCCTGTGCCCCCAGAGCCTAGGCCTGGCTGGGCCGAGGCGGGGGCTGAGGCAGGAGAAGCTTGGGCCTTCCACGTGAAGTATCTGGGCACAGCTGCAGCTGGCTCCCACCTGGGCACTGGGCAAGAGGCAGGGGTCCTGGTTGGGCTGGGTGAGGGGCAGCCCCCCCACAGGTTCCCAGGCAGGATGAGCTGGGGTGGGGGTTGGAAGGACCAGGGCCACAGGCCCTGGGAGCTGGGCAGCTCGATGGGGGCTGGGCAGAGTGTTGGGAGGAGGCTGGAGGGGCAATGGGGGCACTGGGCATGGGGTGTGAATGGCTGGTGCTGTTTCCCCGGGCAGCTCTGCAGACATGGATGTGTTCCAGAAGGTAGAGAAAATCGGAGAGGGCACCTATGGGGTGGTGTATAAGGCCAAGAACAAGGAGACGGGGCAGCTGGTAGCCCTCAAGAAGATCAGGCTGGATCTGTGAGTGCTGGGACCCCCAGGCCGCCTGTCCTCGGCCACCTGAGAAATCACCCTCCATTCATGCCCTGGTCTCGGAGGTTTACACTCAATCCTTTTCCTGGTGTCACCCAGTCGTCCTGGGACAGCCACATAGATACAGCCCTTAACCTGTTTTTACCCCAACTCACTGCCTCCCTACCAGCCTTGCCCTGGGCCCTGCTCCATGGAGCCTTGTGGGTATAATAAATGCCTAGGAGCACAGGTCCCCGTTGCCAGGATGGGCCATCTGAACGGTAACGAGGAACACAGAAGCAAATTCCCCTGGCCAGAAGTGCCCTTCTTGGCACCTGCCTCCACGCCCATGGTTGTACCCTCATTTCCTGCAGGGAGACTGAGGGGGTCCCAAGCACAGCCATCAGGGAGATCTCCCTGCTCAAAGAGCTGAAGCACCCCAACATCGTCAGGTGAGGTGGGGACAGTGGTGGGAAGCTGGGGTGGTGGAGACCGCATCCTGACCGGCATCTCCCTGCCAGGCTGCTGGATGTGGTGCACAACGAAAAGAAGCTCTACCTGGTGTTCGAGTTCCTCAGTCAGGACCTGAAGAAGTACATGGACTCCACTCCTGCCTCGGAACTCCCCCTGCACCTCGTCAAGGTAGGGAGGGAAGCCTGAAAAGGGAGGGACACCCCACCCAGCCAGCCACCTTCCACACAGCTACCTCCTGCTCATTACTCCAGAGCTACCTCTTCCAGCTGCTGCAGGGGGTGAATTTCTGCCACTCCCACCGAGTCATCCACCGAGACCTGAAGCCCCAGAATCTGCTCATCAATGAGTTAGGCGCCATCAAGCTGGCTGACTTTGGACTGGCTCGAGCCTTCGGGGTGCCCCTACGCACCTATACCCACGAGGTATCTCGGGACAGAGGGGAGAGAAGGGCAGTCAAAGGAACATCACCCGTGCATTCAGCCACCTGAGCCAGGCGCAGTGGTTCATGCCTGTGATCCCAGCACTTTGGGAGGCCGAGGTGGGAGGATCACTTGAGCCCAGGAGTTCGAGACTAGTCTTGGCAACATAGTGAGACCCCATCTCTTTAAAAAAAAAAAAAAAAAAGCCTGGGCTCGGTGGCTCAGCCTGTAATCCCGCGTCTTTGGGAGGCTGAGGTGAGTGGATTGCCTGAGCCCGCCGGTTCAAGACCCGCCTGGGCAGCGAGACCTCATCTCTACAATAAATCAAAAAATCAGCCGGGCGTGGTAGCGCATGCCTGTAATTCCGGCTACTTGGAAGGCTGAGGCGGAAGGATCGCTGGAGCCCAGCAGGTCGAGGCTGCGGTGGCCGGGAGCGGCCACTGCACTCCAGTCTGGGTGACAAAGTGAGACAAAAAAAAAAAAAAAGAAGCGGGTTCGGTGGCTCAGCCTGTAATCCTGCGCTTTGGGAGGCTGAGGTGAGTGGATTACCTGAGCCTGCGGATTCGAGACCCGCCTGGGCAACTTGGTGAGACCTCATCTCTACAATAAATCAAAAAAAAAAAAAAAAAATCAACCGGGCATGGTAGCGTGTGCCTGTAATTCTGGCTACTCGGAAGGCTGAAGCAGAAGGATCGCCGGAGCCCAGTGGGTCGAGGCTGCGCCACTGCACTCCAGTCTGGGTGACAGAGTGAGACTTCAACTCAAAAAAAAAAAAAAGTAGGTTGGGCTCGGTGGCTAAGCCTATAATCCTGCATTTTGGGAGGCCGAGGTGAGTGGATTGCCTGAGCCTGCGAGTTCGAGACCCGCCAGGGCAACTTGGCGAGACCTCATCTCTACAATAAAATTTAAAAAACTCACCAGGCGTGGTAGCGTGTGCCTGTAGCTCCGGCTACTTGGAAGGCTGAGGCGGAAGGATCGCCAGAGCCCAGCAGGTTGAGACTGCAGTGGCTGAGAGCGGCCATGGCACTCCAGTCTGAGCGACAGAGTGAGACTCCAACTCAAAAAAAAAAAAAAAAAGTAGCCAGGCATGGTGACTCACACCTGTAGTTCTAGCACTTTGGGAGGTGGAGGTGAGAGGATTACCTGAGCCCAAAGGTTCGAGACCAGCCTAGGCAACTTGGCGAGACCTCGTCTCTAAAATAAATTTTTAAAACATTAGCTGAGTGTGGTGGCCTGTAGTTCCAGCTACTTGAAAGGCTGAGGCGGAAAGATCACCTGAGCCCAGCAGGTCCAGGCTGTGGTGGACATGAGTGTGCGACTGCACTCCTGCCTGGGTAATAGACTGAGGCTCCAACTCAGAAAAAAAAAAATCACCCTGAATGATTTCCTCCCCGTCTCCCCCACAGGTGGTGACACTGTGGTATCGCGCCCCTGAGATCCTCTTGGGCAGCAAGTTCTATTCGACGGCTGTGGATGTCTGGAGCATTGGTTGCATCTTTGCAGAGATGGTATAGAGACACATGGCCACAGGGGGCCACAGGCAGGGACCTACTGGATGATGGGTGGGCCCACTGATGCTTATATTAGAGATAGATTAAGGAGGGTTTGGGACTGGCAGAAGGACTGAGGAAGCCAACCTTGTTCCAGAAATAGCTAGAATTCTTTGCAAAGCGCTGGGAATTATATCTTGATGGCCCCTCCCTGGTTCTGTGTGACAGAGCGGTAGCCTCTGCACCTTCCTTTCTTCCCTGTTGCAGGTGACACGCAAAGCCCTGTTTCCTGGTGACTCTGAGATTGACCAGCTCTTTCGTATCTTTCGCACCCTGGGAACACCGAGTGAAGCCATGTGGCCCGGAGTCACCCAGCTGCCCGACTACAAGGGCAGCTTCCCCAAGTGGACCCGGAAGGGGCTAGAGGAGATTGTGCCCAATCTGGAGCCAGAGGGCAAGGACCTGCTCATGGTAGGTGCAGGGGAGCGAGAAGAGCGCCCTGGTCTGGCCACTTCACCCAGAGCGTCTCCCTGTCACCCAGCCGCCTATATATAACCCTGGCGCTTTGAGTCCAACTAGCCTTTTTCCTGACCCCTGTACACAGTCGGCCTGTCCTTGGCCTTGGGTGTATTGGCCAGCCTAGAAACCTGCCTCATGATAAGTCCAATGTTTATCTTCCCCTTTAAAATGCCTCTCGTCTCATGATTGCCCCATCTAAGCTGTGTACTTCTCCAGGCTGGGCCACGCCTCCTCTGCCTGGGTGTACCCCCCAGTGCCTTCTACAGTGGTTAGTCTTCACCCAGGCTGATCAGAACAAGCTGTTCCCTGCTGCCTGGGCTCCTGCCACAGTCCTCACCCTTTCTGTTACACCATCTTGACCCCTTGGGCTGTCCCAGGCCAGACTGCCCAGGAGGCCTCAGGCAGAGCCATCCACTGTCCATTCTTTTTTTTTTTTTTCTTTGATTTGGAGGGTCTTACTCTGTTGCCCAGACTGGAGTGTGGTGTCATAGTCATGACTTACCACAGCCTCGACCCCCTGAGCTGAGGTGATCCTTCCATCTCAGCCTCCTCAACAGCTGGGACTACTGGTATACACCACCATGCCCGACTATTTTTTAAAATTTTGGGGGAGAAGAAGTCTTGCTATGTTGGCCAGGCTGGTCTCAAACTCCTAGGCTCAAGCAGTCCTCCCACCTCAGCCTCCCAAAAGTGCTGGGATTATAGGCGTGAGTACTGCTCCCGGCCAAGTCATCCATTGTTGTCAACAAAGTCTCAAAGCCACATTCCTTAATCTGGTGTTGTGTCAGAGGAAGGCATTTTCATGTTCATTCAGTCTGTGCATCCAACTTTCCAGAAGTCTGTGTGTGTTGCCTACCAACCCAAAGGCAGCAGGATGCCCTGGGCCTCCAGCCAAGGCTCCTAGTTTCCATCCCGCTTTTCCACAGCAGGGGGTCCTTCCATATCCTGCCTGGGTTTAGGGGCTCTAGGGCATAGAGCTGGATGGGTCAGCCTCTCCGGTGTCAGCTTCTCCTTCCATCTCTCCTCCCTGCTCTTTGAATTCCAGCCCCCCACCCCAGGATGTTTCCTGGACAGATTTGGTCCCTGCTTCCTGATACAGGAGGGACATCTGTGCTCTTCTCAACTAGAAGCTGACTGGGACCTGGAACCCTCCCAGAGGAGGGGCGGCTGACTCAGCTTCGGTTGCCTGAGGAGTCCTGAGTGACTCTTAGGGCTAGACTAGAACTAACTCTTTGTCCTCAGATTCTGGGAGTGGCCAGAACTGGCTCCAGAGCCAAGAAGTTGTAGGTTTAGGGGCACCCACTACAGGGCTTGGGCCTCCAGCTGGGACCTGGGAGGGGCATTCCTCCTCCCCTTTCTGGCCACACCCAGGCACCATCTCTTTCCTTGTCCTCCTTCCCAGCAACTCCTGCAGTACGACCCCAGCCGGCGGATCTCGGCCAAGGCCGCCCTGGCCCACCCGTACTTCTCATCTCCTGAGCCCTCCCCGGCCGCCCGCCAGAGTGTGCTGGAGCGTTTCTACCGTTAACGTCAAGGCCAAGCTTATGTCCTCTCTTGAGCAGCTGCTGTCCTGGCTGCCTCCCGCCATTCGCGAGAGAGGACAAATCTGGGGAGAGTGGAGTTCTGAGGAGCTTGGTGGCAGAGGGCTAAGTTTGGGTTAGTCATGCCCACAGGTTAGCGAGTTCCTGGGTTGTTTGTTGGGTTTGATGGTGCCGCTTCAAAGTAGGGCACAGCTGCTCTACGGTCGAGGGCATGTGTTAGAGACTGGTCCCCTGGCACTGGAACTACAGGTGCCAAGTTGGGGGCAGGGGGCCTGCCTGGGCTTTGGGCTAAGTACTTCTGGGGCCCTTCACCCGCCCTAGTCTGCAGCCACAGTTAGACCCTGAGGGAAGGGTGCCCTCTGCTGGTCTTTTGGATTGAAATGTTTTTCTAGTTCACAGTTCCAAGTTAAACAGGAAGGAGAGAGTGAGGAGAGAGGCAATCTTCCTGAGGTCGGGCTGCGTGTGGCTGTTCTTCAGTTAAGATATGCTTCTGTCGGTTTGCTTCTGGCTTGAGAAATAGGAAATAAACATGACACACTCTGGAGTTTTCTGGCATTATTCTGCTAATGGGGAATGCCTGGGCTTGCTGACAAGGGGGACACTGACAGAGGGCTGAAGATTGTCCTGGCCTGAACTGAGCCAGTGGGGAGGCTGAGGTGTGGTGGGGAGGCAGCAGCTGTTCCGTGATCCCTTTCCATGACCTGCCACGGCGTCCCTGCCCAGAATCCAAGGAAGCACAGCCCCCAGAGAACACCCCATGTCCCGGGTAGGTGAGTTGGGCATATCCAACTGGGAAAGCATCCAAGCAGTGCTGTCCCTGTGCTCAGATCCCAGACAAATGGATCCTGTGTTCTCAAATGTGAACGAGACACAGTACTGGGGGGGGAATTCATTTATTGGAATCACTGGGTCAGGGAGGAGGGAAACACAGAGCTGCTGCTGGTCTGGGGATGGGTCGGGCACCAAGATAAGGGGAGGGAGCCCAACACCATAAATGTTTGAGTAGTAAAATAACAGGACTGTGGTCGAGAGAGGGAAGACCCACTGCCTGGGATCAGCTGCCCTGGGGTGAGGGTAGCTGCATCCTACCCGCCCCAACGCACACACTGTCCCGGCTGCTTGGCCTGCATCAGCGCAGGGAGCGTGGGACTGTGGGAGAGGCCGAGCGGTAGCAGCGGTACCCCTCCAGCGTGGCTGGGAGGAGCAGCAGACCGCTCAGGGGGTCTTTGCGGCAGCGGCCCATGGCCTCTTTGTAGCTCAGCCGTTCCTTGGAGATGGGGTCTGTCAGATCCTTCTCGTAGCTGGACTCGTCCTGCAGGAGCTGGGCCAGCTCTTCGCTGATCATTCCGGAGAGCAGAGCCTGTGGGACAGGAATGCGGCCTGTCCTCTTAGGGTCGATGAGCCCCCCGGTCAGGTGCTGCACCTGCAGGTGCAGGAGCACGCTCTCCCAGGGCATCCAGCCCCTCTGGACGGCCTCGCCCACTGACAGCCTCTTCTTGGTGACAGGGTCCTCGATGCCAGTGAAGGCCTTCTGGGCGTTGAGCAGCCTCTGCGTGGAGGTGTTCTCGATCAGGCCCCTCTCCACGGCCTTGTGCACGGAGTAGCGCTCGCGGCTAAGCAGGTCCACGATGCCCCCCGTGGCCGCCTGGGCTTCCAGCAGCTTCTGCCCAGTGATGGGGTCCAGCATGTTCTTGGCCACGGCCGTCTTGATGCTGCACTTGTTGTCTGTGGTTGTGTCGTAGATCCCGGCGATGGGGAAGCTGTCGTCACCGAACCCGAGAGAGAAGCCAGGAGAGAAGAAACCGGTGCTCTGGGAGGCTGGGGAGGCGAGTGGGGACTTGGAGATGATGGAGCCGATGGAGAGCGAGGAGCTCGGCTTGGTCTCCCCGGCCACAAGCAGGGCAAACTCTGAGATGGGCAGGCGGCCGTCCTTGTACAGATGGTACTCCTCCTTGGAGATGCGCCGGCAGCGGAGGGCGGCCTCGATGGAGTACTGCTTTCCGCTCTTGCGGTCCAGGAGCACAGACTCCTCCCCGCAGGGGCCCAAGGTGGTGACCTCCTCCCAGTCACACTCGAGCTCCTGCAGCTGGAGGTACTGGCCTCGGTCGATGATGCCCCTCTTGTAGGCCTCATACGGGGACATGTCCTTCCCCGTCTCGGGTTCCAGGATGGAGATCTTGGTGGAGAGGTTGTTCTCCCGCGTCGGGGTCTCCTGGCTGAGCTCCTCCCGGCTCACCCTGGTATGCAGGTCCCGCAGGGCACGCTCCTTCTCGTAGATCTGGTCCTTCTCGCGGAGGATGGCCGCCTCGAGCTGTGAGAGCGCCTGGCCCCGCTGGGCCGCCGTCTGCCGCTCGCTCTCCGTCTTCTGGCTGAGCAGCCTCGACTCCTCCTGCAGCTGCAGCGCCTGCTGCTGCTTCTGCCTCTCCAGCGCCCGCAGCTCCTGCCGCAGCCGCCCGCACTCCTGGCCCGCCGGGCCCCGGGGCCTTCTGCAGCTCAGCCTCCTCCCGCGACCGGGTTTCCCCCCAGCGCCTCCGCCCTGTCAATCCGCTGCCGCAGGTGCCGCGCCTCCTCCTCCCGGCCCTGCAGGGCTGCACGCTCCCGGGTGAGCGCCTCCCACACGCGGGCCCGCTCGTCCTCCAGCGCCCGGTCCTTCTGCACCCGGATCACCTCCTTGTAGATGGTTTTCTCCTGCGACTTGGTTTTCTGGAGGACGTCGATCTGGACCTGCAGGTTCTTGCTCTCGCGGCGCAGTTCTGTCACCCGGGCCTTCTCCTGGTCCAGGTCCCGCCGCAGGGCTTCCGTGGACTTCTCCAGATCCGGGTCCTTCTCCAGCTCGACCACTTCCTCCATGATGATCTTCTCCTGCACCACGGGGGGCCGCTGCTCCAGCTCCTGGATCCGCAGGGTCAGCTGCCGCAGCTCCCTCTCCACGGCCAGCTTCTTGTTGCGGTCCTCCCGGAAGCTGAGCAGGCCCTCCTGCTCCTCCACGCGGGCCTGCAGCTGCTGCACCTCGAGCTCCAGCTGCCGCCGCCGGCCCACCTCCTCATCCAGGCTCTGGCTCAGCCGGCCGTGCTCGTCGCGCAGCTTCGGGTCCTTCCGGGTGACCACCACCTCCTGCACCACCACCTTCTCCTCGGGCTTCCTCCTCTCCAGCAGCAGAAACCTGCTCTGCAGCTCGTGGACGGCGTCCTCGGCGGCCCGCCTCTTCTGGGTGGCCTCCCGCACCTCCTGGCGGAGCCGCCCCGCCTCCTTCTCCAGGACCGGGTCCTTCTCGTGGCGCACCACCTCCTTGCTCACCGTCTTGGTCTCCACCTTGGCCCGCTCACGCTTCCACTCGTCGCGCTCGCCCTGCAGGCGGATGAGCTGCTCCTGTGTGCGCCCGTGCGTGTTGACCAGCTCGTTGAGCTGGGCCTTCAGGCGGTCGACCTCGCGCAGCACCTCGGGGCTCCTCTCGTGCCTCACCACCTCCTGGGTCACCTCCTTGTACTCCACCGCGGGCTTCTGGGCGCGCAGGACCTCCAGTTCAGGCAGCAGCGTCTCCACCGCCTTCTCCATGTGACTCCTCTTGCCCGCGGTCTCCTGCAGCTGGGCCCGGAGCCGCGCGATCTCCTGCTGCGTGGCGGGGTCCACCTGGAAGACCTCGCTGACGCGCTCCTGCAGCTGCACCTTGGGCTTCTGCTTCTCGGCGGCGCTGTGCTTGCCGTGCAGGTCCCTCAGCTCCCGGGCCAGCGTCGCGTTCTTGCTCCTCTCCTCCTCGAGGAGACTCCTCAGCCGGGCGGACTCCTGGAGAAGGCCTGGGTCCTGCTCCACCTTCTTCACCTCCTTCACAATGACCTTGGGCTCCACCGAGCTGATGGCCCGCTCCAGGTCTTCGATGCGAGCCTGCAGCGTGGCCACGGCCTCCTCCGCCCGCTTCCTCTGCGCGGTGTCCTCCTCGATCTGCAGCCTCAGAGCCCGGGCTGCCTTGACCATTTCCGGATCCTTCTCCACCTGGACCACTTCTTTCACCACGACTTTCTCCTTCACGTCCACCTCCTTCCGCTCAAGGGCCAGCAGCTCCTTCTTCAGCTCTTCCAGCCGGGCCGAGACGACGGTGTCCTCCCCCCGGAGCTGCTGGATCTCTCTGCTGAGCTGGGCTGCCTGGCTGTCCAGGCGAGGGTCCCTCTCGATCTGGGTGACCTCCTTGGTCAGCAGATGAGGCTGCGTGGTCTTCCTCTGGCTCTCCAGGTGCACAACCTTCTGGGCTGTTGCCTCCAGGTCTGCCTGCAGGGTGGCACGCCTCCTGCCCTCCTCTTCCACCTGGGCCTTCACCTTGGCCAGGCTGCTCTCCAGCTGGGGGTCCCGGTAAAACTCCACCACCTCCTTCTCCTCTAGCCTCTCCAAAGGCCGCTGGGTCCTCAGCTGCAGCAGCTGGCTCCTCTGCTCCGCCAGCTCACGCTGCACCTGGGCCACATGCTTCCTCTCCTCCTCCAGCTGGGACTTCAGGGCCTCTGACTCTCTCCCTGCTCCGGCTGGGCTCTCGGACCCCTGCTTCGTGTCATGGGTCGCCTGGATGTCCTCACTGAGCTCCTTCTGCAGTGTGAGGAAGAAAGGAGACCACTGGGGTGAGGGGGAGAAAAGATAGGAGTCCTGTGTGCCTACACCCCCCACCGAGGCCAGAGACCCCTCTCTGCTTCCCGAGGCTTCCTGGTGGGTCCTGGGAGGTGGAGCTGAGGACCTGAGATGCTTGGTGCAGAATTTGGGGTAGATCCAGTCGATGCCATGATGTGGGGACGCGAGGCCGTGTGCAGGCCAGGTTTGCACTAGAAAGTGCAAATAGGACAGGTTCTCCCTGTCCCTTCTGAAACTCCCCTCCTTCCCTTTCCACCCAGGTTCCCAGAAATGGGCCTCCACTCCCCTGGGGGATGCTGCACTATGGCTGAGGATAGTAGGGAGGCCAGCAAGTCACCAAGAATCCTGGGAGCTTCTGGGGTACCAGGGATGGATTCCCAGGTGGGGGCCTGTTGCCATGGTGGCTAGGTACTAAGGCTGAAGTCTCTGAGGATTTCCTCTGCTCTCCAGCGTTAGAGGTCCTGTCCCATTGGAGGGCGGCCCAGTAGCTCGACTGTGACCACACTGACGGCTCCAGGGCCTAACTCTGGGATGGATCCCAGCCTGTGAGAGTGGCTAGGAAGAAAACCGCAGAAGGCAGGGTGCTGCACCCCTCCCAAGATGCTGGGCCTGCCCAGGGGCTGCAGGGAAGACTGCTGGGTTGGTGGCCCAGGCACTGCAGGAATGGCTATTCCTGGCTATTGCGGGAAGAGGGGCGTCATCTCTGTACCTTTTCCAGCATCTTCCTAGCAAACTCCAGCTGGTGCATCTGCTGCTGGTGGGCCGCTGCAACCTCAGTATAGGCCTTTGCAAGGTTCTTCTCCTGGAGGGGGCCAAGGCGGGGGGAGGGAGGGGAGGGTCAGCTCCCGTTTTGGAGGCTACAGAGCTGGTGCCCCACTGGTCTCATCTCACCTGGGCCTGGATGCTCTCCTGCAGGGGAGCCACTCGGGGTCTTTTGGGGGCTGACACTGCCAGGGTGGGCTCCAAGGAGCAGCGGTAGGTGTCTGCCTGCAGGTCATAGTCCTGAGCAGGAAGCAAAGGACAACAAGCTGGACGTTGGTGGGGGAAGCTTGGCAAGGGGAAACAAGGGCTAGAAGAGGTGGGAGGGACAAGGCAAGTAAAGCTGCTGGCTGGGTGTGGTGGCTCATGCCTGTAATCCCAGCACTTTGGGAGGCCGAGGTGGGAGGATCATTTGAGTCCAGGAGTTTGAGACCAGCCTGGATTACACAGTGAGACCATGACTCTACAAAAAATTAGCTGGGCGTGGTGGTATGTGCTTGTAGTCCCAGCTACTTGGGAGGCTAAGGTGAGAGGATTGTTTGAGCCTAGGAGTTTGTCTGTAGTGAGCTATGACCGTGCCACTGCACTCCAGCCTGGGTGACAGAGTGAGACCCCAACTCCAAAAAATAAAAAAGTCCTGCTTACTTGGAGAGCCGTCTGCAGGTTCTGGGAGAGGCGGGACACCATGGCCCGGTCCTGTTCTCGGCGCTGGATCTCCTGCATCAGCCTCTGCCAGGGAAAAAGCTAGAGTCGGGAGGCGGGAAACACGGCCTAACCTGATGCTCCTCCAACTGGTGCCTCCAGGGCCACAGGCAGCTAGCGCCACCCACCTGGGGACAGGAAGGGCTGTATGGAAGGCCTGGGTGGGGTGGGAGCCCCCTTTTTCCCTGACATCACTCTCTCTACTTTCCCTCCTTCCTCTCCCTGGCGGAGTCCCTTTCTTCTGCCCAGTAGCCCGCAGAATTCCATCTCACCACGCTGCAGTGGGCACCAGAATCACCTGGGGCCTGTTAGACTGCAGATGTGCTGGGCCCACCTGCTGCATCTGGTTCAGCAGGACTGAGGTGAGCATTCTTTACAGGTCCCCAGGTGATGCTGATGCTACTGGTCCAGGGACCACCCTTTGAGAACCACGACTCTGCCATAATAGTTTGTAACCTGGACTGCCCCCTTTTATATACCTAGGAACTTAAAAAAAAATGCTGATGCTTTGACCCCAACGATTCCAATTTGGTTTGTCTGGAGAAGGGTCTTGGCCTGGGGATGTGTTAAAACCTCCCTGGGGCCAGGCTCGATGGCTCAGCCTGTAATTCCAGCACTTTGGGAGGCCAAGGCGAGTGGATTGCCTGAACCTGAGGGTTCAAGACTGGCCCCAGCAACTTGGCGAGATCTCATCTCTACAATAAATCAAAAATTAGCTGAGCATGGTAGCACGCGCCTGTAGTTCCTGCTACTTGGAAGGCTGAGGCGGAAGGATCACCGGAGCCCAGCAGGTCGAGGCTGCGGTGGCCGGGAGTGGCCACTGCACTCTAGTCTGAGTGACAGAGTGAGACTCCCACTAAAAAAAAAAAAAAGGCTCCCTGGAAAACTCTGATCGGCAGCCAGGGTGAGTGTCTCTGTCCCAGGCCCCTTCCTGATGTCATGCACCTACTCTAGCATCAGACATTCTCATTTTCCCACAGCCCAGATGCTTCCGCTCTCAGAAAGGCCCCAAGGGCACCACCCCGCCCACAACTCCCTCCACTTCTCCATCTCCCTCAGCTGTCCCAGCCACCTTACACTCAGCATGACCCAGCTGACCTCATGCCTTTCTCCAAAGGTGCTCTGTTCTTTGTGTTCCTGCCTCAGGTGGGAGCACCCCCCACCCCCATCTTCCCAGGGGTCTCTGACAAAACCTTCGTGGTCTCACTGCCCCCTCCAAGCAGTCACCAAGTCCACCAATGCTGCCATCTCCATCTCAGGTCTGCCCACCTCGTTCTGTCCCACGGTCCCTTCCCCTGGCCCAAGACACCATCCTGTCTCACCTGGCTTTCTACCTTGGCTCCTCCTGGTCCTCCTAGTCTTCCCCCCACCCCTTAGCCACTCTCCACTCGGCAGCCAGAGCTAGCTTCTAAACACCAACCCGGAGATGCCTCCTCCCCAGCCGCCTCCCGGGGCCGCGGATAGAGTCCAGCCTCCTTGCCGTGTGGTCTGCGCCTCCTCTGGTCATTCCCGTCCTCAATTACCCCTCCTTTCTTCTGACTTTCTCCCTCTGCTTTTCTCCCCTCCTCGGGCTACCCTCTCTCTTCCTCTGGTCTCAGCTTAGGTGGCGAGTCCTTCCACACTGCTGGCCCTGGTGTCCAGCGGGGGCGGCCCACAGGTCACTGGCCTCTCCACCAAAGAAGCCTGAGGGCAGGGCTGTACCCCACTGAACCCACTGCCTGGTACAGGACGGACTTGACATGTCTGAGGAGGAAGCTGCAGCGGTGATTGCAACGCCCGTAACTCTGTGGCCCGAGCATGAATCCCAGTGCCCACCCTGGACCAGACAGAGCTGGGCTGGGCATGTCTGTGGGCAAAGTGGAGCGTTTCAAGTGGAGGCCAAGGAAGAGGGTGACCCAAGGCTTGAGAGGCCTCAGTCTTGCGGCCTCTTGGAGCGCTTTTGAGCCCTGGCCACTAGAGGGCCCCATGTGCACAGGCAGCTGTCCCTGTGGACATCCTTGAGGCCCCAGTTGTGATCAGGGGCCTGACCCGCCCCCAGGTGGCCGGCCAGTCCCTCACCTTCTGTGCTTGCAGCTTGTAGGCGATCTGGCTGGGCCCGTCGCTGGGCCGCACCTGGTTGTGGGGTAGGTGCTCCAGCCAGGAGCTCAGGTTGTCCCTGCAGTTCTTGAACTGCTGGAAGGTGAGGCCAGCATCCTGCACTATCTTCTCCCTGCAGGACGAGGCCCAGAAGAGAGGTGAAGGCCACCCTCTGGGGACAGGCGAGAGTACACAGGAGAGGCTGGTGGGAGTCTCCTCCCTGGGACGGGTCAGGAACCCTGAGTGACCTGCCGTGCAGATCCCTGCTCTCCAACCCTGCCTGGGGCTGCAGATTCAGAGACGGGATGAAGAGGCCCAGCCAGGCACCACCCTGGGAGGTAAGTACTGTTATTATACCATTTTATTTATTTATTTATTTATTTATTTATTTGAGTCGGAGTCTCACTCTGTCGCCCAGACTGGAGTGCAGTGGCCACTCCCGGCCACCGCAGCCTCGACCTGGAGCAGCAGGCCTGCGTGCTGGGCCTGCACTGAGCGCTCAAGGCCACCGAGCACGCATGCGCCGCGCTGCAGAACAACTTTCAGGAGTTCTGCCAAGACCTGCCACGCCAGCAGCACCAGGTGCGCGCCCTCACTGGTTCAGCTGGGTTCTGGCGATCCTTCCACCTCAGCTTTCCGAGTAGCTGGAACTACAGGCGCGCGCTACCACACCCAGCTAAGTTTTTTGATTTATTGTAGAGATGAGGTCTCGCCTGTCCAGGTGGGTCTCGAACCCACAGGCTCAGGCAATCCACTCACCTCAGCCTCCCAAAGGCACGGGATTACAGGCTGAGCCACCGAGCCCGGCTAATTATACCATTTTAGAGATGAGAAAACAGCTTCAGAGAGGTGAAGTCACCCGTCCAAGGTCACACAACTTGCGCACAACAGTGCCCGGGCTCCACCCCAGCCCGTACCCTGCGCCAGCAGAGCCCGGCCACTCACCGCAGATCCAGCTGGTCCCCCACAGCGTGGTAGCGGTCAGTGAGGGCGCGCACCTGGCGCTGCTGGCGTGGCAGGTCTTGGCAGAACTCCTGAAAGTTGTTCTGCAGCGCGGCGCATGCGTGCTCGGTGGCCTTGAGCGCTCGGTGCAGGCCCAGCACGCAGGCCTGCTGCTCCAGCAGCTCCTTCCGCTGGCGCTGGGGGCAGGGGAAAGACAGCATGTCCACTCCACCTGCCCCATCCCAATGCTTGGTCAGCCTGATCCCCCTCCCGCCAGGAGGCCTTGCCGGCTCCTCACCTGGAACTCGCTGACCCTCTCCTGTAGCGCCCCTCGCTCAGCAGGGAAGGGGGCCTCCTGCGCCAGGCTGGACTCGAAGCCCCCAATGACCCTGTCCGCGTCCCGGATCTGCTGCTCCAGGCCCAGGGCAGCCTTGGCTCTGCCACAGAGGAGGCGAGGCTCAGACACCCACCTGGCCACACCCGCCAGCCACACGCCCCTGCCACACCCGCCCAGCAGCCCTGTCCCCAGAGCACTCACTTCTCTCCATAGAGATGGCACAGGACTTGTACATCGCTGAACTTGTTCTTGACGTTGTTGAGGGCCACGGGCAGCTGCAGGGCGGCGGGGCCCGTGGGCCTCGCCGACAGAAAAGCCTCGCACTCCTGCTGGGCTGCCTCCTTCTCGGCTCCCAGGCTCTGCAGGCGCTGGGCCATGCCCTGGAGAGGTGGCAGGGTCAGGGATCTCTGGGCAGGTGGGTTCTGCCCTGTTTTCCTGCCATGTCAACCCAACTGTGCCCACGGAGGCAGGAGAGAGTGGCGGGTACATGCTCAGGTTCAGGCCAGAGAACCAGGTACAGTCCTGGCCCCACTGCTCCCTGTGTGGATGACCAGATCAACCCCTCTGACCCCCGTCTCCTCCGCTACAGAATGATTGATGTGAGGAAGATATGACCCCCCCCCTGGGTGGGGCCGGGTGCGGTGGCTCAAACCTGGAATCCCAGCACTTTGGGAGGCCGAGGTGAGGGGATTGCCTGAGCCAGGTTCGAGAACAGCCTGGACAATTGGCAAGACCTCATCTCTACAATAAATTTAAAAAAAAATTAGCCGGGCATGGTACCAAGTGCCTGTAGTTCCGGCTACTTGGAAGGCTGAGGCGGAAGGAACCTCCTTCTGCCTGAGCCCAGCAGGTCGACACTGGGGTGCCAGTGCACCCCACCCTGAGCGATGGAGTGAGACTCCAACTCAAAAAAGAAAAGAAAGCCTGTGTGGAACTCAGCAGCAAATGCCAGGCACACAGTTGCCCACTGTTGTCTTCAAGTCACTACCCTGCTCAGAAGACCTTCAGGTCCCCTGGCACTGGAGCTTCAACCAATGCCCTGGCTCTGTCCACATGGGGTTGTTGCCCTCATTCTTCCATCAGTTATTCACTTGCCCATCCCGTAAGTCCCTGTGTAGTGCCAATTGCCACGGTCAGTCTGACTGGGCTTCTCCTTGCCCCCACAATGCTATACGGCAGATGCTGTGACGTCACACCTACGTAGGTCCACAACCCAAGGACCTACGTAGGTGTGACAGCCTCCGCTAGCAGCCCGCTTTGGAGACTGCCATGCCCCAGGGGGCAGCCAGTGACTTGGCAAATAAGGCCACGGGGGCAGCCCCCTCCTCAGCTCCAGAGCTCCTGGGGGTCGGCTGAGGCCTTGGCTGAGACTATTACAGCACAGCCCTCCTTCTGCCATCTGCTTCTGTCCCCTCCCTTCCACAGATGTCCCAGCCATGAGACCCCGTGATGAACACCTGACACACACTTCTCCATATCAGAGTCACCACCAGGAACCCAACCTGCAACCCCTTCTTACCCTCTTGTCCTCTACCCCTGGAACACCCCCCGCCCCACCTGGCCCAGCCCTCTGACCCAGCTGAACTGCGGCTTCCTAATATCTATGGAACCTTGTGGGGAGAAAAGAACAAGTTGCACAAGAATGTGAACAGCATGATTCAAATTTTTTAGAGCCAAACACAGAGGATGTCATGTATTTGAACAGAAACTGGTTTGGAAGGATAGCCAGACTGCGGCCCCCAGGTGTGGGGAAGGGTGAATTTCACCTTCAGCACTTCTGGGGGGTTGAGCTCACGTGGCAGAGAATTTGCTCTTCTTTGGTCATGGGTTTATACAATGCTGCAACCTCTCCAGGACTGCTCCTCCCTTCAGCCAGGAGAAACTTAATTTTAAATTTTTTTTTTTTTGGAGTTGGAGTCTCACTCTGTCGCCCAGACTGGAGTGCAGGGGCCGCTCCCGGCCACCGCAGCCTCGACCTGCTGGGCTCCCGGCGATCCTTCTACCTCAGCCTTCCAAGGAGCTGGAACTATAGGCACGCACTACCATACCTGGCTAATTTTTGACTTACTGTAGAGATGAGGTCTCACCAAGTTGCCCAGGTGGGTCTCGAACCCTTCAGGCTCAGGTAGTCCACTCACCTCAGCCTCCCAAAACACTGGGATTACAGGCTGAGCCACCGAGCCCGGCTCAAAACTTTTTTTTTTGAGTTGGAGTCTTACTCTGTAGCCCAGACTGGAGTGCAGAGGCCGCTCCCGGCTACCGCAGCCTCGACCTGCTGGGCTCCGGCGATCCTTCCGCCTCAGCCTTCCGCGTAGCTGGAACTACAGGCACGCGCTACCATGCCCGGCTAATTTTTTGATTTATTGTAGAGATGGGATCTCGCCAAGTTGCCCAGGTGGGTCTTGAACCTGCGGGCTCAGGCAATCCACTCACCTCATCCTCCCAAAGTGCTGGGATTACAGGCTGAGCCACTGAGCCCAGCCTTTTTTTTTTTTTTTAAGTCAGGGTCTCACTCTCACTCAGACTGGAGTGCGGTGGCACAATCACAGCTCACTGCAGCCTTGAACTCCTGGACTCAATCTATCCTTCTACCTCAGCGCCCTGAGTAGTTGGGACTACAGGTGCACAACGCTACACCCAGCTAATTTTTTTTAATATATATATTTTGTAGAGATGAGGTCTCGCTGTGTTGTCTAGGCTGGTCTCAAGCTCCTGGGCTCAAGAAATCCTCCGTCCTCTGCCTCCCAAAGTACTGGGATTACGGGTGTGAGTCACCACATCCAGCCAAGCTGGGAGAAATTGCTCCCCAAGAGACCCCAGCCTTTCCTTGCTACTTCTGGAGCTTTGCCATGCCAGAACACCTTCCGGGGGTGGGGCCTTTACCCTTGCCCTCCTAGAACCTTCCTGGGCATTACTGCACTTCACTCCCAGGAAAATTGAGCTGGATATTATTTTGTCAGTTTCAGACATGAGGAAACTGAAGTCCGGAGAAGCCAAATGGTGTGCCCAAAGCCACAGAGCCGGTCAATGGAGGAGCCAGGAGGGGCACCAGCTTGTCTGAGCCCTGGACTGTCCATTCCCTCCTCCACCTCGGGCCCTGGCAGCTGGTCCTGCACTTGCCTCTCTAAAGTGTGTGTACCCCAGGGCTGGGCCGCTTCTCCTCCCGGCTGCCCCTGCTGGCCGCTCACCCACCTTCTGGCTGTGGATTCGGCCCTCCAGGTCCTCCAGCGACGTGGTGCGGCTCAGTGGGGTCCGTGCCCAGGCCAGCACCTGCTTCTCTATCTGCCCCAGGTCCCCATCCAGCTGGGTCATCTGTGTCAGGAGCTTCTGGGCCTGTGGGTTGGCCAGGGCAGAGCCACCTGGAACTGGGGGGAGGGGGTGCTGGTGAGGGCTCAGGGCCGACCTCCCATCTGCCAAATGGGCACTCTGGGTACCAGTGCCCTGTGGGGGTCTGGGAGGAGGATGGGCAGGGCCTGAGGGAGGGCAGTCCTGGGATGCGTCACCCCAGGAGATGGAACCCCCAGAGCAGGTGTCCCTAGCCCAGGGTCACCCCTGCCCATCAAAGCCCTCCCAGGAAGTAGGAATCGACTCCGCTCCCTTCCCAGGCCGCCCTTGATACCCTGCTGGCTGGGCCGTGCAGACTCCACAGCACTGGCCTGCAGGCGGCTCTGCACTGTGGCCAATTTCTGCTTCAGGGCCTGCAGCTCCGAGACCAGCCTGGAACAAGGAGGAAATCAGAGAAGGACGTCCCTCCTCGCTCTCCCTTTCCAGCCTCAGGGAAAGGCCAGCGTTTGGGCAGCGGCCTGCCAGGCAATGGCCTTGGACACCACAGGGCCTGGTCTGGCCACAGCCTGCCTCCTGCCCAAGTGTCCTAGGCAGACCTACCGGGAGGCCCTGGCCACGGCTTCAGGGTCCGGCGCTGGGATGCAGAAACAGGCAGCGGGGGCACTCTTGGTCTCCCCACCGGGGCCCTGCACCATCCAGGTGTGTGGATCCGTGTTGTCCACCAGTGTGTACCGCTCACCCCGCAGCAGCTGCACCTGGTGGGGGCAGAAGGGAAGTGGCTTATGCAGGGACAGGGGCAGGGACTGGGAGGGGGCCAAGGCCAAGATGGAGGAGGGCTGGGGCCAGAGCCTGGGGATAGTCTCTGGAGCCAGAGCAGGAGGTGCTGGGGTGGAACAGGGACAGGCATGGGTCAGGAACAGGGCTTGGAGGGGCTGGGCTGGGCGGGAGACGTCATAGGGCAGAGGTGGGTACAGAAGTCTACTTGGGCTGGAGCAGGGGTGGCATTGGGTGGGGCCAGGAGATGGCACTAGGTGGGGCTGGGCAGGGGGGCAAAGCGGGGTGGGCGGAGTTCCCACTTCTCCTGAGTCCCAGTCACAGATGCTGTCCACGTGCAGGGGCTGCTGGGGCGGGTTTCTGCGCTGTGGCAGAGGTGCCACCTGTCGGCTCTGCTGCTGCAGGTCCCCAACGGTCCTTTCGGTGACAGCCAGCTGCTTCTCCTCTGCCTGCCAAGGGCCCAGGCGGTGGGGGCTCAGGCCAGGCTGCTCTGGAAGCTGCCGCCCCAAACCCATCCCCCAAGAGGGCCAGGGTCTGGCCTTCATGACAGCAGGGTCTCTAAGTCAGCAGAGTAAAAGGAGCCCCTCCCTGGGGGCGAGGACCCTGGGATCTGCTGGATGTGGGGGAGGGGAGGTTACGGAGTGGGGGGGAGGTTGGGGCTGCCCAGCACCGCCACCCAGGCCTCCAGAGTGGAAGCCGGAGGGGCTACAGAGCTCTCCCAGGTTGCCCCTGTCAAATTACAAATGGGTAGACTGAGACCCAGGGAGGAGAAGGGCTTGCTGGTAACTGGCTAGCCTTCTGCTGGAGCAGAGCCCCGCCTCTGTCCCCCAGGCTAGGGATCGGGCAGGCTAGGTACCTGGGCAGGGAGGCGAGAGGCCCAGAAAGGGCAGGCCTGATTCCCAGGAGTAGGATGTAAGAGGCCTGGTGTTGTCTCACCTCCAGCTGTCGCAGAAGTTCTACAGGGGTGACAGGGGGGCCCTCAGGTGCAAGACCATACTTGGTGTCCAGGTAAGAGTTGAGCTTCGCCAGGGTCTGGCTGACTGAGTCGGCTTCTTCCTGGAACTGAGGTCCCTGGGTGGTCAAGGGCAGAGCCTGGGGCCGCTTACTGCCCTCTAACCCTGCAAACCAGTTGGCCCCAAACCAGCTGAATGTGAACCAGGCTAAGCCCAAGCCAGGCTAAGCCCAAGCCAGCTAAATGTGAACCAGGCTAAACCTAAGCTAACTAAACTCAAGCCAGCTAACCCCAAACCAGCTAAACCCAAACCAGGCTAAACCCAGACTACTACTCCTCTCTACGCTGGTTGGCCTTTTTCTACCCTGGCAGCAGGACTTTTTTTCACTAGAGTTCTCTTCATTTTCGGTTCACTGAACATTTCTTTTTGGAGATGGTCTTACCCTGTCACCCAGGTTGGATCGCAGTGGCGTGGTCATAGCTCACTGCAGCCTCGAACTCCTGGTCTCAAGCAATCTTTCCACCTCGGCTTCCCAAAGTGCTGGGATGACACATGTGAGCCACTGCACCTGGCCTCACTGAACTTGATTTTGTAAGTGTGTCATAAAATACTTGGTTTTCGTCTCCTCCTTGCCTAGATGAAGGGCACCCTCGTCTGCCTCCCTCCAGTGCCTGAGTCATTCTTGCTGGGAGGAGGCTGTTGGGGGCTACACCTGCCCAGCCTCAGAGTAGAAGTTGGGAATGTGCTTTAAAAAAAATCCCAGCACTTTGGGAGGCTGAGGTGAGAGGATTGCTTGAGCCCACAGGTTCGAGATCAGCCTGGACAACTTGGTGAGACCGCCTCTCTACAATAAATCAAAAAATTAGCTGGGCATGGTGGCACACGCCTGCAGTTCCAGTTGCTTGGAAGGTTGAGGCAGAAAGATCACCTGAGCTTGGCATCGAAGTGACCATGACCATAAGTGTGCCATTGCACTCCAGTCTGGGCGACAGAGTGAGACTCCGACTCAAAAAAAAAAAAAAAAAAGCCATGGCTGAGTGATCACATGGAATTATTGTCAGTAGGTGTATGATAATGGCATTGTGATTCTATAGGAAAATGAAACATTTTGGGTGGAGATTATCCAATTTATTTTATTTATTTATTTATTTTTTTTTTTTTGAGTTGGAGTCTCACTCTGTCGCCCAGGCTGGAGTGCAGTGGCCGCTCCCGGCCACAGCAGCCTCGACCTGCTGGGCTCCGGCGATCCTTCCGCCTCAGCCTTCCGAGTAGCCGGAATTACAGGCACGCGCTACCACGCCCGGCTGATTTTTTGATTTATGGTAGAGATGAGGTCTCGCTGCCCAGGCGGGTCTTGAACCCGCGGGCTCAGGCAATCCACTCACAGCCTCCCAAAGGCGCGGGATTACAGGCTGAGCCACCGAGCCCGGCTATCCAACTTAATAATTATAAATTATGATTCATATCAGAGTGTTTCAACCCTTTTTTGGTTACTCTCCCCCTAAAGAGTCTTCTTTAGACATTTTCCCCTTAATTCCTCCACCGTCTCTTGAAACTTTAATACCACGCATACGCATGCCTTAATCTCCCCTCTGGGACCTGGTCACAATGACCCAGCTCTGTCATTTGTAGAGGTGCATGCCTCTCACCGTGGCAGGTGTCCTGTGGCCACCCCCAGGCACCGCCCTGCGTGCCCCTCCCGGCCGCCCCTGTAGCCCTGCGGCGGGCTTACCCGGTGGTAGTCATCCAAGTGCTGCAGCTGGCTCTCCTGGCAGATGCACAGGTTCAGGAAGTTCTGCCACTCCATCTTCAGGGCCTCCTGGTGGGCCTGGGGACAGCAGCATGGAGCCCTCGGACCACGCCCTGCCCCTCCGGCTGTCCATCGACCCGTCCCTCCGCCCCCCTCTCACTGTCCCCATCCTCCCTGGAGCCTCCCAGGAACTCAGTCCCTGAGGGAGGGATCCTCTGGGGCACACCTGGATGGGCCCCACTGCGGGGTGCCTGAGTTCCACCATGCGCTCGCCATCATCCTCCAGCTGGTTCACGCTCTGCTCCTGGCTCAGCAGCTCATGCTGCTTGAAGTGCTGGGGGCGGGTCGAGTGGGGGAGCCGCCGTGAGGACCTGACGGCCCTGGCCACCCCGCCCGCCCGCCCTGTCCCTCGCGGACCTCATACTCCCGCCGCACACCCGCGGGATCGGCCATGAGGTCGCTCCAGTCCTGCTGCAGGATGCGGCGCTGCTGCTCGGCCAGGGCGCTCAGCTGCCGCGTGCAGCCCTGCAGGTGCGTGTACAGGCTGCCCAGGCTCTGCCCGCGCCATGAGGCCGCCTTCTGTGCTCGAGGCCAGCCGCCAGCCCAGAGGTGGGGAGAGACAAGGGGGTGGCCAGAGGCGCCATCAGGACACGCTTAGGAACACCGGCCCCATCCAGGGTCCAGGTGGCCACCGCCCGCCCGCCCTGACGCCCCCTGACCCTCCCAGCCGGGTCCTCCCCGCTGCTCACCAGGAGGTCCCGGTACTGGCTCCGGATGGCAGCCGCATCCTGCCTCGACCAAGGGGAGAAACACAGGCCCGTTAGAGGCGCGGTGCAGGGAGATAGCGCCTACGATCTGGGCCAGCTGTGCCCCGTCCACCCCTCTCCCCAGGGCCTGGCGGATCTAGCACCGTAAGGTAGAAACGAGCTGGGCTTGGCCGGGTGTGAGGCGAGGATGGCTCACCCACCGGCCCCACGAGGTTCCGCAACTGCTGCCCGTAGGCATCGATCTCCTTCTGCAGGATGTTGTGCTCGGCAACCTGCTGCTCCAGCTCTGCCATGCCTGGCCCGTACTGGCCCCCGCAGACCTGCTTCTGCAGAAGAGCCAGCGGCTCAGCTCCGCCCCCCCGGACCCGGCCGGGAGAGTCGAAACACCCCACGGTGTCTCGCACCCAGAGGAGCGGAGTTGGCCCTCTGGGATCAGCCAAGAAGCAGCCTGGGTGAATGGCTGCAGCTCACCAGGGGTCCTGTCATTCTGACACCCTGGTGTCACTGTGACGGCCGTCCCTGAATCCCACTGTTCCTGGGACTCAGGGCTCAGCCTCTGAGGTCTCCCCACTCTGTCCTGCCTCGTCTGTGGCCCCAGCCTCAGCACCACCTGTCCAGACACCCCCAGCCACCCTGCTCCACCCAGGCCCTTCCCCAGTATCCCTCCATGGTCATCACGGCACCCCTGTGTTGTGGCGTCAAAGCACAACTCCTGTGGCCTGGATCTGCCCACCTGCCCGGAAAACCCTACTTCCATCACACCCCAGACTTCCTTCCAGCAGAAGCCTTTGCTCCTTCCTTCTGGAATACCCTCTCCTCACCACTTCATCCTGACCCAACTGAGCCATCTCACCTCTCACTTCATGTGCCTCTTCCTGCAGGAAGTCTTCCCCTACTGCCCTGTCTGCTCTGCTGACTCCCTTCCCAGACCCCTGAACCATCCCCAGCAGTCAGGTTCTGGATGAAATGCAGCTCTGGGTCACTCTGATTGTGCTGGAGTCGGACTCTGAACTCCTTGAGGGCCTCTCGGACATGGGGGTGCCCC
The DNA here is from genome assembly GCA_027257055.1 of Cephalopachus bancanus. Taxonomy (NCBI): domain Eukaryota; kingdom Metazoa; phylum Chordata; class Mammalia; order Primates; family Tarsiidae; genus Cephalopachus; species Cephalopachus bancanus. Next base: position 673,602 of record JAPVLO010000409.1, on the reverse strand, counting down.
TGACCTGTTTCTGCTCCAGCACACGTGCCCAGTCGACCCTGGGCCCCACGTCAGGCGGCAGCACCATCTTCTCGTACAGGGCGCGGTACTCGGCACATTCCTGGGTCACCCGCTCATGCAACTGCTTGATACTGCCAAGGGGGTGGCCGGCAGGTCAGGGCTGGGCCCGGGTCTTCCCCTGGGACCCGCAGCGCCCCTGTCCGGGCGCCCCGGCCCCCGCCACAGCCCCACTCACTCCTTCTCGATCTCCTCGGCTTGTGGGTGCTTGAGCCGCCGGGCCTTGTCCACGTCCAGGAAGAGATCCTTGAGCAGCACCTCGGCCTCTTTCAGGCTGCGGCCCGTCTCCTGCTGATGCTGCAGCGCCTGGCTCTGCTCGCTGTTCAACCGGTCCTGGGGGCATGGACGGGGAGTCTCACCAGGGCCCGGGCCACCACGCCCTCAATGTCCTGTCACTGCCTTGAGACGCTGGCTACGCTGGCCAACCTCAGGGCCTGCGTCGGGCAGAGGGTCAGGCCCAGGCGTCTGCGGGGCTGACGGCAAAGACACAAGGGGAGTCCTGGGACAAGTTGGGAGCCTAACAAAGAAGGAAGCCAGCTGGGCGCAGTGGCTCACGCCTGTCATCCCAGCACTTTGGGAGGCTGAGGGGGGAGGACTGCTTGAGCCCAGGAGTTCGAGACCAGCCTGGGCAACATAGTGAGACCTCACCTCTGCAAAACATAAAAAAGTTAGCCGGGCCGCGCTTGGTGGCTCAGCCTGTAATCCCGCGCCTTTGGGAGGCTGAGGTGAGTGGATTGCCTGAGCCTGCGGGTTCGAGAGCTGCCTGGGCAACTTGGTGAGACCTCATCTCTACAATAAATCAAAAACTAGCCGGTCGTGGTACCGCGTGCCTGTAGTTCCAGCTACTTGGAAGGCTGAAGCGGAAGGATCGCCGGAGCCCAGCAGGTCGAGGCTGCGGTGGCCGGGAGCGGCCACTGCACTCCAGTCTGGGGGACAGAGTGAGCCTCCAATTCAAAAAAAAAAAAAAAAGTTAGCCGGGCATGATGGCACATATGCCTGTAGTCTCAGCTACTCTGGAGGTTGAGACGGAAGGGTCTCCTGAGCATAGGAGGTTGAGGTTGTGGTGAACCACGATCGTGCCACTACACTCCAGCCTGGGCAACAGAGTGAGACCCCAACCCCCCAAAAAAAAGAAGAAGCCAAGCCCTGTCTACCCCTGTGTGTTTGGGAGTGGGCACTAGTGCAGGACGAGGGGCATCTGTCTCGTTTTCCCCATCACCAGCGGGCACCCAGGGACCCCCGGGTTTTGCAAGAGGCCTCCTGTGCCACGCAGCCCGCCCCACATCCTGCCACCTGCTGCCTGGGCCTCACCTGCTGCAGCCTCTTCTGGGTCTCCAGGATGTCCCGCTCCACCTGGTCGGCGCTGGCTTGCATCCGGGAGATGAGCAGAGCCAGTTCCTGGGTGGCAGCCCTGGCGGGTGGTGTGGACAGAGGGCAGCATGGTGGGAGGGGCTCCACTGTGCCCCACCCAGGGGGGGTCCCCTGCCTCCCTCTACCCCACCCTGCCCTATAGCCAGGCTCACTGCCCAGAACAGGCGTCCATGGCCAGGGCGATCTGGGGGCTTTCTCTGCAGGAGACCCTGTCGATACCCAGCCCTGTCCCCCACATGAGGGCTCAGAAGGTGACACTCCCAGGTGTGTGTGGGGATGAGGAGCGAGCTCTGGCACCCCCGCCTCGGCCGGCTGTCCAGGCAGTGAGTTCCCGACCCCACCCTGCTGCTGTCTGCTTCCTCAGGTCGGCAGGTCGGCGTCGGGCAGCCCAGGGAGCCAGAGAATCACCAGCTCAGCTGCTAATACCTGAGACAGCCTGGCTGGACCCTGGAAGGGGCAGCTGAGTGGGCTGGGGACGGGGGGCCATCAGCATGTCCCCCACCTCAGCTTCTTCCCACTCCAGCCCTGTCTCCCCAGTCACTCTCGCCCCTGCCCGGAGACTCTGCCAGTGTCCAGGCTTCAGCCACCGTCTGGAAGAGTCACGCAGTGTCGGGACAAGGGGGCCAAGAGATGGCTGGGGCACCCTAACATTCTCCAGATTTGAGGGTTAAAGCTGAGACTGAAATCTGACTTGTCCTGGGTCACATAGTTGACAAGAGGGTAAGCCTGGCTTGCACTCCCGGGTTCTCTTCCATGCATCCATCCAGCAGCCTCAGGAGAGCACCTGCTGTGTGCATTCACCCAGCAGCCTCTAATGGAGCACCCACTGTATGCCTGCACTCACTCTCCAGAGATCAGAGGGTCAAGGAGACCTTTAAAAAGTGCAGAGTGGTCCAATTCTCCTGAGCACAGCACCCTGTGGGGTCACGGTCCTAGAGAAGGGGAAGCCTTCACTGAACTGGGCCTTGAACCAGAGGGTCACAGGATGTGCCCCCCAGGCAGAGGGCAGGGCTGGTGAAGGCATAAAAGTCTGAAAGAACTCTACAGCCAAGACGGCCTGGGGTTGATCCTTCTCCATCACTACTGCTGTGTGACCATGGGCAAGTTACTCAATCTCTCTGTGCCTGAGGGGCCTCACTTGTGAAGTAGTTTTTTTTGAGTTGGAGTCTCACTCTGTCGCCCAGACTGGAGTGCAGTGGCCACTCTCGGCCACCACAGCCTCGACCTGCTGGGCTCCGGTGCTCCTTCCACCTCAGCCTTCTAAGTAGCTGGAACTACAGGCACGCGCTACCTCGCCCGGCTAGTTTTTGATTTTATTGTAGAGACGAGGTCTCGCCAAGTTGCCCAGGTGGGTCTCGAACCCACGGGCTCAGGCAATCCTCTCGCCTGGCCTCCCAAAGTGCTAGGATTACAGGCTGAGCCACCGAGCCCGGCTGAGGGTAAGCATCTTGAAGGCAGGGATCTGCCGCTTCTGTTTGCAGCAGCATCCCCAGTGACTAGGACAGTCTTGGCACGCAGGAAGTGCTCAATAATTGTGTTGAGTGAGTGGACTGCCCATGAGAGGGGTGAGGCTCTCTCTTTGGGGGCTGCAGCCGGAGCCCTGAGGACTGAGCTGCTCAGGCAGCTGGGACCCAGACGGTGGGAGCTGTGGGCCTCACGCCTTGGGCACCTGGCCTCAGGCCGGCCTCCTGGAAGGGCCGCTCCCGCCAGGAGCTGAACACTCCACCCTGGGCTGGGCTCCGGTGCCCCAGGGAGGACAGGTCACCGCAGCGAGAGTCTTCACCGCTGTCTTTCCCGTCTGCCCAGATGCCCAGCCTCGATGTCTGCGGGTGCCTCGATCCCTATCGGGATAATGGATGCCCCCACCCCCATGGCAGCCTTTCATCTCTGCTCTTATCTCAACACCTCGGATCCAGGCGGGCAGCCGCCTTCTCCCGCAGAGGGTGCTGAAGCCAGTGAGTGGAAGAGCCGGGCCGGGTCTGTCTGCAAGGAGCTGGCCCAAGGGAGGCACCCCCCAGCCACAAACCCACCTGAGAGGGAACCCCGCCTCTCAATATTACTCAAGGCTGGGAATGAGCATTCTGGGGAAAGTTGTGGCTTAGGCGGGAGGCTGCGCGGTCCCCCTCCCTGCACTCAGGCGCCCCACCCCCACCTCTCAGTTCTCGTGCCCACCTGCACCCAGGCCCCGAGGGGCACCCCAGCCAAGTGGACCCTGGGGCAGAGCCAGCCTCCAGCAGAGGAGGGCAGTGGCTCAGGGACCCGCCCAGCTCCTCTCCGGAAGAGGGGCCTCCATCTGCGGCCCTCAGGCCCCTCTGGAGAATGTGGGGAGGCCCGGGCCATCCCCTGCCTCCCGCCATGGCTGGAGTTGGCCTGGCCTGCGACTCCCGAGGCAGGGAGAGAGTCCACCCCTGGACCGTTTGGCCTCGGGACGCCAAATGCCAGCGCTGGGCTGGCCCCGGGCTCTCGGCCTCTGCCGCCAGGTGCCTGAAGCACTTGGGCTTGGCACCACCCTCATCCCAGCTCCCCAGCTCCCCAGCCCCACTCACCGGCTGTGCTTGCTGGGGGAGCCCTTAGGGGACCCTTTGGCTGGGGACCCCTTGGGGGACCCCTTGCCCTGGGAGCCTTTGCTCAGCCCCTTGAACATGGTCGTGGAGGCAGGTGCTGGCTCAGGGTGGCTCGGCACGCACAGGAGGGCAGGTGGGTGGCGGGCGGGCGTCCTTGCTGGCTGGTCAGCTGGGTCTGGTGAGGTGGGGCGGCCGCACCGGGGAAGGCAGTTTCTGGGAGGCCCCTCCCTGCAGGTGAGGCCACGAGCGGCCTGGCCCAGGGCTGCCGCGCATGCACCCACACCGCCTGCACTCTCGCCCGCTCCTGCACAACCAGTCTGGGAGGAAAGGGCACGGCCCAGAGGGCGGGGCCGAGCCTGCCTGACTCCCACGGAAGGTTTGGACTTGTTACACCCACACGCCCAGAGGGAGTGCGGCAGCGACCACACCCAGATGGGGAAATATCCAGGGTCAGGAGAGACGGGGCTGCAGACAGACTCGCACAGGCAGGCGCGGACTTGGAGATGGACCAGCCCTAGAGCTCGGGGTTAATAAACACCTCCAGCCGGCTCAGAGGCCCCGCTACCAGGCGGGGCCCCTCGCAAGAGAGGTGGGGCCGTCCTGCCAGCCCAGGGCCTCGGTTCTGGGCTCCCTGTTCTCCACCTACATGATGGGGCAGCCAGGGATATTCACCCTAGATAACTGGCGCAAGGTGCATTTTCAGAAGTGGGCACAACCCAGCTGGTTCCCCAGAGCCCAGCCCAGCAGTCCCTCAGGCCCGTCTTCCTGGCTGGCTCCAGAGCCTGCTGAAGCAGGATGCGCCTCACCAGGATATGCAGGTTCTCAGGAAGATCCAGAGAGGCCAGGGTCCCCGCCGGCACCCTCCCCCGGTGCCACCGGCACGGACCTTCAGTGCTGCCAGGCCCAGGACTCAACCATTGCACTTGGGTTTTCCCACTCGCCTCTCTTTCCCCTCTCTGGATACGGCCCCTGGTGGCTTTATGCTGTCAGATTGAGGGGTGGACGGTTTATTGCCTTTCTCGTACACCGAGGGCCAGGGCTGTGCTTTTTTCCTTCTAAGGGAGCCCTCAGGGTCTTCAAAAGGGGGTGATGCCCCCTTTTCCAGGCTCATTTCACTGGTCCAGCTCAAGAAGCCTCTTCCACGGATGTGGAGTCACTCCCCAGATCTTACTGAAGCCCATGCAGTTTTGGTGAGTGGGGGGCAATGTGGACATGCTGGGGCTGGCAATCTGGGACACCCTGGCAGGACTAACTGAGGACAGAACCCATCCCTCGCAGCAGGAGAGCCAGGGCCCAGAGACTGCGATTGGCCACATGCCCCAGTGGGACAGAAAAGGCCTGCACCCCTTTTGGCTGCCCTGGTAGGAAGCCCCAGTAGTCCTCCATTCCTGAAAGGGGAGGGGCTGACCGTGACCCTGGGGGTGGGAGGACAGCAGGGGCCTCTGCAGAACAAGTAGCAACATGGACACCAAGTGGCCTCCAATGCCCGGCTACCAGCTGAGGGTGATTAGTGAGATGGCACCAGAGAGGCCACTCAGAGCCTCCCTCTCCGGCCCTGTCTCCACTTTGTTCCTGGTGACAACTGTCTTCTAACCACTAGGCACACGCCTGTAATCAGCTGTCCTCAGAAAGGGGCTGTTTGTTAAAAGCCTTCCGGGGCCAGGGGCCAGCTCTTACCACTGGCCTGGTTTCACGTTTAAGACCGGCCCCTTCCTGGAAGTGGGGCCTGGGGGGAAGATCAGACCCCAGATCAGGAACAGCCAGGGGAGAGGGGCTTTGGGAGAGGCTGAGGTCTGGAACATTTGAGCTTTGCCTCCTCTCTGCAGAATTCCTCCTGGACATAAATGAGACTACAAGGGGCCCTCACACGCCCCAGAGATTAAGGGCTAACTGATTCACTGCAAGAAAAACAAGAGCTGACTTCCTGGCGTGACTGTGTAATGCCAGATCAAATCAGGCCCGGCTCCCCAGTTAGTCCCTGGCTCTGAGGAGACTTGTTACTGCGGAATGCTCCTGCTCAAAAGGCAGCGACCTTGGCCTCCAAGAAGAAAACAGGAGACGGGGCAAGGATGGAGAGGCGTGGCTATCTGTGTGCCTCAGCTCTGGCCTCTCACCCTTTGGTGAGAGCAGAGTCATTCATTCAGAAGGCGGGGGTGGCCTCAATGTCCCCACTGTGTGTGGCTGCTGAGTATTTGAAGGTGCCTGGTCTGAAATGAGATGGAATTCTAGGTGCATAATTCATACCCGACTTCAAGGACTTACTATGGAAAAAGAAGATAAAAACATCTCATTGTTAATTTTTGGTATTGATTACATATTGAAATATGTTGGATATATTGAATTAAATGAGATATATTTTTATTTTTAAATAAATTTTAATTTTTTTTTGAGTAGGCGTCGTCTCACTCTGTCACCTTGGCTGGAGGGCAGTGGCACACTCGCGGCTACCAAAGATTCTACCTGCTGGGATCAGGCAATCCTTCCACCTCATTCTTCCACGTAGCTGAAACTACAGGTGTATGCCACGACACCTGGCTTTTTTGTTTGCTCGTTTGTTTGTTTGTTTGGTAGACATGAGTTCTCACCAAGTTGCCCAGGCTGGCCTAGAACCCCTGGGTTCAGGCACCTTGGCCTCCCAAAGTGTGGGATTACAGGCGAGAGTCACTGTGCCAGGCTACTTTTTTTTTTCTTTTTTAACGAGGCTACCAGAAAATTTAGAATGACTGATGAGGCTTGCATGTGTGGATCACATTAAGATTCTTTAGGCCACCTAACTCCAGTCAGGATGGCCATCGTTAATAAATCAAAAAACAACAGATGCTGGAGAGGATGCAGAGGAAAGGGAATGCTTCTACACTGTTGGTGGGAGTTCCAACCTCTGTGGAAAACAGTGTGGTGATTTCTAAAAGATCTAAAAATTGACCTTCCATACAACCCAGCAATCCCCCTTCTGGGAACATACCAGAGGTACTCAAATCATTCTATAAAAAAGATACCTCAGCACACGTGTTTATTGCAACACTGTTCACAATAATAAAAACATGGAACCAACCATGCTGTCCATTGAAAGCAGACTGCAGCCGGGCTCGGTGGCTCAGCCTGTAATCCCGTGCCTTTGGGAGGCTGAGGTGAGTGGACTGCCTGAGCCCGCGGGTTCGAGACCCGCCCGGGCAACTTGGCGAGACCTCATCTCTACAATAAATCAAAAAACTAGCTGGGTGTGGTAGTGCGTGCCTGTAGTTCTGGCTACTGGGAAGGCTGAGGTGGAAGGATCGCCGGAGCCCAACAGGCGAGGCTGCGGTGGCCGGGAGCGGCCACTGCACTCCAGTCTGGGCGATAGAGTGAGACTCCAACTCAAAAAAAAAAAAAAAAAAAAGCAGACTGGATAAAAAAAACGTGGTACATATAACAAGATGGAATATTACTCAGCCATAAAGAAGGACCTAATTACGGACTTCACAGCAACTTGGATGAATTTAGAGTCTATCATACTCAGTGATCTATCACATGTTCTCATTCATAAGTGGACCCTGAACATTTATCAAAATACTATAAGAAAGGGATTGGTAGTAGCAGTTCACTGCCAGGGGAGGGGAAGCATGTAACATTAATAAGGGTACCTGATCCAAGCCAGGCAAAGGGGGGACCAAAGAGAGGCCCAAACTTCACCTGTACAATGACTGCTTATGTACCTAACCCTGAATTATACCCCATATCTTTTTTTTTTTTTTTTGAGTTGGAGTCTCACTCTGTCGTCCAGGCTGGAGTGCAGTAGCACCCTCACTGCCACCCCAGCGTTGCCCTGCTGGGCTCCAGCAATTCTTCCCCTCAGCCTTCCAAGTAGCTGGAACTACAGGCGCATGGTACCATGCCTGGCTTGTACCCCGTATCTTAAAAAAAAATAATATAGGCAGTTCTGGACAGGGTGCCCTGAACTTTAGCTTTCCTAGGCCTTGTCCCCTGCCATGTCTGTTTTTTTCTTTCTTTCTTTTTTTTTTTTTTTTGAGTTGGAGTCTCACTCTTGTTGCCTGGGCTGGAGTGCAGTAGCACACTCAGCAGCCTCGACAGGCTGGGCTTAGGCGATCCTTCTGCCTCAGCCTTCCAAGTAGCTGGAACTACAGACACATGCCACCATGCCCAGCTAGTTTTTTGTGATTTTTTGCAAAGATGAGGTCTCACCAAGTTGCTCAGGCTGATTTCGAACCCCAGACTCAGGCAATCCTCTTGCCTCGGCCTCCCAAAGTGCTGGGATTACAGGTTGAGCCATCACGCCTGGTCTCTCCTTGTTTTTTTTAAATAAAAAACTTAAGCTGGGTGTGGTCGTGCGTGCCTGTGGTTCCAGCTACTTGGAAGGCTGAGGCAGAAGGATCGCCTAAGCTAGCAGGTCGAGGCTGTGGTGGCTGTGAGCATATCACTGCACTCCAGCCTGGGCTACAGAGTGAGACTCCAACTCAAAACAACAACAACAAAAAACCTTTTTGAGCTATATGTAGGAAGACAACGTCTCCCCACTTTGTAGGGCCTGGCTTCCTTTCCTGCCTGAGGCCCCAGTGAATCCCTCCCCTTACCTGTCCCTGGCTTGCTCCTCTGTGGACTGAGACATTTGAGATGAAATGTTCCCTGAGGCTTCTCAGCCCTGCGCCAACTGATTTTCAGTGGCAGCTACTCACTCCCCAAGTCTGGAGCTCCAGGCTGATGTGGACAGTCACACTCACCGGGCCTGTGGCTTGAGCAAGAGGGTAGATCAGACGGGAAGCAGCGAGAACCAGGGAGCTCCCGGGTGTGAGGCTGCCAGGCATGGCTGGGCACACGTGCAACCAGGCCACAGGGTGGCCACTTGGCAAGAATGCCGGGGCCAAGCCCTTGGGTGCCTCCTCTTTCAGCTCTGGGGCTCCTGCAGGGAGGCCCTTCTTCTGCCTGCTGAGGCAGATGGTGGCAATTGCCTCCTCTGCCCTGGGAGCCACAAGCTGCCAGGCTCCCATATGTCCCTGATGAGGACAGGCTCGGCTGTCTCAGGAAATTGCCCTCTGTGTATACAAAAGCTCTGCCGCCAGACCCTTGGACGGAAGCTGAATGATAACCTCTTTCCTTACACTCCTTGGCCTGCTGAGGAGCGGAGGTGCCCTTCTCCAGCCGGGCCCAGAGGGGCATGGGCTAGGGGGCAGGGGAGTTACAGGGACCAACCTCCTTCCATCCTCCACAGGTATAGGGTTGGGGGGCAGAGGCTGTAGCCCTGAGAAACCACAGGGCCACCTGATGGAGGCCCTTTTGGCTGCAAGTATGCCCAGCAAGTCTGATAAAAGGAAATGCCAAGATCTGCCTAGAGAGAAGCAAAAGGTGATGTGGCTCACCTAACTAGAAAGAATGGGAAGGTACAGGTGCTGGTTATGCCTTCTGGGCCTTTTACAAGGGTATAGGGAAAGCAATGAAATAAAAAAACTAAACAACCCACCAAATTCCAAAGTCAAGACTGTAGGATTCCCCATATGAAATGGCGAGAGAACACAGAGGGAACCCCAGGAGTCCTCAAGTTCAAGACTGCTTTGCAGTGTCTCCCTCCCTATGAATAACCCCTTTTCCCTAGCCTTGGGTCACAGTGCCAGCCCCAGTTCTCCTGTGGTAGTGGTGCTGGCACACCCACACCCCCAGCCTCCGTAGCTGCCTGGTGCACAAGCCATCCCTGCATTCCAGAAGTCTGCAGCCCACCCAGTCTTGCTCAGGAACTGCTGGGTTCAAGGACCCGGGGCCTCTCCGCCACCTTTAAGACAATGGCTGTCCTTACTAGCTAGGTCTGGGGAACTGCGGGCTCTATTGTGGAGAAAAGCAGGTCTGACAGAGGTGACCAACTGTGTCTGTGCCTTGGTAAATAACCTGGCAGCTGGAGAAAGCACTCTACCAGCTGAACCACAGCAGCAGGGGTCTAGTCACACCAGGTCCTTTCACTGGTCTGAGGGAGGCAAAGGTTTATAAAACAAACACAAAAACAGAGGAACAAACAGTCCTCACAGCTGAGGGGTGGGCCTGATGGTCTTCGTTGGTAGGAAGTTAGAAAAGCGAGACCGAACTGCCCAGCATACCAGGGCAACTCAGGAGACCCAACCTATTGTCCGTAGGGCGTCGCATACACTGAAGAGGACAGCCTGGGAAGGGAAAGACAAGGGCACAGGCAGGCTGAGTGGAGGGGCTCTCACCTTTGCCCATCCACTCAGGGTACACGCTCACTTTGGATCTGGGTTCGGACTATCCTGGGGGATCTTCCTCTCAGGTTACAGTGAGAAATGTGTCTGCGTTTCCTTCCTCCCAGCTTGTTTGAGAAACAGTCACCTCCGCTTTGCAGGTGAGTGTGCCCAGAGGCCGAGCCAGCTGTGCAGGGCCACCTCCCAATAAGCACATGCTCAGTGGACCCTGGGTCCCTCTTCTTGGGCAGTGTGGGAGGCACGGGGTGGCCGGGCCTTGTGCCACCACACCCCTCTCCATTCCACAGATGAGCCAGAGCTAACGTTTCTCAGCTTTCAGGGGCCTGGGACCGCCCTGTCGGAACCGCATTGCCTCTTGTCAGGAGATCCCTGGGAAAAGTTCAGCCTAGGAGGATTTGTTCAACCATAGACTGTGTATAAGAACACAGGGTAGGCCAGGTTCGGTGGCTCAGCCTGTCATCCCAGCACTTTGGGAGGCCGAAGAGAGTGGATTGCTGAGTCCGCAGGTTCAAGACCAGCCCAGGTGACCTGGCAAGCCCTCATCTCTACAACAAATCAAAAAATTAGCCGGGTACGGTATCCGGAGCCCAGCAGGTAGAGGCTGCAGTGGCCGTGAGCATGCCACTGCACTCCAGCCTGGGCAACAGAGTGAGACTCCAACTCAAAAAAAAAAAATTTCATTTAGCCAGGCTCGGTGGCTCAGCCGGTAATCCTACGCTTTGGGAGGCTGAGGTGAGTGGATTGCCTGAGCCCGCGGGTTCGAGACCCGCCTGGGCAACTTGGAGAGACCTCATCTCTACAATAAATCAAAAACCAGCCGGGCATGGTAGTGCGCGCCTGTAGTTCCAGCTCCTTGGAAGGCTGAGGCAGAAGGATCACCAGAGCCCAGCAGGTCGAGGCTGCAGTGGCCTGGAGCGGCCACTGCACTCCAGTCTGGGCGACAGAGTGAGACTCCAACTCAAAAAAAAAACCCCCAAAAAAACCAAAAACACCCCCCAAAAAAACCAAAACCGAACACACAGTTGCAGTTAATGAAGGAGAACAAAACCGTCTGCTGCACCCAGGGACCACAGAGAAACAAGGCTCCTGTTCCCAACACAATTAAAATCACCACAGTAAAGAGATGGCAGGGGATGAGAGGTTCTCAGGTCTCAGCTCCAGGTGGAGCAGCTCAGGACAGATGGCCCCTGGCAGAGCTGTCCGAGAAGCAAAAACCAGACAGACACCACGTATAGGCCTTAGCTCACGGCCCCCTGTCCTCACGGCATTCCATCAGTATTCATTCGAGGTATCTTCTTTAACCCATACAAAACGCCTCTAGCTGACTTGCAGAGCACTTCTTCTGTGCCCGATGGCGCTTAGAGCAGAGGGCAGATCCACTGAGGCCGCGACCCCCTGACCTCACGCATCCTGCATGGCCTCTTCCCAGAGAGCCCAGGCGGTGTCTCCCACCACGGCCTCTCCCAGACCCTGCCCCACACACGTCTAACACCTCACAGACCAACAGTTTAGATTCTTCCAGTTGCTGTTGTCAGGATGCAAGCAGTTTCCAATTATTCTTTTTGCTTTGGAACATCGATAAATTTTACAGCTAAATCTGGTTTCCATCTCCTCTGTAGCAACAAGTGTCTTCAAACAAAAAGTTAGAACCAACACATATTTTTGCTATCTTTGGATATTTTCCTAGACTTCTGAATGTTCCAAGCTTTTCAAGCCTGCAGACAGCAATGCGTTGTTTACAATTTTATGATCAATTAGCTTTTTTGTGTGACTGATGATGCCTATTGTGTGAAGCATTAGCATTGTCACAGGGATGACAGTGAACAGAGCACAGTCCCCACCCTCTAAGTCCCCTGGCGTCCGCCCTCCTCCCTTGGGGTGGGGTGAGGCCCTGTCTCAGCTTTCGGAGGAAAGGCCCGGCTCTGGTCCAGGGCACTGTGGGCTGAGGGGTGCCTGCCTCACAGGCTGTGACCTCACGGTCACAGAGAAAAGCTCAGGTTGCCACCAGGGCAAGGAGATGGGAAAGAATCCCGGCAACGTTTCATTTCAAACAGGGAATCCAAGAATTCTCACTTGATTTAATGTAAAAGCAGAGAGGAGACAGTACATCAAAACAATGCGGATGAAAAGAGGAAGAAGCCAGGAGACTGAGCGGCGAAGGCCGGTGCAGCACTCTGCGGCCTGACGCTCCTCACTTCAACCCTTGTTTGAGACCGTCAACACCAACAGTTAACACAAACCATTAGTGCAGCAGATTTTGCGCAGGTTACGTACAGAGACTAAATGCAGCTTCTCCTCCCACACTGTTGGTAACGGGAGACAGGAGGCTCTTCCAGGGCCAGTCCCTGCTGGTTTCCTAGAGGAGGGACAGAAGCCAAACAACAGGAAGAGACCCGCTGGAAACCCAGTGCAGACCCCATTTGGAGCCTGAGACCTCATTTGTGTCTCCCAATCCATGGAAGGGCTGGACTGTGTGGCCTCCGAAGCATCCTTCTGTGACACCAACTGGCGAACAGTGTGCCAAGCCCAGGGGCAGGAAGGACCTGACATGGAACCCGTTCCCATGAGAGGCAGAGCCACTTCCTGGGGCTGAGGACAGGAGGGGTCCCTGTTTTTGGCGCTCTGTCCTCTGTGACACAGCCCGCTTAATGTCTAGGGGTCCTATGAAAAGGGATATGTGAGCTAACCTGAGACTTCAGCCCTGTCAGATCTGTCCTCTCATGTAATCATGTGCTTTTAATACTAAACACAGCATCACTGGCCAATAATAGCCACTACTACTGAGTGCCCAGCAGGGACATTGGCAGGAATGGAAATTCTGGTGTGGCCATGAATAAGAGAGACAAAGCATTAAGCAATCTTCCGATGAAAAGGTGCAATCAGAATGACTTGCTGCTTCACCTCTACTGTGTAGGCTCTAGACCCCCACTGCAGCTGGCACTCTAGAAGTCAGAGGGGCTGTAGGGCGCTGAGCAAGACAAAGGGACATCTTCCAAGGAAGATGAGGACACAAGGGCCAGAGCCCGAAGGGATGTCTCCATCCTCGTACCCCTCACAGTGCTGCAGACACTGGCACGAGGCAGGCTGGAGACTGGCCACACAGTGGGGCCTGGAGTCTGGCTCCTGGAGCAGGAGGGCTGCACGGCTATGAGCACAGAGACAAGAGAGATGTAGAAACCTGACCTGTCACCCTGGGAGGAGGGTGAGGACCAGAATAAAGCCCCTCAGTGTTCCCTCAACACACCAGGGACACTGACCTGGTCAAACCTTGGACCTCACCCTGAGGTCATTATCTGCTAATATTCAAAGGGAGGAAAGCGGGCAACTCCTAATCGTATGGTATATAAGGTGATGCTTTCAACTCAAAAAGAAAATGAGCTTCTTGAGGCTCTTTGACCCAAGCAATTCCTGGGGGAGAAGGTCCCGAGTGCCTTGAAAGTCCTTGCCCACACACAATTCTAGCAAGAAGTCCGATTTGTCTTCCAGCCATCCCTTCCTGCAACTTGCTGGAAAACAGGAGACATGGTCGTGCCTACAGTGGATTCCATCTTCACATAATGCTTTCAGGTCTTTAACCATCCAGCCTTCCCTTCAAGCCACCTAGTCTGCTGCATCTGAACACACCTAAACCAATATTTTTCGTAGTGGGGTTTCTTTCCTGTGGGTCAAGTAGTTTTGATTTCCAAAGGGAATTAGAGGTGTTGGGTACATCTCATATTTAAATCACTTTTATTCCTTCTTTTACATTACTTTTGTGACTTCTATTATTGATGCTGTAATAAAAATAGAAAAGGATGACTAAGGAAAAAATGAGAGAGTAAGGAAGAGACTGATTAAAAAGGTAATGGCATCTAAAAATTACAGACTGGGAACTCTTTAAAAACAGTGCCTCTAACACATCCAAATCTGGCAAAAGTCACACCCAGCTGCCAGGAAATCAGAATACACTTGACCTCACGGGGTCATACAACCAGGTCCCTGAGGAGAGAGCTGGGACTGGACGTGAGGAAGGGCATGTAAAAAATGGGCACAGTCTCCATCATCTTTGCTTTTAATATAAGATTTGGTTTCATCATTTCTGAGTGTAACATATTTCTTCTAAAAATAGAGCTCTCTGCTTATTCTGAAACTTCTTAGTGTTCACTTGGAGGTGAAGAGGAATAAGGCTGACCGTAATTCTGGGGTGACACTGCCAATGTTCCATAGTCATAGACAAACTTCTCAAGGGATTCTGGATGCTCACAGCAAGGATGAGTTCATTTCAAATCCATAGTACTGAAGAAACATGACAAAGAGTTCCAGGGCCCTGTCCGTGCCGGGTGTGAAGCCCCTGAACACATTACTGACCAAAGGCAATCAACCACGCCTCACAGGGGACCAGACAGTAGCGGCCCCTCTCCCAGGACGTACAGGAAACAGCGTGACCCTGCGCACATCTACAGGAAGACGACAGGGTGTCCTCCGAACACATTGGTTAAGAACGTAAGTGCACAAACACACAAGATGTGGAAACGCAGGGCTAAAGATGGTAAATGCCTGTCCTGGACCAATCAGACTTGGATTTAATATCATGGAACTTGCTGGGGTTTTCTCACAATACAGGTCAAGAGTCAGAATCTCCCCCTGCCCCCGAGGAAGAGCCTGGTTAGCTTCTGAATCCGAAGATGCCCTTGATGTATCCAGTGAGGCCACTCTTGGTCTTCTGCTCTAACTTGTCCTCAAGGGGTGGGAAAGCCACGTGGTTGAGGGCCAGGTCAAAAAACAAAGGCTTGCAAGGGATAGGCTGAAAGCCTGGTGGGAAGTGCACGAGATTGGCTTGCTTGGTGACAAGGGAAGGGTCCAGGCAGAATGTCTCAAACCGTTCAACCAGAGGCTGGAATTGAAATCAAAGGAAGGCATCTGGGCGTTAATCACAGAAGACCCACGCTGAAACATTCCCCACGTGCCGAATGCCCACCTTGGAGCTTCACATGCACGATCTCACTCAACCCCCACAATCTCCTATGAGGTGCTACCATTTGCCTACCATAGGTCTGTCAAACGTGCACGTTAGTCCTTGTCCACGGCTCATGGGCGCTACTCTGCACAGCCACAGGGTTAACTTTTTTTTTTAAGAGACAGAGTCTTATTACTCTATTGCCCAGGTAGGAGTGCAGTGACAAGATCATAGTTCACTGCAGGATTGAATTCCTGGATTCAAATGATCCTCCTGCTTCGGCCATGGCACCCAACTCAGGTTCCTCAACCTTATCTGGGACAACCTAGCTACCTAATAAATTTTATACAAGCAGCGTTCAGGTCTTTGTATAAGAGAAGGGAGGGTAGTAGGGGGGTTTCCTTAGAAATTAAGGGTTCAGCAGGTTCGAGACCCGCCTGGGCAGCGAGACCTCATCTCTACAATAAATTTAAAAAAATCAGCCGGGCGTGGTAGCGCATGCCTGTAATTCCGGCTACTTGGAAGGCTGAGGTGGAAGGATCGCCGGAGGCCAGCAGGTCAAGGTTGCGGTGGCCGGGAGCGGTCACTGCACTCCAGTCTGGGCGACAGAGTGAGACGCCAACTCAAAAAAAAAAAAAAAAAAAGAAATTAAGGGTCCACTGCTCTACAAATGAATACATATTCCTAGTGGGTTACTAATCCTATTCCTCATATGTACCTCGAAAGCCACAGCCCAGACTTACCTTATTGTCTTTGACTTGAGAGGAAGTCTCTGTTTGATAGGAGTCATTTGCATCTGGAAGTTTCACAGGGATTGAGTAAGAACAAGGACTTAGTATACTACAGTCACAAATGGGGTCTATCACATACATGGCTTCTAAATTCCAAGAGCAAAGGTAGCCAGCATGTGGAGAAGTCAGCCCTTCCCTCCTCCTGAGAAGTGGGGTAGATGACCGTGATGAATCCCAGATCTGATGCCCAGTTGTACAGAAGACAACAGGGAGAAGGAACAGTATAACAGTGTTTCTCTAAATCCTTCTACACGATTCACTGTCTGATGTGGCAGAAAGCTGGAAGAATAAAAATCCTATAGAATAACCAAAACAATCCCTTTTAATCTTAAAACAGTAGTATAGGGCTTAGGGAGAAGAGGAATGGCAGGGAACGGACATCTGGGGATACAGGTGGCAAGGGCCAGGCAGATGGCTCACCTAGGATGGCCGCGGCCTGCAGGGAGCATTTCTCCGACCGCACTTGAGTGATGAGCTCTTGTACGTCAGGCAGGTCCTGCAACAATTCAGAAAGCGTGTACTCCCGAGCCAGGGCCAGTCAGAGAGGCACATCAAGCTAACCTGAGTTAAGCGATCTCACTGGTACTTTCATAGGATTTTAGACTTTTTAAATGGTTCTCCCTATTAAAACAAAACAAAATAAAACAAAAAACTAGCCTGTTTCAAATGGGAAAAGCTACGCCATGGCTTAAGTAAAATACTTGAAAATAGTAATAAATCTTTCATATACTAAACAAAGTATGTGCCAAGCAGTATTCTAAGCAATTAACATAATTGCTAATTTATTCATCTCGATAATCCTGAGGTAGTCTGCACTCCCATTTTACAGATGAAAGAGAAAACTGAAGCATGGAGGGGTTAAAGAACATGTGCGCCAGTCATGCTCCCTGTGACAGCAGAGCTGGGATTCAGAACCAGGTCATGTGCTCAAGGGCCTAAGCCCTTAGCTGCCGCATTCCACAGCTTCTACAAGGGCGATGCAATTCTCCTGGCCCTGGTCTATTACTTGGCATAAGAGGAATGATCTGACAAGGTCTGGATACCACAGAATCCTTCCTGCCCCCATTCTCTGACACTTTCTCCCAGAATCATTCAGCACACGTGGTCAGACGGGTATCTGTAAAATGCTTCTTTCTTCTCTGCTGAGGTGAATGATCTATGTTGCATGCAAACCTTAGTTTGCTTTTCTAAACAGTCTCTGTTTGTAAAATACATGTGGATTCCTGGGACCAGCCAATGTTTTATTTTTATTTATTTATTTTTTGTTTGTTTTTTGAGTTGGAGTCTCACTCTGTCGCTCAGACTGGAGTGCAGTGGCCACTCCCGGCCACCGCAGCCTCAATCTGCTGGGCTCCGGCGATCCTTCCGCCTCAGCCTTCCAAGTAGCTGGAACAACAGGCGTGTGCTACCACACCCGGCAGATTTTTGATTTATTGTAGAGATGAGGTCTCGCCAAGTTGCCCAGGCAGGTCTCGAACCCGCGGGCTCAGGCAATCCACTCACCTCAGCCTCCCAAAGGCACGGGATTACAGGCTGAGCCACCGAGCCCGGCTTATCGGCACTTAAGCTTTAATGGACATCCAAATTGCCTGGGAGTCTTGTTAAAATGCAGATTCTGACTGGAGAGTTGTGTGGGGTCTGAGATTCTGCATTTCTAGCAAGATCCCCAATGCTGCTGTGCTGCTGATCGTGGACAAACTCTGTGAAGGAAGTCCTCACCAGCGGTTCTCTAATTTGCTCCATGTCAGAATCACTGAGGGGCTTTTAAGAAGCCCAGTGCCCATTCCAGAACCTAGACTAATCAGAACCAGAATCTGAGTGGGACACAGAAATCCACCTTTTTTAAATCTTCCCAGAAAATTTCAAATGTAGCCAAGTCTGAAAACAGTACTTCAGGGTTTTTTATGTGTTATTGTTTAAACCAGATAAATGGCTTTCCTTCTTTGTATCTAAATCCTCTTCCTCAGGCCTGGAATGCAGCCACAAGTTACACAGTCTGTGGCTCCTGGGCAGGCAGGGACACACCAGGTCCCACGGGCGACCAGGGGGAACCAGCCGGAGGAGGAGCCCAGCTGCTGTACCCTCACAGTCCCTCCACAGGCTCACTCGAAAACCTGCCAGGGCCTGGAAACAAGGAGAGGCCAATGTCTCACCTTGAGGCTGTTCTTGAAGGCGCCAGCATCGGAATTAACTTCATCTGCATACTTCAGGACTCTATCATATAGGACAAGGGCTTCGCTCCACTTCTTCACCAGCACGTAGGACTGAGCAATGAAAAAACACCTGATGGGGAGGGGAAAAGAGCCACAGTATTCTAAAGCAACAATTACCCAAGATCAAGGCTTTCCTTGCAGTTCTGGCAAAATTTCACACTTGAAAACAGGTTTCTTAACTGAGGATCACTGCATGGGAGACACTTTACACTGTAATATTCAGGTTTGCCAGACTAACCTGCAGACTCATCCCAGCAATCAGAGATGATTGTGTGGGGCCAACACCGAGCCACCGTCTTTTACTTACTGGCTGACTATGCAAAGGGGCAGTTTCCAAAAGAAGCATGGTGAAGCCAGGGACAGGCGAGAAGGAAGAATGCCACCAGGCTCCAACATAAATTCCACTCACCCTGTTCACACGTCCAAGTTACAATTGTTCATCTCTGCTCATCTCTTTTAAAAAAATCAAACCCCGGGGAGACACCTCTGATCAACAAGGGTGCCTGAACGAAGCATATTTATATACCTAACCCTTAACTGGACCCCACAATATCATAATAAAAAATATTGACTATAAAAAATAAACAAATAAAATAAAAATGCAAATACCACATGAAAAAAAAATCAAACCCAAAGAAGCTTCTTCTTGACCTAAATTCCTCTACTGAGCTCAGCAGAGTCTGAGTGCTGCTGGCCCCCAAACAGGATGGAAAAGGTCACAAGAATGAAGCCTGGCACCTTGAAGAACCAGAATGTGTTGGGGTGTGAGGGCCAGAAAAGGAAGGGCAAGAATGCACCTGGCTCTGTTTGGCCATTCTGGCTAGACCCCTCTTGGTCTACTGTCCAGGCTACTGCCAAGTTACAAATAACACAATTTATTTAAGAACTGAGAAGTTTAGCTTTATCCCAAATCAGTTCAGCTTTCCTGAACTGGCTACTCTGGTTCTGCTAATTAGTAGCCTTTTCGATGTTTAGTCCCTTTTCCACTGGGGGAAGGAGGAAAGCAGAGGAAGTCAAGTTTACTGTGTGTGTGCTCCGACTCCCTCTGACCTAGCCAAAGAGCAGACACCATGCACTGGACACTGCTGGCTGCAGCCTTTAGCGATTTCCCTTAATTACGGCAAGGTAATCATAAAGTCTGCGGGTTGGGGCATGTTCCCAAGGCTTACAGAACCCAGGGGGCGAGGAGAACCCTACCTGTCTCATAGGACGTTACCTGTAAGCTTTGTATACCAGCGTCTTAAGGCCTATCTCTTTTTGGAAGGCTCTGTCCTCTTCTAAGCCAGGAAGCTGGAGCAATTCCACCAAATTCTGTACAACAGATAAAACAAGAAAACTTACAAAAGAAGACCTCAGATCAAGTTTTTGACAGAAGACCTTGTATGAATAGATAAGGGTGAGGAAAAAAATGAGGAAAAGTCTGTAAAATGTGACGTGGCAGCAGCTGTACCTGGCATTACCTCTGTTCCCCTCTGATACTGAAAGCCCAACTTGTCCTTTATGACTCAATTCACATCTTATCCACCTTCAGAAACTTCTCTGACCCTCTCGGCTGAAAGGCTCTTTTCCAGCTCAATTTTTGCTCAGAGACACTTGTCATACATGTGGGTGGCATCTAAACAGGGAGTTGTATGTGGTGTGGTGTTGTTGTGTGTGTGCTTTCTATATCACATCTTATCACCTCACTCTCTGACCCTCTCGGCTGAAAGGCATCTTTTCCAGCTCTGAATTTTTGTCTCAGAGCAGTCCACTCGTGTGGCATCTAAACAGGGGGGGTGGTGTGTGTGTGTGTGTGTGTGTGTCTATATCCCACAGTCTTACTTATAAACTCCCACTCGTGTGGCATCTAAACAGGTGTGTGTGTGTGTGTGTGTCTCTCTATCCCACAGTCTTACTTATAAACTCCCAGGGGCTGAGACAATGTGGAGGACTTGGATCTCAGGATGCTTCACAGCACCTGGGAGAAGTGCTCAGTGAATACCTGTGGGTTTACTTGTCTCTACACATCAACACGTCTGAAACACAGGGGCTCACTGACAGTTACACTGGTACGAGACCTTTGTCTTTCACTAGCCACTAACAGCTCCTGGCTGTCACAGCCCTTTTACTATGCAAAATTAAGTCACACTGTGTCCAACACACACAAAGGACAGGCCCAGGCTCTCCCAGTCCTCATGGGTCACCTGCAGAATGATGTCGTAGAGCCGGATCAGGTCCTGGGGCCGGGGGGAGCGCTTGCTGTCATCGTCTGGCTGCTGCTGCAGCAGAGCCTTCTGCAGACCTTTGGCCATGTTCTCATTACGCTTGATTGCTGTCGATAGCTTGATGTAAGTCAGGTAGCTGGAATGTACCACATGTCAGCTCAAGTCAGGCTCAGAGAAGCTGAAGTGCTGACAAGGGTACTGGACTACGAGCTCAGCCTGACCAAGGGGAAGTGTGGGGTGAGGGCGTGTCACACAGCAGGGCCGTTTTGCCTGGTCCTCAAGGAATCCTCAATTTGGCTGCTACTCAGTGGCAGACTTTCAGGGAACTAATATAAGGCCTTATCGCAAAATTTGATTTTAGCTTGAATTACATCCTCTATATCTTTTTTCAGGAGCCAAAGAGCTACTGATTTCAGAGGACATTGCTAGTACTTAAGATAGTCCATGGCAGCTGGGTGTGGTGGCTCAAGCCTGTAATCCCAGCACTTTGGGAGCCGAGGTGAGACAACTGCCAGAGCCTATGGGTTCGAGAACAGCCTGGGCAACCCGGCAAGACCTTATCTCTGTAATCAATCAAAAAATTTTTTTAGCTGGGCATGGTGGCATGTACGTGTAGTTCCAGCTACTTGGAAAGGTCAGGCAGAAGGATCACCTGAGCTCAGCAGGAGGACGCTGAGGTGGTCATGAGTGTACCACTGCACTCCAGCATGGGTGACAGAGTAAGATTCCAACTCAAAAAAAAAATAAGAAGAAGAAAAATAAGAAAAATATTCCATGGCTGGGTTCGATGGCTCATGCCTATAATCCCAGCACTTTGGGAGGCTGAGGTGAGAGGATTGCCTGAGCCCATGGGTTGGAGACCTGCCTGGGCAACTTGGCGAGACCTCATCTCTGTAATAAATCAAAAAATTAGCTGGGTATGGTGGTGCGTGCCTGTAGTTCCAGCTACTTGGAAGGCTGAGGTGGAAGAATCACCTGAGCCCAGCAGGTGGAGGCTGCGGTGGTCGTGAGTGTACCACTGCATTCCAGCCTGGGTGACAGAGTGAGACTCTGACTCAAAAAAAAAAAAAAAAGATAGTTCACTGATGGCAAGCCAAACTCTGGAACAAGGATGAGTTCCCTGCTTGCCCCATACTACAAGGACAGTGTGCTCCTATAGCAGCTGCTCCTACTCATCTGACAAGCTTACCTTCTCAGAGAATACCGAAGTGGAGTCTCTTGGGATGGTCACACATACTAACTGTGAATACATGCTGAAGAGACTATTTTAACTGTACCATCTGACAAATCCTTTTAATATTTGGGGATAAGAACATGGCAACTATTTAAAAATCTGTTTAAGAAGATTTAGGTCTCTAGAGCCTCATTCCACTCTGGCAGAAGCCTGGAGGTCATCCCTTGGAGAGGATACAAAAGATGCCTGTGGACGGGGGACACATGCAGAGCTGAGGTCGAGGGCTCCACAAAGAATACAGGATCCAGGAACTGTCAGATTCTGAGTGTTGACCTGCTGGCCTTCTTTTCTACTCAGTTTCCACAACAACAGCAGCCTGGTATATTCCAGGGATCCGTCCAGTCAAGGAGAAACACTTCAAGATTCTGGAGTTGAAGTACTCAGTGAAAGGGCAGGGCCCGACACCTATACCAAGGCACAAGCAATGAGCCCCAGGCATGTGAGGAGCTCCCAACTGACAAGCCACATTCTCCAAAGAAGGGCATGGCTGAGGATCACCAGACATTTAAGGAAAACTTCTAACCAGAAAGAAGAGAACACAACCAACAGGGAAAAATCAGCAGCCTGGAGGAACCAGATTGCATGGAGAAGAAAATTTCAAAAAAACAACTATTGGCCGGGTGTGGTGACTAAACCTGTAATCTCAGCACTTTGGGAGGTCGAGGTGAGAGGACTGCCTGTGCACGGGGGTTTGAGACCAGCCTAGGCAACTTGGTGAGCCCTCATCTCTACAATAAATCACCAAAACTAGCCAGGCATGGTGGCATGCATCTGTAGTTCTATCTCCTTGGAAGGCTGAGGTGAAAGGATCACCTAAATCCAGCAGGTAAAGGCTGTGGTAGCCAACCTGGGTGACAAGAGTGAGACTCCAACTAAAAAAAACCAAAATAACAAACTTACTAATAACCCTAGAAAGATAAGGGAAGACTCTGCAGTTGTGAAGTTAGAATGAGAGACATTATATATTTATTATTTTTATTTTTTTGAGTTGGAATCTTACTCCGTAGCCCAGGCTGGAGTGCAGTGGCATGCATGCTCACGGCCTTCCCAGCATCGACCTGCTAGGCTCAGGTGATCCTTCCACAGCAGCCTTCCAAGTAGCCAGAACTATAAGCGTGCACTACCACTCCCAGCTAATTTTTTACTGTAGAGACGAGGTCTCACCAAGTTGTCCACGCTGGTCTCGAACTCCTGGGCTCAGACAATTCTCTTGCCTCAGCCTCCCAAAGTGCTGGGATTACAGGCTTGAACCACCACGCCCGGCCAAAGAGAAATCATATTTTTAAAAGAACACAAACAACCCCTTTGATGGTATCAGCAATAAGCAAGCCTGTGTAAGTGTTGGCTGGGAGTCAGGAAGGTCAAGGCAGAGAGGAGTGGCGTGGAGACAGGGCAATCGTGGAAAGTGCATAAAGTGATGAAACTTTCAAATCCAGAGGCAGCAACATACACACATCATTCAGAGATAAGGAGGTAAATACCAGAAGAATGTGTCAAAGTAAATAAAAGTGGCTGCTTCTAAGAAATGGGAGAGCAGGTCATAAAATAGATTCTTCTAAAAGTCAAACTCTCAAAATAAAATGATTCCACACAAAATAATAGAGGAATTTAGATATAATTTTACAAAGTTTTGTTAAAATACAAAAGCTACCTGACTCCTGATTAATCAATTTATCCCAAAGCTGGCCTCCAATCCTAATTGGAATCCATGACCCTGATACTAGCTGAATCTTAAGGTGGGAGAATGGATTCAAGGGTGAAGAGCTTCAAAATTCCAAAGGTTCATAAGACTTGTTGAAGATTTCTTTTTTTTTTTTTTTTTTTTTTGAGTTGGAGTCTCACTCTGTTGCCTAGACTGGATTGCAGTGGCTGCTCCCGGCCACCGCAGCCTCGACCAGCTGGGCTCCAGCGATCCTTCCGCCTCAGTCTTCCAAGTAGCTGGAACTACAGGTGCGCGCTACCACGCCCGGCTAATTTTTTGATTTATTGTAGAGATGAGGTCTCGCCAAGTTGCCCAGGCAGGTCTCAAACCCGCAGGCTCAAGCAATCCACTCACCTCAGCCTCCCAAAGGTGCGAGATTACAGGCTGAGTCACCGAGCCCAGCTTTGTTGAAGATTTCTAAGGGTCTTTTCAAGGCTAAGAAGAGTCTCTGTAGCATCAACTGTAAACATTATCACTTAACCTCCTGGAACTTCACCTTTCTCATCAAGTTGTCAAAACAGACAATACCTAAGGGCCATTCTTGCTTGACATTCTATGCATCTGAGTCCTCTGGAATCAATTTGACATTCACATAAAACAAAATTCCTTAAGAATGGAGATCAAGGGTAAAAAAGGGAGTTGTAATGGTTTTGCTTTTATAAAAAAAACTGAAACAAGGCAGGGAAATAGCTAAGGATATTATCAGGTTCACTATATAAATTACAAGCAGTAACTAAGAAATTAAAAATTCAAGGTCAGATGGAAAAGAGAATCTGATGAGAAGTGAAGTTTTCCCAAGTAACAATCTTATATCTTCCCTGTATGATTCAAAAAATGTCACTCTTCCTCTTCTTCTGTGAAACAAAATGACTCACCCTTTAAAAAAATGAAACTTCACAAGGTGATTTAAAGATGTATATGAAAAAGAAAAGGCACAAGAATAGTCAAGATACACCTGAGGAAAAACCTGGTAAGGGGAACTTGCTCTATCAGATGTCAAAACTTGGCATAAAGCTATAATAATTCATTGTGCTGGTCCAAGAACAGATAAATAAATCAACAGAGCAGAGAGAGTCTAGAAAAAGAGCACACAAGGAGAAAATGGAATGTATGCCTGACAGAGCTGGCACTACAGATCAGTGGGGAAAGGATGAGCTAGCTAACACACTGCACCGGAACAATCCATTATCCTTACGGAAAAAAAGTGAAGCAGATCTTTACCTTACACAAAAATAAACTCCAGATGGAAGTAAAAGGAACAACTTTAACATTCGGAACGGAGAGAATAACTTTCAGAACTTGGAACTGGGAAGGAGAGTACTTAGCTCTGGAAGAGGAGGACAAACGAACTGAAGGAGGGACTACAGAGAATTTAAACACTGGCTGTCTTCTAGTTCTTATGCTGTGTAAAAGTCTTGAATTAGATATGATAAAATAATATGCAAACATAGTATATATATTCTTATATGGTAAAGTGCACATATCTGCAACAGTATTATATATTAAGAAATTATAAGTTTAAGTGCACCTAAACATTATATATACACTCTTTTGTTCCAATGATATACTTCACAATATTAAAAAATAGAAAAATTAAAATAACTCCTACCTGTGCAGGTATTGAAGATTAGACACCTTCCCCGACTCCCCATCAAGGGTATAATCTCTCTGTTTCTGCAGAAAGTGAAAAAGGTAAAAAGTAAAGCAGCTGAACCTATCCTTGGTTTTGACTGCCTCACTCAATAGTGTGGTCCCCAATGTGCCCTAAACATAGATACAAGATGGGCGCGGTGGCTCACGCCTGTAATCCTAACACTTTGGGAGACCAAGGTGGAAGGTTTGCTTGAGCTCAGGAGTTTGAGGCCAGCCTGGGCAACACAGTGAGACCTTGTTTCTGCCCCCTCCAAAAAAAAATTAGCCAGGTGTTGTGGCACACAGCTACTTGGAAAGCTGAGGTGGATCACTTGAGCTCTGGAGGTTGTGGCAGCAGTGAGCCATGATCACGTACGTCACTGCACTCCAGTCTGGGTGACAGAGTAAGACCCCAACTCAAAAAATAAAACAAAAAGAAGACAGTAAGCAGAATAGCTTGAGGCAGAGGATCCAAAGGATGCAGCAAAATACAATGCTGCAAACAGGTTGGAAACAGACTGGGGAAGGGTCGTACACCAGCTTACGGAGTTTGAACCGTATTTGCTAGACCAGTAGTCTCTAAAACAGGGCACACAAAACCCAAGGAGTGTGGGTATAAAAGAAGAAAATAAGAATTTCTATTTATATTTATCTCATGTAAAAAATGTTATTTTAATGCATTTTATGTATTATAAATCAGTTGAATAGTAAGGTAAGTAATGTATAAATAAACACATCAGAGGTACATGCTCTAGTGCTTATTTTTTGCTCATATCATCCTAAAAGTATGAAGACACTGCTCAAGACCTAGAGGAAATCACTGGGCTTTTTATAATTAGACAGTGAAATGGGATTCGGAAAGATTCAATTTTTACTTCTTGCAAGAGAGGTCTAGAGAAGGGAATCAAGGCCAAGATATTAGAAGCAATCAGGAGACTTCAGTAGTAATGTAGGTATAAGATAAAAGGCTAATTAGAAACAGGTAAAATCAACAATAGATGAGAGGCATTAAAAAGGAAGAATGGATAGGGTTTGGTGACAGGGAGGAAAGAGATAAATGGTTCTGAGGTTTTTAGCCTAGGTGTCTAAATGTAGTATTTTTTAGAAAAAGAAAGCAGAGAAGTCCACCAGGAGAAAAAAAATCTAACAGGCTTAACAGGTAATGTATTAAATCATTAGGAGGAAAAGGGTGGGGAGAAATGAATCTCACAGCCCGATGGGACCCAGCAGCCCTTGCTGTTTGTCAGCCAACCGCCACACCTAATTAAACAAAAGTGTCTAAGAGAGTAGTGGCCTCAGACCACCAGGATCCCATCTAAGAATGGGACACAGACGGAGGTGGACTCACATCTGGAGCAACAGCCAGGTTTGAGCTGACGGGCCTACCTGATCCGGCTTGAGCTCTTCCCGCACAGCCTGGATGGCGTCCCGACATTCACTGAGCATGGATTCAAACAGACGCTCCTTAGTTTCTTCACTTTCAGCCTAAACAAAGGCAGAATGGAGTGAGAGACTTTCTTCTGAGTAAATCATAGAATTAAAACGGGAAGAAGGAATAGCCCTCCCATGATTCCTCCCCCTTCACACTCTCACACATAATCCAAATCAGAGATCATTTTAGTTGTTTTTACTCTTTGTAAGACTTTCTTATAGCCTTATTCATTATTCCTATGGAAATGGGGATTATATTTTAAAAAGCAAACATACTGAGAAGGCGATCTGTATAACCGATCTGGAACTTTATCAAACAGCAGACACTTTACATGTCTACCTATCACGGCACGCTGCTACATTCCTCCAGTACTTCTCCCTCTGCTCAGGACTAGCTCCTCGTACCCCTTGAGGGGCCTCATAGACTAGATTTGGGGCACTGCTCTCTCACACTAAAGCACTGCACACCAGAAGTTTATCTTTTTTATTTCAGAAAAAACTGTCAAGTTCTACCATATTCCTACAAAATGACCCTTTCCAATGTAAGACAACTTGCAGATTCTGTTTCTTTTAGGCACAATATCACTGATTGCTAAAAGCTATAGTTCTCCTAAACATCATACTGTTCTCTTTACCACAGACATTTTAGCATTCAGATATTCCACATGGCCTACTCTGAGAACAGTTTTTAGGGCACACAAGGTTGACAAGTGTGAGATGACAGTCTTTGTACAAGTACTAGGCATCATCTCTCTGCTACACAGCTGGGTAAGTGAAAAAGTGATTCATTAACTGAATACCTGCCAAACCACATTATTATCCTAAAGAATCTGACTGAGCAGGTGGGAATGAACAAAAGGTAGAAAGGAGATGAACTTGTGTTACTGGCAGACCCACTGTGAAATAAAAACATCCACATTCCATTATTATATTTTACCTTCCATAGAAACTAACACCCAATCTGAAAAAAGGTCTTAAAATTCCACTGACCTCTAAGAAAGTTAAAAGAAAAACCCAGTATTGCCCACTCCTTTGAGAGATGGTTGGGAGAGGTTTAAAGAAAGCTTTTTCCTTCTCTTAAGAACTCATGTTTTTCCTAGCTTCCAGAGTGGAGAAAAAAAAAATCTCCTTTGTAAATTACCCAATATAAATCAAACATACTTTACCCCTTATAAGTTACGTGACTTTCCTGTTGTTCAGTAACTTAGGAACAAATCAGGAACAGTCATCCTATAAAACTATTAAGGCAAACACTACAGCAGCACTGTCCAACATAACTTTCTACCATGATGGACTTGTTCCCTACCTGCACTGTCCAATATAGCAGGCATCAGCTACACACTGAGCACTCTAAATTTATATTAAGTTTAAATAGCCATATGCATCGGGTGGCTACTATATAAGAAAGTGCAGCTCTAGAGCAATAGGTTTTATAGAACATTATTAGCACCTCAAGTTGGCAAGATTCTTTTTTGTTGTCATTGTTGTTCTTGTCAAGATTCTTTCTTTTTCTTAAGTTAGAGTCTCACTCTGTCACCGGGCTAGAGTGCAGTGGCATGCTCTCAGGTGATCCTTCCACCTCAGCCTCCCAAGTAGCTAGAACTGCAGGCACGCGTTACCATGCCTGAATTGTTTTTTGACTTTTTTTTTTTTTTTTGAGTTGGAGTCTCACTCAGTATCCCAGACTGGAGTGCAGTGGCACGCTCCCAGCCACTGCAGCCTCGACCTGCTGGGCTCCGGCGATCCTTCCGCCTCAGCCTTCCAAGTAGCTGGAACTACAGGCGCGCAAATGTCCTCAAACAGGAGCCCTTACACAGATTTTGCTACCTACAACTTTTAGTATATAAACCTATATTTGAGGCCAAGGTAATTCCTGAAAGGACAATGGAATAAGAAATAACTCTCAACATGTAGAGGCAGGATTCCTTCTCACCTACACACCAACCTTCCATGTTGGTTGTTGAACCAGCAAGAATGCTCCTAAACACAAGAGACAAACTCCCAGTACAAACATTTGTGGTCTGGCTGGACCTTTTCCCCAGGTGTACCTATGACAGAGAGAACTCTTAAGCCCTGAAATAATGTGTTACTTATTAGTCCTAATAAATAAGTAAATTCTAGATCAATTTTTATAAAACGTGAAAGCTTCAGGATGTGATTTTCTACAATCTCAGGCTCTCTTTTCAAGCTGTCTCAAAGTTGACTGGTACAGAGGAAATACAACTGCTGTGTGTCCTGAGGTGCAGACCTCTACTATTAAAAACCAGATTCCCAGATTGTTTTCACTTGTCCATAGAAATTGCTGGAAGGCAGTGATGTGACTAAGAGACATACAAAGCAAGTCTGATCACATTCCCCACCACACCCCTACTGTGGGGATGGGACCTGAGCCTTACCCTGCCCAGTGAACTCTAGGAAAAAACAAATGGAAATCTGGTAAAGAAGATGACAAACCTCACTTGAGAATAACAGATTTTTTTTAAGGATAATGGTCTCCCTTCCACTCAAAATTAAATGATTAACTATAACTTGAAGAATCATTAAGCCTGCAGATATTTAAAAGGTGCCCGCCCTGAAAAAAGAGCTGCCGAAGAATATCCTCACAATGTACCCATTAGTGACAATGTAGGAGAGATCAAGTAACGAAGAAGGCAAAAAAAAAGTATAAAGATAACATTGAGGATGTGAAGACTTAAAGTTTGGCTACAGAAACTAAGAATTTTGCAACTGGATTTTGGCAGCTGATTACCTCTGAACTCAAGTCTTTTCAGTCTAATATTTTATCTCCCTGAATTATTTCTTCCGTCCAGACTTTTCAGTAAACTGCTGTTTTAATATGTAATGGTAGTGAAAACCTCTACAAGCAAGAAATAAACTGGGACTACCAAATTCTTACAATTCAGTTCCTAGAGGGTGGTAAATACCAATATTAGGTAGGTTAAGAAACATTGAAATTATATCCAAAATACACAAGGAACTCAAATCAACAGCAAAAAACAAATACTCTGATTTTTTTTTTTTTTTGAGCTGGAGTCTCACTCAGTCGCCCAGACTGGAGTGCAGTGGCTGCTCCCGGCCACCGCAGCCTCCCCCTGCTGGGCTCCGGCGATCCTTCTGCCTCAGCCTTCCAAGTAGCTGGAACTACAGGCGTGCACTACCACACCCGGCTAATTTTTTATTTATTGTAGAGATGAGGTCTCGCCAAGTTGCCCAGATGGGTCTCAAACACGCAGGCTCAGGCAATCCACTCACCTCGGCCTCCCAAAGCGTGGGATTACAAGCTGAGCCACTGAGCCTGGCCAATAATCTGATTTTAAAATGAGAAATGAGCCGGGCTCGGTGGCTCGGCCTGTAATCGCACGCCTTTGGGAGGCCGAGGTGAGTGGATTGCCCGAGCCTGCATGTTTGAGATCCATCTGGGCAACTTGGCGAAACCTCATCTCTACAATAAATCAAAAATTAGCCGGGTGTGGTAGTGCACGCCTGTAGTTCCAGCTACTTGGAAGGCTGAGGCAGAAGGATCGCCAGAGCCCAGCAGGTCGAGGCTGCGGTGGCTGGAAGTGGCCACTGCACTCCAGTCTGGGCGACAGAGTGAGACTCCAACTCAAAAAAAAAAAAAAAAAAAAAAAGAGCAAATGGCTGGGCACGGTGGCTCACTCATGTAATCCTACTACGTTGGGAGGCTGAAGTGAGAGGATTGCTTGAGCCCAGGAGTTCAAGATCAGCCTAGGCAACATGGCAAGACCTCATCTCTACAAAAAATAAGAAAATCAGCTGGGCATGGTGGCGCACATCTGTAGTCCCAGTTACTCAGGAGGCTGAATTGAGAGGATCGCTTGAGCTCAGGAGTTTGAGGATGCAGTGAACCATGATTGTGCCACTGCACTCCAGCCTAGGCAACAGAGATCCCAGCTCAAAAATAAAATAATTTTTAAAAAAGAGTAAATGAGTTGAATAGACATCTCTCAAAAGACACATGCAAGTGGTCAACAGGTATATGAAAAAACACTCAACATCACTAATCAGGGAAATGAGACTCAAAACCACAGTGAGGGCTGGGTGTGGTGGCTCATGCCTGTAATCTCAGCACTTTGAGAGGCGGAGGCGAGAGGACTGCCTGAGCCCAGGGGTTCAAGACCAGCCTGGGCAACTTGGCGAGACCTCGTCTCTACAATAAATTAAAAAATTAGCCAGGTGTGGTGGCACGTGCAGTTGGTTCCAGCTACATGGAAGGCTGAGGCAGAAGGATCGCCTGAGCCCAGCAGGTAGAGGCAGTGATGGCTGTGAGTTTGCCACTGCACTCCAGCCTGGGCGACAGAGTGAGACTCCTACTCAAAAAACAAAAAACAAAAAAATCCCACAATGAGGTATCATCTCATACCTGTAAGAATGGCTATTATCAAAAAGAAAAAAAAATGCTGGTAAGGATTCAGAGAAAGGGAAACTCTTACATATTGTTGGTGAGAGTATAAATAAATGCAGATATTAGGAAAATAGTATAGAGATTCCTCAAAAAACAAGAAATAGATCTACCAAATGATCCAGCAATCCAACTATTGGGCATATATCCAAAGAAAAGGAATCAAGATGTCCAAGAGATATTAATATTTACACTTCCATGCTTATTGCAACACTATTCATAAGAGCCAAGGTATGGAATCAACCTAAATGTCCATAAACAGATGAATGGATAAAGGAAATGCAGTATATATACACAGTGGGATGCTATTTAGTCAAGAAAAGGGAGAAAATTGGCATTTGTGGCAACATGGATGAGCTCAGAGGACAATTATGTTAAGTGGAATAAGCCAGGCACAGAAAGATAAACACTGCATGTTGTCCCCTATGTGGAATCTAAAAAAGTTGATCTCAAAGTAGAGAATAGAATAGGGGTTGCTACAGGTAGGGAGGGGAGATGTGTAACAGCCACATGTTGGCTAATGGAGATAAAAGTACAGCTAGATAGGAGTTTTAGTGTACTACAGCATCACAAGGGTGACTGTAATTAACAATTTATTGGGTATTTTCAAATAGCAAGAAGTGCAGATTTTGAATGTTCCCAACACAAAGAAATGACAAATGTTTCAAGTGTTCTATGAGGTTCGTAACCCTGATACTAGACACTAAAAAACATTACATGAAAAGAAAATTATAGGCTATTATTCCTTATGAAAATGAAATTTTTAATATATTAACAAATAAATCCAGAAATATATAAAATATATATTATAACTAAGTGGGTTTATCCCAGATATGCAAGGCTGGTTTAACATTGAAAATTAGTCAGCCGGGCTTGGTGGCTCGGCCTGTAATCCCGTGCTTTGGGAGGTTGAGGTGAGTGGATTGCTTGAGCCTGTGGGTTCGAGACCTGCCTGGGCAACTTGGCGAGACCTCGTCTCTACAATAAATAAAAAAAAATTAGCCGGGTGTGGTAGCGCGCACCTGTAGTTCCAGCTACTTGGAAGGCTGAGGCAGAAGGATCGCCAGAGCCCAGCAGGTCGAAGCTGCAGTGGCTGGGACTGTGCCACTGCACTCCAGTCTGTGCGACAGAGTGAGACTCCAACTCGAAAAAAACAAAGAAAATTAGTCAAAGTAATTCACTATGTTAACAGGTTTCAAATATTCTTCCTCCTTTAGCCTTTATCTTTTCAAATCACAAGATCTAAAACTGTTTTTTTTTTTTTTTTTTTTTTTGAGTTGGAGTCTCACTCTGTCTCCCAGACTGGAGTGCAGTGGCCGCTCCTGGTCACCGCAGCCTCGACCTGCTGGGCTCCGGCGATCCTTCCACCTCAGCCTTCCAGGTAGCCGGAATTACAGGCGCACGCTACCACACCCGGATGATTTTTTGATTTATTGTAGAGATGAGGTCTTGCTGCCCAGGCGGGTCTCGAACCCGCGGGCTCAGGCAATCCACTAACCTCAGCCTCCCAAAGGCGCGGGATTACAGGCTGAGCCACCGAGCCCAGCTTCTTAAAATTGTTCTTATATAGTCTCTTCCAATCCTTTCATTTCATATACCCTCCAAACACTCTGCTATATCTTGTGAAACAGCAATTAAAAGTCTGTACAACATTACTAGTGTACCTGCATCTCATGGTTTTACTGGTGCAGAAGGTCTTATGTTCCTAATGACCCAATCTGATGAGGAGCAGCTTCATTTAGCAGTGAAAGCCTGCAGCAGCTGGGGCACAAAACCTCGGCTACCAATCCTGACTTACCCTCATCATAGAACCCTCGACCAACCTTCCATGGATGTGCATAGAATGTGTTCAGTGGGAAGAGATCTGAACTTGTATGCAGAAGTACATGTTTTATGTATGTATGTAGGTATGGATGTATTTATAAGAGACAAGGTCTTGTTTGTTGTCCAGGTTGGTCTTGAACTCCTGGTCGCAAGCAATCCTTCCACCTAAGCCTCCCAAAGTACTAGGATTACAGGCATGAGCCACCACACTTGGTCAAATATACATTTTAAAATCTACAGAGTATTCTCACTTTGGGCAAACTATTCTACAAGAGTAATCCAAAATATGCAAAAATCCATTTAGACAAACCTTTACTACATAATCATTTATAGGGTGCTAAACACTGTGTGGAACGCAATGTTCAATAGTAGATGTGCTGTGATCAAACAGGCATTTGAAAAGTATACCTGCCATTACCTGTGTATACTAGAGATGGATATGGATATTAAATATGAAATATTTACTTAACCATCTAAACATGCACACTACAGATGAGACACGAACAAAGAACCAGCAGCAGTTGTGCTGACATGGTTGACTGAACATTTTCTTTTTTTATCAGTTCAAGTTTGGAATAACAACCATCTATTTTTTTTTCTCATGAATACAATCAAAATTTTGGTCAGCATTGAATGCTTTTAAAAGGAGTGGCAGCCGGGCTCGGTGGCTCAGCCTGTAATCCCACGCCTTTGGGAGGCTGAAGTGAGTGGATTGCCTAAGCCCGCGGGTTCGAGACCCGCCTGGGCAACTTGGCGAGACCTCATCTCTACAATAAATCAAAAAATAAGTGGGGCATGGTAGCGCATGCCTGTAGTTCCAGCTACTTGGAAGGCTGAGGCGGAAGGACCGCCGGAGCCCAGCAGGTAGAGGCTGTGGTGGCCGGGAGCGGCCACTGCATTCCAGTGTGGGTGACAGAGTGAGACTCCAACTCAAAAAACAAACAAACAAAAAAACAAAATAAAAACCATACTGAAACAGAGATGATTCAGCTGCCGAGGACTATGTGTTCCAGTTAAGGTTACCTGCCCAGGACTCTGCTTATTTACTTTGTTAAGTAAAATTGCATTTAGCTATTCACCAAAGTCAAATCCTGTTTTTGGCATTCCTGATGAATCTAAGAGGATATGTGGAAAAGTTCCAGGAACATGACCTTTGGAGACAAAAGGGTGTGGTTTTAAAGTCAAGCAATCTCTTCTATTAAATCTATGACTGGGGTAAATTATATGGTCTCCTTGAGCCCAGTTTCCCTGTTTGTAAAATGAGAACATCATCCATAGGGTTAAAAAGATACAAGCATGAAAGCAGTAAGCAATACATCTGAGACATTACATCCTTCCTCATCTGTGTAGAGCCTCTGTCCATGTGAACATCAGGTATTTTATGTGTGTGTGTGAAATAATAATAACACGAAAAATTCTTACAACATGTTAATAAAAACAGGAGAGAAAATTGTATATTAGTATAACTCTAACAAGCAAAACAAAGCAAAAGGCCAGGCATGGTGGCTTACCCAGCACTTTGGGAGGTGGAGGCGGGAGGATCACTTGAGCCCAGGAGTTTGAGACCAGCCTGGACAACATAGTGAGACCTCATCCCTCTCCCTAAAAATATACATAAAAAACATAAAATCGAGCCGGGTTCAGTGGCTCAGCCTGCAATCCCGCGCCTTTGAGAGGCTGAGGTGAGTGGATTGCCTGAGCCCATGGGTTCGAGACCTGCATGGGCAGTGAGACCTCATCTCTACAATAAATAAAAAAATCAGCAGGGCATGGTAGCGCATGCCTGTAATTCCGGCTACTCAGAAGGCTGAGGCGGAAGGATCACTGAAGCCCAGCAGTTCAAGGCTGTGGTGGCTGGGAGCGGCCACTGCACTCCAGTCTAGGCAACAGAGTGAGACTCCAACTCAAAAAAAAACAAAACAAAACATAAAATCTCTCTTGAATACAAAAAATATTAAAAGAATATACAGTGCTTTCCTTTTGGTACGATACAATATCAGTGAAAGTATATGGGAAGTGAGACTAGAGGTTGATCTTTAAAAGACATCACTTGTATTTTCTAAACTTTAAGCATTATTAACTTTTTAAAATTACTTAACCAATGTTAGCTTTTCTTGTCCTTTATCTGATACATGTCTGTAGACACACTCTTAAAAAATTCCCATTTTAGCCAGGCTCGGTGGCTCAGCCTGTAATCCCTCGCTTGGGGAGGCTGAGGTGAGTGGATTGCCTGAGCCCGCGGGTTCGAGACCCACCTGGGCAACTTGGCGAGACCTAATCTCTACAATAAATCAAAAATTAGCCGGGCGTGGTAGCGCGTGCCTGTAGTTCCAGCTACTTGGAAGGTTGAGGCGGAAGGATCACCTGAGCTCAGCAAGTCGAGGCTGCAGTGACTGGGAGCAGCCATTGCACCCCAGTCTGGATGACAGAGTGAGACTCCAAAAAAAAAAAAAAAAAAAAATCCCCATTTTAACTTGTCCCTATGGATCTTAGTCAAGCTAGAATTCCTGCTCCTTTGTCACTGATGTCTGCCATTGAATTGAGGCAGTTCTTTCCTTCCAGCATTTATCACATTAAAACAAAAATATTATCATTCCTGTAATCCCAGCAGTTTGGGAGGCTGAGGTGGGAGGACCATTTGAGGACAGAAGTTCGAGATCAGCCCGGGTACTATAGCAAGATCCCATCTCTACCAAAAAAATTCAAAAACTAGCCAAGCGTAGTGCCAAGCACCTGTAGTCCCAGCTACTTGGGAAGCTAAGGCAGGAGGATTGCTCAGACCTAGGATGTCAAGGCTACAGTGAGCTATTTTTGTGCCACTGTACGCCAGTCTGGGAGACAGAGTGAGGCCCTGTTCCTTAAAAAAAATAAAAAAACATAACAATAAAATAAAA
Source organism: Cephalopachus bancanus (assembly GCA_027257055.1). Lineage (NCBI taxonomy): Eukaryota > Metazoa > Chordata > Mammalia > Primates > Tarsiidae > Cephalopachus > Cephalopachus bancanus. Next base: position 638,132 of record JAPVLO010000409.1, on the reverse strand, counting down.
GAATTAACCCAATCACACAACTGAACAGTTGCTACCAGAGCCCTAGTAGAGAGGAGGTACCACCAAATAGTGCCCATAAAATGCTCTCCAGAAAGTTTCCTCTGTCTTTTAGTTTAAGGAAAAATTAACTTTCTGGTACTGTTCTAGTCTTCTGACTTTTAAGAAATAAAAGATTGAGAGGGACAAGAAGCAACACAGACAAATACACTAGTAAACTCTTCAATTGTTGAAAGCTGTCCCCAACCCAAAGCAGTCATTTTGGAGCAAGTCACTGAAAAGTTTGGATGCTTAACACAACTCATCAATATAATTAAAAAAGCACCCCCCCCACACACAACCCCTATACAAATTACTCAGGGTTCAATACATTACGGTGAAGTCTTATGAAATGCCACTGGTCCCTGCTGAAGCAGTAGACTGCTAGCAGTCTTCTTTCTTTTTCTTTTTTTTTTGAGTTGGAATCTCACCCTGTCACTCAGACTGGAGTGCAATGGCCGCTCCCGGACACTGCAGCCTCGACCTGCTGGGCTCTGGTGATCTTTCTGCCTCAGTCTTCCAAGTAGCTGGAACTACAGGTGCGCGCTACCACGCCCGGCTAATTTGATTTATTGTAGAGATGAGGTCTCACCAAGTTGCCCAGGCGGGTCACGAAAGCAGTCTTTTTTCCTTTCTTTTTTTCAATGCACTTTACCTCATGTGGAGAAGGAGCTCTAAAAAGTGCCTTAATCACTGTCTACCTCATACAAACCAAGATTATCAGGATCTACTCAGTTTTTAGGACGAATTTGGTTGCTCACACCCAGAAACAGGTAATTATGTCAGTAAATGGCATCAAACAATATAGATTTGCATGACTATTACATGTACACTGCACACAAAATAAAAAACTTCTGGTTTACCTACGCTCTCTTGGAAATGCCCAGGAATGAGAAGTGAACCCTTTATGGCTAGAAGCTGGGACAACAGGCCAGAGACTTCAAGGACAAACTGCTATACCACCTGCTGCGCCGAATGTGACCCCTTACTTTAAGCCAGTCTTTCACTGCTCCTATTTTTATGTTGGTGACTATCACTGTCAGGGTCTCTGAAAACTCAGTTTTCAAAATAATTTTATTCAAGGGTACATTTCCAGACTTACCAAATCCCAAACGGCATTACAATAAATTTTTGTTTTGTGAGAAATGAGCACCAATAAATCCCTACATCTTAAATACGCAAGGACAACCTTCAGACACATACAGAAGACAGCATCACAGATACTTCCTCCTTACCTGGGCAATGGCTGCTTCGTTATCAGCTAATCCCAACAGGAAAATTCGCACTTTGTCGATCTTCACTGGAACTGTTCTCCCTCTCCATTCCACTTCACTCATGGTAGCTGCCTGTTTGGCTCGAGTCTGAGTGATCAAAGCCTGGAAAGTAGTTTTTAAAAGTTAAAGCTTTGCCATGCGTGGTGGCTAACACCTGCAATCCCAGCACTTTGGGAGGCAGAGGTGAGAGGACTGCCTGAGCTCAGGGGTTTGAGACCAGCCTGAGCATCATGGCAAGACTTCATCCCTACAATAAATAAAAAAAATTAGTCGGGCATGGTGGCACGCCTGTAGTTCCAGTTACTTGGAAGGCTGAGGCAGAAGGATTGCCTGAGCCTAGCAGGTCAAGGCTGAGGTGGCTGTGAATGTGCCACTGCACTCCAGCCTGGGCGAGAGTGAGACTGCCACTCAGAAAAAAAAAAAAAGTTAAAACTTTAACTGTGGATATGAGTTGAGAGATGAAAGTAAGTAGAACCTATTATTTGTCTCTTTCTATAACCAGCATATTACACCTATGAGTATACACTGATTTCTATTTATTTTAAATTCTTCCCTAGTATAATATATCTTAGCTTATGGAAATGCAAATAGTAAAAGAACATAACAGAAGGTTAAAAAGAGCTGCATCAAGTTTTGGTAAGGATGTGAAGAGAAAAGTATTATCCGTATACACTTTAAGCAGAAATACAAATTTGTAGAAACGTAAAAGATATTTGTCAGTATGTATCAAAAGCTTCCAAAGCATTCAATCTCAAAACATTCAATTTTAGGAATATTTCTTATTTATTTATTTATTTTTTAAAGAGATAGCATCTCACTCTGTTGCCCAGGCTGGAGGTGCAATCATAGATTACTGCAGCCTCAAACTCTTGGGATCAAGGGAGACCGCCACCTCAGCCTAAGTAGCTAAGATTACACATGCATGCCATCATACCTAGCTAATTTTTAAAATTTCTTGTAAAGGCAAGGTCTCACTATATTGTACAGGGCTGCTGTAAGGAAATAATTAAGAATATGTGCAAAAACTGGACACAATGGGTATTCATGGTAATACTGTGTACCACTTAATGAACAATAGCAAAGCGGTTAAATAAAACAGACTTCTGCACAATGGACTACCACAAAGCCATCAAAAGATGATAGTGCAGAAGTATATTGATTAAAGTAGAAAAAAATGCATGTGACATTAAATTTAAAAAGCAGGTTACTAAACAGTGTACACTAAGATTTCATTTTTAAAATATATACCTTTTCTCTATACACAGAAAAGTCTGCAATATATTTACATTATTAAGTGGTTACCTCTGTTTTATTTATTATTAAGTGATAACCCATATGATTTCTTTTTTTTCTCAATCTTTTATATTTCTTGATTTTTTTTTTTTTTTTAGAGACAAGGTCTCACTGTTGTCCAGGCTAGAGTGGAGTGATGACATCATGGCTCACTGCACCCTTGAACTCCTGGACTCAAGTCATCTTCCCTCCTTAGCCTCCCAAAACAGCTGGACTACAGGTATGTGCCACCATGCCCAGCTAATTTTGTTATTTTCTGTAGAGATGGAGTCTCAGTATGTTGAACTTCTGGCCTCAAGTGATCCTCTGCCTCAGTGCTAGGATTACTGGTGTGAGCCACTGTGCCCAGCCTTTTCTTACTTTTTATATGAGTCTATATTACTTGCCTAAAGAATAAGCATAATGAGGTTTAAAAGTTGAATACTTAAAGTGTTAATTTAAAAAAAAGATTTTTTAGCCGGGCTCGGTGGCTCAGCTTGTAATCCCAGCATTTTGGGAGGCTGAGGTGAGTGGACTGCCTGAGCCCGCGGGTTCGAGACCCGCCTGGGCAACTTGGCGAGACCTCATCTCTACAATAAATCAAAAAGTAGCCAGGCGGTAGCGCGCGCCTGTAGTTCCAGCGACTTGGAAGGCTGAGGCGGAAGGATCACCGGAGCCTAGCAGGTCGAGGTTGTGGTGGCCGGGAGTGGCCACTGCACTCCAGTCTGGGTGACAGAGTGAGACTCCAACTCAAAAGAAAAAAAAAGATTTTTTGTTAAAACCTTTCACAAATATAGGCATTTGCTAACATAAATATACATAAAATATACAAATATAAATACATATATTTATAGGTATAACACATATACATATAAAATATATAACATAAACATATAGATATATCTATTTATATATACTTATATATAACATATATAAAAATAAGCAAATAGTAATAGAAAATATCCCTGGGGGATTATGAATTACTTCTGAACTTTTCCAAGTCAAATATTTTTTTCCCAAAAATACACACTAGATTACCTCCAATTTTTCAGCCAGAAGACCCTCGGTGCCCCCAGACCTCAATCTCATCTGCATGAGTTCATTGATAGCTGACTGGTCCCCTGAGAGAGAAAGACAGGAAAATCTTCAAGGGTCTGGTCTATTTTTCCAAGAATCAGATTCAAGTCAGATTTAGATGAGCTCTTCCCCCTCAACATGCACACTTCAATGAATCTGCAGACAACTTTTTTTTTTTTGAGTTGGAGTCTCACTCCATCGCCCAGGCTGGTGCAGTAGCATGCTCATGGCCATCCCAGTATCAACCTGCTGGGCTCAGGTGATCCTTTTGCCTCACTCAGACTTCCACGTAGCCAGAACTACAGATGTGTGCTAGCTACCATGCCTGGCTAATTTTTTGCGGTGGGGGGGTTATTGTAGAGATGAGGTCTCACCAAGTTGCTCAGGCTGTTCTCAAACCCGTGGGCCCAGGCAGTTCCTCCACCTTGGCCTCCCAAAGTGCTGGGATTACTGGCTTGAGTCATTGCACCCGGCCCAGACAAGTCTTTTACATAGAATGAATTTGGTTGGGACAGTGAAGATACTTTGTATGGTAGACACATATCATATACATTTGTTCAAACACACAGAATATACAATATCAAGAGTGAACCTTAATGTACACTATGGACTTTGGGAGATTATGATGTGTCAGTGTAGATTCAACAATTGTAAACAATGTATCACAGCTGGGCTCCGTGGCTCAGCCTGTAATCCCGCGCTTTGGGAGGCTGAGGTGAGTGAATTGCCTGAGTCCGCGGGTTTGAGACCCACCTGGGCAACTTGGCGAGACCTCATCTCTACAATAAATGAAAAAAAAATTAACCGGGCATGGTAGCACACGCCTGTAGTTCCATCTACTTGGAAGGCTGAGGCGGAAGGATCGCCGGAGCCCAGCAGGTTGAGGCTGCGGTGGCCGGGGGCGGCCACTGCACTCCAGTCTGGGTGAGGGAGTGAGACTCCAACTCAAAAACAAAAAACAATGTATCACTCTGGTGGGGGGTGATAATGGGAGAAGGCTAAGGATGTGTGGGAGTGGGGTCGCATGGGGAATCGCTGTACTTTTCTCCCAGTTTTCCTGTGAACCTAAAACTGCTCCAAAAAAGTAAAAAATGAACTCAGCTGGGGACTCCAGATTGTTCTTGGGGAGGACAGAGGAAAGCAGGATGGACACAGAAGCAAAGAAACTGCCTTCTGTAATCTTGAGCAGGGCTGACTTTGACCCGTTCTACTTTTGTCATCAACCAAAACTCAGGCCAAAGATGGATGCAAGGGACGGGGAAGACGGTTACATAAACTCTTCAGGCTCTCTGAAATGAACTCTCAGCAAGCCTTCTGTCAACGCTCAAGTTGGGTGCAATGCCTCAGTTCCAGCTCACCAATATTATATGCACAGTAGCGGATGTTGGGCGAGATCTCCTCCACACGCTGGTTATACAGCACAGCCTGCTCTTCTGTGAAAGCACTGGCTAGCTTCTCGTAGATAGTTCTGCAAGGAAAGAAATGTCAGGTTTTTCAGCAGCAATGCAGTGGCTAAAAACAAAACAAGGTCCTTTGAAGCTCTTCTACCAATTACCAGAACTGGCAAGTCCTAAGGATGAAAGAAAATAATCACCATTTGTATAAGGAAAAAAAATTGTCCTAACTTTCCCATGACACGACCTGCAACTTGACTTTGACTGTTTATAATCAAAACTGGCCACAGCCTTTGGGCTACAGGACTTACTTGCATTTGTTAAAAGCCTCAATTGCAGCTTTCCATTCTTGATGCTCAAAACGAAGCATTCCTGAGAGGTAAGCTGTATAAGCCTAGGAGAGGATGAAAAAGAAGAACCACTTTAATACCAAACAATCAGCGCTTCTGCTCGATCTTCCTCTACTGGCTTCTAACTTGGACATAAAAAACATGGACAAGCCGGGTTCGGTGGCTCAGCCTATAATCCCGCGCCTTTGGGAGGCTGAGGTGAGTGGATTGCTTGAGCCCGTGGGTTCGAGACCCGCCTGGGCAGCGAGACCTCATCTCTACAATAAAAAAAAAAAAAAAAAAAAATCAGCCGGGCGTGGTAGTGCATGCCTGTAATTCCGGCTACTTGGAAGGCTGAGGCGGAGGATCGCCGGAGCTTTCGAGGCTGCGGTGGCCAGGAGCGGCCACTGCACTCCAGTCTAGGTGACAAAGTGAGACTCCAACTCAAAAAAAAAAAAAAAAAAAAACACATGGATATATACAGCTTGATTTTAAAAAAGAAATAATCATTTAATTTAAAAAATGTGATACATGGCCATGTATGGTGGCTCATACCTATAATCTCAGCATTTGGGAGGCTGAGGTGGAAGGATCACTTGAGCCCAGGAGTTCGAGATCAGCCTAGGCAACATAGCGAGACATTACTTCTACAAAAAATAAAAAAATTAGCTGAGCATGGTGGTCTGTGCCTGTAGTCCCAGCTACTTGGCAGGCTGAGGCGAGAGGAATGCTTGAGCCCAAGAGTTTGAGGCCATGGTATGCCACGGATAGCCACTGCACTCTACCCTGGGTGACAGAGTGAGACCCTTAACTCAAAAAAAAAATAAAAAGTGATACATAGGTAATTTGTTATGATTCATTTACTTTCCAGGAGAGAACTTCAAAATAAAAGAAGTGTGCTCTCTTCATTTTACTTAACAACCAGTTTCTGGATTATAATATAAGCATCAAAAGTTGAATATAAACTTGCAATATCTGTCATCTCTTTTTTTAAAAATCCATTTCCAAAAAAATTCTTATTTTGTAAACTTTTCCAGGTAAAGGATGCAAAGTTTTCACCTATGTATCAAAAGAAAGAATGACCAGACTGAACAACTTAGTAAGACCTCATTTCTACTTAGAGTACAGAAAAAGCCGGGCTTGGTGGCTCAGCCTGTAATCCCGCGCCTTTGGGAGGCTGAGGTGAGTGGATTGCCTGAGCCCAGGGGTTCGAGACCCATCTGGGCAGCGAGACCTCATCTCTACAATAAATAAAAAAATCAGCCGGGCGTGGTAGCGCATGCCTGCAATTCCAGCTACTCGGAAGGTTGAGGTGGAAGGATCGCTGGAGCCCAGCAGGTCGAGGCTGCGGTGGTCAGGAGCGGCCACTGCACTCCAGTCTGGGCGACAGAGTGAGACTCCAACTCAAAAAAACAAAAAAAACAAAAAAAAACAAGAGTACAAAAAATTAGCCAGGCATGGTGGCATCCACCTATAGTCCCAGCTAACTAAGGAGAATGAGGTGGAAGGATCACCTGAGCCTAAGAGACTGAGGCTGCACTGAGCTGTAATCACACCACTGCACTCTAGTCTGCAAGAGAGTGAGACTCTGTCTCAAACAAAGCAAAACAAAAACATGACCTTTCTTGAAAAGTTAGAGCTAACTATAAAAAACTATGAGCCCAGGGCCAGATGTGGTGGCTCACATGAGGCAAGAGGACTGACTAAGCCCAGGGGTTCGAGACTAGCCTGGGCAACTTGGCAAGACCTTGTCTTTACAATAAATCAAAAAATTAGCCAGGTGTGGTGGCGCACCTGCAGTTCCAGCTACTTGGAAGGCTGAGCTGGAAGGATTGCCTCAGCCCAGAAGGTCAAAGCTACAGTGGCCATGAACATGCCACTGCACTCCAGCCTGGGCAACAGAGTGACATTGTGACTCAAAAAAAAAAAAAAAAAAGCCAAAAAACGAAGAGCTGAAAAACAAAAGACACTTCACCATTTAAAAGCAAGTACAGGCCAGGCTTGGTGGTTCAGCCTGTAATCCCAGCACTTTGGGAGGCCGAGGTGAGTGGATTGCCTGAGCCCACGGGTTTGAGACCCACCTGGGCAACTTGGCGAGACCTCACCTCTACAATAAGTAAAAAATTAGCCGGCGAGGTAGTGCGCACCTGTAGTTCCAGCTACTTGGAAGGCTGATCGCTGGAGCCCAGTGGGTAGAGGCTGCAGTGGCCAGGAGCGGCCACTGCACTCCAGTCTGAGCGACAGAGTGAGACTCCAACTCAAAAAGAAAAAAAAAAAGCAAGTACAAAAAGCTTTTTCCTCTCCTATAAATTTATAACATAAGAAACACTGTTCTATTTAACTACAGTTTTTCTTTTTTTGAGTCATAGCTCTGATCTCCACAATTAAAGCAAACTGGACACAAACCTGAGCCTCTAACTTGGTCTTGGCATCCACGCGATTGCTCTCACACAAGCGTTCCAATTCCTCTGCATGCTTTACAGCTTTGCGTAGGCGAGATAACAAGTGAAAGCGTTTTCGGGGTTCAGTATTGGCTTCTTGTTTGAGCTGCATGGCATAGCTCCAGGCTCTTTCGGCATCCATCAGAACCAGAAGCAAATACCTAGACCAGAGAGAGAAGATGGGAGACCTGAATAATAAAGGCCAGGAGCATCAAATTCAGATATACTTTTTGAGGTGTAATCTTCAGCCTCTTGACTTTTCTATTTTCCTTCCCATTCTTCTCTCAATACTATTCTTCGGATAACATCAGCCATGACTCCCAAATCAGCATCTCTGATCTCAACTAGGGCTCCACTTCAGGTTCCTTTTTTTTTTTTTAAGTTGGAGTCTCACTCTTCACCCACTAGAGTGCAATGGCTGCTCTGGCAGTATTATTTGCGTTTATTTCCAAGTATGACTACAGTCGCGCTACACAGCTATTTGATTTATGTAGAGATAGTCTCGCAGTTGCCCAGGCGGGTCTCGAGCCCGCGGGCTCAGGCAATCCACTCATGTCGTCCTCCCAAAGCGCTGGGATTACAGGCTTAGCCACCAAGCCCAGCCCATTTCAGGATTCTAATCACCAGTTAGACACACATCATTGAAAAGCCTCTACCACCTCAAACTTGGCAAACTAAGAATCTTGACCTACCGCTTCTAAGTTATGTCAAACAGGCAGTCTAGGCACACAACCTGGCCACATCTTTGAACCAACACCTCCTTCAGCCCAACCCAGTTAGAAACCAAGTCCTTAAGAGGCAGTATATTGAAGTAGTAATGAACGAGGGCTCCAGAGCACGGGTTGGAATTCCAACGCCATCACTCGCTAGCTATGGGACTACTAACCATTCTGCACCTTGCTCTTTCAAGTAGTCAAATAACACACTTAGACCAGAGCAGGAGGACCACTAACTATTGGCACTAAGAGTTCAATAAGTTAGCTACTTTATTACTATACTGGTGAATCTTTAACTACTGCCTTGAACTTAAACTTCAGCTTAATCTTGCCTCTTCTGAGTTAAGGATCTTGCTATAGGAAGAGAGGCAAGATTTCTTTACTTAATTTCTGACTCTTCTAACTGGATCTCATTAGATTTAATCCTCACATGCTGATACATCCCATCATGGTCTCCATGCTCTAGTTTTCTGACTGTGCTCTTGACCTCTCACTGCCTGAGTAGCAGCTAAGAACTGTCCAGAACTTCAGTTCCTTGACTGCACTCACAGACACCAGGGCATGCTGTTTCCCTTACACAGAATGTTCTTCACCCTCACAAATCCTTCAAGATCAAGCCTGCTCCATGCAGGCTTACTGATTTCCCTGTCAAGTGCCCAAGTTTTTCCTTTCTAAGAATTCAGAATGCTTAATTAAGTAGATGATGTACAACATGGCACTTTTGCTACCTTGCAATGTTCCCTGGTTTTGCATTTGACCAATATCTCTCAACAAGATCAGAGTCCACAATGTTCAAGAACTGTGCCTCCTCTCCCTCCTATATCCAATATGGTATCTAGTTCTGCCCAGCAAACTGTTTTGTAAAGGGTTCAACAGTATATATTTTAGGCTTTTCAGGACATGTGGTCTCTGTCACAAATATTCTGCTGCTGTAGCACAAAAGCAGCTAGAAAAAAAATATCTAAATGAATAGGCATGGCTGTGCTCCAATAAAACTTTATTTATATCATCAGGAGGACAATCTGGCCCATAGGCTGGGCTGAAATCTGAGGAAGGCCTGGAGATTTTCAATACATGGTTTTTTGCTTTTTGGTTTTTTTTTTGAGTGGGAGTCTTACTCTGTTGCCCAGGCTCGAGTGCAGTTGCAAGACCAAGGATACCACACTCTTGTTTAGTGGGCTCAGCAAATGTTAAGCACTGGTGCATTCAGCACTGAAATACAGACTCTTCTCTAATAATGACATGTTGTTATTTTTTTCCCCAGATGAAACAGGCTCAGATATTAAGAAATATTGATTTAAGCACTTAGTTTTAGATAAAATTTGCATTCTAGAAATCTTACCTAATAACTAATTAGAACAGTTCTTGAACAAGTCACTGAATATCTTTGAGCCTCAGTTTCCCCACCTTAGAACACAGGAACAGTAAACAATCCCACAAAGCTGCTAAAAGAGTCATATGAGATAATTAAAGGGTGTAGCACAAAGTCTCACACATTGTCATTGTTCAATAAATGTATTAGCAAGATCTAATTAGTAACTAGCACTAAACCATCAATACCTATTATCAGTCAGAAGATCTTCAGTCACTTTTTTCCCTGTGAATTTGTGTCTGTTCCCCATCTTGAAGTTAAGTGTTTTTCGAAGACGTCTTTGTCTGCGAGAACAGTAGCCCCTATAAGAAACCACAAACAAAATCCATTCAGCCAAGCTAAGAGTACTTTGAATAGCAAATTCTGTAATAAGGCAAGGTCAAAGGTTACTACAGATATCACACATCAGCTACCACACACGTGTTAAACTACTAAAACATGCAGGGCAATATAGTTAATGTTATAGGAAACACAAAGAGAGAGAGGACACAGTGCCTATTCTCAAGGAACCCAGACTCTAGATGGGGAGGACTATGCAGATAAAATGGCATCCAAGAATACAAGGCAAATGAATGGACGTAAGTAATCATTCTCTTCTCATTGACACCTTTGGCTGGAGTGGACTGATGATGGGCCTGGAAAGAATGAATAGGATTCTAATGGACATAAAGGAGAGGAAGGGACATCATGAGGAAGACTGGGCTGACAATGAAGACACAGAGAAAGGAACTGTACGCATGCTGAAAACAATGAGGAGGCCAATTAGGATGTCACAAAAAAACACTATTAATATCACCTCTATGCCAAGTCTCCCTCCTCTGTGCTCATGCAGCTCTTCATTCCCACTTCGATTATAGTGTATGGCATTACAATTATGTGTTTTTTTTGAGTTAGAGTCACCCAGACTGGAGTGCAGTGGCATACTCATGGTCACCCAGTGTAGACCTGCTGGGCTCTGGTGATCCTTCCACCTCAGCCTTCCAAGTAGTTGGAACTATAGGCGTGCACTACCACACCTGGCTAATTTTTTATTTATTATAGAGATGAGGTCTCGTCAAGTTGCCTGGGGTAGTCTCGAACTTGTGGGCTCAGGCAATCCATTCTCCTTGGTCTCCTTGCTGGGATTATAGGCTGAGCCACTGGGCCTGACCACAATTATGTTCTTACATTATAATTATGTTCTCTAATATAAACTCCTTTAGCACAGGAGGGATTTTATTTATTTTTTATTTTTTTGAGTTGGAGTCTCACTTTGTCGCCCAGGCTGGAGTGCAGTGACACACTCATGGCCATCGCTTGCTGGACTCAAGCGATCCTTCCTCCTCAGCCTTCCAAGTAGCCAGAACAACAGGCACATGCCACCACGTCTGGCTAATGTTTTGATTTGTGGTAGAAATGAGGTCTTGCCAAGTTGCCTAGGCTGGTCTCGAACCTGTGGGCTCAGGCAATTCTCTCACCTCGGCTTCCCAAAGTGCTGGGATTACAGGCTTGGGCCACCGTGCCCAGCTGGAATTTCATTTTTTTTTTTTTTTTTGAGTTGGAGTCTCACTCCGTCGCCCAGACTGGAGTACAGTGGCCGCTCCCAGCCACCGCAACCTCGACCTGCTGGGCCCCGGCGATCCTTCCACCTCACCCTTTCCCAAAGTACCCGGGAATTACAGGCATGTGCTACCACGTGGGCTGATTTTTTTAGAGATGAGGTCTCGCTCCCCAGGCGGGTCTCAAACCCCGGGGGCTCAGGCAACCCACTCACCTCAGCCCCCCAAAAGGCACGGGATTACAGGCTGAGCCACCGAGCCCGGCTTGGAATTTCATTTTTAAATTTCCCCTAATGCCTTAGCACAGTGCCTAGCACATAGATATTCAATAAACATATATTTTTACTAAATTAGTATAAAAATACACACAAGTTTTACCAATCCTTAAATCAAAATAATACAGCATATAAAATTTTCAATACAGAAATGATATTTAAATATTATATTAGCATCTCAGTTTGAAAACTACCAGGGCATAGGTTATTAAACAAAAGAAATAAACCAGGTACAGTGGTTCATGCCTGTAATTCCAGCTACTCAGGAAGATGAGGCGAGAGGATGGCTTGAGCTGATAAGTTTGAGACAGAACAGCCTGGGTAATATAGTTTGACTCACACCTCTTTAAAAAATATCCCTAATATAGCCATGCATGGTGACTCATGCCTGTAATCTCAGTACTTTGGGAAGCAGAGGTGAGAGGATTACCTGAGTCCAAGGGTTCGAGACCAGCCTGGGAAACTTGGCAAGACCTCATCTCTAAAATAAATTTAAAAAAATTAACCGGGAGCAGTGGTGCACACCTGTGGTTCCAGCTACCTGGAAGGCTGAGCCAGAAGGATCACCTGGCCCACTCCAGCCTGGGCATCAGAGTGAGACTCTGAATTAAAAAAAAAAAAAAAAAAAAAAAAAAATCCCGAAATCAGCTTTAATTATCATTTATCCTTTTACATACAAATCAGATGGGACATATACATTACGAGTAAAAATACAAACTGATAAAACTTTTCTGGCAGTATGAATGCATTTATCAAGATCCCTAAAAATGTTTATACTCTAAACAGTCCACTGCTATACTACAATATGCTAAATAGTCAGAAATACAAATAGGTATGAACAGAGATTCATGAGAACTAAATTTTCAAGTCTACAAAACTAGCTACTATATAAATAACCAACTTAGGGGAAATAGGTAAATAAATTACGGTATGCCTATACATTGGATTATAATGCAACTAATAAAAATCACGTGTATGAGACATTTTTATAGGAATGGAAAAACACATAAAAATGGACTGAAGTATACACATCAAAGCCAAGACACAATTAAGAGATGAGAATGCCCAGGAGGATGGTGGTTAAAGGGGACTTTACTGCCCTTTGTCATGTTTGACAAACAAGAAAACTTTAATAGTTGAACTTCCGGTGCTTTGGGAGGCTGAGATGAGTGGATTGCCTGAGCCCGCGGGTTTGAGACCCGCCTGGGCAACTTGGCGAGACCTCATCTCTACAATAAATCAAAAAATTAGCCAGGCTGGTAGCGCGCGCCTTAGTTCCAGCTACTTGGAAGGCTGAGCGGGAAAGGGTTGCCGGAGCCCCGAGGTCGAGGCTGCGGTGGCCGGGAGCAGCCACTTCACTCCAGTCTGGGTGACAGAGTGAGACTCCAACTAAAAAAAAAAATAATAATAATAATTGAACTTCATATTTTACTCTTTATACTTCTCTGTATTTTCATTTGTTTCTTTCTTTTTTTTTTTTTTTTAAGGGTCTCATTCTATTGCCCAGGTTGGAGTGCAGTGACATGCTCACACCACTGCAGCCTCAATCTGCTGGGCTCAGGTGATCCTTCCACCTCAGTGTTCCAAGTAACTGAAACTACAGGTACGCGCCACCACGTTTGGCTAATATTTTTGACTTATTGTAGAGATGAGGTCTTGCCAAGTTGCCCAGGATGATCTCAAACCCTGGGTTTGGGCAATCCTCTCACCTCTGCCCCTTTATATGAAAAATAAAGTCACTCAAAAATAAAAATTTTAAAAATCCCCGGCTGGGGTTATAGGTGCAAGCCACCGTGCCTGGCTGTATTTTCATTTCTAAAATATGTGTAAAGAAATACAAATGGCATTTAAACAAGAGATGCACAATTTCATTTATGATTAATAAATGCAGATAAAAACTTTATTTTATTATTTTTACTTTATCTTAAAGATGTGGGGTACAATTCAGGATTAGGTATACAAGTGGCCATCATACAGGTATCCTTATTAATGTTTTGTCCCCCCCAAAAAAACTTTTTTTAAAAAAGTAAAGTCTGAAAGGAAATATATCAAAATGCTAATGGTGCCTGGCTATCTCTGGGGCTCTGAGATTACAAGTAGATTATTTTCTGTTCCTTTGCTCTTGCAACAATTTATACACGTCTATGGTTATAAGGAAAAAAAGTGTTTAAGCTCCTCCATCCAGGAGGTGAGATCAAAAGAAGAATATATAAGTAGACAGAATGCTACAGTGTAGTCCCACTTTAGTTACCAGAAAAAGAAATTTAAGAGCATATTTAATCATATCTAACCCAACATCTTAAAATGAAGCTATAATCTAGCAAAGAGTACGCAACTTTTTAGTTGTAGCAGTTACCATGCAGGACAAGTTTAGAACTATTTAAACCACCTAACATAAGGACAGCAATAAATAAGCCTATGTTTACTAGCAACTGTCAGCCCAAAGAATAAGACTTTCCATGAAGAATCTGTTAAGAAAAACGTGAAGTAGAACTGCTCCCTCAACAATCAGCACATTGAGAGTTCACTCCTATATAGCAACTTTTGCCCCCAAGTCATTTGACTTGAACACAGTAATTAGATATTAACCTAAGCAAGAAAATAGAGAATTAAGACAAAAACAAAACAAGACTACCCACCACTATCCTACAATAGGGAAGTAGCTCAACAAATTAAGGAATGGCAAGTGAAACTGGCAGTCATGTTATATTGTTAGGTGAAAACCACAAGTTATCAAAGAGTCCGTATAGCACGAATCTGTTCTGTTTAAGCACAAGGACGCATGCGAACACCATGTACACGTTCACAAAAATCTTTCCTTTGACATCATGTCCACACCTAAAGTACCTCCCCACTTTTGTTTCCTTCACAGTAGAACTTCTTCAACTCTTGGTCTATAACTTCCGTGGTTATAACAATTTTCTAAGCATTCCCCCCCTCCTGGAGGGGAGAGCAAATGAAGTATATATAACTAATAATTTCTGCCTAAAGAGATTTCTGCCTAAAGCTAGAATGCTACAGGGTAGTTCAATTTTAGTTGCCAGGATAAAAAATAAATTTAAGAGAGCATTAAATCATGTCTGACCCAACATCTTAAAACGAAACTATCACTTCAGTCTCTATTACCTCACCTCTCATTCTCTCCTCAATCTGCTCCAGGCTTCTTCCAACTCTATTACTTCCCTCAAACTGATCTCTTTTTTTTTTGAGTTGGAGTCTCACTCTTGTAGCCCAGGCTGGAGTGCAGTGGCATGCTCATGGCCACCACAGCCTTGACCTGCTGGGCTCAGGCGATCCTTCCACCTCAGCCTTCCAAGTAGCTGGAACTACAGGCACGCGCCAGCATGCCCGGCTAACTTTTTTTATTTATTGTAGAGATGAGGTCTCACCAAGTTGTCCAGGCTGATCTCAAACCCGTGGTCTCAGGCAATTCTCTCTCCTCAGCCTCCCAAAGTGCTGGAATTATAGGTGTGAGCCACCACGCCCAGCCTCAAACTGTTCTTAAAATGTCATTAATGATGCTAAAATTAAAAATATGACACCACTTACAATCATTCAAAAATAAAAATTAAAAAGAAAAGAAATAGGCTGGGGATGGTGGCTCATGCCTGTAATCACAGCACTTTGGGAGGCCAAGGTGGAAGGATCGCTTGAGCCCAGGAGTTCGAGACAGTCTAGGCAATATTGCAAGACCTTAAAATTAAGTGAGTGTGGCAGCCAATGCCCATAGTCCCAGCTACTTGGAAGGCTGAGATGGGAGGATCACTTGAGCCAACCAGGATGTTGAGACCAGCCTGGGCAACACAGTGAGACCTCATCTCTAAAATTAAAAAAAAAAGAGCCAGACATGGGGGCATGCACCTGTAGTCTCAGCTACTCAGGAGGCCGAAGTGCAAGGATCACCTGAGCCCAGGAGGTCAAGGTTGAAGTAAGCCAGGATCATACCACTGCACTCCAGCCTGGGCTACAAAAAGAAAAAGTAATACTTAGGTATGCATCTAACCTAATGATATGTGTATACAACTTGTATGCTGAAAACCACAAAATTGTGATAAAAAATTTAAAAATCTAAATAAATTTAGAAACACAGATGTTAAGGATTGGAAGATTCAACATAGTAAAGATGTCAATTATCCCCGAATTGATATACAGGTCTAATCCAATCTCTATCAAAGTTCTAGAAAGGTTTTTTTTGGGTAGATATAGACATGATTATTCTAAAATTTTTATGAATCACACCTATTAGGACTGGCTATTACAGCAAGTGTTGACAAGGATGTAGGTAAACTGAAACCCCTATGGTATTATTTGTGGGAATGCAAAATTGGGTAGTCACTATGGAAAACAGCATGGCAGTTCCTCAGAAAAGTAAATATTGAATTACCATAAAAGGCAGCAATTCCACATCTGCGTACATACCCAAAGAACTGAAAGCACGGACTCAAATAGATATCTGTACACCAATGTTCAAAGCAGCTTTACGCACAACAGCCAAAAGGTGCAAACAACCCAAATATCCATGGACATATGAATGGATAAACGAAATGAGGTACATAGGTATAATGAAATATTACTCAGCCTTAAAAAGGAATAAAATTCTGACACATAGATGGACCTTCAACACATTATGCTAAGTGAAAAAAACCAGCACAAGTATCATATGATTCCATTTAAATGAGGTACTTAAAATAAACAAATTCAGGCCGGACACAAAGGCTCATGCCTGTAATCCCAACAATTTGGGAGGCAGAGGCAAAAGGATTGCCTGAGGCTAGGGTTTTGAGACCAGACTGGACAACTTGGTGAGACCTTGTCTCTATAACAAATCAAAAAAATTAGCTGGGCATGTTGGCGTGCCTGTAGTTCCAGCTGCTTGGGAGGCTGAGGTAGAAGGACTGCCTGAGCCAAGGAGGTCAAGACTACGGTGGCCATGAATGTGCCACTTTGCACTCCAGCCTGGGTGACAGAGTGAGACTCCTACTAAAAAAAAATAAATAAATAAACAAATTCATATAAACAGAAAGTAGGAAAGCTGGGGGCAGAAAGGAATGAGGAGTTGGTGTTTAATGGGAATGGAGTTTCAATTTGGGATGATAAAAAAGTTCTGGAGATAGACCAAGTGTGGTGCCTGTAATCCCAGCACTTTGGGAGGCCGAGTCAAGAGGACTGCCTGAGCCCAGGGATTTGCACCAGTCTAGGCAACTGGGCAAGACCTCATCTCTACAAAAAATCAGAAAATTAGCCAGGCATGGTGGCACACACTTGTAGTTTCAGCTACTTGGAAGGACTGCCTGAGCCCAGCAGGTCAACACTGTGGAAGCTGTGAGAGTGCCTCTGCACCCCAGTCTGTGTGACAGAGCAAAACATGAATCAAAAAAGAAAAAAAGGAGCCGGGCTCAGTGGCTCAGCCTGTAATCCCGCGCCTTTGGGAGGCTGAGGTGAGTGGATTGCCTGAGCCCGCAGGTTCGAGACCCGCCTGGGCAGTGAGACCTCATCTCTACAATAAAATTAAAAAAAATCAGCCAGGCGTGGTAGTGCATGCCTGTAATTCCAGCTACTTGGAAGACTGAGGCGGAAGGATCGCCGGAGCCCAGCAGGTTGAGGCTGCGGTGGCCGGGAGCGGCCACTGCACTCCGGTCTGGGTGACAGAGTGAGACTCCAACTCAAAAAAAAAAAAAAGAAAAAAAAGGGCTGGGTGTGGTGGCTCATATCTGTCATCCCATCACTTTGGGAGGCGGAGGCAGAAGGAATGCCTGAGCCCAGGGGTTCGAGACCAGCCTAGGCAACCCGGCAAGACCTTGTCTCTACAATAAATCAAAAAATTAGACAGACGTAGTGGCGCACTGTGGCCTGTGGTTCCAGCTACTTGCAAGGCTGAGGCGGAAGGATCACCCGAGCCCAGGGGTAGAGGACGTGGCCGTAAGCAAGCCAGTGCACTCCAGCCTGGGCAACAGACTGAGATATCTACTCAAAAACAAACAAACAAACAAACAAAAGAACACAGTAGCCAACTTGAAGGGACTTCCACTGGCCAAATCTAGGTCAATTACAGCATCAAAATAAAGATGTTATGAGATATAAGAATCAGGAACTGAGCAAACTGAAATTGTGTGCTGCTGGATAACACAATGAGATGAACTCAGCATCACTTCTGTGAAACCCTGTCAAAGATATATGACCTGGATCTCATCATAAGGAGACATCAAATAAACCCAAATTGAATGACATTCTATAAAACAGGCAGCCTGTAATCTTCAGAGTGTCAAGATCTTGAAAAATCAACAAAAGACTAAAGATATACACCCGAGGTAAGATTAAAAAAACACAGGCTGGGCTCGGTGGCTCAGCCTATAACCCCAGCACTTTGGGAGGCCGAGGTGAGTGGACCAAGGTGAGTGGACTGCCTGAGACTATGGGCTCAAAACTCGCCTGGGTAATTTGGCGAGACCTCATCTCTACAATCAATCAAAAAAAATTAGCTGGGTGTGATAGCGTGTGCCTGTCGTTCTGGCTACTTGGAAGGCTGAGGCGGAAGGATCACCGGAGCCCAGCAGGTCGAGGCTGTGGTGGCCAGGAGCGTGCCACTACACTCCAGTCTGAGCGATGGAGTGAGACTCCAACTCAAAAAAAAGAAAGAAAGAAACAGGCCAGGCGCAGTGGCTCAGTCTGTAATCCCAGCACTTTGAGAGGCCAAGGTGAGAGGATTGCCTGAGTCCAAGGGTTCAAGACCAGCCTAGGCAACTTGGTGAGACCTTGTCTCTACAATAAATCACAAAAAAAAACTAGCCGGGTATGGTGGCATGTGTCTGTAGTTTCAGCTACTTGGAAGACTGAGGCAAAAGGATCACCTAAGCCCAGCAGGTTGAGGCTGCAGTGGCCATGAGCGTGCCACTTCACTCCAGCCTGGGCAACTTCAATTCAAAAAAGAAAAGAAAAGAAGAGAAATGTGACAACTACAGGCAATGAACAATTCTGAAATGGATCCTTTTGCTAGGGGAAATGACTGGGACAACTGAGGAATCCTGAATGGGGTCTGAGGATTAGACCATAGTAATCTGTCAAGAGTTTCCCGCTTTTGATTGTTGTACTGCAGTTATATGTGAGAATGTTGCTGTTAATCAAAAATATACAGTAAAGTATCCAGGAACAATGGGCATCAGGTAGGGAATTTACTCTCAATGGTTCAGGAGAAAAAGTAGCAAGTATACCACAATACTTTTAAACAGAAATAAAATGACATTTTTTTTTTTTTTTTTTTTAGTAGAAGCCTCACTCTGTCGCCCAGGCTAGAGTGCAGTGGCACGCTCATGGCCACCGCAGCCTTGACCTACTGGGCTCAGGTGATCCTTCTGCCTCAGCCTTCCAAGTAGCTGGAACTACGGGCACATGCTACCACAGCTGGCTTATTTTCTGATTTATTGTAGAGAGAATGTCATGCCAAGTTGCCCGGCTAATTTTGAACCCTTGGACTCAAGCAATCCTCTTGCCTCAGCCTCCCAAAGTGCTGGGATTATAGGCATGAGCCACTGCACCTGGCCTTAAAATGACATTTTAAAGAGATCAGGGAAAACAGAATCAAGACTATTTTTACATCATTTACATCAATATCATTTTACATCAATGATAAAATGATATTGAGGAATTACTGTCAATTTGATTAAGTAGGATAATAATACCTTGGTTATATTTTTTAAAAGTCTTATTTAGGCTGGGCACAGTGGCTCAACCTATAATTCCAGCACTTTAGGAACCCGGGGGCTCGAGGCTATCAACATAAAAAATACTAATAATAAAACAATCCAGCATAAAAGAAAGGAAGACAGAATACTGAATGCTGGCAAAGATGTGGTGCAACTGCAGCTCTTGATTTGAGAAAATTGGTAAAACAACTTTGGAAAACTGCTGGGTACTAAAGCTGAATATATGTATATCTTTTAGTATTCCACTCCCAGGTATATATCTAAAAAAAAGGACAGCCGGGCTCGGGTGGCTCAGCCTGTAATCCCAGCGCTTTGGGAGGCTGAGGTGAGTGGATGCCTGAGCCTGCAGGTTTGAGACCCACCTGGGCAACTTGGCAAGACCTCATCTCTACAATAAAATCAAAAATTAGCCAGGCATGGTAGCACACGCCTATAGTTCTAGCTACTTGGAAGGCTGAGGCGGAAGGATCGCCGGAGCCCAGCAGGTCGAGGCTGCAGTGGCTGGGAGCATGCCACTGCACTCCAGTCTGGGTGACAGAGTGAGACTCCAACTCAAAGAAAAAAACGACTACTTCTGTCCACCAAGACATGTATAAGAATGTTTATGACAGTGCTATTTGTAAAAGCCCAAACTGTAAAGTGGCCAAAGGCCCAGCAATAGTGCAGTTGTATCTACATTGTGCTATACTCATCTAAGAAACACCATACAGCAATGAGAATAAGAGAACTACAACTACGTAAACAATATAAAGGAATTTTACAAACATAATGGTGAAAGAAGACGCTCACAAGGGAGTATATACTGTGTGATGCTGTGTAGATAGATTTCAAAAATAAGGAAACCTAGCCGGGCTCGGTGGCTCAGCTTGTAATCCCGCGCTTTGGGAGGTTGAGGTGAGTGGATTGGCTGAGACCGCGGGTTCGAGACCCGCCTGGGCGACTTGGCAAGACCTCATCTATACAATAAATCAAAAATTAGCCAGGCGGGGTAGCGCGCGCCTGTAGTTCCAGCTACTTGGAAGGCTGAGGCGGAAGGATCGCCGGAGCCCAGCAGGTTGAGGCTGCGGTAGCCGGGAGCGGCCACTGCACTCCAGTCTGGGCGGCAGAGTGAGACTCCAACTCAAAAAAAAAAAAAAAAAATAAGGAAACTTACTCTAAGGTGCTAGAAGTCATGATAGTGGTGACCCTTGGGAAGGAAGGGTTTGTGATTAGAAGGAGCAAAAAAAGGCACTTCTGGGATGTTGGTTAATGTTTTGTCTCCTAATCTGGGTGCCAGTTACAGGGGTTCCGGCTGCGAAAAACTCAACAATTTCTGTATACTTGAATGAAATGTTAAAATCTTACAATACAAATTTTTATTTTTTAAGCAAGAAACAGATAAAACAAGAGCAAAAAGTTGATCATGTAATAACTGAGTGATAGGTTTACAGGATTCATAGACTATCACCTCTATATTTGTGTTGAAAATTTCCTTAATAATGAAAACAAAATCAGATTATAATAGTCTCCTGTTTAAAACTCTCTCATCACACCTAGATTAACACTTGAACTTGTTACCCTGGCCTACAGGACCCTACACACTCTGGCCCTACCTACTTCTCCCACCTCATCTCACACCACTGCCCACCTTACTCACTCTGCCCCAGCCCTGTTGACCCTTCACCACATGGTTGACTCTTCAGTCTTTAGGTTCCCCACCTAAATATGCTCCTCTCAGAAGGTCATTCCTGACCTACCCTAATCTAACTCCCTTTCATAGGAGTTCCTTTCTTTAATTTTCACCATAACTTGAGATGTTTGTTATGTTTGTAAATTCCCTGACATTGAGAACCTTTGTCTGTGTTCTTTGATGCTCCTCAGTGCCTAGAACAGCGTCGGGCACTTGATAGGTGCTCACTAATGTTTTTGAATAAATGGAGTAAAAATCTGAGATGTAGCATGTTTCAGTAGTATTTTTTAAAGATCAAAGTCCATAATACCTACAATTTAGAAATAATTAGATATTTCTGCTCTCAAGTATTGAACTGTATATGTACCAATAAATATCGCATGTTTACATGTTTAAAATAACGAAAAGCACTGAATGTAACAAAGACAGTATAGCTAAGTCAAAAAATGATTACCATAATTGCCTGTTATTTTAAGCAAATGCCTCTAATGTATCTGCAATTTTTTTTGAGTAGAAGTCTCACTGTTGCCCAGGTTGTAGTGCAGTGTGTCTCACCAGAGCCCTATCCTCCGGCAATCCTTTCGCTTAGCCTCCCTTTTGTGGAAACGAGGTCTCACTACATTGCCTAGGCTGGTCTTGAACTCCTGGGCTCAAGCGATCCTCCCCCTCCACCTCCCAGAGTGCTGGGATTATAGGTGTGAGCCACTGCACCTGGTCAAGATGTCTTTAAATTTAAAAATTATGTACCTTTTTTGGATTCAACATAAATTCAATGATAAAAGTTCTAGGTACACTTTCTGATATGGTAGAGTAAGTAGGATATTAATAAAAGCAAATCAAATTTGAAAATTCCACAATGATTTCCATACATCTTGCACTTGATACCAACCTGTACCTCTGAAAATCTCCATGCCGTAAACCATGCTGTTGCTGAGATTCCTTAATAATCTGAAGAACTAGAGCCAAGATTAAGGAAAAGCTCACAATAGCAAGAATCCAAATAAATCAAAACCTTTATCGTTAGTCTACATTTGTGTCAAACCACAGCACATTAGACATTTGTCAATATTTAGTACATTAACTAGCAAAATCTGTGTAACTATTTGCAACAGCTATCTTGTCATAGAACAGGGCTAGGCATCCAGAAAAACTGATTGCCTGAATTGCTACTACTTTCAAACTAAAAAGAGGGTACTACTAGTCATTGGGGAGTGGCTGAAACCCAACAGCTTAAATAACTGCTGACTATAAGTGGAGTGGCTCCCATCCCCGACCCTACATTTTACTCATTCAAGTAGGTTCAGGTTATAGATGACGTGTACTACTCCCATTTGCATAACCTCTGACACCTGCCAAATCTAGCTTTCCTTAACAGCTGTAATGCTTTGAGAGTCTGTGACTAGCACATTAACTAGGAAAGGCCAAAGTTTGCATTAAAATATTAAGGTTTTTCTTATAAAGGAAGAAATTTCCTTTTAAGAATTTTAAAATGCTTACGATTACATATCAAATATCACAAGCACTCAGTTTAGATACACACTAATGAAAACCAGAAACCGATTCCTCCAGCTCGACTAAACGACTTCCAACAAGATACCTACAGATCTATTAGAAAAACTACGTAAATGATATTAACAAGCCACGGTGATTTATAATAAAAATGGGCGGGCAACAAGCTTTTCTTCAGAGAGTCAATCTTTACCTCCACTTCTAAAACATCAAGCTAACTTTTAATACGCAGTCTACAACGGTTGTCAGACAAGAGTCAAGCCGAAACGTCAAGACTGCAGTTTCCCCTCTCCAGTTCCTCTCTCAAGGTGCCACAGCAGAAGCTCAGCGGGCTGGCCAGTGTCACCGCGTCACAAGCCCTCCACCTGGGCCACCGCAGAGCAACAGGAGAAATGCCTGGGTCACCTGGAAGAAAAGTACGTCCCCCAGCCTAGAAGGCGAGGGGAATGCGAGGAAGGACCGGTCGAGAACTGGAACTGCGAATGCCAAAAAGTAAGGGCGAGAGAAATCGCAACCCTCGACCTCTCTTGCCAGGACGTGCCAGGGCCCGCCGCCTCTCCCGCCCCCAGCCCTCTACATCGACACGTAGTCATTGCGAGTTAGGCCCGATTGTGCCAGGATACTCTCCAAACTCAGGCTATCCCCAAGTTCTTTGTTTGCCTTCGATCCGGCTGAAGGGCGTTCGTTTTCTTTATTTTCGTCTCCTCCGGCACTGCGTCCGCCGCCGCTGCCGCCGCTACCGCCGCTGCCGCCGCCACCAGGAACCTGCTTCTCAGCAGCCATCTTGCCCCAGCGCCGCAGAGCAGGACGGGATAGAGAAGGCGGGACGACCGGAGCGGGTGAGAGCGGGACCGGCCAGGCCGGGCTGATGGGATAGCGGCGGACTCCCCAGCCGACGGTCCTTCCTGCAGCCGGGAGGCATTGACTGGAGCGCGCCTGCGCGGCGGCTCGGACTCCCGGGTCCCGAATTGCCGTGGGCTAGACTGGAGGCTCGCGGACGCTGGGAGACTGAGGCTGCTGAGGTCTTCTCGAGGACAACCCCTCCTCGCGTCCACCGAGGGTGCGAGGACCAGAGACGGACCCGCACCTCCCGCATCCCAGCACCGGGATCCGGCTCACGTCCTGCACGGCAGAGGACGGGAGACCAAGGGCTTTGATTTTGGGGGTGTCTGTCTACCTCCACTGGGACTTGGGAGATGGGGTTCCCCCCTGCCGGAATAAAGCACCCCCACCCCCACCTTGAGGGAACCACCTGTCTGCGCTTACCTCTGGGGCTGACCGTGAGAAAGCGATGAACGGAGGAAGCGCTGGCGCAGTCATCAAGCGATGTCCCAATGTGGACACTTAAGACTGCTTGGGATCTGTGAACCTATGCAATTTGGGGCGAGCAGTCCAAAGAGAGAGACTTGTTGAGGCATGGGAGAATGCGACATTTTGCTCTGCAGCCTTTAGAGTCTGAGTCCCGAGGCTCCCATCCCTGTTCCGTCATTACTGGGTGGGGAACGTTGGGCAAGTAACTTATGTCCTTCTAAATCTGTTCCCTCATCTGTGAAATAGGAATAACCTATTTAAATGGTTGTTATGAAGATTAAGTGATACATTTTAAAGTATCTACTCACATCACTAATCATTAGAGAAATGCAAATTAAAAACCACAGCGAACCGGGCGCGGTGACTCTCGCCTGTAATCCCAGCACTTTGGGAGGCGGAGGCGAGAGGATTGCCTGAGTCCACGGGTTCAAGACCTAGTCTCTACAATAAATCAAAAACTTAGCTGGGCGTGGCGGCACACACCTGTAGTTACAACTACTTTGAAGACTGAAACAAAAGGATCGCCTGAGCCCGGGAGGATGCGGTGGGTGAGCATGCCACTGTACTCCAGCCTGGGCAGCAGAGTGAGACTCCTACTCAAAAACAAAAACAAAAAACCCACAGCGAAGCATCACCTCACACCCATAGGATGGCTACTATGCCAAAAACAAACAAAAGAACGTGTTGGTGAGGGGGTGGAGAATTTGCAGTGTTAGTGGGAATGTAAAATGGTGCAGCCACTGTGGAAGACAGTATGGAAGTTCTGTCCATTAAAAGGTGAATTGTATGATCCAGTCGTTCCACTTCTGGGTGTATGAATGTACAAAATAATTGAAAGCAATGTACCGCTGGGCTCGGTGGCTCAGCCTGTAATCCCGTGCTTTGGGAGGCTGAGGTGAGTGGACTGCCTGAGTCCGTGGGTTCGAGACCTACCTGGGCAACTTGGCGAGACCTCATCTCTACAATAAAAATCAAAAAATCAGCTGGGCGTGGTAGCGCGTGCCTGTAATTCCGGCTACTCGAAAGGCTAAGGCGGAAGGATCGGGGGAGCACAGCAGGTCGAGGCTGTGGTGGCTGGG
The DNA here is from genome assembly GCA_027257055.1 of Cephalopachus bancanus. Classification (NCBI taxonomy): domain Eukaryota; kingdom Metazoa; phylum Chordata; class Mammalia; order Primates; family Tarsiidae; genus Cephalopachus; species Cephalopachus bancanus. The sequence continues at coordinate 613,140 of JAPVLO010000409.1, read as the reverse complement.
AGCAGCCACTGCACTCCAGTCTGGGCAACAGAGTGAGACTCAACTCAAAGAAAAAGAAAAAAAAGAAAAGAAAATAGCATACTAAGTTATGTAAGCCAATCATAAATACAGTACAATGTCATTGACATGAGTTACCTAGAATAGGCAATTCATAGAAACAGAAAGTAGAATGGTGGTTGCTGGGAGCTGGGAAGAGGAAATGGGGAGTTGTGCTTTTGAGAGAGGTCTTCAATCTGCTGCCCAGGCTGGAGTGCAGTGGTGCAGTCATGGTTCACTGCAGCCTCCAATGCCTGGGCTCAAGGAATCTTCCCACCTTGACCTTTGGAGCAGCTGGGACTACAGGCAGGTGCCACCATGCCTGACTAATTGTTTAATTTTTTGTAGTGACAGGGTCTTGATATGTTGCCCAGGCTGGTCTTGAATGCCTTTCCTCAAGTGATCCTTCAGCCTTGGCCTCCCAAAGTGCCAGGCTGGAGTTGTTTTTTTGTAATAGATACAGTTTCAGTTTTGCAAGATGAAAAACTTAGGAGCTTGGTTACAAACAGTGTGAATATACTTAACATTACTGAGCTAACACTTAAAATGGTTAAGGTGGTAATGTTTGTTATGTGTATTTTACCATAATTAAGAATAAATTTGTAAAAAAGTAAGTTTCCCAAATGCCACTGATAAATGATAGAAAAGTAGAATGCGGTATAACCATACAATGGAATATTATTTGGCCATAAAAAGGGAGTATTGATTGCTAAAAATGGAAGAACTTCGAAAACATTATGCTAAGTGAAAGAAGCCACACACAAAAGGTCACATATTGTATGATTCTGTCTAAATGAAAAGTTAAGAAGAGACAAATCTCTACTGAGACAAAAAGTAGATTTGTGGTTGTCTGGGACTGGTGGTGGGGTGGGGATAGGGTGAAAGCTAAAGGTAGGGTTCCTTTTGGTGGGAAGGAAAATGTTTTACAATATTTTGTGATTGTGGCATTGTTACACAACTGTGAATATACTAAAAACCAAACTAACCCTTTAAATGGGTAAGTGGATCACTTTACTAAATTCTGGTCTGGCTACATGGCTCGTTGAGCTGTGGTCGCCATGTTTTCCTAGCTTTAACCCCCTCCTCTACCTTGGGGAGGTGAATCTCTTCTAATTTCTAAATAAACTATATTTTCCAATCTAAAAAAATGAGTAAATTGCATGGGATGTGAATTAATATTTCAGTAAAGCCGTTACCAAAATAAGGAAGCTTATGTTAGTCCTCTGGTCAAAACTCTGCAATCCCTCCTCGTCATACTCAGATGACAAGCCACAATCCTTAGGATGGCAAAAAGCCGTTCATGCTATGTCTCTCAGCTCTTCTCCTGCCAGGCTCCTTCTTGCTCGTTCAACTCAGGCCATACCAACCTCTTTGCCTTAGGGACACGGGCACCCTCCTGCCTTAGGGCCCCTGCACTGGCTGTGCCCTCTCTCTGAAATGCTCTTCCCTGCACCTTCTTCAAGTCTTTGCTCAAATGTCACCTTCTTAATAAGGTCTTCTTGACCACCCTACTTTATTTTATTTTATTTTGAGACAGAGACTTGCTCTGTTGCCCAGGCTGGAGTATTGTGGAGTGATCTTAACTCACTGCAGCCTCTAACTCCTGAACTCAAATGATCCTCTTTCCTCAGCTTCCTGAGCAGCCGAAACTGCAGGTGCAAGCCACCACAACTGGCTTTAAAAAAAAAAAATAGAGACAAGTTCTTTCCATGTTGCCCAGGCTGGTCTCAAACTCCTGACCTCAAGTGGTCCTCCCACCTAGGCCTCCCAAAGTGCTTGGGATCACATGTGTGAACCACCACACCTGGTCACCACCTTGTTTTAAATCACACCATCACTGGCACCTGGGTACTTCCACATTCCCTTGATCTACTTTTCCCTCAAGTACTTATCAACATGTAATAGCTTAGTAATTTACTTAAATTATGTTTATTGTCTGTCTCTCCTGCTAGAAAGTCAGCTCACAGAAGGCCTTGATCTTTGTAGAGCTCACTGGTATATCCGAAGGACACTAAACAGTGCCTGGTGAGAAACAGATGCTTAATAAATATTTACCGAATAAATAAATGGTAAGAGTCTCATAAGCACTATTATCATTTTCCGGTTCAGTGAATAGAAGACAGGCAGGGCAAAGGTATGAATAGGGTTTTCCTACCAAGAGGAGGAGCTAACAAGGCTCCTCAGAGGCTGAGATCTTAGGGGATTCTCTTAAGAATATTCTTTCCAAGACTTGCTTGGGCAACTTGGCGAGAACTCATCTCTACAATAAATCAAAATGAGCCGGCCGTGGTAGCGCGCTCCTGTAGTTCCAGCTACTTGGAAGGCTGAGGCGGAAGGATGGCTGGAGCCCAGCAGGTCGAGGCTGCAGTGGCCGGGAGCGGCCACTGCACTCCAGTCTGGGTGACAGAGTGAGACTCCACCTCAAAAAAAGAAAAGAAAATAAAAGAAACTAACCAAGCTTCCTCTGAGACCTTCCCGTCTCCCCACCTCTGCTCTCTGGGGGTCCTGAGGCCTGTTGCTCCCGGGAATGAGGCATGGGCAGACAGCAGGTCGACGCCAGCCTGGGCGATGGAGTGAGACTCCAACTCAAAAAAAGAAAAGAAAAGAAACTAACCAAGCTTCCTCTGAGACCTTCCCGTCTCCCCACCTCTGCTCTCTGGGAGTCCTGAGGCCTGGTGCTCCCGGGAATGAGGCATGGGCAGACAGCAGGTCGACGCCACCGCACTCCAGCCTGGGCGATGGAGTGAGACTCCAACTCGGAAGGAAGGAAGGAAGGAGAAAGTAAGGAAGGAAGGAAGGAAGGAAGAAAAGGAAGAAGGAAGAAGGAAGGAAGGAAGAAGGAGGAAGAGAAGGAAGAAGGAAGAGGAAGGAAGGAAGGAAGGAAGGAAGAAGAAGGAAGGAGGAAGGAAGGAAGGAAGGAGAAAGGAAGGAAGGAAGGAAGGAAGGAAGGAAAAGAACGAAGAGTCAGGCGTGGAACACACGGTGGGGCGTCCCACTCGCCAGTTCTGAAAAACCAAGTCCCCCATCTCCTCCGCCGCGTGTAACTGCCCACCCCCACCTCCCAGGGGCCGGCCCGTAACTCCTTCGAGGGTGGCACCCCCCCCAGCCTCCCCCCACCGGCCTGCCCCGGGGGAAGGCGCCGGGAAGCGCCCCGGTGGTTGCTCCCCGCTGCGCCCGCGCACACGCAGGCCCCGCGGCCCGTCCCTCCGCCATCCTGGCGTCTGCCGGGGAAGTCGGTTCGCCGGCTCGGTCCAGAACGGCCCGGGCCGGGGGCTGGAGCGCGGGAGCAGGCGCGCGTGCGGCCGTCCGTCCGCGGGGTGGGACGTGCTCCCTGGCCGCTCGGCGGCCCTCCCCACGCCCCGGCGGCTCGCTCCTCCCCCGACCCCGGCGCGCCCCCACCCCACCCCACCCGGCGAGGCTCACTCCGCCCGCAGCTCGGCGGAGTCGCGCGGGGCGCTGCAGCGGCCGCAGGCGCCGGAGCCGCGCGGGAGCCGGGACCCGGACGGCCGCGGGAGCCCGGGCGGCCGCGGGCTCGGCGGCACCATGAACGGCTCGGACGGCCCGGGGGCCGAGAACGCGAGCCAGGCGGGCGGCGGCGGCGGCCGGCAGCCCGAGGCGGTCATCGTGCCGCTGCTCTTCGCGCTCATCTTCCTCGTGGGCACCGTGGGCAACGCGCTGGTGCTGGCCGTGCTGCTGCGTGGCGGGCAGGCAGTCAGCACCACCAACCTGTTCATCCTCAACCTGGGCGTGGCCGACCTGTGCTTCATCCTGTGCTGCGTGCCCTTCCAGGCCACCATCTACACCCTGGACGGCTGGGTGTTCGGCTCGCTGCTCTGCAAGGCCGTGCACTTCCTCATCTTCCTCACCATGCACGCCAGCAGCTTCACGCTGGCGGCCGTCTCCCTGGACAGGTGAGCGAGCGCCCGGACGAGGGCCGGAGACGGAGGCGGGACCCGGGGATCGAGGAGGGACGCGCGGAGGGTGGGAGCGCACACCGAGCAGGCGAAGGAAGCGGAGGGCGGGAAGGAAGGAACAAGAGAGGCGAGAACGAGGGTCTGTGGTGTCCCGCGGTCAGGTGCGTCCTCGGGGCCTCGCGGCCTGGAGAATTTGGCTCTCCAGCGCCATCCGCGCCCGACCATGCGCTGCGTGGCCTGGCCTGGCACAAAGCGTCTTCGCGTGTCCATTTCGCTAGAGCTTAATGCTCCGGTGACGTTGGGATGGGAGAAATTACTGTGCCGAGGTACAGAAGAGATGGAACTCGTCAGTAACTTGCGCAGAGTCGCCCAGACAGTAATCGTGCGCGGGAAGTGGACCCTCTGTCTCCTAGAGCCAGCCTCGGCGCCTCCACCTCGCTGGCCTCCAAACCGCGGTTTGGTTACTTGGCGTGGCTGCCTGAGTCCGGACTGTGGAACTTGGGTCCTTCGCCAGGACCCGCGCTAAAGTCGGAGCGTGCGCGCCTGAGGGCCCCCGCTCAGCCCCAGCCGCTCCGCGCCCCGCCTCCAGACTGGGAGTCTGGGGTCGGGAGCGGAGCGCGCGCTCGGCGTCTCCCTCCCCAGGCAGGGGAGGGCGAGAGGGGGAGGCATCTTCGGGAGAGCGCGGGATTCAGGTGGAACTTGGAAGGACACTAGAATGGTTCAGGGGAGGAAATCTGGGTCTGACTCCGGTATCTCCCTCTACCTCCCCGGACCTCCCTGGAAAAGCACGAGGCGAGGCCAGGCTAACCACACACATCCCGCTGCCTCTGAGCGCGGAGCGCGTCGGTTCCCAGCGCGCTGGTGGGACCCACAGAGCTCCGGCTTCCCTCAGGAGTCCCCCGAGAGGCAGTTCCTTGCCCGACATGTCTTCTCCCGGCTGTCAGCTAGAGCTCTCGGCGCGTGGGTCCTACCTCCCGCGCACCGTCACTAGTGGGTCATCAGAGCCCCACAGCCGGCTCTCCAGCCTTTAGTCCTCGATGGCTTCGGGGTGCCTTCCCGGTGGAGTCTGTCTGTAGTCGCAGTCCCAGGGCAGCAGAAGAGTGGCCTGGGTGCCACGTTCCTGCTGCCGGGACCCGCCTTACTTCTTGCGCCGGGTTACTCCTACCCCTGTCCCCTGCACCCTCGCGTGTGCGAGGTAACCTGGCGCCAGGGACTTTTCGTCCAGAGCGAGGGTAGGGGTCCGAGGGGCAGGGGTTGCAGCTGAATCCGCTCGCTCAACCCGACGTCTCCCTTCCTGGCCTGACCACAGGTATCTGGCCATCCGCTACCCCCTGCACTCCCGCGAGCTGCGCACGCCTCGAAACGCGCTGGCCGCCATCGGGCTCATCTGGGGGCTGTCGCTGCTCTTCTCCGGGCCCTACCTGAGCTACTACCGCCAGTCGCGGCTGGCCAACCTGACCGTGTGCCACCCGGCGTGGAGCGCGCCGCGCCGCCGCGCCATGGACCTCTGCACCTTCGTCTTCAGCTACCTGCTGCCGGTGCTGGTTCTCGGCCTGACCTACGCGCGCACCCTGCGCTACCTCTGGCGCGCGGTCGACCCGGGAGCCGCGGGCTCGGGTGCCCGGCGCGCCAAGCGCAAAGTGACTCGCATGATCCTCATCGTGGCCGCGCTCTTCTGCCTCTGCTGGATGCCCCACCACGCGCTCATTCTCTGTGTGTGGTTCGGCCGCTTCCCGCTCACGCGCGCCACGTACGCGCTGCGCATCCTCTCGCACCTGGTCTCCTATGCCAACTCCTGCGTCAACCCCATCGTTTACGCGTTGGTCTCCAAGCACTTCCGAAAGGGCTTCCGCAAGATCTGCGCGGGCCTGCTGGGCCGCGCCCCTCGCCGGGCCTCGGGCCGAGTGTGTGCGGCCGCGCCGAGCACCCACAGCGGCAGCGTGCTGGAGCGCGAGTCCACTGACCAGACGCACGTGAGCGAGGCGGCGGGCCCCGCGGTGTCTGCCCCGGCGCGTGCCCACCACGCTCCCTCGAGCCCCGCCACCGGCCGGTCCTGGCGGGACGAAGAGGCCGGCGCGTCCTGACAGTTAGTGTGACCTGAAGGCGCGTGGGGATAGGCTTGGATGATAAGGGTTGTCGTCGTTGGTCTGGGATTGTGGGGAGAGTTTTGTCTGTCAATAAAACGCACAAGCCGTTTCATGTGTAGTGACGCGCTGTCTCCACATTTCTCGTTGTCTCGAGGCTCTGTGGGAAGAAGCCTCTGGGACTTCACAGGGGAATCCGACGGATGAGCGCAGGGCCCGCTGCTGAGCTGCAGGGAAGAGGGCTGCCCGCACCGCACCGAAGGCGGCCGGGCTACAATCGGCGCAAAAATCCCTAACGGAGGCTGGAGAGCTCGGGACGACCAATCGATGGCTCTTGGTCTGTGGCCATCCGGAGGCGCCAGGTGTATATACATTGCGAACTGGCGGCCGCCAATGCATGAGACAGAGGCAGGCAGAGTGTTTAAAGCGCGTTCGATAAAGTCGATCAATGACAGACAGACACGGCGTGTGTTCCTAGCTGCATTCATGCTCTCGTGTGTGACAGGTCCTCAACTGCTTCCAGCTCCCAGGGGCCCCTGAGTCTGGGCAGCCAGTCAGCCCCCACCCACTTTTGGCCTTGGTGTTTTCTCCCCTGGCTTTTGCTGGGTGGGATCAGGTCTCCAGTGGCTCAGTTTCTCCAAGGGGCCAGGAAAGTCACCCCCAGGGCAGATTGGGTTCCAGGTGCATAGCAGCAACTCCAAGGCACTTCTAGGCTGGGCAACCCAATGCAGGAACCGGAATGCCCTGGGTCCTTGTTCATGAGCTGGCCTCTGCCTGTCCCCAGGTCTGCCCCACTCCCAGGGTTAGTGAGCCAAGGCTCTTTACATGAAAGAAGTTCAGTGTTTAACGGAAGCAGGGAAGCCCTCAAGGGTATTCCCATCTTACATGGTTGAGCACAGGGCACTATGACCAAGGGTTTGGGTTCTTCTCCAAGCCAGCGCTAGCCACTTGAAATGCAAGGGAGGGCTGTGGCCCTGATTGGAGGGACCAAGGTGGGAAGACGTGGGGAGCCCAGGCCTTCCCAGTCCCCCTCGGCAAGCATTAAGCTTGACAACGGGTTCCAGGTGGTGGAAATGGAGCAGGGCAGGGACACTTAGGCAGGTGCAGGGTGGGTGGGGTTGGGTCCTGGGCTTTGTCTTTGGGTGTTTGCAGAACCAGGATGGGGGGAGGGTGCCATGTCAGGGTCCTTGCACAGAACAGCTGCCTCTGACCACCTGCTCAGTTGCCAGAGAAGTGACTGGAGTAGAGGCAGCCACTTGGGCACCACTGCTCCATCCTGCTCCTCCATGCAACCACTGATGATGGCCCTGCAGTTCCTGCTCCATCTCGCCTTTCTGGGGCTCAGCATCACCTGCCCCTTAGTCCGGGGACGCAGCTTCCAAGGCCCAGCAGTCGGTAGGTGGAGGCATAAGGTTGTAAGCTTGGGATTTGGGCCCTAGGGCAGTTGAGTAATCTTGACCTTTATCCCTCAGTCTGGCCATCTCTCTTCAACCTCAACGTGCCCCAGGAGGTTCAGGAAATCATTCAAATTCCTAACAATGGGAGCGCACCCCTGCTCGTGGGCGCGCAGGTGTTCGTGTCCAATGTGTTTAATGTGGTAAGTGACAGCAGGCCAGGGACTCAAGTGCTGAGCTGGGGAGGGGGCCAGAATCAGCCCCAACTAGTACTGGGGTCTCCTGCCTCCTTCAGTGCCCACCCCCAAGGTGATACATTGCCTCTTCCCCAGGACATTCTGCGGTACACAGTGTCCTCTATGCTGCTGCTTCGGCTGGTGAGCTCTCACCTTGGGGGAAGTAGGGCAGGAGAACCCAGCCGAGTATGGGGCTTCATCAAACTGCTGAATTTAGGGGCTCATATACAAGGCAAGCTGGAGCCTCAGTGGCATCCTTGTGTCCCCAGTCTTGGCTGGACACTCGTCTGGCCTGGAACGCTAGTGCACACCCGCGGCAGGCAGTCACGCTGCCCTGGGACTCACTCTGGACGCCCAGAATCACCATCCTGGAGGCGTAAGTGAGGCTGGAGTTCTTGTCCCAGGAACCTGCCGTGCACATCCCTCCTTTCCTACAGCCTGGAGGCCATATTAGTGCCCAGTTACCAGTGCGCCTCCATTGCTGTGCATTCCCCTCTCCGTGCCAGAACCCTGACAGCAGCTGAGTTCGGGGGTGGGATGCTGGGTCTCCCCTGCCACACTCCAAAGGGTTGGGCCTCTCTGGCTGTGGTTGGTACTTTTCCCCACAGGCTCTGGGTGGACTGGAGGGACCAGAGCCCGCAGGTCCGAGTCAACCAGGATGGCCATGTGGAGCTCAACATGGCCCTCACCACGGAGACCAACTGCAACTTTGAGCTCCTCCACTTCCCCCGGGACCAGAGCAACTGCAGCCTCAGCTTCTACGCTCTCAGCAACACTGGTGCTGACAGGGCAAGGGAGGGGGAGGAGGGCAGAGGGGAGGGGACCCTGGGTCTGGGTGCACACCAGTCTACCCCCAGGCTTAGGGGAGCAGCACGTTTCTCCCCGTGCACCTCCCACTCAGACAGCAGCCCGACTCCTCAGCCTCTGAATGCAGCCATAGCCCCATGGCCCCCATCTAGGGGCACAGTTCCAAACTCAGATGTCGCAGCAGCTCCCCAGTCCTGTGGGTCTAGCACACTTCAGTCTTATCTCCTCCCCAGAGCAACTGCCCTCAACGGCCAGGTCCAAACCTCAGTGGCTAGGCCCCTTGCATCAAGGCCAGAGGCTCAGGCTATGGACTCATTCCTGAAAACGACTTGAAGGTGTAGCCACCCAGTAAATACTTCACACACACACCAGGTGACATCTAACTTGGCAGAGAAGTCCCACCCTTCCCATATACCCCTCCCCTTCGGGACAGGTCACAGTTGCTGCTCGGTGGATCCTGATATTTCAGGTGTGAGATGATACACTAGAAGACAACCCTGTGACCATTTACCCCTCTGTCAAGTGCTGCAAAGTGATTTATTTTCACAATGAAAATTTATCTATGAATCTGATAAAGATTCCTTTAACTGGAGGTAACTTGGAGTGTTGCAAAATAAGGTTTGGGCAGCCCTCTTACAGACCAGTTTTATCTCCAAATCTAGAAGCCATGAGAAGTCTCCAGGGGCTCCAGTTTACTTTTAGTGCCACTCCCAGGAAAGATCTGGGGGCAGGGTCTCTCTTTCCTAGTTCAGAGTTCTCACCCTTGCCCCTCTCAGTGATGGAGTTGGAGTTCCAGGCCCATGCGGTGAATGAGATTGTGAGTGTCAAGAGAGAATATGTAGTTCATGATCTGAAAACTGAGGTCCCACCTGGACAGCTGGTGCCCTGCTTCCAGGTGACGGTGAGTCGGGCTGGGAGGAGGCTGACAGAGGGCTGATGGAGGTGGGGGGCAGAACCCCTGCTGCCCACCCCCACCTCCCTCCGGAAAGCCCCAGCTTCTCCCCTCCCAGCTGAGCTTGAAGAACACCGCGCTCAAGTCCATCATAGCTCTGCTGGTGCCTGCGGAGGCGCTGCTGTTGGCTGATGTGTGCGGGGGGCTGCTGCCCCTCCGGGCCATCGAGCGCATCGCCTACAAGGTGACGCTGCTGTTGGGCTACCTCGTCTTCCACTCCTCCTTGGTGCAGGGCCTGCCTAGCTCCTCCTCCTGCAACCCACTGCTCAGTAAGCCCTGCCCCCTCACCCAGCCATCCCATTTCTCCTACCTGCTGTCGCCCACGCCAGAGTGCCTCTGCTCAACTTGCTGGGCACCAGCAACACAGGACCTGGCCCCTGACCGTCCCACCCACCCTCTGCCCCAGTTTACTACTTCACGGTCCTGCTGCTGCTGCTCTTCCTCAGCACCATGGAGAGTGTGCTGCTGGCTGGGCTGCTGGCCCGGGGCAACCTCGGGGCCAAGTGCAGCCCCAGCCCGGACCCCAGAAGGGAACAGCGAGATCACAGCAATCCAGGGCCTAATTCTGAAGGTGAGCAGGGGATGAGACCCCTTCCTGAAAGGAGGGTGGGTGAGGCCAAGGAGCAGGCCTGACGGGGCAGAGGTGACAGGCTGCACACCTAGGGCTGGGCCATGGGGTTGCTAGTCATGTGCACAGGCTCCAGCGCTCACCCTGCTGCCCCTCCTGTCCCTGGGTTCCACCCCTCACATCCTTCCTTGGAAAAGGCCGGTCTGAAGCAGCGAGAAAGCTTACCTTCCCTAAAGGCCTAGGTGACCTCAACCCCTGGGCTAAGCCAATGCTTTGCAGAGCCTCTTCAAGGAGGTGTTTTTTCTTTTTTTTTTTTTCCTTCTTTTTTTTTTGAGTTGGAGTCTCACTCTGTCGTCCAGACTGGAGTGCAGCAGTCACTCCCGGCCACCGCAGCCTCAACCTGTTGGGTTCCGGTGATCCTTCCGCCTCAGCCTTCCGAGTAGCTGGAACTACAGGCGCACGCTACCACGCCCAGCTAGTTTTTTGATTTATCGTAGAGATGAGGTCTCGCCAAGTTGCCCAGGCAGGTCTCAAACCTGCGGACTCAGGCAATCCACTCACCTCGGCCTCCAAAGTGTGGAATTACAGACTGAGCCACCAAGCCTAGCCAAGAAGGTGTTTTTTCAACTGACAACAGCCTGGAATGGGCCAGACCCAAATCTTCATTAGTTGAGAATCTAAGGGAGAGATGCAGGCTGGGACGATCGCTGGGGTTCACCCTTCTGCTTGTGTTGGGGGGCCCTCAAGAATAGCTCCTTTCCTTGCATCTCCCCCGACAGAAGCCCCCAGAGGAGTGAAAGGGTCAAGGAGGAGCTGGGCTGAGACTGCTGACCACATCTTCTTCCTGCTATATGTGGCTGGGGTGCTGTGCAGCCAGTTCATCTTTGCTGGAGTTTGGACGTGGGCAACGTGCAAGTCTGATCCAGCCCCTGGAGAGGCTGCACCCCATGGCAGGCAGCCCAAGCTGTGATGGGGCAAGATCTTAGGATGCAGTTGGGTTTCTCATGGCTGAGGGGAGGGCCATGACAAGGTCTCTGGAGAGGGGGGAAAGTCAGCTCTCTTCCCTGGTTCTGGAGGACCCCAAGCCACCCTGAGCTCTCCGTCAGCATACAAGCTAAGAGTGTGAAATAAACGCATCCCTGAATGCAAGTGCACCTCAAGGGTCTGTCTTCATTGAACTCAGCTTTTTTTAAATTTGTTTTTGAGTTGGAGTCTACCCTGTTGCCTAGGATGGAGTGTAGTGGCATGATTAACATCCTGGGCTCAGGTGATCTTTCTGCCTCAGCCTCCTGAACAGTTGGGATTACAGGCAAGTGACACCATGCCCGACTAATTTTTTATTTTTTTGTGGAGACAGGGTCTCACTATGTTGCCCAGGCTGATCTTGAACAATCCTGGTCTCAAACAATCGTCCTGCACAGTCTCCAAATGTGCTGGGATTATAGGTTGAGAGCCACCACGCCTGGCCTCAGCTGTTCACGTCTGTCCTAAGTAGGAGGGTCCTACTTTGTACTCCTGACCCCCACTTTGCTCCTGAATGTTCACCAGTCTCCCAGCCCACAAGCATGCAGCCAAACTACTCCTTCTGCAACCACTGCTGCTTGGCTCTGGGCCAGAGGCACTGATGCTGAGGCCCGGGAGACAAGCCTAAGAATCAGCCACAGAGGGTGGGTCAGAACTTCTTTGCCTCCTGCAGTGTGCAGGACCCTAAGCAAGCATTCCTGCTCCTGGCAACCTAATGAATTCCTGGGAGATAGAACATCCCAGACTTCAGGACTGTGGGATGGGGAATGTGTTTTCCACATTAAATCCAGAGAGTCAACGCTGATTGCTTTTTCTCTAGGTCCTCTGGTTACTACTCAGTCCTACCCACATTTCTGGGTTGCAGGGGGAATTTTCCATCCCCTGCTGTGAACTAGGCTGGAGGTAGGGCTGCTCTGCCCTCCTGCTTGGCACAACAAGGCAGCTGTGGGCACAAGCCTCTGTCTTCCTTCTTTCCACTCCTGTTTCAGAAGCCATCAGGGTCACAAAATCTAAGGTGTGAAGAGACCCAGTGTTCTGGGAGTGCTGGTTTGGCTGGGAACATGGGCACCAGGGGGGAAAGTGAAAACCTGGACTAGATGGCTCAGGGAAGGAGCTCCTGGATGGGGCAGTGAAGACAGGTCTCTGTTCCAAGGGACTTCAAACTCACCCAGCCCAGAGGCAAATTAACACTGGTTTATCTGTCCAATAACATGGCTAGTTCTGAAGGAACCAGGAGGGACAGTAGCAGGCTCAGGCAGAGGTGTCAAAAAGGCGATCAATCATGTCTCCCACCTGATCCACACGGTACTTGATGTACTTTTCCGGGTTCTTGGTGAAGGGCACGCTGCCGAACCTGAGTAGGTACTGCGGTCAGGGACCAGGGAAGGGCTGACCGCCCAAGCTCCACCCTCAGCCTAAGGCAGTTGTGATGGAGCCTCAGAAATGGTGTTGGAGGCCCTATGAACCATCCCTGTCTGGTCCTACCCTAAGGCCCAGGGCATTGGATCTAATGCCCAAACCCACCACCCTCCTTTTTTCCTCGTGGAAGAGGAGCACACAGAGGCCCAGCTACGGATGTGGGCAGCACATGCTGGGAAGGGGGAGGTGGAGGACTGGGCTCACTTGTGTAGAAAGGTCCCGTAGGTCTCCTTGACAATGTTTTTCTGAGCCTGGCGAATCTTGTCCCTCTGCTCTGTGTCTGGAATTGCCCAGGCCTTCTGGATTTTGCACAGTTCTTCAAGGCCATCATTGAAGCCCTGGTCACCAAAAAGGTAGAAAAGGAAGAGACCAAGAGACAAGTGCTTAGGGTCTGTGTCGCCTCGATGACAGCAGCAGCAAGCAGTAGAGGTGAGAGGACCCCAACTCACCTTAAAACGTTCCTTGATCATCTGGCGCTCCTTGTCCCGGAGCTGGGGAAGGAGAGAGGGGACAGAGAACGCTTTCCTCAGAGCAGAACTGCCCCACCCACCCCTGCTCTTCCCCAAACACCTCTGGCCCAGCCACTTTCCTGCTGCCCTCATGGCCACATGTTTCTCTGATCCCAGAGGGATGCTTGCCCAGAGATATGACAAAAAGTATCCCATCTGCTAGTTCATCCACTCCTTGCCCAGGATATCAGCCCACCTTGACTCCTGGTTGAAACAAAGGTAGATTCTTCTCTGCGATGTAATCAGTCACCTTTAGCCAACTGTCAGACAGGGAAAGAAGCATGAGGCCTGAAAGGGACAGCCTCAGGAGGCTGCTGCTTCCCTGGCCTTGCTTGTTCTAAATCTCTTGATGGGGGCAGTGGTAGGAATTGATCTGGGTCACAACAAAGCAAAACAACTGAGATTTTTTTCCCTTGGGAACAGAGAATGTTCAAGCTGCTCGCTTTTAAAATTAGAAAACATAAGCAGACATTGAGTATTCAATAAATTGAAAAAATACTATCAACCACACATCAATAACAAGACAAATTAGGATGGAGAAACAGATGAGGAAGAAATGAGTATGTGGAGGACAGATAAATGGGAAGGAAGAGGGAGACAAATGTGAAGGGAAGAAACAAAGCCAATAGGAAAGATCACCAGGGAGCGAGGCTCTACCAAGTTCAAGCACTCTTTCAACTTTGCTCTTCTTCTGGGCTAAGCGTTACCCACATCTCTGACAAGTCAGCTCTTCAACTATTGTTCTTTGCCTTGACACTTGGCAGACCACCACTTAGTAGCTCCTAGGAGCAGGTGTGGTAGGGGAGGGGGGCTTCTTTCTCCACCCCATGAGTTTGATTAAAAGCCAAGTGGAGGACTAGGGTCCAAAGGTCCCCATTACTGGCCCCACTCCAGCGGGGCCCACTGTCCTGAGGTGCTGAGAAGGAAGCGTAAGCGGTGGACATGGGAGTGCTGTGAGGGCTAGGGTGGTCCAGGCCTCTCACCTGCGCTGGTAGGTCTGGATCTGCTGCTCTATGTGTTCCCGGTAGGAGCGCTCGGCAGTTTTCTGGGTCACGGCCACCAGCTGGATCAGTTCAGACCTGGGCGGGGTAAGGGTCAGAATACAGAATTGGCCAGGAGGGCCTCCCATATCACCTCTGATCTTCAAGAGCTCTAAGGTGGCAGCACTCCCACCGTCAGGTCCTGGGACAGAGGGGAGGGAAGCACCCCATCTGTCTACAAGGGAAGGAGACTGCAGAGGGCACTGCCAGTCCAGGAGGGCAGGGGCTGGCACCGTCGCATGGCTGAGGGGAAGGGGAGAGTTGTAGACTCACACCTGCAGGCCACTTACTTCTCCAGGGACTTGAGGATGTAGTTATAGTTGTTGTGCAGGAAAATGGCACTCAGTGCTGGGTCCTCATACACCTTGGACTTGCTCAGCAAGTTCAACTGCAGGTTGCCCAGAACTTTACCTGTACAGGAAAGATGGAGCCATGGCCACCAAGGCAGTCTGGCCAAGGTGACTCACTCCCAGGGCACTTAGCAACTCCTGCCCATCACTCCTCATCCCTCCCCAGGTAGCCTTAGCCCAACTCTCCTTGGTCCCTGAGCTAGAGGTCAGGTTGCAATTCCAAAGGTCAGGTGGGGCTCTGGAGAGGACCCCGGGAACAGCTAGAGAGCATACAAAGAAGGAAGGGAAAAGGCAGGGCATGTAGGCATCAGAGCTGTTGATCTGCTCGAGAGAACACTCACAGATATAGGTGCTTAGCAGTCGTTTGCTGAACTCAGAGTTGTAGCTGGTGGCTGAAGAACTGGTCTCTGTGAGATCAGAAGTCCTGTTATTGTAATGGCAGTGGCTGAGGCCCTCAACGCCCTTCCCCCAGCCCAAGGAGCAGCTGAGGAAACACTGGGACAGGCCTGTGAGCTTCCTTGGGCAGAGCTGGGTGCCTGTTGAGTACACGGCTGCCCCCCTGCTGCAAGGAGCACTGACCTTAGACTCTTTCTGGAACCCAGAGCTGGCCCTCTAAAATGGGGTGGCATGGTTAAGGAGCTGACCCATGTCAGCAGGAAGCTGGCAGGATGGGAGTGGGATGTCAGTCCCTTGCTCCCGGGTCCCTGACCCACCCTGTGCGTCTCCAAGGCTCACTTTTCCTGTTAGCCAACCTCAAAGCCTTAGAATGGGCTCCCCACAGCCTCTCCACCTTCTCCCCGCATTTCCAACAACCCCCTCTACCAGACCCTTCTGAACAGAGGGAGCTGCTGCCTATTCACAGCAGAAGGCTACAGTGGGAGGGAAAGACAAGGGAGGGGCTCAGTTAGCCCTGGGGGGCGCATTCAGGGTGCTGGCCCCAGCAGGGTGCTCAGAAACAGAGAGTGGCCATGGAGGGAGCTGAGAGAGTTAAAAGCACCCTGGGAGAATTCATGTCCCTCTGACCCCTGCTTCCTAACAGGTCCTGAGAACCAGTTCCCAGGGAACCTCACCCACTGGGCTTCAGAGGGGGAGGATGGGGCTGCAAAGTCGCACTGCTTACCTCGGGGGTCTAAAGGAATATTGTATGTGTCCCCAAGAACTACGGAGTGAAAGGCAGTGCACACAGAGGGGATGGAGGGAGACAAAGGAGGGAGAAAGATGCAAAGTGCAAAAAACAGGTTAGAAACGGCGTGTCAACCCGAGTCAAGCAGACCTCTCCCCACGACAGCCAGAACAGACAGCAGGACACACCAGGCAGAACTCTCTGAAGACCAGGGAACACACTAGAAAGTAGAAATCTGGAGAACTGCAGGCCAGAGGCTTCCCTTGGCTCCCTGCCCCCAACATGAGAGAAGGGAGGACCTGGGGACCCATGCTTGGAACGACCTGGAAAGGTGCTCCTCCTCACATGCGACCCCCCCAAGCTCTAGTCCCAGGGAGATCTAGTCCCAGGGCAGTATCCGGTGGGAAGACACCCGGCTGGCCTGAGATGCCACCCGCTGAAGGGCCAGCAGGACGAGCCTCGTGAGGAGAGACACCAGAGAAGTGGAGGGATACCAGAGGAGGACAGGGGCAGGAACACTCCTTCCAACCAGCTAGTGACACTCCCGGGGCCAGGACAAGGGGGCCAAGGGAGGAGCCAAAGGTTTGGTGCCTGATCAAAAAAGGTGCAGACAAACCTTCCTCTGCTGGTGGTTATAGCCCCAGGGCCCCTGGTAGGCCCCATCCACAGACTGGAAAGGTCCCCTCACTGAGCCCTGTCCTCACCCAGAGGAGTGCATCCTAACCCCACATCTCAAAGCAAGGGATAGGGTGGGACAGGAGACCCAGCTGGGAAGTGTCAAATACCTTGGGAGGCCAGCATGGCACCCGCTGTCTCCTGGAAGTCTAGAAGCTGCTGCAGGAAGAGGATTGCCTGAATGGGCAGAAGATGATCCAGGCAGAAGGTCAAGTGGCAGGACCAGTCTGATGGCCTCCCACAATGACCCCTTTGACCAGCTGGGACAAGTCCAGTGAAAAGGGCAACTGGAAACTTCATCTTTCACCCTTTGGGCTACCACAAAGAGCCCTGTCTGCTGGAGACGTTAAGCACGTCACCGTCCATCCTGCCATCAGCGACTATTCATGGAAACACAAGTGGCTCAGGGCCAGGCTGGGTTTCTTTTAGGGGTGCCAAGCCCAGCTCCGGGTCTGGAGCTCCCTCCTTCCTCCTCCCTGGGTATCCTCAGGCAGCACCTACATTGCTTGTGAGCTCGTGCACGGTACCGTCCTTGGGCATGTTGTATTCTTTGTCCGGGTCATTCTGTGGAAAAAAACAGCCTCTTGTTCCCCAAAACAGCCTCCATTGTGGTCTCAGGCCCACCCCACACCCGGGTCTGCCTGCTCAAGGCGCCACCTTCTGGCCTGTGGGTATCGGAGACCCGCCCCCCCCCAGCACAAAGTCTGAGCAAGACAGATAGGACCACAAGTGAGGGAGGTGTTTCCAGCTTCAGAGGGCCTGGAGCCCTGGAAGAAAAGGTAAATGGGCATAGACAGGAGACAGGAGACCAGCAGTGCAGGCGGCTTCCCTGCCTAGGGCAAATCCCTCCCTCTTGGAGGCCTGTTTTCTAAAGGAGCCACCCAGGGTGGCCCTGGCCCTTGGATCCCACAGGTCTGGCCTGGTGGGAGGGAAAGAAGAGGGCAGGCACCTTGATGTTGTCCGCAAAGTCCTCTAGTGCCTTGGCTCCGATGGTCTCCATGGAGGTGATGAGGCCAGGTAGCTTGTTCTTGGTGCTGGCGGCCGTGCCCTGAGGAAGCACAGTGCTGCACATTCTGACTGTAACCCCAGTTGCTGTCCCCCGAAGCAGGCTGTGCCTGAAACCCCTCCTTCAGTTGCTTCCCTGCCTGTCACCCCAGGGTACTGACTCTGCAGCACAAGGGAGCCAGCAGCTCTTCAGCTGCCCTGTGAGCATCTTGACTCACCAGGGCTCCGCAGACGTTGCTTCCATTCACCCTCAGAGCAGGGGGGTGGGGACAGAGAATGGGGTTCTCCCAGGGAGGTGTGAGGGGTGTCATGCCAGGCAGCAGAAGTCCTCCTCTTGCATCCCTGAGGGCCTCCTGCCCACATACCTGGAGCACCTGGTCAAACTCAGGCTTGGTCTGCTTAAGGTGCCGCAGGATGGGGAAGACAGTGAGCACCGTGGAGAAGTCGTGTCGAATGATGGCCTTCCGGGCAGCAGAAACAATGTTCTCCCCCTCGAGCATCAGCCCATCCAGTGCATCCTGAGTGGGGCAAGGAGACAGTTCAGGGGGGAGCAGAGAGGTGAGAGTTGGCTCCTGGGGACGGCGAGGGTTCTTTGTGGGGAATGGGAGCGAAGACAGCATGCTGTGGCATCCTCCCAGGACAGGTCCCCAGGGCACACGGTGGCAGTAGTAGCTGGAGTCAAGGGCTTCTCTCTGCGGTTCACTGGTCAGAGCCCCAGGGGCCGGAGGGGCAGGGCAGGACCTGTATCAAGGAGTCAAAGGTCTTCTTCTGATGGTGCTCTGGGATGATGTCGGCCAGCAGCTGGTACTCGCTTTGGGCTAGCTTGACAAAGGCGCTGACGCAGTGGATATAGGCGTCGGTCTCCACATCCAGCATGTCATCTCTCCCTGGAGGGACAGTAGTGCCCCTGAGCTGCTGGTCTGGGGTCAGCCACTCTCCCTGCTGGGGGGGTGGGTTCCCCAGCTCCTGGCCTGTAGCCCAGACCGGCAGTGGACGGGGAAGAGGCTGACCATTCTGGCAGGCTGTGAGGACACCAGTGGGGCCCCCCAGGTTGGAGGGGAAAAACAGGAGTTTAGTCCAGTCTTTGTCTTGGCTTTGTTTTCAGCTCTGTACAGACAGTATTTATGTCCCCAGAGCATCAGACACTAGACATGGTAGGGAAAAGGATAAAAGGATAAGAAGGGAAGATCTCTAAATCAACTTCCTGCCTGAACCCAGGCCTAAGGATTCTGAATTGTTCCTGAAAGGATGGGCAGGTGGCAGCGCCCACCTCAACGAGGCAGGCCCTGGGGTTATCCATCTGGGAAAATACTGGGCCTGTGAAGGCAGTTACCAGCCCAGTCAGGCCTTCTGGAATAAGAGGGTAATGGCCTATGACCTATGTGTCTAGCTGGCAAGGGGCCACAATTTTTTTGTTTTTGAGTTGGAGTCTCACTCCTTCGCCCAGGCTGGAGAGCAGTGGCACGTACGCTCATGGCCACCACAGCCTCGACCTGCTGGGTTCAGGCGATCCTTCCACCTCAGTCTTCCAAGTAGCTGGAACTACAAGCATGCACTACCATGCCCAGCTACTTTTTACTTTATTGTAGAGACGAGGTCTCGCCAAGTTGCCCAGGTTGGTCTTGAACCTGAGGGCTCAGGCAATACACTTGCTTCGGCCTTCCAAAGTGCTGGGATTACAGGCTGAGCCACCGAACCTGGCCTGGGCCACAATTTAAGAAGAGATAAGTGAGCCTCAGAGAGGGAAGGCTCCTTGGTTGCCAGTGGCCCCAGGAGGAGACCAGGTTCCACAACTGGAGGCCGAGGCAGGGGCACCTACAGACAAAACCAGTGGCAGAACTGCCTGGTGCTGTGTGCCAGGGATGGGCTCTGAGGAATCAGTGCTTTGGAGTTGCTGCAGGAGTCAGATGTCAGGGCTCCCTGCCCTCAAGGGAGCCACCTCCCTTCTCTGCCTGCCTTCTGAGCTCTGAGCAGCAGTGGCTTCTCCCCTTGGCCCAGACCCTGAGAGCCAGGAGTGTACTCTCATCTGGAGAGAGGCATGGAGACCTAGTGCCCAAAAGAGACAGAGTCTGGAGAGAGAGAGGCGCATAGGCCTGGCCCATCCTCAGAGCAGAGAGGGCCGCCTGGGCCAGGCAGAGCAGGCCATCCAGGGACTGCTGCGAAGGCAGTGTCAGCAGCTGCCCTTGGGCTGAGCTACGGTACTCACCGGCCAGTGGCCCGTGCTTGTCGTTCAGGGCCTCGGACAGGTGCTTAACTCGGAAATCATGCTCGTGACCTGGCGAGATGTCGGCCGCACAAACGCAAGCAGCATTTATCCAGGGGCCAGGTGGGCTGCCCCTTGGGGTATGGGGAAGAAACCCTTCATCTCCAGGAGGGGGATATGAGATGGGGTGTAGGGAAGAGGGCATTGAGGAGTGCTCTGAGCCCCTCCTCTGCCTCAAACCACCGTGGGAACAGCCATTTCAAGCCTGACTTCAGTGAGTGCCTGGGATCATCCTTGGCTGCTTGTTTCCCAAGCCCAGAGGCCGAGGGAAAGCAGAAGGACCAAGGAGGGGTTGAAGAGCTTTCTAGCTGTGAAGATGCTTTGCCCCAGGGGGTTTCCCCACCTCATTGTATTTGCGGTTGTATCCTGTTGGAGAAATGTCACTGCTGAGTGAATGGGACAGTCTTTTTTGCCCCCAAAACAGCAGCTGGCCTGGCTATCCCTCCTCTGATAGGAGCCAGGGAGGGACACGGCCTCCAGGCTGCTTATCTCCTGCTGTACTTACTCCCCTTTCTAAAGAGGGGAATATCAGGAGGCCTCAACCAGCTTGGTCCTACCACTGCTGGTCTGGGCGTGAAAGGGCTGCCCCAAGACAAAAAACTTTCTCTGAGTTCACACAGGAGACAAGGACAGAGACAGGGAGGGGAGGAGTAGGAAGCCTCAGGGAGGGCAGAGCTGCCAGCAGCCAGATAGGACCAGGCCAAGGGCCACGAAACCTGTCCCTGTGCCCGCTGAAGCCTGAGTGGCATCAGGAACCTGCTGCTCCCACCCTGCTCCCCTCAGGGTTTCTCCCGAGGCCCGTCTGGGGGAGGCTCTGCCCTGCCAAGTGAGTGGACACACAGTGGAGGAGGAGGAAATGGGAGGGGAACACGGGGTGATTACCTTCCAGAGGAATGAGGTTAGAACCCCCCTTTTTCCCATCTAGACCATGCTGGGAATACTGTTTCAGAAGGTTCTGAGCCTTACGGATCGTCCCTGTCACCAGAGCCACACAGAGAAGAGATAAGAAGACCTAGGAAATGAGCGAGAGAAAACAGCAGCGGCCTCTGCCTGCCCCCAGGCTCCACACCCATCCCCCAACAGTGAGCAGGCCCTTCCTGGGGAACACCAGAGACCCCAAGGACAAGGACGAAGGAAAGAAAATATTTCCTTCCTTAAATGGAGCTCTTTTTTTTTTTTGAGTCGGAGTCTCACTCTGTCACCCAGGCTGGAGGGCAGTGGCACACTCCTGCCACTGCAGCCTCGACCTGCTGGGTTCAAGCGATCCTTCCGTCTCAGTCTTCCAAGTAGCTGGAACTACAGGCACACGCCACGATGCCCGGCTAAGTTTTTGATTTATTGTAGAGATGAGGTCTCATCAAGTTGCCTGGGCTGGTCTCAAACCCGTGGGCTCAGGCGATCCTCTCACCTCGGCCTCCCAAAGTGCTGGGATTATAGGCATAAGCCACCGCCCCCAGCCTTAAATGGAGCTCTTAAATCTCTTATTGACCTTCAGAGTTCTGAACTTCAGTTAATTTTTTTATTTTTTTTCTCGAGTTGGAGTCTCACTCTGTCGCCCAGACTGGAGTGCAGTGGCACATTCCCGGCCACCGCAGCCTCGACCTGCTGGGCTCCGGCGATCCTTCTGCCTCAGCCTTCCAAGTAGCTGGAACTACAGGCGCGTGCTACCACGCCCGGCTGATTTTTGATTTATTGTAGAGATGAGGTCTCACCAAGTTGCCCGGGTGGGTCTCGAACCCGTGGGCTCAGGCAATCCACTCACCTCAGCCTCCCAAGGCGCGGTATTACAGACTGAGCCACCGAGCCCGGCGAGTTCATTTTTCAAAGTGCAGAGGGTGACGGAAATAAGATGGTTAAAGATCCCCCAGGAAAAGTCAAAAATTAAAAATACCCTTTAGTGGCATTTTAATCAGAATAGATGAGGGCTCAGGATGAAGGAGCTAATGATGAAGCTCCCATACCCAGAGGGCACAACCAGGCTGGCAGGGCCAGCGGGATACCTTGAGGCTGGCAGGTCCCAGCCCAGCCCCACACTCTAGACAGAGTCCTCTGAGCATGCTCAGTGTTGGGACTTAAGCCACACGGAACAGTTCAAGGGAAGCAGCCCTGGGAGGGGGTGAAAGAGACTGAGCTTTTAGGGAGCACTGTGTCCCAGACGGAAGACTCAGAGACCCAGAGGCAGCCTGGTCCCACACACCAGAGGAGTTCCCTAAACCACCAAAGCAACTGGAAAAAATTCAAAGGCCAAGAAGGGATTAACAGAAGCCACCACACAGCGAGCCCGGAGGGAGAGCAGAAGGAGAGGGTACATGCTCTTGGCACGGGGGAAAAAAATAACAGTTAGTATCACAAGTGAAAACAATAAAAACAAAACTGCAGTGCCCACAGCCTCCGGGGTCAGCCACCTCTGTGGGAATGAGACATCTCAGGGCAGAAGACATGGAGAAATAAAACAGCATTTCAAGTAGACAAGTGCAGCTGCCTGGTTAACAAAATGTACTGCGGGAGGGAAGATGCCTATGACCTTCCCGCCACTGTACATCTGAACACAGCAAGGCTGCAGTGCCCTGGCATCTCCCCAAAGGCTGAGGGAGACAGGGATAGGCTCTGGGAAGCTCCTCTCTTTCTGTCTGCACCGCATGACAATTAGCTCCTAATCAAGTCCTGCAGGCAGGCGGGCCGGCTCACAGATGTCTCCCTTGTGCTCACCCCTTCAGTGAGCAGGCCTTGCTAATGAGAGAATCAGTTTCCTGTCCCACAGCCCACCAGGAGCAGACGGCCTGCCAGCCCACCAGCAGCCTGACAGCACACTGGCATGGGGTGGACTGGGGATGCTAATCTGGCAGCTGCTAAACCCATCAGGCACCCAATTACCTCTGACAGTGCTGAGGTCGATGTTTCATCACCCAGGAGACCTCCCTGCTCCTCTCCTCAGAGCTCGGAACCGATATCCCCAGAGCCTGATTCCCTAGGCCCTGATATCAGTCCTGAGCCCATCAGCTCCTGACAACTCTTGAACCATACAGAAACCACAGGGACCGCCCCAGCCAGAGAGCTGTCCTCTTGTGACTCTGAGCCAAGGATGGATGAGGTCTACTGTGAGCCCCCTGGGATCACATTCCTCTCCCTGCAAGGCCCGGTCCCTGCATGGCCTGCCCCACTCTTAGGGCAGTGCTAGTAGGGTTCTGGGGCCTCCAGGGGCCCGTCAGAGAACGAGGCAGAAGAGGTGAGTGCAGGCAGCTTCACAGAGACAGCTGCCCAACATACAGAAGGCACAGAGATGGCCTGGCCTGCCATGCGGGCAGCTGCAGCCTAGCAGGATGGGTTAGTACAGTCACTGTTTGCAGTAGGTTTTCTGGGAGGGAGAAAGGCCAGGACACCCATACTGGAGGGAGAAGATAGTGCATTTCCTGCTGGGGTCACCAGGCAGGTGCCAGCCTCCCTAATGCTCCATTCACTTGTACCTGAGGGCAGGCCCGGCTCTGCCTTTTCTCCAAACCCTAAACAAAAGCCTATGGGGGAGCAGGCGTTCTTGTTGAGTGTGAACAGATGCCTCACTCTCTGAGGAGCCCAGGTAGGCAGAGACTGGAGAAACAAAGGGTATAAGCTCTACTCAAAGCCTGTTGTCACAAGAAGTGGGTCCCACAGGCCATGCCTAGGGCACAGGCCTACAGCAGCAGCTGGGCAGGGGCCACCATGCGTAGGAGCAGCCTCTGGCTTCACTGGCTTTCTCTCCTGGCACAACCTCAGTAGCCCCCACCCTGGATCATCCCAGCCCTTCCTAGAGCCGAGGGCAGCATCTGTCAGCGGCCAGAAACAGCTGGGCTAACCCAGAGACACTTTATGTGGAGCACAGACTACAGAGGACATGATGCTGGGAGAAAGAACAGACAGCGAGCTGTTCACCCAGGACACCACTAACCTACAGCCCAGGCCTCTTTCGCTGTGATGCCTCTTCCTTAACTCTTTCACAAGGCACTGACTTACACGGAGTGCAAAAGCCACTTTAAGTTCTTCTAGGAAGACTGGCATTTCTTTCCTTCCTGGACCAAACGTGAAAGTGTAAACTCTCCTCCATCCACCTTGCAGCTGTATGTCACTTCAAGTTACCCTGGCTTTCTGGAAAGGGAAGGTTGAGTGCCTGCCCGTCTCTGTTCCACTGTCCTGGCTGCAGCAGCTGCCTAACCTCCTGACAGGACGATGTGTGGGAGGAAAGGGGCCTGGAGAGTGGCTCTGCCATAGTGACCTCTGTCACTCTGCCTCAGTCGAGATGACAGCATGTCTGTGATCCCCCACTCCAGAGACATTATATAACCTCCAGGCTCTGCTGGCTAGAAGGAAGAGCCTCACTTTATGGGGGCACTGCTGGGTGGGCAAACACTTGCTTTCTCCCCTGTATACCTACGGCTGGGGTTACCATGAAGACAAGCTCTGGAGGGGTCTGATGCTGCTAATGCTAGTGTGGAAGAAAGCAATGTGGGTCCAGTCAACCTCTGGCTGTTGTTTAGATGAGCTAGGATGGGGGCTCACCTGGTCGCTTGATTGGCTTCTTGGTGGGTGTGTCTTTTCTCTTGTTGGGGATAGCAGGGGAGTAGGGAACCCCAGAGGAAGAACTGCTCTTCCGGAAATGCTCCTTCAGGCCCTTGATGGAGCGGTCCAGCTGGCTGGAGCGAATCTGGTAGTAGACATTCATGAAATCTGAGGAGAGACACACCAACAGAGGTATGGCAGCAGAAGAGACTCTTCCCCATGTCTACTTGTTAACCCCCTCCTAGCACCCGCTCTGCGTCACAGCCACCCACATGTCTCATCCCAAATCAGGAAAAGCTGTAAAAAAAAAAAAAATTCCCCAACAGGACTGATAATTAGTTATAAGTTTTGAATGATATGTTTTTTTAAAAATAAGAAATATAAAGTTAACACCAGATTCAACTTGGTAAGAAAGTCAAAAGAGTTGAGCAATTTATAGGAGGCAAAAATGAATGAAAAAACACATCATATCTTTAGCCATTGAAAATTAAAAAAAAAAATCAGAGGACTATGACAGCCCTGTCAAATAGCAATAATAAATAAAACTAATGAAGAACAACTAGTTGTAGGACTGTTGATGAGTCTGTTGATTGGCCCTATCTACCTGGAGAGGAGCTGGTGACAGCCAGAAGGTTACACATATGTTTAGACATTTATATCTGATCATTGCACCCTTGAGAATATATTCCAAGAACTTCCTCAATGAAAAAAAGCAATCTATACAATATGTTCATTATAGCATTATTTATCGATACTGAAAAGATGGAAAATCCCCTTGTGCACAAAAATAAGGATAAAGATATGGAAACCATGGTGTATTTCAGCAGTTCCCAACAAATATCTTATAGGGAACCCCAATGTAAGAAAGGGACCAAAGCAGAGAGGCTCTGGCTGGAAGGTCCTAAGGGGTCTGGAGACTGTCCACAGGGATTCCCTCTTGATTCTAAGGGAGCTCCTGAAAATCTCCTGCTGATCCCTCATCAGCTCATGAGCCAGGGATGTGTTCATATGGTAAGATACATTAAGGCCACGAGACCTGTCACCACCCAGTCCTGGGGGGAGATGAACACATGCTGACGACATGGTATGTGTACATGTTAACAAAGGGAAGAGTCTGGAATGCTAAAAGTGCAAAATCGAATATCCATCTGAGTTTTTTTTTCTCTAAAACTTTTGCTTTGCTCAATATATATTTATTTTTTAAACCCTAGGACTGGCTAAAGAAATGATAGTACCACCATACCACAGAATACTATGTAGCTGTTTAAAAGGTCAAAGCAAGTCTACAAGTACTGATATGGAACAATCTCAAAGTATATCATGAAGTTAAACACAAAACCAAAAAATAATTATAGGACAGTAGGTGCCTTCCATTTGGGAGTGGAGAGAAGATGCACACGTACTTACTCTTTCATTGACATACACACACAGTTGCATAACGATTTTTTGGGAGGGTAGAAATAAACTTTAACAGTGCTCATCTCTGGGTTATGATATCACAGGCATCATGGAAGTGAGGAGATGGACTTTTACTTTCACCTACGGCTTTCTGTACTATATGAACATTTTACAATTAATAAAAAGAAAGTTTGCTGGCACGGTGGCTCACGTCTGTAATCCCAACACTTTGTGAGGTGGAGGCAAGAGGATTGCCTGAGCCCAGGGGTTCGAGACCAGCCTAGGCAACTTGGTGAGACCTTGTCTCTACACTAAATAAAAAAATTAGCCTGGCATGGTGGTGTGTGCCTGTGGTTACAGCCACTTGGAAGGCTGAGGTGGAAGGATCGCCTGAGCCCAGCAGGTCGAGGTTGCAGTGGCTATGAGCACGTCACTGCACTCTAGCCTGGGTGACAGTGAGACTCCAACTCAAAAAAAAAAAAATTCAAAAATAAAGATAAGGTAAAGAAAAGTTTGAATTTGCCTGGATTCACAATTTTATATATATATATTTCGAAGAATGATTGCTTATATTGTTTCCTATTAAATTTTCTTTTATTTAAAAAAAACATGAATCAAAGAATAAAAGGGCGAAAACTCCACTCCCTCTGGCCTGCCGTGGGGCCGACCTGGAGGCCCTCACCTTGGTTGCGGCCATATTCTACCAGCCAGCGGGAGATGCGGATCACATCCTGGAGCACACTCTCGGGCAGGTGCTCCAGGGCCACGTCCTCCTGGACTTCTAGCTCGTCATCGCCACTGATCAGATCCAGGATGAGTACAGGGGAGACAACCTTACTGTGCCGGGTCATCAGGCTTCGGAACTCCGATTCCAGTGACTCTTTACCTCGCTCAAACAGCAGCTTCTGCAGGGACGACAGAGGGAAGCAGTTGGCTGCCACTTCAGTGCTCTGGCCTAGCCTTTCCCCCACCCCGTTCGCTCTAGCTCTGTCTTCCTGACTCTGGTCCTCTACCCTCCTTCACCCTCACATACTTTAATCCAGAGAAGAAACACCGGGAAGGTTGCCTTGATGATTTCTCACCTCATGTTCTCTCAAAATTTATGCTCACAGGTAAAACTTAAGGGTTTACAAGTAGGTGCTAAATAAATACTAGCTGATTATTTTTTCACTGCACTGTTGTCTTTTTGTTAGTAAGAGGGTTGCAAAAGAAAAAAGTAGATAAATTGAACTATAGTATATCAAATTGAAAACTTTTGTGCTGCAGATGAAGTCATCAAGAAAGTGAAGACAACCCACAGAACAAGAGAAAATGCTTGTAAATCATGTATCTGATAAGAGATAGGCATCTGGACAGCTGTGGTGGCTTGTGCCTATAATCCCAGCACTTTGGGAGGCTGAGGTGAGAGGATTGTCTGAGTCCATGGGTTCGAAACCAGCCTGGGGAACTTGGTGAGACCTCATCTCTATAATAAATCAAAAAATTAGCCAGACATGGTGGTGCATGCCTGTAGTTCCAGCTGCTTGGAAGGCTGAGGTGGAAGGATCACCAGAGCCTAGCAGGTCAAGGCTGTGGTGGTAGTGAGTGTGCCACTACACTCTAGCCTGGGCAACAGAGTGAGACTCTGACTCAAAAAAAAAAAAAGAGATAGGTATTTTGAACACAGAAGATAACTGATTATATCCACACAAAAACTTGTATAAGAGGGTTCACAGTGGCACTACTCACAATAGCCAAAAAATGGAAACAACTCAAATGTCCATCAAGGAATAAATGGATAAACAAAATGTGGTATATCCATTAAATATTATCTGGCAATAAAAATAAATAAATAACACATGTTACAACATGGATGAATCTTGAAAACATCATATGAAACGAAAGAAGGCAGTCACGGCCATCTTTTCCGGCCTCTCTGGGCTTGGCTGCAGAAGAGAGATGACGAAGGGAACATCATCGTTTGGGAAGCAGCGCGATAAGATGCACACGCTGTGCCGCTGCTGTGGCTCTAAGGCCTACCACCTTCAGAAGTCGACCTGTGGCAAATGTGGCTACTCTGCCAAGCGCAAGAGAAAGTATAACTGGAGTGCCAAAGCTAAAAGACGAAATACCACTGGGACTGGTCGGATGAGGCACCTAAAAATTTTATACCGCAGATTCAGGCATGGATTCCACGAAGGAACAACACCTAAACCCCAGAGGGCAGCTGTTGCGGCAGCCAGTTCTTAAGAATTTCAACAATTAGTCACACAATAAATGTTTTGGTTTAAAAAAAAAAAAAAAGAAAGAAAGAAAGAAAGCAATCATAAAAGGCCACATAGAAGATATGTGAGAAGTTGCCGGGCTCGGTGGCTCAGCCTGTAATCCCACACCTTTGGGAGGCTGAGGTGAGTGGATTGCCTGAGCCTGCGGGTTCGAGACCTGCCTGGGCAACTTGACGAGACCTCATCTCTACAATAAATCAAAAATCAGCCAGGCGTGGTAGCGCACGCCTGTAGTTCCAGCTACTTGGAAGGCTGAGGTGGAAGGATCGCCGGAGCCCAGCAGGTCGAGGCTGCGGTGGCCGGGAGCGGCCACTGCACTCCAGTCTGGGCGACAGAGTGAGACTCCAACTCAACAAATAAATAAAAGTTCTCCAGCTCTTGACATCCCAATCTCTGAGACACAGAATTCCCACGCATGGTTACAGTATACTAGTTAATCTGGGATATCCCCACTGGGTTACTGATGCTCTAAGGTATTGATCCCATCAGTCCTCAAAGCAGTCAGGTGGGGCCTTGGACGGCCAGAGAGCAATGGCTAGTTAGCAGTTTATCACCGTGTGCCACATAAGTACCCTCACTGCTGATGTAGACCATGAAGGGAGATAAGCTGCAAAGTCTGCCTGAAACAAAAGCTTTCAGGCTAGGAGAAAAGCTAGGTTCCTATCTTTGTTCCCCAGCCTACTCCCTCTTTTGGGCAAGACACACACCTTACGGTTAGAATGGTTGATGCCACCAGAAAGGTACACCAGGTGATAGGGTCCAAGTTAGCCCCTCCCCTAATACTCAGATGTCTGAGCCTCTGCTCCCACCTTCCTCCTGTCTGCATCCTCTCCTTCCCTCAGCACGCTGCATAAACCTCACTTCCCTGCCTTCTCCATTTTGCTCCAATGATCTGATGACCCAAAGACTTAAAACCAAAGATATAATGCAAGGAATCACACAGATGCAGGGTCCTAGAGTAGATTCATAGAGACACAAAGTAAAATGGAGGTTATCAGGGGCTAGGGGAAATGGGAACAGGGAGCTAGTGTTTGATGGGTACAGTTTCAATTTGTGAGGATGATGGAGATAGTTCTGGAGATGGACAGGAGTAACAGGTGCATAACAATGTGACATTCTTTTTCTTTGAGTAGGAATCTCACTCTGTTGCCTAGGCTGGAGTGCCGTGGCATGCTAATGACCACTGCAGCCTCGACCTGCTGGGTTCAGACAATCCCTCTACCTCAGCCTTCCAATAGCTATAACCACAGGTGAGCGCCACCATGCCCAGCTTATTTATTTATTTATTTATTTATTTATTTTAGAGACGAGGTCTTGCCAAGTTGCCCAGGCTGGTCTCGAACCCTGAGCTCAGGCAATCCTCTCACCTCAGCTTCCCAAAGTGCTGTGATTACAGGTGTGACCACCACACCTGGTCTAATGTGGCCTTCTTAATGCCACTGAACTGTTTGCTTAGAAAGAGTTAAAATCGTAAATTTTATACTATTTTTTTTTTCACTCTGTCGCCCAGGCTGGAGTGCAGTAGCATGCTCACGGCCACCGCAGCCTTGACCTGCTGGGCTCTGGAGATCCTTCCACCTCAGCCTTCCAAGTAGGTGGAATCACAAGTGTGCACCACCACACCTGGCTAATTTTTTGATTTATTGTAGAGATGAGGTCTCGCCAAGTTGCCCAGACTGGTCTTGAACTCATAAGTTGAGGCAATTCTCTCACCTCAACCTCCCAAAGTGCTGGGATTATAGCCATGAGCCACCGTGCCCAACCTTATACTATATATATTTTTTTACCACAATAAAGAAACCACAAATGCATTTTTAAAAATTGAATGTTAAGTTTATACTTTATATGAGCTTTATATGTAACTGATAATTTAGTTAAATTATAAAAGTATAATAAAAACATATACATGTAATTCCTGAGGCACAGGTCTTTTTTTTTTTTTTTTTGAGTTGGAGTCTCACTCTGTCGCCCAGACTAGAGTGCAGTGACTGCTCCCGGCCACCATAGCCTCGACCTGCAGGGCTCCAGCGATCCTTCCGCCTCAGCCTTCCAAGTAGCCGGAATTACAGGCACACGCTACCATGCCCGGCTGATTTTTTAATTTTATTGTAGAGATGAGGTCTCACCAAGTTGCCCAGGCGGGTCTCCAACCCACGGGCTCAGGCAATCCACTCACCTCAGCCTCCCAAAGTGCAAGATTACAGGCTGAGCCACCAAGTCCGGCTGAGGCACAGGTCTTAATGTCTACAGTATGTGTATTACATTATATCCTTACATTTATTCTTCTATGTATGTCTTTAAGCTGGTCCAGTGTCCCTCATGAGACCAGAGCAGGGACTGATGTTCCCAAAGCTCTCATATTACTCTGCTGGTCCCTTACCACTTTGTTGAGCTCTGGACTATCTGGGCTATTGTCCTGGAAATACTCCACAGCCTTCTGAATCTTGGCCATGCTTCCCAGGTACTCTTCCAGCCTACCTGTGGGGCTGGGAAGGAAAAAAGCCAGATCAGGCTAGAAGGATGGAGGGAAGGGAGATGTAGAAGAGGGACTAAGGGGAAGAAGAGAATTAGCACAGATGATTTCAGGTTCAAATATATTCTACCCCTAACTTCTAAGGCCTGGGGTTGCTGGCCCAAGAGGCATTAGAGATGTCACCCTCTGGGCCTAGCTCACCCCTCCCTGATGATCTTCTCAGTGTCAGTGGCCACATGGTAGTAGCTGATGACATGGTCCAGGCAGGATAGCGTCTTCTCAACATTCTCCTGCAGCCGCTGCAGATTCTCTGTCTGTTTGTGCACAGGGATGATGGAGTTCTCCAGCTTCATAAGGCGGCTCTCAAAGGACGACAGGATAGACACCTGCAGATGGAAGCCTCTTATCTCAGGACAAAGGGTGGTCCAGGACTGCCTCTACTCACCCATCAGGTCTTTGGCATTTCCTGCCTTTTCTCTGGTTTTCTAGACAATAAGCTCCGTGGGGGAAAGAAACAAGGTTTATCTGTTCACCACTGTATTCTCAGTACCTGCCACATGCCTAGTACCTGCCACATGCCTGGCACATTATAGGTGGTCCAAGATAATTTGGTTGAAATTTGACTTGGAGGCAAGCTAAGCTTCAACTAATTCTTCCTAAGATAATCACCCCAGCATGGCTTCCTTTCCACTCTTTGAAGCCAAATCTCAATTTCTGTTCTCTGAAGCATTCCTAAACTGAACATGAAGTCGTTTCATACACAGTAGCCTCAAATGCATTGCTAGCATCTTCAAAGCCCTCTCTCTCTTAGGGCAAATCTTATTAAATAAGGACTAGATCCTTATCATTGTGTGACTAAGTATAATTCCAAGTTTGTATTTATTCAGTTTGTGTTTTTGCAGTTTCCTCTATGAACAAAGAAGGAAACTCATTGGGCACCGTGCACGATGCATTCACATACATTAGCTCATATGACCTTTATAGACACATTGAGAGGTTGGCATTGTCTCTGGTTTAGCAGATGACTTAACTGACTCAAAAGTTATCCAACAGGAGCCGCACGAATAAGCAGCAGGGCAATGACTAGATCCTGGATCTGTCTGACTTCCGAGCTCTTTCTACCCGTAAAGTTCTCTAGGATGAAGGCTGAGTCTTCTCTGCCTGCAGGAATCTCAAAGTACCAGCCTCCCGGAGAGGTCATCCATCATTTGAACTGACGATGACACATGCCCAGGACCTAACCCACCTAGTCAGAGGAAGGAGAGAACGAAGAACGGAGAACTTAGAAAGCAGAAAGTTCAGGCCAGTGGGGGCTGCAGCATTCCCAGTGAGGGGGCGGGAGGGGGCAAGGTAAGAAAGAAACCCACACATTGCCACCATCACTATCCATGCCAGGGCCCCAGGCCTTAGGTACTGGAACTGCCAGGTCGCACGGCTCGCCTCCGGGGTCTAAAGGCCTATCTGCCCCTCCCATCCGAGGGGTAACTCACCATGTTTTTGGTGAGCTGGTCGCTCTTCTCCAGGCTGTCTCGGATGAAGGACAGCGTCTCCTCCTCCTGGGGAGACCGGAGGGGGAGGACATCACCTGAAGCCAGAGGATAGAGGAGACCACCGCGCCCGACCCCGCGGCCTGGCCTCGCACCTATCTTCTCCCAGGGTGTGACCCCTCTGATTCCGTCTCCTCCCCAGTAGGTACCCAGGCCCCACTCTTGGCCTCTTTCCTTCAACTCCTTCCCTAGCCCCAACCCCACCTGCTTCAGCTTGTCCTCGATCTCCCGCCGCCGGGCGGACGCCTCCTGTGGGGGAATCATCGCTCTGAACCCCACGATTCCCACTCCCCAGTATCTTTCCTTGGCCGACCCACTGGGCCCTGGTCCCCGTCACACCCACTTCCGCTCTTGGCCCCGCCCCGGGACGCGCTGGTGGAACCCTGTTGGGAGTGGCAGGCGGAAGTGTGTCTGTTGGGAGCTCTGGATTCGGCCGGGGCGGGACGCCATCTTGGATGTGGCTGGGACGGGCTGCAGACCCGGGAGACCGGAATTTACCCTCCGCGCGGGCTCCTTGCCTCGGCAGAGGAGGTTCCCGATCGGTCCTGTGTCCAGCGGCTTGCAGGACGCTTACAGCTCACTTGCCGCCTTCGTTGGAAGACTGACCCTTTTGATAAAGGACCTGCTGGGGAAGGCGACGAATTTCCCCAGGTCGCGCATTTTGCGGATCCCATTCTTCACAGCGCAGCACAGAGCTGGCGACGCAGTAGATCCTAATGTGTGCCCATCTGAGGAAACTTGTGTCATTGTAGACTCTCCCTTCCGCCCTGCACTACGCAAAAACTTATTGAGCGGCCCCATCCAGAGCCCCAGACCACCCCAACTCTGCCCAGGCCCAGATCGAGTCTCCAGCAGCAGCTCCAGGAGAGGGGCTGGGGAGACGCCACAGGACCAAGGTCCCTGCAGGGCTGGATGATCTGTATTCCTCTCCGAGACCTGCAAAACTTCCTTCTTCCCTCTCTGCCTCTGGTCCCAGTCCTTGGTGAATGAGTGGCTGTCCAGCTTGGTCCATTTGATTCAGTCCTCTGTGGACTCGGTGTCCAGGCAACAGGAAGATGGACAAGGAGTCACGTGCTGGTGGTTGACTAGGTCTGGGGGCACCAAGCTGTAGGGTTCCTGAGTCCTCCCCAGCTACCCAAATAGGAAAAGGGGCACAGCCTCTGAAGAGGGATCGGGCAGCTCTCCCACTGGGGTAGGAGGACGATTTCAGGCCTGGTGGGAGTCGTGAAGGTGGTGATGAAGGAAATGTCCGGTAGGCACAGCCCTGCTGCAGGTAGGGGAGCTAAAAATGCAGAGTGACTATGTCAGGATATCCAGGATGATTTTACCGAGTAAGGAGGGGAAAGTTGAAACTATTAGGTGCTACAGAACAGAATGGAGGTGCTAGTGAGCCACGGTGGACAGGTCTGTGGGCTCAGATACAGCGTTCCTGAGGGCCTGGCCTGGCACTTAACCTGAGTCTCTGAACATCCTCTTGCCAATAATAGATGCTCAAGAAAAGTATTGATAGCATTTTTGTTTATTGGATTTAGAAGGGGATTCTTTATGCTTGTTATTATTATTATTATTTTGAGTAGGAGTCTCACTGTGTCACCTAGGCTGGAGGGCAGTGACCACCGCAGCCTCGACCTGCTGGGCTCTGGCGATCCTTCTGCCTCAGCCTTTCACAGGCACACACCACCACAGCTGGCTAATTTTTTGATTTATTGTAGAGATGAGGTCTTGCCAAGTAGCCCAGGCTGGTCTTGAACTTCTGGACTCGGGCAATCCTCACCTCCACCTCCCAAAGTACTGGGATTACACGTGTGAGCCACCACGCTTGTGAGGAAATTTTTTTTTGAGTTGGAATCTCACTCCGTCGTCCAGGCTCACTGTCACCCCAGCGTCGACCTGCTGGACTCAGGCGATCCTTCCATCTCAGCCTTTCAAGTAGCCGGAACTACAGGTGCGTGCTACCACACCCAGCTAATTTTTTTGACTTATTGTAGAGATGAGGTCTCCCCAAATTGCCCAGGCTGTTCTCAAACCCGTGGGCTCAGGCAGTCCCCTCACCTTGGCCTCCCAAAGTTCTGGGATTACAGGCTTGAGCCACCGTGCCCAGCTGTGAACAAATACTTTAAACTTTGCACAATATCATTGCGTTTCTGTAAATCAACTCTATATGTGTGTGCTTTTTGGCATTTTCTCAGATTTCCTTCAACGTCTAACCTGGTGGCTAACTCCCATGCAGTGAGATCCTTCTGTTTGCCTCTCTCTGTTACAAACACCATCCTTGCATTAG
Organism: Cephalopachus bancanus; assembly: GCA_027257055.1. Taxonomy (NCBI): domain Eukaryota; kingdom Metazoa; phylum Chordata; class Mammalia; order Primates; family Tarsiidae; genus Cephalopachus; species Cephalopachus bancanus. The sequence goes on along the minus strand of JAPVLO010000409.1, from coordinate 579,249 downwards.
ATTGTCTAATCCTCATAATAAACCTCAGAGTCAGGCACAGCTGTTGCCTCCCTTCCCTTCTGCAGATGAGGAAGCTCAGCTCAGAGAGGTCAGCTGTCCTAAGTCAACACAGCTGGCAGGAGAGGGTGAAGCGGAAGCTGTCCCTTCTGCCTCCCCATGCTGGGCAGCTCAGGAAGTGTTGTTTGTTATCATGCAAAACTGCCCATCTGATTTTCAAGAGCGGCAACTATACTAGAGGCTGTTAAAAAAACAACAACCACCTGGAATTATCTTTTGAGGGTGGACCTCTTGTAGTACAGGCCTACCTCTGCTAGGTAAGCGTTCTAGGGACCCACTGACATCAGCATACGAGCTAGTGTTGTTTTGAGAGGCTGTTTGCCCATTTCATGGCGGGTGATTTACGAATGCACCTGCCCACGCCCTGCTGAGTGTTCAGCAGTTTTTAACCGGCATGACCCCCATGCTCCACCCTCCCTATTCACCCTATCTTCCTCCAAGTGACTTGTTTCCCCAATGAAAAAAAGTCCTCAAAGGGAAACATTTTGCCGATGTGGAAGAGGTAAAACAAAAAATGGCAGAAATGCTGAAAGACATCAAAATTAACAAGTTCAGAAACTTTTGAGCAGTGGAAAAAGTGTAGTGCATCAAACAATACTTTGAAGGTGACTGAACTTTAAACATGTAAGAATAAATACACAATTTTAAATAAATTCCAGTTTGGGGAGCTTCCCCTCATATTTGCTTGGGAGAATGAAAACATGAATTTAAATAATTCTCAATCTACTCTCAGACATGTGTTGCTTAAAAGTATGTACTGATTTAGTTACAGCTCTAATTCTCCACTCAACACAAGCTACTTTAGCAAAAGGAGCTAGTGATATTTGAGTTGCAGCCTCAGAAGTCTTGGTTCTCACATCTACAAACGTGCAGGACACAGAGGTGCCAACCATAGTCAAGACCCTCACTGCCCCTGCATGGAGATTCCCTTTCCAGAGGGAAGGAAGAAGGAAGGGAGGAGGGGAAGGAGGAAGGAAGAGCCTCTTGATTACTAGAATGTGTTCCTCAAATTGTTAACTTCCTAATCCCAGACTTCAAGGAATTCCTTCTGAAGAATCAGCTGTATAGTTCCTCTAAATTAATGTTTCCTGACCCTGTAACAATACTGAAAGTGTATATGCTATGACATAAACAACCACAAAAGCAGGTCACAATAGTGCATGTGGAGATTACAACTATTTAAAATAGAACAAACCACGTGTGGTGGCTCATGCCTGTAATCCCAGCACTTTGGGAGGCAGAGGCAAGAGGATTGCCTGAACTCAGGAGTTTGAAACCAGCCCGGGCAACTTGGCGAGATCTCATCTCTACAATAAATCAAAAAATCAGCCGGGCATGGCGGCACGTACCTGTGTTTCCAGCTACTTGGAAGGCTGAGGCAGAAGGATTGCCTGAGCCCATATCAAGGCTGTGATGAGCCATGATCATGCCACTGTACTCCAGCCTAGGTGCCAGAGATCCTGTCTTTAAAGCAAGCAAACAAACAAACAAACAAACCCTCTAAAGCTTTCGGGAGATGGCACAAGAGACAATCTAGATAGATGACCTAGGGTTTGCAGTTTGGTGATGACTTTGGTTTTTTGAGTTGGAGTCTCACTCTATTACCCAGGAGAACAGTGGCATGATCACAGCTCAATGCAGTCTTGACCTCCTGGGCACAGGCAGTCCTTCCACCTCAGCCTCCTGAGTAGCTGGGACTGCAGCTGTGCGCCACCACTTCCAGCTAATTTTTTGGTTTTTATTTTTTATTTAAGAGATGAGGTCTCGCTATGTTGCCCAGTCTGGTCTTAAACTCCTAAACTCAAGTGATTCTCTTGTCTCAACTTCTCAGTGTTGGGAATATAGGTGTGAGCCACTGTGTCTAGCCTGCTGATAAATCTTTAGAAACAACACCAAAAACGATCTGTGAAAGGAAAAATTGAGAAGTTGGACTTCATTAAAATTAAAAACTTCTGTCTTGCAAAACGCACTTTTCAGGGAATAAAAAGACAAGCCACAGAGAAAATATTTGTAAAATAAATTCCTGTTAAAGGACTTCATTTTAAGGGTGCCCAGGATTTGTTTTAATCAGGTATGGTAAGACACACAGACACAGAAATGACTCACAAAGAAGTTTATTCTAGTCACAGTTCCCTGGAAACAGGAGGCACGGCATGCTGTGTGGGCCCCACCAAGGAGCACGAGGATTGGCCAGGTGGCGCAAGGAACTGGGAAAATGAGGGCAGGAGGCTTTTGTGTGGTTTCTGTGGGAAGGAGCAGATGAGACTAGGCTAAGCAGGCATAGGATGGGTTGGTTTGAATCATTCCGGTGGGCTCCGGTGGGCTCTGTCCCCATATATGTGGTGCCTGGCCCTGGGGGTGGTCAGGGCAGGTGGGTAGTGTGGCCCAGACCCTGAAAGCCCAGTCAAGGAGGTGGCTGGGGAAGGGGCTCTGGAATGGCTGGTTTTCACAGGAAAAGTGCTTTTGAAGGTGAGGTGTTTGTTGTCTCTACGACTTACCTAAACTTGGGTGAGGCAGTTCCAGGGTATGGAACACCCCAAGCTATCAAAGCATCAGAACATAGAAAATAAAAGGCACAGTGAGTACAGACTTATATCCAAAATATACAAAGGCTCCTTAAAACTCAACAATAGGAAAATAAATACCCAATTAAAACATGGACAGACTGGGCTTGGTGACTCAGCCTGTAATCCCAGCACTTTGGGAGGCCGAGGCGAGTGGACTGCCTGAGCCCAGGGGTTCGAGACCAACCCAGGTAACTTGGCAAGACCTCATCTCAATGATTAAAAAAAAAAAAATTAGCCAGGCATGGTAGTGCATGCCTGTAGTACTGGCTACTTGGAAGGCTGAGGTGGCAGGATCGCCTGAGCTCAGCAGGTCGAGGCTGCGGTGACCATGAGCATGCCACTGCACTCCAGCCTGGGGGATGGAGTGAGACTCCAACTCAAAAAAAGATTTAAAAAAATAAAACATGGGCAAATGATCTGAATAGATACCTCAGCAAAGAAGCTATACAGATGACAAGTAAGCATATGCTCTGCCAGGCTCGGTGGCTCAGCCTGTAATTCCACGCCTTGGGGAGGCTGAAGTGAGTGGATTGCCTGAGCTCGCGGGTTCGAGACCCACCTGGGCAACTTGGCGAGCCCTCATCTCTACAATAAATCAAAAACTAGCCGGGCGTGGTAGCGTGCGCCTGTAGTTCCAGCTACTTGGAAGGCTGAGGTGGAAGGATCGTGAAAACCCAGCAGGTTGAGGCTGCGGTGTCTGTGAGTGTGCCACTGCACTCCAGTCTGCGCAACAGAGTGAGACTCCAACTCAAAAAAAGAAAAGAAAAGAAAAGAAAAGATGCTCTACATCGGTAGGGAATCGCAAATTAAAACAACAAGGAGACCACTGCACAGCTATTACAATGGCTAAAATCCAAAACACTGATAACACCCAGTGCTGATGAGGATAGGGAGCAACAGGACCTCTCGTTCATTACAGCTGGGAATGCAAAACAGTCCAACCACGCTGGAAGACAGCTTGGCAGTATTTTATAAAGTTAAACATACTCTTACCGTATGATCCAGGGCTCGTGCTGCTTACTGTTTACCTAAATGAGTTGGAAACTTACATCCACACAAAAACCTACACAAGAATGTTTATAGCAGCCTTATTCATAATTGCCAACGTTTGGAAGCAACTGATGTTCTCTACTAGGTGGATGGCTAAACAAACTATGGTACATCCACACAATGACATATTATTAATGATAAGGAAAAAAGAGCTATTAAGCCACAAAAAGACACGGAGGAAACCTGAACGGTGACAAGCAAAAAAGCCAATCTGAAAAGTCCACATACTGTATGTCTCCAACTATGTGACATTCTGGGAAAGACAAAACTACAGAGACATTAAAAAGATCACTGGCTGGACACAGTGGCTCACGCCTGTAATCCCAGTACTTTGCGGGGTGGAAGCAAGAGGACTGCATGAGTCCAGGGGTTTGAGACCAGCCTGGGCAACATGGTGAAAACTCATCTCTTCAATAAATAAAAAAATTAGCAGGGCATGGTGGCACACACCTATAGTTCCAGCTACTTGGAAGGCTGAAGCGGAAGGATCGCCTGAGTCCAGAAAGTCGAGGCTGTGGTGGCTGTGAGTGTGCCACTGCACTCCAGCCTGGGTGACAGAGTGAGACTCCACCTGAAAAAAAAAAAGCTCAGTGGTTGCCCAGGGTTTGTGGGATTCAGGAGGGAGGCTGAGGAAGGAAGGGGAGGACAAATGGGTGGAGCATAGAGGACTTTTAGGGCAGTGAAACTACTTTTACCATACTATAATTGGAGATCCATGGTATCACTCATTTGGCAAAACAAATAGAAGGTACAACACAAAGCATGAGCCATGTTTTAAACTATGGATTTTAGTTAATAATAATGTATTAATATTGGTTCATCCATTGTAACAAATGCACCATACTAATGCAAGATGTAAATAATAGGGGAAACTGGGGCAGGACAGGGAGCGAGTGGAGGAGAGGGAGATACATGGAAACTTTCCATACTTTCTGCATAATTTTTCTGTAAACCTAAAATTGCTCTCAAAAATATATATTTTTTTGTGACAGGGTCTCATTTGTCGCCCAGACTGGAGTGCAGTGTTGTCATCATAGCTCACTGTAACCTCAAATTCCTGGGCTTGGCTGGGCACAGTGGCTTACACCTGTAATTCCAGCACTTTGGGAAGCCAAGACAAGAGGATTGCCTGAGCCCAGGACTTCAATACCAGCTTGGGCAACATGGCGAGACTGCATCTCTACAATTAAAAAAAAAATTAGCCTGGGCGCGGTGGCTCAAGCCTGTAATCTCAGCACTTAGGAAAGCCAAGGTGAGGGGATTGCCCGAGTCCACGTGTTCGAGAACAGCCTGAGCAACTTGGTGAGACCTCATCTCTACAATAAATCAAGACATTAAGCCGGGCTTGGTGGCTCAGCCTGTAATCCCACGCCTTGGAAGGCTGAGGTGAGTGGATTGCCTGAGCCTGCAGGTTCAAGACCCGTTTGGGCAACTTGGTGAGACCTCACCTCTACAATAAATCAAAAAATTAGCCGGGCATGGTAGCGCGCACCTATAATTTCAGCTACTTGGAAGGCTGAGGCGGAAGGATGGCCGGAGCCCCAGCAGGTCGAGGCTGCGGTGGCCGGGAGCGGCCATTGCACTCCAGTATGGGCGACAGAGTGAGACTCCAACTCAAAAAAAAAAAAAAAAAAAAGAAATTAGCTGGGCATGATAGTGCACGCCTGTAGTTCTGGCTACTTGGGAGGCTGAAGTGGAAGGTTGAACCTAGCAGGTCAACGCTGGGGTGGCTGCGAGTGTGCCACTGCACTCCAGCCTGGGTGACAGAGTGAGACTCCAACTAAAAAAAAAAAAAAAATTAGCTGACTGTGGTGGTACGCACCTGTGGTTCCAGCTACTTGAAAGGTTAAGGTGGCAGGATTGCCTGAGCCCAGCACATCGAGGCTGAGGTAGCCAGGATCCTGCTGCTGCACTCCAGCCTGGGTGACAGAGTAAGACTCTGATTTAAAAAAAAAAAAAAAAATCCTGGGCTCAAGGAATCATCCTGCTTCAGCCTCCCAAGTAGTTGAGACTATAGGCATGCACCACCATGCCTGCCTAATTTTTTTTTTTTTTTGAGTTGGAGTCTCTGTCGCCCAGACTGGAGTGCAGTGGCCGCTCCCAGTCACCGCAGCCTCGACCTGCTGGGCTCTGGCGATCCTTCCATCTCAGCCTTCCGAGTAGCCGGAATTACAGGCGCGCGCTACCACACCCGACTGATTTTTTGATTTATTGTAGAGATGAGGTCTCGCTGCCCAGGCGGGTCTCGAACCCGCGGGCTCTGGCAATCCACTCACCTCAGTCTCCCAAAGGCGCGGGATTACAGGCTGAGCCACCGAGCCCGGCTCTAATTTTTTTTTTTATTTTGTAGAGATGGGGGTCTTGCTTTGTTGCCCAGGTTGGTCTCTAACTCCTGGCCTCAAGCAATCCTCCTGCCTTGGCCTCTCAAAGTGTGGGAATTCAGTCATGAGCTACCATGTCTGGCTTATTAATAAAAAACTTAAAAATGGCATCTCATGTTTAATTTGTATTTCTTCATTTAAAAGGAAGCTTGAGTATCTTTCTTGTTTATTGATCATATTTCTTAATTTGTCTGTAAACTGTTTAATGTCCTTTGCTCATTTTATATAATGATCATATTTTCTTCCTATTTTTCAGAACTCTTTGTTTATTAAAGATTATAATTTAATCATTTATGTGCAAATTTTTTTCTTTTCCACTACTATGTGGTTTAATGTTTTTGCTGTTATTTTGCTCTACTAGTTTTAATATTGTTATTTATCCTATCAGAATTTGTATTTTACAGCTTTTTGGTTTTGCTTGGAAAAGTTTATCCCAGTCTAAGCTTTTTTTTTTTTTTTTTAATAAATCACTGGTGTTTTTTCTAATACTTAAAAAAAAGTTTGCATCGCTGAGCCATCTAGATTTTTTCCTAGATGAATAGTCAATTGTCCCAATACCACTTTTTCAATACTTCATTTTTTTATTTTTTCGAGTCAGAGTCTTACTCTGTGGGCCAGGCTGGAATGTAATGGCATGATCAAGGCTACTGTAGCCTCAACCTACTGGGCCTAGGCGACCATTCTGTCTCAGCCTTCCAAATAGCTGGAACTACAGGTGCGTACCACATCTGGCTAATTTTTTGATTTATTGTAAAGACAAGATCTTACCTAGTTGCCCAGACTGGTCTTGAGCTCCTAGACTCAGGCAATCCTCTTACCTCAGCCTCCCAAAGTGCTCAGATTACAGGCATGAACCACCACATCTGGCCTAATAATTCATTGTTCAATCACTAGTTTGAAATGCTACCTTATCATAAACTAGGTTTCCCTAGATATTTGGATTTCTTGGGCGTATTCTGTCCAGTTAAACTGTTTTTGTCTATTTCAGCACCAATACCAAAACTGCTTAAGCAGCATAGCTTTATAATTGAATTATACATTTAATATTTGGTTGGGATATTATTTCTTGGTTCATATCCCCAAAAAACCTTCCTGGATAATCTCTTTTTCTTTTCTTCTTCTTCTTTTTTTTTTTTTTTTTTTTAACAGACATCGGGTCTTGCTCCATTGCCCAAGCTGGTCTCAAATTTCTGGGCTCAAGCAATCCTCCTGCCTCAGCCTCCAAACTGCTGGGATTAAATGTGTGAGCTACAGCACCCAGGATAGTTTCCGTTTATTTTTTTCAGGTGAACTTGAAATTCATTTTCACAATTACAAATCGAATGTCAACCAAACAAACCCGTTTGATTTCAGGTCCTTAGAGAGGCTGGGACTCAGGGAACCATGTCCCCACTTGAGAAATGGAAGCAAAGCGTGACCCTGGCGAGGGAGGGCTGGGAGGCAGGACCAGAAGCTTCCCTGTGGAGCCTGCGAGGTGGCCAGCAGGGAGGGGTCACTGCCAGGAAGAGGATCCCTGGACCTCACAGGCAGAGCTGAAGAAGCCCCCCCCGGGGGGAGGGGCAGATCAAAGACGAACATGGGGCAACTGGTCTTCACAGGTGAGTGACACAAACAACAGAGCCAAGCCAGTGGGCTGATGGTGACCAGAAGGCCTCAGCAGGCCCTCCAAAGGGCGACCTCCCAGCACCCAGCCTGGCTCCACACAGTGGCTGTTTAAGGTGCTCCATAAATCTACCATGAACAAATAAACAAGTGCTTGAAGACTAATCCAGGACGGTAAGGGAGGAGTGCGGCACGGAGGGAGGACCAGAGGGATGGTGTCTGCATCCCAGAGCAGGAAGGCAGGGAAGGAGGTCAGGGTGCACGTTTTTTTTTTTTGAGTCGGAATCTCACTCTGTCACCCAGACTGGAGTGCAGGGGCCGCTCCCGGCCACCGCAGCCTCCACCTGCCGGGCTCCGGCGATCCTTCTGCCTTCCGAGTAGCTGGAATTACAGTGTGCTACCATGCCCGGCTAATTTTTTGATTTATTGTAGAGATGAGGTCTCGCCAAGTTGCCCAGGCGGGTCTCGAACCCGCGGGCTCAGGCAATCCACTCGCCTCAGCCTCCCAAAGGCGCGGGATTACAGGCTGAGCCACCAAGCCCCGCTAGGGTGCACATTTTAAGGCAATACAAGCCTCTCTGACCGGAGAATCACAGCAACACACTCATGAGCCGCAGAAACACCCAGGCCAGGTGATGTGGTTGAGAGAAACCTATATCCCTTCCTGCCTCTCTTGTGGCCAGAGACGTACCCTGGCCTCTTGCCCCCATTCTCACCTCACCCAGGGCAGTGGAGTGGGTTGGAGTCCAGCTCGGAGACGAGACTTATGGACACAAGTTCCCACGGGGGTATGTTGCACGTGGCAGCTGATCTGCGTCCAAATAACAGCCAGTGCTATGAATGGCACAGAATGGAGGAGAAGGAGCCCAAATGTGAGTCAGACAGTCCTAGTCTGACTCCAGCCCTGCCACTGACTAGCTGTGTCACTTCATCCCAGGGTGGGCCTCTCTGAATGGCAGACCATGGGCACTGAAGGGTCCCCTGGGATCTGAGGTGAATTAAGTGACACGGCATACATAAGGGGGCTGGCACGAGGTGGGTGCTCAAAAAATGTTCACCAGTGCCCATTCCAGTTCTTCACTGGCCTTTCAGCTATATGTGGAGTCTGTTAGGAGTGAGATAGGCTGCTGCAGCTAACAACCACTGTTTAGAAATGCGTCCTGAATTCCAGTCAACTTACTCAGAACCTTTGGGCATCCCCCTCACCTCCCCCTGCCCGCCTCCAAAACAGCTCTGAGTCATTCACAGTACCTTGAGCCTCCTGGTCCCTGGTCCCACCCAGTGAGGTCGTTTCTTTTTGAGTTGGAGGCTCACTCTGTCGCCCCGACTGGAGTGCAGTGGCCGCTCCCGGCCCCAGCAGCCTCGACCTGCTGGGCTCCGGCGATCCTTCTGTCTCAGCCTTCCAACTGGAACTACAGGCACGCGCTACCACACCCGGCTAAGTTTTTGATTTATTATAGACATGAGGTCTCACCAAGTTGCCCAAGTGAGGTCATTTTTAAAGATCAAGCAGGCAGTGATGCCAAGTGCTGAATGGGCACCTTCTGGCAAATTCTAGACACTTCTGTGTACCTGGATTTCTCCTCCTTCAAGGACAATAATACTACGCCCCCAACCCTACACACACACACACACACACACACACACACACACACACAAACGTGTTGTGACTACAGGAGATAACCATTATAAAGGCTCAGCATGGTGCCAGAACCAGGAAGGAAGGGATGTTGCTGGTTCTGCATACACTACACAGGCTTACTTCCTGGCCTGTAAAAATGTAGAAAATGGTTGGGCTCACCTGAGCCTGTGGGTTGAGACCAGCCCGGGGAACCTGGAGAGACCTTGTCTCTACAATGCATCAAAAAATTAGCCGGGCAAGGTAGCGCATGCCTGTAGTTCCAGCTACTTGGAAGGCTGAGGCAGAAGGATCGCCGGAGCCCAGCAGGTCGATGCTGGGGTGGCCGTGAGCGAGTGTGCCACTGTACTCCAGCCTGGGCGATGGGGTAAGACTCCAACTAAAAAAAAAAAATGTAAGCCGGGCTTGGTGGCTCAGCCTGTAATTCCGTGCCTTTGGGAGGCTGAGGTGAGTGGATTGTCTGAACCTGTGGGTTTGAGACCCGCCTGGGCAGGTGAGAACTCATCTCTACAATAAAATAAAAAAATTAGCCGGGTGTGGTAGCGCGCGCCTGTAATTCCGGCTACTCGAAAGGCTGAGGCAGAAGGATCGCCGGAGCCCAGCAGGTCAAGGATGCGGTGGCTGGGAGCGGCCACTGCACTCCAGTCTGGGCGACAGAGGGAGACTCCAACTCAAAAAAAAAATGTAGGAAATGTCACTCGTGTCCCCTCACCTGGTGCCCGGTGGCGTTGATCTTCAAACAACCCATCTAGCACTTGCCACTCACTGCCTGACCCCTTCATTTGTTGCCAGGCCTAGTGAAACTTCAGGGCACTGGAGGACGCTGGTGGGTGGACATCTACACTGACACTGGCCGCCAGGCAAGGGGCTCTCTGCCGTCTGGATGTGGTGGGTGACCAACACTTGAAGAAAAGCCCCCCGTTAGATTTGCAAACCCAAGCTCCCTTTGGCCTGGCTTGGAGGAAGGCAGGGATTTGCTTCTGGTCACCTGGCTGAGGCCTGGTAGGAAGCCGGTTTGGCCGGCCTAGTCCACAAAGGCCAGATGGTTCTTCACAGGCCGGATCCTCCAGGGTCTGGGGGGGCCACTCCCTGTCCCTTTATTCCTGGCTCTCAGATTCACTTCCCCACCTCTGCTCCAACACACACACACACACACACACACACACACACACACACACACACACACACACACACACTCCCTGCTTTCCCTCACCCCTCCATCAACTGCACACACCTCCCAGCACGTCCCTGGGCTGGCTCTGCGGAAACGGTTGATGGGAGACCCTTCCTCTGCCTTCAGCGACCTCTCCCCCGGCCCAGCCTCAAGCCCCCTTTTCCGGAGGCCTCCGCTTTCCAGAACGCCGGGCGGGGCTTCGTGCACGTGTCTGTGCCGCCAGGGGGCGTCCTCCTCCCGCTAACCCTGGAGTTGAACCGGAACGGCGGGGGAGGGGGGCCTCGGCAGGCAGAAGGTGGGGGCGAGGCCTGCCCGAGGTGACCACGAGGGGGCGCCCCCACACCACCCTTCGCCTCCGCGGCGCCCTGGGAGCTGGAACCTCCGAGAAGGTCCTGGAGTGCGAGAAAAGGCCGGGCCCGGGGGCCAGGGGATGGGTGCACAGAATGGGGGGGATGGGGCACAGAAGAGGAAAGGAACGTAGAGACGGAGAGGGGGCGAGACAAACACCTAGAGGGGACGAGGGAAAGCGCGGCGGCTGGGGCGGGCGGAAGCCGGCGGCTGGGGCAGTCGGCTGGGGGGCTTCTCCGCGGGCCTCCCCCGCCACGGGCCGGGAAGGGGGGGTCCGGTCGGCGGTCCGCGGTGACGTCAGCCTCTGGCACCCGCCGCCAGGCCCGCGACTCCAGGCAACCGGGGACGCCGCGGGGGGGCTGCGCTCGGCGGGGTAGGGGCCCCCCCCCGGAGGGCGCCCCCCCCCCGCGGCCACGGGCGCCCCCTGCAGGTCCAAGTGCGGCTCGGCGTCCCGGAGGCCCGGATGCCCGGGGGCCGCGTGCCCACAACGTGACTCAGCGATCTCAGGGTGCCCCCTTTCCCGCCAGTCCCCGCCCCCGCTACTCCCCTTCCTCTCCCACCCGGGCTGCGTGGGGGTGGAGGCCAGCACTCCGGCTTGGGAAGCGGGGACGGCAGCGGGGATGGTGCCACTCCCGACAAGTGCTCCCACGCGTGCCCCTCTCCAGGCGGGGGGCGGGGGGGGCAGGGAGTAGTCTTTTCCAGATTCAGACAAGTTCATTCATCGGTTCCTGAACTCAGCAGAGGCTCGGCAGCAGGGAGGTGGATGAGTTTCCAGGGGCGTCGACAGCCCAGGAGCGCATCAGGACCCCTTTTGCTGGTCAAGGTGCAGATGAGAAGACAGTCCTCTTGGAATTGGGGGTGCACTGCAGGCCTGCGGGATACAGGCCACCGGAGGCACAAAGGGCTGCGGGCCTAGGTTGGGGGAAACAGCTTCAGACGCGTGGGCGGATCAGGAAGGCCTGGGAGGCACAGGTGTCTGGGCTGGACCTTGGAGCATGGGAAGAGGAACCGCAGGAAGAGGAAAGAGGCTTCTGGAAAGCCGGGAAGTTGGGAAGGGGTCGGGAGTGGTCAGAGAGGAGAGCTGAGTTTGGCGGCAGTGGAGGGGGAGGGGCCTTTCCAGCTGTGTTTGGGACCCGGCATGCGCTGAGATGGCATTATTCTGTGCGGAGCCTCAGAGGCATGGGCTGCCTGGCCAGAGAGGTCTGGGGTACTCGAGTGAGAAGGCCACCGCAGGGAGGTGGCCAATAATGAGAGAGGAGTACCCAGGGTGCCGGCTGGGTGTCAGGGAGGGCCGATTTCCCATCTGCCCCACCCAAGCTGAGGACTGATGGTGGGAAACTCGGAGGCCTCATTTCCTGACTTTATAGCTGCCCGGAAGCAGGGAATTGAAAGAGATGACCCTCCAGGGAGCCCCCAGTACACTCTTGGGACCCACTTGCTCCTGCTCTGGGTATTTGTGTGTCCTCTACGCCCACAGAAGGGTCCTCCTGTCTGTCTGCCTGGGATTTGTTGAATGAATGAGCAGAGAGAGGCCAGAGACAAATGTATGCAGTTCTTAGTGTATATTCCCTGGTAGGACACCACACACAATCAGGTCTTCCATGAGGGCTTTGTAATAAGGCCAGGCTGGGAAGTGAGGCCTAGGGTCCCTGAGAGCAGGGAGGAAGGCCTGAGCATCCTCTGCCTCCCCATTGTATGCCCAGCTGAAAGTTCTGTCTTTTAGGTCTAACTCGGCCAGTAAGTCACTGTGAGAATCGGAGTGCGTCTTGCCACCCGCTGTTCATTCTGCCACGCTCTGTTGGTCACAGACTGTGTGCCATACCTGATTCCTGGCAGGTGCCACAGAGAACTGGGCACTGCCTCTGCCTTCTGTCCAACAGGGAAGGCACACACGCTGCCAGCATGACAAGTGGAAGGGTGGCAGGCGTTCAGATGGACTCCCCAGCCACCAGTGCCCAGGAGAAGCCAGCCTCGTCTGTGCCAGTATCCTCAGCACGATGTCTTCTCTCTGTGCCTCAGTTTCCTCATCTGTAAGTGACATGGGAAGGCTCCTAAGGCCTCCTGAATCCTAAATACTTGGTTCTGCAACTTAAAAACTGATACAGTTGCTCCTGCCTCCCACAAAGAGGACAAACAGACCAGACTCACTCCCACCCCAGCCCTCCCAGGGATCTGGGCCTGCAGCTCCTTCAGACTAGATGAGGAGCTTGGGGTCTGCCAGAGGCCCAGCCAGCTGATGTGGTAGCTTCCCGGATCTCAGGACCCAGCCCAAGACCTTCCCCAACAAATCTGAACTTCGGACAGCAGCCAGGAGCCCCGAGGTAGGCAGTCTGTGCTGGCAGCAGGGAAAGGGCATGAGTCCTGGGCGGACAGAGGACTGAGGCCTCAGCACTTGTCCTCTGACCTTGGGGCACTCAACAGATTGCTGGGATGAGCAGGGGGAGGGACTGTGACGGAGGCCACTCCCCAAACAGAGTTCTAGAATACCAGACAAAAGGGTCAGGTGGGCAGTGGGAGGGAACTCTGGCCTACTAGAGGCAGAGTGAACATCCAGGGACACCTGGCCCCAACTGCTGCAGCTGGTATCACCCTTTTGGGAGGGCGTGGTATTGCTGGTGCTGATGTGGGTTCAGGGACCCGCCTGGGGACCCCATCGTGCAGTCAGCTGCCTTCTCAAACAGGTGTGCGGGAGAGGTTGGCGTGAGGTGGCAATGCAGGGAGGACCCGAACCCTCTCTCTGCAGAGTGTCACCAGCAGCATTGAGAGAAAAGCCTCACACCTGTGTATTCAGACCTAGGCTTAGATGACATGATGACATGCAACCCATGGGCTATTTTATATCCCCCCCTGTCCCTTTCAGATGCTGGACAAAGGGAGGGGCCAAGAGAACCACATGGGAAGGGGACCAATGACCTTTCTGGGCCATAGTACCATTAAGTACTAAGTGCTACTGTCCCGGGCCCTGGCAGGTGGGGCATGTTTAGGATGCTGTGGGAGCCCAGAGCCCACACCTACTCCAGGTGAAGGGGCCAGGGTTGGGGACTCAGATTGTGTGGCCTTGGAACTAAGGCTCCAAGGGAGTTAACCAGGTGAAGGGGAAGAGTGGAGGGTGATCGTTTAGGTCAGAGGGCAGGTTAAGAGCGGGAAGAGAGGAATTGGTGATTCTGGGAAATCCGTGAGTGTGGTGGTCACAGAGGGGAGGGGTAAGTGGGCAGATGAGTGGCGAGTGTGTGTCAGATCTGACCAAGCTTAGGTGGCCTGGAGAAGCTCTGTAGACTAGGGAGGCCATTGCACTGTTCTCAGTAGAGGAGTGACATGGCTGGAACTGTACTTAAGAAGAGCCACACTAGCTGGGCTCGGTGGCTCAGCCTGTAATCCCAGCACTTTGGGAGACCAAGGCGAGTGGGTTGCCTGAGCCCGTGGGTTTGAGACCAGCCCGGGCAACTTGGCAAGACCTCATCTCCACAATAAATCAAAAGTTAGCCAGGCTTGGTAGCGCACGCCTGTAGTTCTGGCTACTCAGAAGGCTGAGGCGGAAGGATCGCTGGCGCCCAGCAGGTCGATGCTTAGGTGGCTGTGAGCGTGCCACTGCACTACAGCCTGGGTGACGGAGTGAGACTACAACTCAAATATATATATATATATTCTTCTTGACTGGGACTCAAGGATCAGGGAAGAAGAAGGTGAGGCAGATATGAATCACCTGAGCCCAGTAGGTCGACACTGGGGTGGCTGTGAGTGTGCCACGACACTCCTGCCTGGGTGACAGAGTGAGGCTCCAACTCAAAAAAAAAAAAAAAAAAGGGGGCCACACTGGCCCCATCTTCTTCCTGGTACTGAGCAGCTGGCAGCTCTCTGTGCAAACTGGCTGGGTCCCAGCCTCCATGCCTTTGCCTACTCCCCTCCTGCCTGTTACCCTTTCTTCCCTGCACCCCCGCTGCATACCTGTGCCTCCTCTTTTAAGAGTCAACTGAAGGTGGTCCAGTAGCACATGACCAAGCAATCACACATGTTTATGTCATCACTTCCCAAACTCCATTCAAATGAAAAGTAAAGGCATAAAAAAGCCGTACTACAAAAAGTCTTGTACAAGAAGGCTCATAGCAGCTTTATTTACAATAGCTCAAAACTGGAAACAACCCAGATATCCATCAAGAGGAGAATGGATAAACAAACTGCTACAATCAGTTGATGAAATGCTACTCAGCCATGAAGAGGAACAAACTACTGATGCATGCAACAGCATAGTTAAATTTCAAAAATAATATGCTGAGTGAAAGAAGCTGAATACAAAGCACAAACTGCATGATGGCATTCATATGAAATTCTAGAACAGGCAAAATGGACTTGTGGCAAGAGAATCGAGTTAGTGGTTGCTTGGGAATGGGGTGGTGGTAGGGATCACCTGGAAAGGGAAATGGGGGAACTTTCTGTGTCTTGATCTGTATTCATTAAAACTGATTGAACAATACACTTTAGATCTGCATATTTAATTGTATATGAATTTTACCTCAATAAGAAAAAAACATAAATCCACGAGGAGCAGACAGAAGGGGAGAGGAGACAACAGCTGGCAGGAGATTTCAACAAACCTAGACTGAGAGCCCATGAAGAAGATGCTGAGGAACAATGTTGCAGGGCAGAGGGATACTTCTATGGGCCTGCAGAAGGGGATACCCAAAACAAGCCGAATAATTTTCTTCCTTCTGATTCTGCAAAGGTCACAGCATAAAGCTGAAGTTTGTATACGGAGCAAGTCTCTAGCCCCCATCTTTGCACTCTGCACGATGAGACACCACCCTTCCCTCAGCTCCAGCTCCCCTGAGATTGGAGGTTTATTTTCTGGGGAAATTGAATCAGGCTCTGGACCAGGGGATGCCAGGTATTTTGGGGTGATAGGGATTAGACACTGGTCTGGAAACAAGGAAATTAAATGAAAGAAGTCTGCATTTTGAGAAAGAAGACCTTGGGAAACCCCCTTGGATCCCCTCCCACTGTGGGAGCCTTTCTCTCCTCTCAATAAATCCTGCTTTCTGAAAGAAGGAAGGAAGAAAGGAGGGAGGGAAGGGAAGGGAAGGGAAGGGAAGGGAAGGGAAGGGAAGGGAAAATAAGACCCCAAACCTCTTCCCTGGCCCAGCAACCATCAGGCCAGGCTCAGACCCTCCAAGAACAGATTTTTCTCTGAACTAATAAAATGGCCTCAGGAGGAAAAGTCTACTGGTAGTGACCATTGGGGCCCTCCAACAAAAAGGCAGATTGTCCTATGATGAAGCCCAAAAGTTGTTCAACTGCCCCTATTTGCTAAACTTGCAACCAGCTTCTTTGTGCTTCAATTTTAAATATGAATTTCAGCCAGGATAACTAGACATTTCAGGAAAGCCTTTAACTCAAATGTGAGAGACCCAAAAGAAATAGAAAAAAACAACCTCACCAGAAAAGGACACAATCAGAAGAAAACTGAAAAACACCACCCAAGCATGTTCAGGAAGATAAAAGAATATTGCAATTATGAAACAAGAACAAGATATTATATACAAGGGAAGAAATCAGGAAACTAAAAGATCTCTTGGATTGCCGGGCTCGGTGGCTCAGCCTGTAATCCTGCGCCTTTGGGAGGCTGAGGTGAGTGGATTGCCTGAGCTCGCTGGTTCGAGACCCGCCTGGGCAGCAAGACCTCATCTCTACAATAAATCAAAAAATCAGCCGGGCATGGTAGTGCGTGCCTGTAATTCCGGCTATTTGGAAGACTGAGGTGGAAGGATCGCCGGAGCCCAGCAGGTTGAGGCAGCGGTGGCCAGGAGTGGCCACTGCACTCCAGTCTGGGTGACAGGGTGAGACTCCAACTCAAAAAAAAAAAAGATCTCTTGGAAGTTAAAACATGAAAGGTGAAATATGGAATTTCAATAACAGGGTTGGAAGATAAAACAGGCAATTTCTCAGGAAGTAAAACAAAACATAAAGTGGTAGAAAATAGGAGAAATACAATTTAGGCTTTAACATCTGAAAATAGTCTCAGAGAAAATGAAGGGGAAAAAATGATTTAAAAAAAACCATTTGAGACATCTTCTCAGATTAAAAAAGCTCACAGAAAGCCAATCAGTGAGCAAAAAAAGGCTCATACCAGGGGCATCGGTATGGACTTACAATATAGCAGGGATAAAGTGAAGATTTCGTTTTGTTTTGTTTTGAGATAGGGTCTTGCTCTGTAACCCAAGCTGAAGTGCAGTGGTGCAATCATGGGTCACTGCATCCTTGACCTCCTGGGTTCACATGATCCTCCCACCTCAGCCTCCCCAGTATCTGAGACTAGAGGAAAACAGCTAATTTTTTTTTTGTAGATATAGGTTATTTTGCTCTGGCCTCAAGCAATTCTCTCTCCTCAGCCTCCCAATGTAAACACCTTTTAAAAGGGAAACACATCAAATGCAAAGTGGTTAAGATTTAGAATGGCATTAGACTTATGAGGGAAATTTCAACCTACGATTTTATAACCAGCCCAACTAGCAACCCAATTTGAGTGTTTGCAAAAGACATACTTAGGCATTCAAGATCTCAAAAAATTCATCTCCTGTGCACCCTTTCCAGACGTTTCTAGGGATAAAGCAAGCAACAGGAAGAGATGGAATCTAGGAAACAGGGAGTCCAGTATGGGATAGAGACAAAGAGAACTCCTAGGATAACTTTGACTGCAACTGGCCCAACCTGGGTGGGAAGTCAGTTCCCAGGAGGGAGACTTGTAGAAAATGGCAAAACTAAGATTGTCTGTTGCACTTGGAATTCAATACTGGTACTTATATGCTTATATATGTGTAAAATATCTCCAGAAGGCCACACAAGAAACTAGTAACAGTGGTTGCTTTGGAGGAAAGGAGCTGGGTGGTTGGAGGCGGGACAGAGAAGTGATACTTGCTTTTTACTTTTCACTGAAGACTCTTCTGTACCTCTTTCAATTTTTTTTTTTTTTGAGTTGGAGTCTCACTCTGTTGCCCAGACTGGTGGCCGCTCCCGGCCACTGCAGCCTCGACCTGCTGGGCTCCAGCGATCCTTCCGCCTCAGCCTTCCGAGTAGCCTGAATTACAGGCATGTGCTACCACGCCCGGCTGATTTTTTGATTTATTGTAGAGATGAGGTCTCGCCAAGTTGCCCAGGCAGGTAGCAAACCCGCGGGCTCAGGCAATCCACTCACCTCAGCCTCCCAAAGGCACGGGATTACAGGCTAAGCCACTGAGCCTGGCTCTCTTTCAATTTTATAACATGTGTATTTATGGACTATTTAGAAAGGTATTAATAGAGAAGAGGACAGCATAAGGATCTGTCAGACCTATTGGAACATTTGTGAAGAATTAGCCATAAAAATGGAAAACTTTAAAAATGACAAGCAATTATTAACTCCTGCATCCCACATAAAAGAACACAGGCTCTGAGTACACTGTGGCTCAACAGTGAATGACACGCACCACGTCTTGCTGTTCACATGATCACTGGCTACCAAAAATCTAACCAAATAAGAGGATAGAGGAGGGAAGTGAGCTGTATCCTTCCTTCTATGGCAGGAGTCAGTGGATAGCCTCCAGGTAAATGGAAGATCTAGCACTGATAACAGGAATCAGAAACACAGCAGAGATTATCTGAACAACTGAAAGAATGGGACATGGTTACAGGACTTGAAGGAAGGGCAAGTTACTTTTTTTTAATGAAGTCTTTTTTTTAAGAAGGAGGGAGAGGGAGAGAAAGGGGTTGAGAAAGAGGGAGGAGGAGCGAGGAGGGCAGGCAGCAGTTTTTAAAGATTAATATTTAATCCAAGCACATGGACCACTACGAAGTAACATTTTTCATTTAGAAAGATAAAGGCCCACTGGCTTTTAGGTGGAGAACATGCTGACATGAGGGCAATGACCTGGGAGACGAGGTGGCTGGTGGTGCCAGTCCGAAGGGGGGCTGCGGCACGAAGGAGGCACGTGTGTGGGTGGGGGCGGTCAGGGTGGGCGTGTGGAGATGGGGGTGGTGAGGCTGGACGTTTGGAAGTGGAAGGGGCGGTCAGGATGGCCATGTGGAGATGGGGGTTGTCAGACCGGGTGTCTAGAGGTGGGGGGAGGCCGTCAGTCAGGCTGGGCATGTAGGATGGAAAGCAGAAGGGCAGAGGTGGAGCGGAGTGGCCAGTTAGGGGTGTGGAGGTAAAGGGGGCAGTTGGGCTGGGTGAGTGGAGATGGGGGTGCTGTCAGACGGGGCGTAGGGAGATGGAGGGGGCGGGGAGGCTGAGTGTGTGGATGTGGAGAGTGTGAGGTGCCCGTGGCCTGTTTGAGAGCTGAGAGCCTGCTGGGGTATGAAGGAGGGTTCAAGGAGTCTCAGCTCAGGAAAGAAATCATACAGTGTGAGCAAAGCCCCGAGGACAAGATTGCTTCTCTGAAGCACAGTCCAATCATTTTGCTTGGAGTCCTGAGAAAACTTATTTCAGTAAGGCTGCTGGCTTCCCAGCTCGGGGGCCTAGAAGGGCTCCCCAAGACCACATCCTGGTTATCGTTGTTGCCCCTCCCCCATTCGGCCCAAAGGTGTGAGGAACCAGATCGCCAGAAGAGTGACTCACCAGCGACCGGCACTGGGACCCTGGCCTTCCTCTTCTGCAGGTGGGAATCCCCGACTCCCACCTGCTCTCCCACCGGAGTCCTGCGAGCTGGATGCAGGAGGTTCCTGGGGGCCAGCCTGCCCTCGGGTGCCCCCGTTCCTCATCGCTGCTGCCCCTTACTCTTCAGTGCCCTCCCAGGTCACTCGGACGTCGTGCTGCTCGCTAGCCAGAGCCAGGGCTCCCACGTGTCCTCTTGCCCATCCCGGCCCAGCCGCCCTTCCTCTTCTCTCCACAAGCAAGGGCTGGACCACCTTTCTGCCTCCTCCGAGACCTCTTCCTCCTGCTCCCACCGGAACGAGCTCATCCTTGGCTTTCTCTGCGTTGCTGTTCCCAGGATCTTCACCCTTCCTCGAGGGCCACCCCGACACCGCTCTTTCCTCAAGCCTTCCATCTTAAAGCTCTCCTTGGGCCTGTCCCATTATAACCGCTGCCCCCGCCCTCTCTTTCTCTCTCCCCGTTTGGAGCTCTGAGTTTGTTGCCTGCACTCAGACTTTGGGCCCCCTCCCTCCCCGCCAACCGCGCTTAGGAAACTGCCCTGCGAGAGGTCACCGGGACCTCCTGGGTCAATGCTGGCTTCCACCGTCCCCCACTGGAGCTGCCCCGCAGAGCTCAGTGTCATCGGCTCTCCCTGCGGAGCAGGGGGCGGGGCCTGCGAGGAACAGGTGTGCAGGGGGCAGCCGAGGCTCCCCTGCCTGAGTTCCAGGGAATCGGGAAAGCTGGAGTTCTCCCCCTCCCTCTCTGTTTTGCCTCTTCCCTGGTCCTGTGCTCTGGTGGCCTCACAGTGGCCCTTCCCCGAGGCTCAGTCCTTCTTTGCTCTCCTCCCTCTGTCTTCCTTTTCACAGGTGAGTCACTAGAATCTACAAAGTAACAACCAGGCCTCTCACCTGTTGCCAGAGCAGGGCAGCATGTGGCTTCCCTCAAGTTCTCCCTGGGCCAGAACACATTCTCCCCAGCACATCCCTGGGTCAAACCCCTGCCTCTGGGGGCCTCAGGAATGTCCAGTCCAATGACCAGAGAACCCTTTGGTGTTCAGTATCTGGAGCATTTTGCCAGAGCTATTTTCCTACCTTTTATTGATCTTCCTGCCAGCACATTTGTTCATCATTCATTCATCATTCATTCAAGAAATCCTTAAAGGGTTGAGCGCTGTGTTTGATGTTTCCAGTGTCAGAATGAACAAGACAGACAAGTTATCTGCCCACAGGGGTCCGCAGACCTGTTGGCTTAGGAGGCAGGATCTTCCCCACCTCCACTGCCCTCTGCCCAACTCACAGACAGAGTTCACTTTAAAGAAGTCGAGGGGACTGTGATGTTAGGTGGGGAGGAGATAGGGCTTGGTGCCCAGAGTTAGGTAGGAAGGGGTCAGGGCAGCCTGAGGATGGCAGAGCCACTGACAGAACCTGGGGGTGACAGGGCGAGGGCGAACAGTGGGCAGCTTCCCAGCCTCGGCTTAATTTCCTGGGCAAACAGCAGCACTGGGAGGGCTGCCCGCAATCTGGAGGCTTCAGCTTCAAAGGCCCCTGGGGCCCCTGGGCAGGATGGGCTGGGGCGGGGGTGGGCCTGCAGCATGCCCTCTCCAATTCCTGGAACTCTTGCTTTCCTGGGAGTTTGGAACTGCTTCCTTCAAGAGGGCAAGTGGGGCTCCCGTCCTGTCCTCGAAACAGACAATATGGTCCTGTCGGTGGGGGCCAAGGGCAGGGGCCAACAGAGGCTGGAAGGGACCAGCAGGGAGACCTTCAGCCCCGACATCACCTCAGTTCATGTGTCCACCCACCTCTCCTGGCCCGGCCAGCTCAAGCCGGTTGGCTTCTGGGGGACAGTGTCCTTCCACCTGGCCCCTACCTGCTTCTGACGCACACAGGGAGAGTTCAGGCCCCAGCATGCCTGGTGGCTCTGATCTGTCCCACCTAGGAGCCACAGAGTGGGGTGGACACATGTGCCCTGGGAGGAAGGCAACCTCCCAGGGTGTCCATGCAGCTCATCGGGGGTCAGTGTGGCCTCAGCATGGGTGGCCGCACAAAGCTTCCTCCCTTGCCCCAGGTGCCTCCCCTCTCTTGTCACCTGTGCTTTCCTCCTCATCAAACAAGAGTGTGTCAGCAGGACCCTGGGCTGCTCTCCCACCCCATTGTTAGCAAGGCCGGCTCAGGGGCCCTCCCCACAACCCCACCCTAGACAGGCCCAGGCTTGCCTCCCGGGGCCAGCCCACTGCCCCCTGCCGGGAGTCCACATACACCTGTTTACCTTTGGGCCTCAGCCCAGGATGGAACAGCCGCTGACTCCTGCCCGCGCCCCCACACACCTTCCTTCCCGTCCTCCAGCTCCAGCTCATCCTCTTCCTGCAAATCTGGGTGTTGGGGAAGCGAACTGGGGGTGGGGGGTGATTCCTGCCCCAGAGCAAACTCAGCTCTGCAGGGGGGCTGGCCAGTTTGATCCAGCAGTGCATGAAATTTGGGGTTGAGGGGATCCCTGAGGACCTTCCAGATCTGAGAGTCACTGGACCCCAGGTGGTCTGTCCTACGGAACAGGATGTGCTGTGGGCAGGGAGGGTTGTCTCCCAAGGTCTGAGTTCCTGGCCTTTCCTCCGACACGCCAGCCCCCTCCCATCACATTCCTAGCTGGGGGAAACACAGGGGAGGAAGACTGGGGACAAGGCAGAAGACAGGGAAAGGAATGAGGTGGTCTGGGGGCTGGTCGCTTCAAAAGTGGGGTTTGCAGGTTAGAATGAAAGGAGACTGCGAAGAGAACTTGAGTCATGAGCTCAGAGCCACGTAGTTCAAAAGAGATAGGACTGCAAGTGACCGTGTGACCTAGGATTGGGATTCGGGCAGGAGGAGCATTGTTGGGGCAGCCCGCAAAACTGGAATGGGGTGATCAGGCCCATGTAAGTTTCCTGATTTTGACAGTTGTACTAAGGTTTAGAAGTGTCCTTGTTTTAAGGAGGCATTGAAGTATTTAGTGGCAAGAGAGTGTCAGGTCTGCAACTTGCTGCCAATGGTACAAAACATTTGGGTTGGGATCATGTTGAACCTATAAGTAAGCAAGAGGTAAACGAACATCTTTTTTGTCAAAGGCACTCGAATGAGGGGTGGGGCAGGGGGGCAGGAGTGAGGGACTCTAGAACTTACGCTTTTCTCACCCCCAATGCTGCCTGCTGAAAAGGTTGTGCCCTCTCCAGGGCCCCCTCTCGGTGCTGGTTGCACATTGGCGGCCTCTGGGGATCTTCAAAAATGCTGAGGCCTGGACCCCACCCCTGCGATTCTGGTCTAATTGGTCCAGGGTGCAGTCCCAGCATTGGAATTTTCAGGACCTCTCAGATGACCGTCACCTGCAGCCAGGGGCAAACTTCGCTCTTCTTCCTCTCTCCCCCAGTGGTGCTCCCCAGTAGCGGTTCTGCCTGCCCCGACATTGCCCCTGTTCCTCCTAACACAGGCCATGGCAGACAGTGACACTTCCCACCTGTCAATCCAGGATTAGAGGTTGATCCCGGGGCCAGTGGAGAAGGCTGGAACCCACCTTGTTCTCCCAGGGCTGGGGTCCATGGAAAGGAAGGGAATGGGTGATGGGAGGAGAGAGGGAAGAGTTGCCTGGGGGCTGAAGGGAGTCGGGGGCAGCCCCCTTGGCCTGCCTTGTGAAGGGGTTGGGCTCAGTGTGTGCCCTTCTGGAATATTTGGAATAATTAGCAAGTGAAAGCCGCAAGTTAGCAGGGGAATGCCAGACTGGCCTGGAGCCAGCCTCCAGGACAGAGAAAGAAAGGGGCATCCGGAGAAAGGGGTCCGTGGAGGCCGGGCAGGAATGCTTGGGACAGTGCCCTTTTGTGCCCCGGGTGAGAGAGAGAGGGAGAGAGAGTGTGTGTGTGTGTGTGTGTGTGTGTGTGTGTGTGTGTGTGTGTATGCGCGCGAGAGCGCACCTGTGTGCGTGGAAGCTGCTCTCAGGAGGGGTTGTGCACCCATGAGGGTGTGTACCTGGCGGGAGCTGGGTGGGAGTTTCCTGGGCAAAGTTAGGGTGAGGACATTGAAAGGTGCCGGCTGAGAGTCATCCAGTCTCACATTTCTTGTGTCTCGGTTTCCCCATCCGAACCATAGTAGTTCCTAGTAGTTCCCAAAAGCACTCTGGTTCCTCACAGAGTGGACCCACTGGTGTGAGTGGGTGAGGAGGGTCTGAGCACTCCATCCCCCCTTTCCTGGTGGCCATCCTCCTCCCCAAAGCTGTGTTGAGCCAGGTTGTGGAGGAAGTGGGACTGGATCTGAGGCCTCTGACCTCACACCCAGTCCCTCCAGGAGAGGACCAAGGGAGGGGGGTCTGGAGACAGGCCCGGGCTGGGACGGCAGACTTGGGCAGGCGAGCCTGGGCAGGCCCTTGAGGTGAGGGACAGCATGAGCCCTGGGCACACTGGCCTTTGTGAGTCTCTGGGGCTGGGATGGGGCCACACCTCCTCCCCTGCCCCCCCACCCCTGCCGCGGGCTGTGGGCGCCGTTCTCTCCTCTGCGCAGATGGAGAGGCTGAGGTGCAGGCTGCAGGGGACTTCCGAGGCGGCCTCTCAGCCCCTTCCTCCTGGGGACACTGAGGTCCGGGGTCTCTCCGTAGGCCTCGCTCAGTTCCCCCATCTTCCTTTCAGGCATCCCACCCTTAGCCAGCAAAGAGAAATGCTCCGCCTCCAAAACACTGGGCCCTCACCTGTTCCCAAAGAATGTTTTTAGCAGGTCCATTTGCAGATTTTTTTTTTTTTTTTTTTTGAGTCGGAGTCTCACTCTGTCGCCCAGACTGGAGGGCAGTGGTCACTCCCGGCCACCGCAGCCTCGACCTGCTGGGCTCCGGCGATCCTTCTGCCTCAGTCTTCCAAGGAGCCGGAACTACAGCCATTTGCAGATTTTTAAAAACTTTATTTTTAAAAAGTATTGTAAATAACTTTCCATGAAAAATGTTAAATTGCCCCAAGGGGCAGGAGGGTGAATGTGGGACGCAGCCCAGGGGTCAGGGAGGAGCGAGGCTGGCCCTCGTCACCCTGGCACGGGCAGGGTGTGGGGCTCCCCCACTCACTTCTTGGGCCCAGTGATTCCAGCAAGCTCGGCGTCCCCCCCCCCCCGTTAAGCCTTGACTACAGCTACACTCACTACGTTAGTCTGTCTGTTCCCCACCCCACCCTGCGCCTGTAGCTGGGCTGCCCTTGCCCCAACCTCCAGAAGTCCAGCTTCCTGACACTCAGCCTCAGGTGGTGCTCAAGCATTAGAAATTGACATCCTCCCTACCCTAGGGGTGGGGCCAGGCGGAGACCCCAGAGGTCTCAGGGACGATTTCCCTGTCGACCCAGCAACCCCACCTCATCTCAGTCTCACCTCCGCCCAGCCCCACCCTGGCCCCAGGGAGGCTCAGCTAGGAGAGGCCTCCAGGGGGTCAATTTGCTGTTACCTAATTAGCATTTGTTGTACTTGGGAACTTGGTCTGGATAGAGACCTGGGGAGGCAGGAGGAAAGCTGAGGTGCTCTGGGGAGGGCCCTGTTCTAGTTCTCCTCAGCCTGGCTGGGGCCCCTCCAGGCCTCAGCTCTCACTGTGCAGAAGCCATTAGCCGGTTCCTGGGGCAGGGGAGACACGGATCAATGAAACACTGTGTGTACAAGGGGGCTGGGGAGAGAAGGCAGCGATTCTGGTCCTGGCCCCCAGTTCTCAGCCTTCTGGGCTTGAATCTGAGGGCGGTCCGGGCTGGCATTGTGGCCTGGTGGGGCCAGCCCCCGGAGACCTGGCCCAGCTGCTGCCGAGGCAGTGGGAGTCCATGGGCCTGTGTTGGGGGCAGTTCTGGGCCCTGACTCGGGCGCTGTCTGGAGGTGGGCGGGCCTGGCCTCTTACAAGAAGGCGCCCACACTGGCCCAGTCCTGCAGGTCGGCGGCCAGGGTGGCGTCCCCGGCCTCAAAGAGGGGCTCCGGGGGAAGACAGCCACTGCCACCCTCGTCCCAGGGGTGCTGCAGGAAGGACGTGGCCAGGAAGGTCTCGTCGAAGTCCAGGCTGTCGGCAGCCTGCTCCACGGAAGGCCCCCAGGTGGCGGGGCAGTCGATGTGGTGGCCGTGGATGGTGAGGTCCACGTCCCCGTGTGAGGCGGGGCTCAGCGGCGGGCTCAGCTCCAGGGCCTCCAGAGTGCCCAGCTCGCCCCCCAGAGTGCCAGCGTCGAAGATGGCCTCCCAGTCAAAGTTGCCTTTGAGGGGCTCCAGCTCGCCCTGCTCCTCCTGGGTCAGCAGCAGGGTGCTGGTGGTGCGCGGGGCCTTGGCCACCCGCTTGGGGAGGGGCTGCTTGCGCTTGTGGCCGAGCCTCCCCTCGCCCGCACCCCAGCCTGCCTCCCCGGTGGCCTCCTCAAACTCCCGCAGCAGCTGCTGGGCCTCGGTGTTCACCGCCAGCGGCCCGGCCCAGGGGGCAGCGCTGGGCTTCTGCGCAGCCTGGCGGGCGAAGGCAGGGTGGATGTGCACCGGGGGCAGCCGCCGCTTCTTGAAGGCCCCGCTCAGCAGCCGCTCGGCGTACTGGGGGTCGATGCGCCAGAAGCCCCCCTTGCCGGGCTCGTCCTTCTCCCGAGGAACCTTGATGAAGCACTTGTTCAGGGACAGGTTGTGGCGGATGGAATTCTGGGCAGGGAGAGAAAGGGGAGCGGCCAGGTCAGCGGGGACGGTGGGACGAGGTGCACCCAGGGCTCCTGCACGCCTCCCCACCCCCACCTCTCCCGCGGGGGACGGGAGGACGCCGGGCTGCTCTGGCCGGGCGGCTGGCTCTGGGACACCAGCCACAGGGCACCAGGAGCCCGAGTGCGGTCGGGGGCTTTTGTTCCCTGTTGCCGGGATATCTGCCTGCTCAGTCATCCGAGCTCTGAGCCGCAGGGTGGCTCTCAGTGCCACCCCCGTCGCCTGCCCCCCCTCCCTCACCCTGCTGCTCACGGCCTCTGGCCAAAGCCCTCGGCTCCCCCAGGGCCTGGATCGCCGTCTCCCTCTGCCTGGGCCGGCTGGCCCTCTCTGTTTGTGGGCGGGTGAGTGGCCGAGGAAGGGGGCTGGGTGGCTGAGGATGGAGCGCCAGGACGTGAGCGCGTGCGTATGTGTGCGCGCGCGTGCACAGGGATGAGGGGTGGGAGAATCTGGTGACTTGCCTTGTTTGCTGAGCCGGCTGCGGGCCTGGGCCTTCGTCCCCCATGGCCCCCTCCTCCCACCCCAGGGTCAGTTGATCATTACCCAGCCAGGAGCATAGCGCTCATTCCTGGGGCCCATTTCCTGGAGAAGCCCCGGTTGCACAGGCTTAGGGGCAGAGTGGGGATGGGAGTCTCTGCTTTCTTGATGAGACTGCAGAAGGCACTGCCCCAGGCCCAGGGCTCTCTGGGATGGCTTGGGGCTGTGGTTTTGTGGCCTGCCCCTTCGGTACCCCAGAGAAGAGTCTGGGCATCCTTGAGGCCTCCGTTTCCAGCTAGCCCTCGGTCCCCACGGTTGAAGACTCTCAGGGCAATGTCTGCTCAGCCTCAACCGTCATCATCCGACTTTGTCCATTCCTAGGTGCTTAGTCTTGTCCAAACTATGCTGGAGCACAAGGGTCCGGGGCTGGGACAGCAGGGAAGATGTATGGGTAGTGACCCCAGCAAGGCTGGGATGTTTACATGGTGGCCTGGGCCCCTTGGCTGCTCTGCGACAGGTTTCAGAGACTTGGAACATGAAGCCTGCGTGGGAGGCAGAGGCCCTGTGGAAAGCACCTGGTTCAGGTAATTGTCCCCCCAGGGAGGTTGGCTGGGGGCCGGGGCTGCCAGCAGGAACCTGGGGAGGGTGGAGGAGGGGGGCTGGGATGGCAGCTTTAAGAAGGCCCCGTACCTCCTCACCTAGGACATAGCTGGTCTTCACACCCCAGGTCACTCCTCCCTAACCCCTCTCTCCAAGCCAACTGCAAAAGGTCAGGATGTAGAGCCTGGCAGGGAGGCCACACTCGTTTCCGTTCTGAGTCCGGCTCTGACAAACAGTCCTTGGACAGAGCAGTGTCTAGGAATTCTAGGACTTGGGACAAGAATGTGCCCTCAGTCCATCACTCTCCCCCAGGAGACTATGTCTACTCATAGTCTAGCTCTGGCCTTTGGGCTGGGCCTGCTGGATAAATGACAAGTTCCTTCCCCGGGGAACCTGTCTACACCCCTAGAGCCCCCGGGGCTAGGCACTCTCCCTCTTCCCTCTCTGGAAGTCAAAGGAGGGCAGTTTCAAGAACTGAACTCCTCTGTGGTCCTTCCTTCTGGGGTCCTGGCTGCCAGAGCCTACTTGACCTGCAGATCTGGGATGTGAATCCAGTGCTGCCTGGGAGGAAGTGACGGAGGGGCAAGGAGCGGCCGCCGCCCGCGCCTCCCCTACCTGCCAGGTGGGATCGGCGTGGCGGAAGTAGCAGAAGTTGTCCGTGATCCACTTGTAGATGGCGGACAAGGTGATCTTGGTGGCCTTGCTGGCCTGCATGGCCATGCAGATGAGTGTGGCGTACGAGTAGGGAGGCTTCACGTGCGGGTTGGTGGCGTAGTCCACGTCGTCGGGGGGCGGGGCCTGCAGTCCCGGGGGCGCGCTCCGCGAGGTGCACGACGAAGTGGGCTTGCCCGGCGTGTGCGGCTGCCCCAGGCAGGCGGGGTCGGCCGCCAGGGGGGACCCCGGCGCCGCCGAGCCTGGCACCTGGTGGTAGCCATGGGGGTCGGTGCCCCCGAGGGGCAGGGCGGGGGCCTTGGCGTTGAGAATGGAGAACTCCTGCAGCCACTGCAGGCTGGTTAGGCTGTCATCCAGGGCGTCGGGCTCCTCCAGGCCGCCCTCCCGCCCGGCCTCCTCCGCCGACCCTGCTCCTGAGAGGCGCAGCCAGCTCTCCGCCATGTCTGCGGGGACTCTCCGAGGGGTCGGTCAGCATCCACGACCCGCCGCGCTCTCCCGGACTTCCGCAGGTCCAGTTACACAGCCTCCTGGACACGGGTTTTCATCTTGCGACCCCGGGGTCGCCTCCTCCAAATACGTATGTGGTGCCTGCGGAGACCGCAGGGGGAGCTGAGAGCTCTTAACCCTACCCTCGAGAGGAGAGGGTGTGTGTTCGAGAGGGACACCGCTATCACTGTCCCCAAAGCAGGGGAGTGTCTTTTAGTGCCAAGGTCTGGGAAATAGAAGCAACGCCCTGGTGTAGACCGCCACCAGATCCGCTTCTCTCTTCCTTTCCTCTTTGAGGTTTTATTATAGAAGAGGGTAAGGTCATCTGAGACTATCCCTTTTTCCTGAAAAGCAGAAAATCAGGACTCCCTTCCTCCCCACAAATGGAAACGGGGCGAGAAGTCTCGACGGGGCGGGGGAGGGGGGCGACGGAGGTCGTCTGATCCTTGAGAAAGGATATTAGGATGGGGGTTATGGAAAAGGAAGGGAACCGAACAGAGTTATGGGGTGTTGAGAGGAGAGTTTTCCCCCAAACTCCACAGATGTCAGTCCCAGGGCCCACCGCTTCCGTCGAGGACGAATGGGAGAGCGGGCTTGTACTGTCGCCCTCCCCTCCCGTGGCCTGCAGCCCTCCCCATCCCTTACCTGGCTCAGAGCGCAGCCCGGGCCAGAGGAAGGTTCTGGAACAAGGTCCTCCCACCCCCTGCGGCTTTCTGCCCCCAGCTCGAGGGCCCCGTCAGCGCCTCTCGTCGCCCCCCCCGGCCCGACGGCTCTTCTCTGAGTGCCGGCGGCTCCGGGACCGGCAATAAGTAGCCGCTCGGAAGGCTTCTCCTGCTGCCATAGCGACGCTCCGCCCCCGTAAACAGCTTCCGCTGCTGCCATTGGTCAGCACGTCTCCAAGGAGACCGCGGGCACTTGCTACTCTCTCTGGCGGCAACTCTCTCCGAACTCCCTCCTACCGCCCTCTCCCGCGCCACCCAACCCCCTACCCGCCGCCGCGTCCCGGCTCGGCGCATTCCCGCCCGAGGGCCCCGCGCTGGGGTCGGAGAAGCGCGCGGCCCGCGGCCCAGAGAACGGCTACCGATCCGTTCGCCCGGGGAACCGCCGCTCCCGCCCTCTTCCTGTCCCGGGGTCGCCGAGGCGTTGACGGCTTAGGAGACGGAGCCCAAGGCTGGAAGCGAGCTCGGGCGCCGTATCCTTGAGGTTTTATCTCCTCTGAGCTGCGAGGCGCTTTGCCATGTTTCTGTGGCCTCTTCCTCTCCCCCTACCCCGAGTGTCTCTGGTGCCTGCAGGCAGGTCTGACTCTTCGATGCCACTGCCGCTCACATTCACAGAAATGGCAGACACCCCGTGGCGGGTAGGGTAATCCAGTGTCTCTCGACACGCAGCTCCCTCCCCAACCGTATCCTCAAGGTCCCGGAAGCCGACATTCCAGAGGCTTCTGCAGAAATACACTGTGTCCTTCCCAGATAGCTGAGGAGGC
Source organism: Cephalopachus bancanus (assembly GCA_027257055.1). Taxonomy (NCBI): domain Eukaryota; kingdom Metazoa; phylum Chordata; class Mammalia; order Primates; family Tarsiidae; genus Cephalopachus; species Cephalopachus bancanus. The sequence goes on along the minus strand of JAPVLO010000409.1, from coordinate 549,434 downwards.
AGAGCCCGGTGGGTAAAACTCAGGAAAGTCATGGACTTGACAAATTCTCCTAGCGGGGTCATTAGCCCTGTTAATTTCACCAACCTTTAAGTGACAGGGAATAAAGGTAGAGGGGCTCTGGGGACTGTGAGGCCTCCCTTTCCCTGGCTTCCCTCCTGTCACCAGCTTTTCTGCTCTTTAATTATTGAGGAGCTGCCGTGTTGGAAGTTCTCCGGTTTAAGGCGGCTTCAGAGGCAGTAGTTGGGGGCTGGGCTGCTCACCCAGCCTCAGCCCGGGCCACGCAGAAAGGCAGGCACCTGCACAATGGCCCACCCAGGAACATGCTTTCCCTACCACTTGCCCCTCCCACTGCTCCAAATCCAGATCAGCTTGAGTAAAAATACTAAAGAGCGCTGGAGAAAGTCAGATATAAACTTTCACAAATAATTAGCTCACTTTGCAGTTAACAACTCTCCCTTGTAAACAGTTTTATTCATTTTTAAGAATCATGCAGCAATCCATAAATATTGCATCCTGATGTCCCCGCTGTAGTGTGCCCATGTGTACTCCAGGGAGGGGGTACACAGATGGTGCAAACAGTGTACACATGCACACACCTGGTGTGCAGACCCTAAAGCTACGTGAGCAACCAGTGTGCCAAGACCAGGTAGGTGGGATCCTAGCTCCCCAGGTGAGGCGGCTTAAAGTGTGTAGGTCTGTGCCCAAGAGATGCCCCGTGGGGGTATAAACTCTGGTGGGATGGAACTGGGTAGAAGGAAAAAAGGCTCTGTGAGGAGCCAGGATCACACCACCTGAAGGCCATGGGGAAGCGGATGAGTGCAGCAGGAAGGAGCCCTAGTCTTCAGTTAGTCTGTGCCCTTGTGGGAGGATCCAGGCCCATTCCCTCTCTCTGGGACTGTCTCAGAGGACAACAGACTGGGGCAGGATTGGCAGCTGACCTGTCCTCATCAGGCTGACTGAGGACCAACCCTTTCGGATAGGATATTCCTGCTTGCCAGACCAGGAAGGAAGGGGTGAAGGTAATGGCCTCCTCTAGGGGTCCTAGTCACTGTGGCGACTGTTTACCTGAATCTCCTTCATCTCACCTCCTTCCCCCACCCTCTCAGGTAACACCACACTGTGAATAAGACCTGCAGGGGACAGGAGGTGGTCTGTGTGCTGTCACCCCAGAGCAAGGGAAGCTCCCTGTTGCCTGGGGTGTTCTGAGGCTCGTACTTCAAGGAAATCAGGAAGTGGGTTTTTGCTTAACTTACACTGGTTTAAGCCTTTACTATGAGAGGAACTACAAGAATGTGACGGGAAGGACATTAGGTGGTGCCTGAAACAGCAGTGTCCACTGCAGTATTTCAGAAGGTGGACAACAGGCTCCCTTTCACCAGGGCAGGATGTGAACCACAACCACTAGGCAGTGTGACAGACATGATACACTTGGCCTCTGCAACCACACAGAAGGTGCAAAGGACCCCTGGGCACCGGGCTCTTTTTGAGGCTACTGGCCTTGGAAATGGCCTTGAAAAATTATTCTAGGGTAACAATCCCAAGTCTTAAGACAGTCCACTCCAATGGGCATAGCCTATAGGGCTCTCCCACATCTTTTTTTTTTTTTTAAGATTAGGAAAAATAGTTTATTGAGAAAGTAAATGGAAGAGAGAGAGGAGGGAATCCACCTCCCCAAGATGAGGGAGGGGGCCAGAGCTTAAAGAAAAGTATCACAGCCTGGGCGCAGTGGCTCAAGTTTATAATCCCAGCACTTTGGGAGGCTGAGACGAGAGGATTGCCTGAGCTTAGGGGTTCAATTCCAGCTTGGGCAACATGGTGAGACCTCGTCTCTACAATAAATTAAAAAAAAAAAATAGCTGGGCATGGTAGTGCACGCCTATAGTTCCAGCTACTTGGAAGGCTGAGGCAGAAGGATCACCTCAGCCCAGCAGGCAGAGGCTGTGATGGCCGTTCCACTGTACTCTAGCCTGGGCCACAGAGTAAGACTCTGACTCAAAAAAAAAAAGAAAGAAAAGAAAAATAAAAGCATGGCCCTCTCCCACATCTTAATCTCACAAATATTTGTTGTGTCTAGCTTTGCTTCCCAAACAATTGCATGCCCCACTAAACAACCACCTTTTCTGAAAGCCAGTAGACAGCACATCTATTCAGGAGTCACAGGGAATCCACTGGTAACATTAGTGTTGAAAAAGGAGCAAGGGCCACCAACTCACAGTCCAGCTATGCTGTTTCAGGTTCTTAGTTATGTGCTCTCACACATAACTAAGTGGGGTGGGCAGGACAGATGACTGGAACAATGTCCAAACTGCTAATGAGCATGTGGCAGGCTCTACCTCTCCTCTCACCTACCATGCGCAGCAGTTCTGGAAGGCAGAAGAGGAAAGGATGGAGGGCGGGACAGTCCTCAAAGTGAAGGCCCCGAGCCCTGGTTCCAGCCTCTGGTTCCCAGACCACTGCCGCTGGCTACAGCTGCGGGCTTCAGGCTGCTTCCCGAGCTTAGCCCAGTGCTCTCCGCCTCTTCCTTTGGGAATCCTGGGCACCAGTTTGAGAATCACCAGGCACGCAGACTATTTCCTCAACCATTGAAAAAAGGGGGTAGAGGGGCACACAACCACCCACCGGGCACCATGCCCACTACCGGGGAGAGAGGGCTTGCTAAAGCCCAAACCTTGCCTGCACACAATTTACTTATGTAGACAATCCTCACATGTACCCCACAACTAAATAAAATAAAAGAATAAAATAAAATAACATGGAGTAGAGATAGGAGCAATAGGGATAAGACCGCCTCCCAGGGCTGAATGAGGATGAAAGAGAATAAGCGACTTCTCCTAACACAGTGCCTGGCACAAAGAGGTGGTCAACACCTACGTTTCTTAAAATGTCATCTTACGATGGCATCCCAGGACTTCCTGAATGCACCTGATCAAGAGAAAGTCTTCTTCAGGGTAACCATCTTAACTTCAGGGATTCTCAGATTCAAAGGCTCCTCCCTAAGCAGACAGGTGTGTGAGGCACAGGAGACCAGCTCTGCCACTAGACGGAAGAATTGTCTTTTCCTGTCAGCCTTTGGGGTACTCAGTCCATGAGAAAGGAGCTTCTAATACTTTCGGAGGGAAATTCCACACATAGGGCAATATGGCTCTCCCTTTTCACAGGAGCAGTCCTCTAGCCCCACCCCAAATTAGAGGTTTCAGATGGATTATAATGTGCCAGAAACCAGAAACTGCCAGAAGATATTTGTAACAAAGCTGCCAATATTCCAAGCCTTTTCGCTTTTCCTCCCCAGGAGAAAAAAGGCGCATAAGAAACAACTGGCCCATGGACCTCAGCATCACCTGAACATCAAGATACACTGAGAACATTCCAGAGAGTCCTACAAAGGGTCTTATGAGCTGCAGTTCACTGAGTGGCTTCTGCCCACAGGGAGAAAGGAGGGCTTCTGGTCCCTTCTAAGGGGAAAGATCATTGTTATAGGAGACAAGGCTGGGAGAAGGAGCAGGCTGAACTCAACATCCAGCTTTTGCGTGACTACAAAAGTCTGTGCGTGTCTTGCTGAGGATGCCCATGGGCAGCAGTCCAGCGAGGATGGACGGAATGTGAGGACAGGAGGGGAGCCTGGGTGCAGGCGCTGGGGCTCTCAGACAGCCAAAGGACCCCACACGCAGGGCCTGTTCTCAGGGTCCTCCAGGCTGCCAGACGACAAGCGCCGGCGCTGGGTGTTCCGACGACTGACAGCATTGTCATCAGCCTGCCAGGTACCTGGGGAAGAGAAAGTGAAGGTTACAGGGGCCAAAGACCTTTGGCCAGGTCCAGATGGTGTCTTCAGCAGGGCAGCCTGGGAGTTCAGCACAGACGTTAGCAGGATGCATGTCACCTGAAACTCCTATGAGGGTGCAAGCCACAGCGCACGCATGAGAGAAAAAACAGAGAGAAGCAGGTGCCAACAGGTGCAGGGGCTGCTCCTGTCTCTCTAGGCTAGGTACAGTCATTGCCACTGTAGCCTGGGACAGAGAGGGACATAAAAGATGTTCCTTGTTTTGTGAACATACCCTAGGATACACTTTTTTGGGGCTTTTTTAGTAAACATATTTTTTATTATAAAATTGTGGGGTACAGTTAAGGGTTAGGTATACAAATGTGCATCGTTCAGGCACCCTTGTTAATAAGGGGTGTCTCCCCATCCCAGGATACACTTTTGTATCTTAATTACTTGGTTTTGAAGTTTGCCTATATGTTATGATGGACAGAGAAAAGGAAATTGGGCCTTGCTGAGCTATTTTCATCAGGGCAGCAAGAGGTGGAAGGGAGCAAGAAAAACAAGTTTGTTCAGGCCCAAAGTGTCAGTGTTTTCTGTGGGAGCCCAGGTGGGGCAAGAAGGGGCTGGCCACTCAGCAGGGTGCCTGGGGACGGAAGGCATCCCCAGGAAGGACAGTGTGAGGCTCCAGCATCCTCTCCCCCACACCTCCTTCTGCACCAAGCAGCAGGCTGAGGTCTGGTATCAGCGGTGCCATCAGCCCAGTAGACAGTAGCCCGACAGGCTGGAGTTCCCACAGGTACCAGCCATCACTAAATGCATCCTCCTTCCCCAAATCTGCTGCTGCCCCCTGCATGAGGAATGCTACCTACCTGTGCTGGAAACACAGCCTTGGTGCTTCTCTCTCCTTTGTGCCCCGCAGCCAACCCTCCACCACCTCCTGTTTGCTCACTTCCTAGTCACGTTGTGATTAAACATGCGGTCATGCCAAACTGGGTTTCACTCCCAGTTTACAACGTACTGACTGCGTGATCTTGGGCACGTCAATTTACTTTAATCCTTGGTTTTCGCACCAAGTGGGAGATGAGTACTTACCTCACAGCTTGCTATAAGGACTAAACAAGATACCCTGCCTCCTAGAATAGACTGTGCTCAGTCAAGAGCCTCCCCCAAGGATCCTTCAGGCCATCCCTCTCCCTGGACCTGCTCTTCCTCTCCAGTCCACAGGTTGGCTTCCTCCAGGTCCTTCCCTCCAGTGGAGCTGGAGAGCTCCTGCTGAAAAGTCAGCACCTTTGCCACCTCACACTCAGCCTGAAGCCCTGGCTCCCTGGGTTTATGGAAGGCACGTTGTCCTCTTGCCCCCATGGGCCTCCTGAGCCATGCCCTCCTCTCACACACAAGGCACCTGCAGGCTGGATGAGGCCAGCGTGCTTCTGAGTGCTCCCTGCACCCTGAACTGCCCCTCCACTCCCAACACTGCAGACAAGCTAAACCCTTGAACTCCTCCATCAGACCATAATATAAGCTCCTTCTGGGCAGGGCTGTGGCCTCTTCACTGTGGCACCTTGGAGCCCGGTGCAGTGCCTGACCCATTAGAGGACTTGTTCAGTGGGTAGGGCCAACCAGCTGCAGAGTGGCCCTGAGGTTGAGGGAGGTCACTCACAAGTGTCCTCAAGTAAGGCCAGCCCAGGACACGAACTCTTTAATGGCACTAGGAGTAAGCAGATATAAACAGCTTTTTTTCCCCACAGATATGCTCCTGTGACTGATACATCCTAAGGTTCTCATAATAGACAATGGTGGACCCCAGGGGAAAAGCAGGTAGAATGAGAAACAGGAGAGTCTTAGATATCTTTCACATCAACATGAATGTGGGATCTTTACTCCCTGGGGGTACTAGAGCCCGTGACATGAGTCAGGGTGCTTTTTGCCCTCTAAAGGCAGCATTAAGTGTCTAAGTGTGGCAGGATAAATATAAGGCAATATTGCCTTTTAAGTAAGAAACCCCAAATAAAATGAGCTGTTTGTTCATTTATATAATTGGGTAGATCTCATACCTATTCCTCAATGTTTATGGGGCAGGACTCCGGAACTGCGGCTGTTCAGTAGGAAAGACCAAAAGCAAATGGTAAACGAGAGAGAAGACACATGCATGCACAAAATAAAGACAGCAGCAGCAATGTCACCACTACCACCACCACTGCCGCCGCCGCCACCAGCACACCATGGAACCCTGGACTGAGAGGCTGCCCAGAGAACTGTCCTGACTCTGAATTCACAGGAGTTCTTGATACAAATTTCCCCATTCTAGCAGCCTTAGCCAGGGCTGAAAATCAGTTCCTAGTAGAAGAGACTCAAGACTTAGGTCTGAAGTTTCTGTCCTCCCTGGCTTCCTGGCACATTCTGGTGAGGGGAGGTTCAGCACTCTCCCTTGTAACAGACTCTGAAGGGCTCAGCAAAACCTTGCTGTCACTCTCTTCCTCAGCCTCATTCAGACAGTGAGCCTGCTTGCAGAAGTGAGCCCAGGATGCTGAAGAGGGCTTCCGGAACAAGTGTCACCATTTTGTCTGGCCAAATTCATGCACCTCCAGCCAGAAGATAAAGCTTAGCGATTTAAAAATCCTTGGAGGGAGATGGATAAAGGTGCCTTCCATTCAATTCCCGCTTTGGGAAATCAGAAATGGGAGAGTGAAGAGACCTCTAGAGGTAGACTTGGGGAGCACATTTAGGGAAATTTTTTCCTGCTTCTACCAAGTCACTAATTAAATGGAAGTGCTACAGTTGCTCAGTTGTCTTTGTACAGTTTCTCTCCAGGGGATAGAGAAACTTAATTTGGATTTTTCCTTAATGTACATGAAGTGCAAACTTCCCTAGTAGTATTTTAATCTTGGGTTATGAGATCTTCCAAAGAGAGAAGAGAACTGAATTTCAGGTCTCCATGAGTATTTTTAGGTTTCACTGGATATGCCCACTCCTGTGCCATGCAATCACTTAAAAATTGTATTTCAGTTGGGCTCAATGGCTCAGCCTGTAACCCCAGCACTTTGGGAGGCTGGGGCGAGTGGACTGCCTGAGCCTGCGGGCTCGTGACCAGGCTGGGCAACTTGGCAAGACCTCGTCTCTACAATAAATACAAACATTAGCTGGGTTTGGTAGCCTATAGTTCCGGCTACTTGGAAGACTGAGGCGGAGGGATCGCCTGAGTCCAGCAGGTAGACACTGGGGTGGCCGTGAGTGTGCCACTGCACTCCAGCCTGGGCGATGGAATGAGACTCCAACTCAAAAAAAAAAAAAAAAAAAAAATTGTATTTCCATTAAAAACTCCCAATTATCTTTGTCTCTTCTCATGACATACACTACCCAGAGCCTGTTCATAGAATAATGACTTACCCCTGATCACTATCCTGCCACCTGTGTGGTATTTCACCAAATTCCCTGTAGTCACATCAACTTAGTGTGGCCTCACACTTCTAATCTTACTACCTGTCATACCCATTGACTGAGATCTCCCCCTTTGAGAACCTTTCAAAAACAATCTCAGAACATCTTTCCCCCCAGGGAAAGACCAAAAATTCACCCTTGGTCTTAGGGCCTAGGAAGACCCAGAAGCTTCTTGCAGGGGAGGGGCTGGAATAACACAAGTGCCTCTCTACCCAGTGTGCTAGAGGGGTGAGGGTGGGAACCAGCACAGCTGTCAGTCCTCGCCACTAGCTGGGTCACCTGGCAGAGCATGTGTGAACACAGGATGCTCCCCACTGTCTTCTCATTGGCCCTCTGTAAAGGGAGTGGCACCCAATTGGAGAGGGAAACAGACTCAGGCAGGGACCAGCTGCGTGAGCAGCCATCTGAGTGGAGGAGAGAGCGGGCCACAGGAACAGTGAAGAGCCAAGCCAGCCTGCGGGTATCTCGGTTGCAGGGTGGAAACCTGAACTTACAGTGGAGCATGAAGAGACTTACTGTTCCTGGGACCAAATTGGATATTCCTGGCTTTACCCCAGCAGGTACCTCCAGAGAGTTCCCCAGCACTTTGGTGCCACTGTGGTGCTACTAGCAGAGCCAGAGAAGCATTTTTCCAAGACAGCAGATGTGCTTTCCCCTCTTGGGTAAAGGGTCTCAAGACCTCTGGTGAGGATACATAGGGACACTCTCAGAGCTTATATCTGAGTTTCTCTCCTGACAGCCATCACAGGCATTTGATTTCATGACTGGCCCAAACTGTGAACCCAGTACCCTCTCAAAACAGCTGGTTCCAGAAATCACCATAAGGAACCCTAGGGTTGTTTTCTTCCTTCCAGTTCTTACTCCCCTCCCACAATCCCATAAGTGGAATCAATATCAACAAGCAGCTTGGCCAGAGGGAGTTAGGAAGAGGAGGAAGCAGAACGAATAAGCTCAATTTTCACCAGCATTGTTGGCTAAAGCAATTCCCAGCAGCTCCCTCTGCCAAAAAATAGGGGTGGGTGGGGGAGCCCCTTGAGGGAGGCAAAAATATAGATTTCTCTCCTGAAGTCCAGCAAGAGAATGGCCAGTATAGAGCTGCCACAGACACAGGGCAGAGCTAGGGCAGAGATACCATCTTCACCCAAGTATTGACCAAAGATGCCAATTAAAAACAAATCATTCCCATAATCCTTGCCACAGAAGCATTCCCATTTTTGTTGAACAGAAATTGATATAGTATCACCAGAATTTTTATTGGAAAATCTCAGTATACTGAATATAGGCCCTAGCCTATTAGAAATGGGAACCTTGCTCATAGCCCTAAGCAAGAGCCTCTCAGGTGTGCGCACGCCCAGTAAGCTTGGAATCCGAAGCATAGGCAAGGAGGACAGTGTTGGCACGGTGTGAACATGAACTTTCACACCACATCTGGAGAACAGAAATGAGCTTAGAAAATAAACAAACCAGACAGACAGATTTACATTTGGCAAAATGATATGAAACACAAATGGACAAACAGAAGCCAGGTCAGGAGTGGGAAGGCAGGGAGTGAGGTGGACCCTGGGCCCCAGCAGCTCCAGTCCAGGCCTAGCTGGCAGGAGGCTGACCCCATGGTCGACACTCTCTCCTCTACACTCAGGCAGGAAGGGGGCTTCCCGGGGCCTGTGCAGGAGAAGCGGGTGAACTGTTATTGCCTCTTTTGGCCTCACTGAAGATTAAGAGACCCAGGTATTATCTTTGGGACAAACTAAACAGAAAATGACTTTAAAGCCCTTTGAAAGGCTAGAGAAAGTGACTCTCGTGAATTCCAGCTTCCCCTGCCACAAGCTTGTGTAGGGCCAGAGCGTGCTGGGACCGTGTCTTGCACAGGCTGATGGAGAGTGGCAACCACAGGAGGTCTTGTGGCTCCAACACCTCCAGCCACTTCGCTGAGCGAGTAAAGCACTGGACCCATGATGTGGCTGTTCTGAAGCTGAAATAAATCTTCATTCAGGGAATGTTTAGGAGGATTCAAACAACACAATGTGAAGGACAATCTCTGTAGTGAAACCAGGAGGGGACATTAGACCAAGTCCACTTGGACAAGACTTAGCTTTTAGAAAAGTGTTTCGGCCAAGGCGAGAGTCCGCGGGTTTGAGACTAGCCCAGGCAACTTCGTGAGCCTGCATCTCTACAGTAAATAAAAAAATTAGCTGGGCAGTGGTAGCATACACCTGTAGTTCCAGCTACTTGGAAGACTGAGGTGGAAGGATCGCCAGAGCCCAGCAGGTTGACACTGGGGTGGCCATGAGTGTGCCACTGCACTCCAGCCTGGGCGATGGAGGGAGACTCCAACTCAAAAAAAAAGAAAAGTGTTTCTTGGAGACCTTGAATGAGCACGTGGAGTAGAAAGAGGTCAGTGCTCAAAGTGTGATTAACATGGTCCTTTGTAAGAAATTATCCTAGATTCGGGCTGTTAGAATCATGCGAGGGAATAAGGGGCACATTGACAACCTGATTGAGTTTTAAGTAGGGGTTCCAGGGAGCAAAGTCACCCTTGACCCCTGACTTCTCCTTTGGGACCCAAATCTCATGTGTACAATGCAACTGGTAACCTAAAGCTCACTGGATCACCAAGCCATTCCCTGGCCCATCAAATACTGGCTTGTACATTCCTCTCTGATCCTAATGGAAACCTGTTTCTTCTGAGGAGCTATGACTTCCCTCTTAAAGGGCTCAGTCCATCTTTCCAAGACTTCGTAGAAAGGTAGTGTTTCTGTTAAAACTTCCTGTTGATAAAAACAAGACCAGGCCACCTGCAAGGTCGTAATGGAGATAGGAGGGTGGGACTAAGCCAAATCATAAGGAGAGGAAGCTTTGTTTCTATCTTTCTATCCTAATATTCTCACCCAGAGGAGGGGCTGCTCTTTGCAAAAAGCTCAGGGACTCTCCTGAGGCCTTCTCACTTCCTTTCAGCATCTGGTCTCCACACTTAGCACACCCCAGGCCTTCTTGGCAGGAACTGCAGGGCAGGAGATGGGTGTACCAGGGTGAGAGCAGGGGTAAGAGCAGAGGGATGTCTCCCACCAAGTTCATGTTCAGCAGACTGCCACTCACCGGGTAAGCAGACCTCAGAGCACAGCTTATTGTCCAGTGCTTTCACGCTTGCGATGTCAAAGTCATTGTTATTGTCACACTCCATACCTAGAAATGCGCATGTCCTCTGGCCTGTAACGGAGTTAATGCAGTTAGAAAGGGGCTGGCTATCTCTGCTTTGCTGTCCTTAAAATAAAATTCTTAAGGATGGAGACGAAAAAAATCAAATCATATGTTAAAAAAAAAACACAGTAATTAAGTGGGTAAAGAGTGGACAAAAAAAGGAATCAAATTGTGTGGGCATGTCTGTGTTCTGGTGCTATTCTGCTCTGTTTCCCTGTAGCCCCTTTCCATCTGCTGCTCCCCATAAAGTCAGATCGCTGGGGAGGGCTGTGGGACACAGGCTCCACTGAGAACACTACAGTGAGCAGAGCCTGGTGGATCTAGAGGAAGCCAGTGGGGAAGTCTCCCTGCTCATGCCTGTGTCTGTCTCAGGTGTGAGTTGGGTGTGTTTATGACCACAAGGCTCTGTAAAATGATAAATACATAAAACAACAACGAAAGGTCTTAGGTTCCATAATTTTGCATATCAAATCAGAATGGTCACATTCACAAAATTATGATTTCTTTTCCTATGAGACCTGAGTTGTTATTTTGAGTATGTTTTAAGTGGCTGATCAGAGACCTACAGACATGTAAGAGGGAAAGGGATAAGTTTTAGAAGCTATTTGTCAAGCTCCCCTCTTTTTATTTTGTGAAAGGGAGACAAGAAAATATAAATCTACTGCATGGGCTGAAGAACATCATGTGAAACCACCAGGCCACGCTGTATATTTTAGAAGCAAATATTCTATGGGAGAAACAATCACAAAAGGTAACTGGAACCTTAAGCACTAAAATCATCAACGGAGTCCAAATTCCTTGGGCTGATGTTCGAGAGCTAACAGAGGCCCAGCCTCCGCGGCCACCCTCTCCTGTGGGCTCCTTAACCAGGCAGGAGCTTTCAAGTCTGCATGCACACCCCTGACACTCCCCAAGCGATGGCCAGCGCTAAAGCAGAAGCAACTAGGATGACATCTGCTGGCACGTCTGCGTCCAGGCTGGGGCACACGTGTGCTCTGGAGGCTCCCCTGCGGGGGGCACCTCAGAGCAGTGGAGGGCAGAGTCGGGCTCCTGGAACATGTGGTGTTCCCTGGTAAGGGGTGACTTTCCTGCCCTCCTCCTTCCTCCTGCTTCCTTGCCCTGTAGGCCATTCCTTCTCTTCAAGCCTTACTAGAAACAAAATGCCTCCAACTGCTATAATTGAGGGCTGAATTATGGTAAAGAGAATCATTACAATAGCCTAGTTGCCTAAAGCTGAGCTGCTCAAGAAGCTTGGATCTGTTTCCTTGACCACAGTTTTAATGTGTCTGCTGGCTCACAGTCACATCGACTATTTTCCTCACTAAAGCGAAACCAGACCAGCTGCCAAGTAGTCCTTCCTCCCCAGTGGAAGAAACTGCTACTGCTGCTCAGAGTTGGGAGCTGCCGGAGCAGCTCTGTGGGGCCACTGCAGAGTTGCAGCAGGGAGGCTGGCGGTGGGAGTTGCCCAGGAAGCTTCAAATCAACTCAAGGTAAATGTGGAACTACATGTATCTTCTGCAGCATCCTCACACTGGCATCCTCGGCTCTGAGTCCCAGAAAGAGCTGGGAAAGTCACTGAGGTCACTGATGTCCGGCTGGCTTTCATATACCATCAAAAAGACCAACTTTCTTCCAATTGCTCCACAACTGGGCACTGCTACCCAGTCATACTGGTACCCCTTTCTCTGCCCCTTAAAGACTATTTAGGGCTATATAAGAAGGGGGCAAAGGACCAGGTCTTTTACCATCTTCTTGTGTGGGAGATCCATCTTCTTCCTCTATAACATCATTTCCCTAGGACAGAAGGAAAGTCCAATGAGTCTATAAAGCAGCAAAATGATTAAATGGATCAGTTGAAGACAGAACTGATCATCCTAACAGTATCTCACTCTGGTGCCTACATCAATAGCATATATTTCCCATCCCATTTATTATGCCTAGGAGGCTGAGTAGAGGCTGATTTTGCTTGATGAGGCACAATTGGCCTACAGGGACTAGGTCTGAGCCACATTACCTAGAGTGCTGTCAGGAATACCCTTGTAAAAGTTATTAAAGGAGAGAGCAAATTGTGAGACATAAAACTTTCAGAAATCCCTTAGGATCCCAAGCCCTATCCAGATACTCCCTTGAGAGCATCTGGCTCAAGCAGAATTCTAGTGCCCTCACTGTGAGCTGCATTCCATCGCACTTCATGCACACTGAAGTCAGGGTACTTCCCACACTGAGCTGCGGTCTTGTCTGCTCACTGGATGGGGCTCCTAAATGGGAGCAGTGGGTGGGGCAGGTAGAAACCTCAGGTCTTCGTGTGCCCCAGTGCCAGGGAGCACCTGTGACACAGTCCCTCTGTGTAAATCCTCACTAGAGGAATGAAGGACAACACATTCTCAAGGTCCAGGGACTGGCACAGAAAGTTCCCTCTTGAATTCTCTGCACACCGAATCACATGGAACCAGTGCCCCCTGCTCCCCGAGAGCCCACAGGCCAGTGTGCGGTTGCTCTCATCTCCACCCACACTGCACTTCTGGCTGATCTAGGCATGCCCTGCCGAAGCCTTCTTCAGCACAGCCTCCCGCCCTGTCCCTATTGGCTTCCCCAGCCAAGGCTAGAAGTTCCTCTGGCTGTGGGAAGGGGCACCACTGTCTGTCATCGGGGTTACCTCTGCATCCTGCTCTCCAGCTGGGAGGTCAGCAAAGTTGCTATCTGGAGACTCAGCAGGAAGTCCCTGCAAAAGAGCAATAAAGACCAAGGGCAGTTATTGCAGGCTCTCCTATCAAGTTCACATGACAGCAAACCCAAACCCAAGTCTTCAGTACAACTTTGGTGCCAAACAGAAAGCTCAGATCTGAGGGAATCCCTGGTTGTCTGTGGCACTCCTTTTGACACTTTGGGGGGCTTTGCTGCCATGCCTGGTAGACCTCTGATTAAGTTACATGTGTACAAAGTATAGAGGAGCCCGGGCGGTTCCTGCGCCCTTCCCTTACCTCTCCTTCTTCTTCATCCGAGGGGGCCCTGCTGGCAGCCCGGGGGGAAGGGAGAGGGTCTCCCTCCTCTTCAGTGCCAGGGGCAATGTAGGAGCCGGACATGGAGGAGACGGTGTCAGTGCTGATCTGGGAGGATGCCATGGACATGACAGACTGGGCCAGACTGCTGCTGGCAGGGCCTTTGGAGACAGGGGTTGGAGAAAGGAGCCTGGAGGTCAGGCAGAGCTTGTGCAAGCTTTCTGAGGAGCAGAGCCCCCTCCCTGCACTCAGGCAGTGATAAGTACAATGGCCTTATCTTGCCCTCCGCTAAAAAAGACTTGAGATTTAAGGTATTCTAAGATTCTGCCACTTTACATTTTATAGTGCAGAACTCAACCTCAAAAACCAGATTTGCTTTTGTCTGTCATAATATTAAAGGAAGCCTCATGATGGCAGGACTAGGACTAAGAGAACCCTTTCTACCCTAGCTATAGGCAAGCTTCTTGTCCCACTGTCCCATGGTAGGAGAAGAAATCCCCTTCCCTCTCAAGCTGGGACGTCTTTAGTCACGCAGCTCAGGCATTAGTTTGCTGCTCCCAAGTCCCTTCCCAGAGGAAACACCAGGGTAGCTGTGGATTAGGTTAATGAGGACGGACATGCTGCCACTCCCTACTTCCTCATGTACCTTCTGGGGAGGAAATCGTGGATGAGAGAGGTGTTCCTGTGCAAGATGACTGGTCGATAGCTCCAGATGACGACAAGGTGAGATTCTCACTTTCTGGAGTCACACCACATTCCTGGGGGTTGTGGGGAGCACATAGGGCAGGGAGTTAAGTGCAAATCAGCTGTGCTGGAGAAAAGGGGTAAGGGCAGGGGGCCTGGGTAGGGATGAGGAGGAAAGGGCCACTGAAAGGGACTGAGACACATGCCAAGGACATGGTTTCTCTTCTGTCCTCATTTCTCAGCCTAGGCCTGGAATGAGTGTCTCCCAGGGGAGGTGCAAACTTCACTCAGCACCTCCTGCCTGAGGCACAGCATCTGCTGGGGCCACACAAAGACTGCAGCTCAGATAACACAGGTCATCCAGCAGCTGTGACATGGGGACACCCCAGGTTTCCCCAGGATTATGCAAAGAATACAAAACCAGCAGAAGCCTCCCTGCTTGCAGCTTATCTCCACGTGGATGCCCGGTTAGCTCCAGCTCAGTTGATCTAACACAGGGTACTGCCTTGGCTCCCCAGCCTGCTGCTCCTCCCACACCCCACCCTGATCCTGACCCCCCACCTGCCAGGCACCTGGACACACAGCATCACCCATCCCAGGCGGATGCAGAGTTCTACTGACTGTATCTCCATAATCCCTGCTCGTTCTTCCAGGTGGTCTTCTTTTGTCCTGAGTTCAGACATTCTCTCTAGTCCAGGCTACTGAAGCCCCTCTCCTGTCTAGCCCAGGTTGCACCCTGCTGTCATAAAGAAGCAAAGCTCTCAACGGGCTCCGTGGCTCAGCCTGTAATCCCGCGCCTTTGGGAGGCTGAGGTGAGTGGATTGCCTGAGCCCGCGGGTTCGAGACCCGCCTGGGCAGGCGAGAACTCATCTCTACAATAAAATAAAAAAATTAGCCGGGCGTGGTAGCGCGTGCCTGTAATTCCAGCTACTTGGAAGGCTGAGGCAGAAGGATCGCCGTTGCCCAGCAGGTCGAGGCTGCGGTGGCCGGGAGCGGCCACTGCACTCCAGTCTGGGCGACAGAGTGAGACTCCAACTCAAAAAAAAAAAAAAAGAAGCAAAGCTCTCACTATATCACTGGTCTGCTCCAAGTCCCACTTCCTGCTCCAGGCCTTTGCGTGCACCATGCCCTTCACCTGGACGTTTCTCTTGCCTTTCCCTTCAGGTCTCCTCTGTAACACGTTTTCTGATTTCCTCAACTTATAATAATCTTATCCATTTCTGCCACAGCACTTTATTGTCCCTGTTTTAGGCGTGCTTCTTTTCTGTAGTTAAAATTCATTCATTTAAAATTCACTCAACAAGCTGGTGGCTCAGCCTGCAAAGGCCGCGCCTTTGGGAGGCTGAGGTGAGTGGATTGCCTGAGCCTGCGGGTTCGAGACACGCCTGGGCAACTTGGCGAGACCTCATCTCTACAATAAATCAAAAAATCAGCCGGGCGTGGTAGCGCACGCCTGTAATTCCGGCTACTCAGAAGGCTGAGGCGGAAGGATCGCCGGAGCCCAGCAGGTCGAGGCTGCGGGGGCTAGGAGTGGCCACTGCACTCCAGTCTGGGCGACAGAGTGAGACTCCAACTCAAAAAAAATAAAATAAAATAAAATAAAATTTCACTCAACAAGCTGGGCTTAGTGGCTCAGCCTGTAAACCCACACTTTGGGAGGCTGAAGTGAGTGGATTGCCTGAGCCCGCGGGTTCGAGACCCGCCTAGGCAACTTGGTGAGACCTCATCTCTACAATAAATTAAAAAATCAGCTGGGCGTGGCAGCGCGTGCCTGTAGTTCCAGCTACTTGGAAGGCTGAGGTGGAAGGATCACCAGAGCCCAGCAGGTCGAGGCTGCAGTGGCCAGGAGCAGCCACTGCACTCCAGTCTGGGCGACAGAGTGAGACTCCAACTCTAAATAAATAAATAAATAAATAAAAATAAAAAATAAAATTCACTCAACAAACACTGAGCAACAACAATGTGCCAGGCACGGTGCTATTCTTTGTGTACATGTCCTGTCCCAGCTAGACCTGGGCTTCTAAGAGCAGGGATCACTTTATTTCCTTCCTGTGCCCTGCTGTACCTACAGTTCAGTGCCTTACACAGAGGAGATGTATAATAAACCTCTGTTAAGTAAAGTCTCTCAGGGATGCACAGTATAGAAAATTTCAGGTCTCTTCTACTTCACCACAAGGGTCTCCTAGCACTCCATCCCACCAGGGCTTTTCCCTTGCTGTTCCCAGGCCTAGAGCCCTCTCTCCTCATATGTCTGCATAGCTTGCTCTCTCACCTCCCTTGATCTCTGCTCCTGGACTGTTTTTAAAAAATGGCACCCCCACTTCTAGTGTTGACATTCCCTTCCCCCTTGTCTGACATGCTGATCCATAGCACCATCTGACACACATGCATTTTTTTGCTTATTGTCTTTTGTGTCCAGCCCCTCACCCCAGTTGGCAAGAATATAAGTACTACAAGGGCACAGCTTTTGTAGTTCCTAGTTAATATCCTCACAGCATACAGCAGAGTACCTGGTAAATAATGCAGGCTCCATACATTGTTGAATGAATGAATCTAATAAAAACTTTGCTGCTACCTCAAAGAGTGTTGAAAAGGTGTTTGATGAATGACTGAAAGCAGAAGAACAAGAAGAGCCATGCAGGTAGGAGAAAAGTCCCTGGAGTCCAACACCTAGGAAGGGGAGAAGAATATAATGACCTCTCCGAGATGCTGAACTGATGGTCTCTGAGAGAGCTGTGTCTCTGACTCGCTGCAGGAACGCTCATCTTCCTCTTCATGCAACACGGAAGAGTTTTGAGAAATGGATCTACAAAAGTACAAAGGGAAAAGCAACTGTATCCAATATCCATTTAAAGAACAAGGCTTGGCCTGGCTTATGAACCGGATCTCACAGAAAGAGGACTACCATAAGAAGCTGTTGTAAGGGAAACCCCAATCTTTTTGTTTGTTTGTTTTTTGAGTTAGGTTCTCGCTATGGTGCCCAGGCTGGACTTGAACTCCTGGGTTCAACTGATCCTTCTGCCTCAGCCTCCCAAGTAGCGGGGACTACCACTTCAGCTTGCAAGAAACCCAACTCTTAAGCAGGACTAGGGAGGTGGGAAAGAGCAACAAGGAGGGACAGAGACATCTTCTGGGTGCCAGAAGCTCTATGTTTTACCTTTAGCTCCTTCAGTGATTTGCTGTCTGAACTTGGGAAAAACTACTGACATTTACAGGACCCAAATATTTTCATCTGTAAAATATCCTCCTTTACTCTGTCATAGAAAACTTTGTCATGATTTGTGCCTAGTTGGATTTAAATGCTTAAGAGATAAGAGGTCGACCACGGTGGCTCATGCCTGTAATCCCAATACTTTGGGAGGCTGGAGGCGGGAGGGCTGCCAGAGCTCAGGGTTCAAGACTAGCCTCAGCAACTCAGCAAGACCTCGTCTCTACAATTAAAAAAAAATTAGCCAGGTGTGGTGGTGTGTACCTGTAGTTTCAGCTACTTAGAAGGTTGAAGCTGAAGGATCACCTGAGCCCAGCAGGTCGAGGCTGAGGTAGCCATGACTGTGCCACTGTACTTCAGCCTGGGTGACAGAGTGAAACTCTAACTCAAATGAATAGATAGATAGATAGATAGATGCTTAAGAGATACAGATTACAAGGTTCCTTCAGTCTTTGGACTAAGCAACACTCCAAGAGCCTGAATGTACCTGTCTACGTGCTCGACACTTTCTTCACTATGTCCTATTCCTTCCCCTTGCAGAAAAAGAACACATAAGAGATTTGTCTCATCTGAATTCTTCTAAATACCTATACCACCTTATTTTCATCTCTTAAGGGGTGGGATAACCTTTTCTGCAAGCAGCTCTGGGAATAGCCCAGAGAGTCTCCTCTGCTCTGGGTCCCCAGAATGTAAGCCAGCACCAATGAGGGTTGAAGCAGTTCATCAAGAATCCCAGGGGAACACTGTGGAACACTGGCTACTCACTTGGAGAGACTCTTTTTGAGTTTGAGTCCTTGGCTGCCGCAGTCAGACAGGCGGTCCAGAGGGGAGAGTGTCCTGACGGGGGGCAGATGACCATCGCTGCCATATGAAGGCAGCATTCCTGAGAGGTGGCCATCTCCAAGCACGTGAAGTGGAGGGACCGCTGGGGATGGGGTGAGGGGTCCATTGAGGGCCTCGAGAAGAGATACCACTTCATATCCTGGTGGAATATTCTCTGAGGACTAGGGGAATCAGAGATAGGTTGAAAAATCAATTAAGTCTTTTTTGTTTTATGGCATGATCATACTATTTATGCTACACTGAAAAAATGTTTTCTTTTACAACTGGTCGGGAGGTCTGGTAAGAAAAGCTTCTGTACTAGAGTCAGAGGAAAGATAAAATATCAAAGAACCACATTCTAGATCTTGCTTATAGATAAGCTTTTTCTTAATATGTGTTTTTTTTCCTGATTATAATAGAAATATATGGTCATTACAAGAAATTTAGGAAATTCTACAGAAAAGTAGAAGAAAAAAAAATCACCAGTCAAATCACCCAGAATAACAATTTTTGTTATCATTCTGGTATATCTTCTACTTATTTCATTGAACATTAATATTTTCCTATGTTTTTGAAACCTCTTCACATAGGTCCCCTGCTCATAGATTTCATAAGGTTGCTAATTATTCTACCAGTGCTGGGTATCTAGCTGTGTCCATCATGTCCTACTGTAAACAAATTTTGATGAACATCTTTGTATATGTCTTTTTCCTTGTCATTAAATTCTTAGATGAGGCCAGGCTTGGTGGCTCAGCCTGTAATCCCAGCAATTTGGGAGGCTGAGGCGAGTGGATTGCTTGAGCCTGCCGGTTCAAGACCAGTCCGGGAAACTTGGCAAGACCTTGTCTCTATAATAAATAAAAAATTAGCAGGGTGTGGTAGCACACGCCTGTAGTTCTGGCTACTTGGAAGGCTGAGGCAGAATGATCGCCGAAGCCTAGCCGTTTGAAGCAGGGTGGCAATAAGTATGCCACTGCACTCCAGCCTGGGCGACAGAGTGAGACTCCAACTCAAAAAAAAAAAAATTAAATTCTTAGATGCTAGATTATGAGGCATACATGTTTTTAAGGCTCTCAGTATCTACTGATGTTTTTTTTTTCAGTGCCTTTTCTAGTTATATTCCTATAAGCAACAGAGGATACCTATTTTGATTGCTTCCCTGCCAGCAGGGAGAATCTTAATTTTTTATTTTTTATTTTTATGTATTTATTTATTTATTTTGAGTTGGAGTCTCACTCTGTCGCCCAGACTGGAGTGCAGTGGCTGCTCCCGGCCACCGCAGCTTCGACATGCTGTGCTCCGGTGATCTTTCCACCTCAGCTTTCCAAGTAGCCGGAACTACAGGCGCGCGCTGCCACGCCCAGCTGATTTGTTAATTTATTGTAGAGATGAGGTCTCGCCAAACTGCCCAGGCGGGTCTCGAACCCGCGGGCTCAGGTAATCCACTCACCTCAGCCTCCCAAAGTGTGGGTTTACAGGTTGAGCCACCAAGCCCGGCTTGTTGAGTGAATTTTATTTTTATTTATTTATTTATTTTTTGAGTTGGAGTCTCTGTCACCCAGACTGGAGTGCAGTGGCCGGTCCCGGCCACTGCAGCCTCGACCTGCTGGGCTCCGGTGATCCTTCCAAGTAGCTGGAACTACAGGTGTGCGCTACCACGCCCGGCTCATTTTGATTGTATTGTAGAGATGAGGTCTCACCAATTTGCCCAGGCGGGTCTCCAACCCGCAGGCTCAGGCAATCCACTCACCTCAGCTTCCCAAAGGCGCGGGATTACAGGCTGAGCCATCAAGCACGCTTGGGAGAATCTTTAAAAAGGAAATCTTTTAAATTTGAAAGATGAAAAATGGTATCTCATTTTAATTTGCATATCACTGATTTTTTTTTTTTTTTTTTTAGTTGGAGTCTCACTCTGTCGCCCAGACTGGAGTGCAGTGGCCGCTCCTGGCCACCGCAGCCTTGACCTGCTGGGCTCCGACAATCCTTCCGCCTCAGCCTTCCAAGTAGCCGGAATTACAGGCATGCGCTACCACGCCCGGCTGATTTTTTGATTTATTGTAGAGATGAGGTCTTGCTGTCCAGGCGGGTCTTGAACCCATGGGCTCAGGCAATCCACTCACCTCCCAAAGGCGTGGGATTACAGGCTGAGCCACCGAGCCTGGTTACAATAAATTTAAAAATTAGCCAGGCATAGTGGTGCACACCTGTGGTTCCAGCTACTGGAAGTCACTGCACTCCAGCTTGAGCAGCAGAGTGAGATCCCAACTCAAAAATAATAATAATAAATGAGCTATGGCAAAAACATTGGTTTTTCCTCTGATATATATGTTGTAAATACTTTAAAAAATTTTTGTTGTTTGCTTTTTAAATTTTGGCTATATTTTAGACCTCTGAAATGCTAAACTTTTTATGTGGTAAATCTACAGATTTTTTTTTTTAATTTTTCCATTGCTTTCAAGCTTAGAGAGTCCTCGTCCATCCAAAGTCAACTAAATAATCATATATCATTTATTCTAGGTTTTTAATCTTTGTTTGGCTTGTTGTGCTTTTAATATAATAACTAGTTGCTCTAGCTGGAATTTATTTGCTACCTGATAAGGAAGAAAGAGCTAAACTATTTTTCCTCCATAAATAGCTAACAAATTATTCCAATACCATTTACTGAATAATAATCTCTCCCAATATGGGGTCAATCTAAACAGACAGTACCTGCTATTCTATAACTGCAAAGCTGTGAGGTTTCACCCTAATACTAGCACTTACACTATGAAACTGAGGTCAATTATTTTGTGTACTGGTTCCCAGGCACTGAAGGCATGAAATGGGGTAAAGAAAAACAGTTACTTTCTTCCAGGATTGAAATAAAGGTAGTAAATTGCATTCAAATCCAAAACAATCATCCCCTTGTTTTTGCTTGGAAGAGTTTGAGTTGGACCCCACTGGAGTGAAACCAAAGACAGATGGCTCTAGAAATAGTAAATATTAACTGGACATGCAGTTTTCAAGGAGGAAAGGGAGGTTTTAATGACTAGTATTCAATTTTATTCAATTTTCCCTTGCAGTATTGGTTGGTTTTAACACAACATGATCTCAGCCAGTCTATTAAATACTGTAGTGTACCTTGCTGCAGTGCCAGGTAAAGAATGATGAAAGGCTGGGTGCGGTGGTTCATGTCTGTAATCCCAGCACTTTGGGAAGTGGTGGCAAGAGTATTACCTGAGCCCACAGGCTTGAGACCAGCCTGGGCAACATGGCAAGACCTCGTCTCTACAATAAATCAAAAAATTAGCTGGGCATGGAGCTACTTGGAAGACTGAAGTGGAAGGACTGCTTGAACCCAGCAGGTAGAGGCTGTGGTGGCCGTGAGCATGCCAGTGCACTCCAGTCTGGGTGACAAAGTGAGACTCCAACTCAAAAAAAAAAAACAAACTAAAAAACAACAACAACAATAAAACAGTGATGAAAGGTAGAAAAAGTCAGCAAGGACACTACAAAGTATTTGCTTCAGAGAGGCTGTGGTTTTGAGCCCAACTTACAGAATGCTCTTCAGAGTCAGATGTCTGGGATGAGATGATGGGATTAAAGCTGGTTGGTGACAAGGGGCCCAATTTCTTCCTCATGGCTCGGATCTGAAGCAGTGCCCGGAAGGCTGTGAAGAAGAAAACAGGCTATCAGGACATCCTGATGTGGGATTAAAGATGAACAAGAGCCCAGAGAGAAACCATGATCCCTCCCGGCACTCATCAGTTTGCCAGACCCAGCAGCAGCATGTGCTTCCATGTTTAGTAAATGTCCTCTCAGTCCTCACTCCTGCCCGCCAGTCTCCCTGCTACTCTGGGGCTTACGCAGTCGACAGATGGGACAGTTGTTGGCCTGGTAGCGCAGGGTGTCTGCACAGGTGTTACAGAGGCAGAGGTGGCGACAGGGGAGAATCAAGGTGTCTCGGACATCTGAGAGACACACCACACACTCAGCACTGTTATCGCTCACTTCGTCCTCAGCCACCTGACCAGGGAGACAGAAATTTAGCCAATGACAAAGAGCCCTTCATGTCCCATACTCTATTTACAAGGCAGCTTGGCTGACAAGCGAAGACAAGTAATAAGAACAAAATCCACATTGACTTCAGACTTTGGAATTTACCCAGTGCTTTTCACATGCTTAATTCCACTGCTTCTGGAAATGTCTGTCTACACTCCTCCTATGGGGGCTCAGACATGTGTGAGCTAAAGGAACCTAGGGAACCTCACAGATAAAGAAGAAAGGGCAAGGACCCTGGCAGGAAACTGAATAGGAGGGTGCTATGCAGCAGAACAAATCCAAACCAGCCTATTTTTCTCATTTACAAAATGATATAAGCATGATAATCTGAAATGAGGAACAAGAACATACTCTTCTAGGACCTAACCGATTTTAGCGTTTGGTACACTAAATACCTAGATTCTGGCTTTACCAGAGAATTTCTCACTCCGTCTCCTGGAAAGAGTACATTTAGCATTCTGAATACAACTTACCTTAGAATCTTGTGTGTTGTACTTGTTTTCAATTCCATAGATCTCCTGAAGGAGGTAGCTGACCCCATCTACCTGAACAGCAAACAGAAATGTTCAAGGACAGGCTGACTCTGCTGAGACATGAGTGGGAACTCTCCCAGCTCCCACCTCCTTTGGTAACCACGGACTACGGATTCACAATGAAAAAAATCAAAGAACTAGACAAGTAAAGGATGCTTTTATTTACTTATGTTCTCTCTCTGAGAGAGGAAAGAAAATAAAATGTTTAATTCATCCACCATTTACACAACAGAGAACATAGAATTTCACAAATGCAACAATATTACTTGTACTACAGCTTACTATTATGGAATTAAGAAAAGCATAGACTAGATAAAGGATAGAAGAGTGTATATCAAAACATAAACATTAGCTATGTAATAAAATTAAAGTTCAGATATTATGCAAATGAAGGAATGGAAAAGGGAAAGAAAAAAAGTAGGAATGAGCAAGGAAAAGAGGAGAAAGGAAAAACGTAGCTGTAAAGGAAGAGAGTAAGACCTTGCAGGAAAGGCCAGTAGTGTATTCCCTTTCCAGGAACCCACCCCATTCCCAACAAGCAGCAAAATTACCCCTCTTGGACTTATTTCTTAACACCCCAATGCCAATGTCCACTCCCACTCCCACTAGCTTGGGCTATGCCAGTGCCTAAGGTGGCCCTGCCTGCCCTTGTTTCCTTTCAGAAGCCTACTACTCACTTCTGCTCCTCTGTTCTCAGAGATCCCACCTCCGAATTCCTAGCCTGTCTCTGATTTTATATCCCATTCTCCAGTTTGACAGTCTGTTGCTGATGCCCATCTAGCAACAGGAAAAACAAGTAAAATATTTTCCTTTTGCTACACTAGCCTTTCCATCTAATCCAGGCCTTTTGGAGAGCTAAGCCTTCCCCATGAGGCAACTTACCAAAACCTGGCCTGCCCAGGTAGTATCCTGGGCTCAGGATCTGTTTCCTTCTCTGCCTCTCTTAAAACTTGTTTTCACCTATCAATTACATTGAAAAGAACATTATCAACTAACTTATCCTGAGATATTACTGATTACTATGACCTCATTAAAAAAGGGGCAAGTGCTTAACCCAAAAGAATAAATAACATAGAATTTCAGATATCTATCACCTATCTACAGGGGGCTTTTCTTTGCATTTCAACAAAGGCCAACCCTGACTCACACTCCATTGTTCGACACCCTCCATAAGATGACCTACCCCTTCTTGCCAATGCCCCTGGCGTCACTCTCCTTCCCCCTCCATGACATCTCTTTCTACTTCTGCAAGAGTGGAAAGAAAACTGCTGGCACATGGTGGGGTGCAGGACTTCTAGCAGGCAAATGCATAAGGTGCTGATCATTCTGGAAGGAGGAGAATGGCCAGCAAACTTGGAAATTTAGAAAAGGAATGGTGGGATAAATCAAGCCAAAGGCTCTTATTACTTTGAATTGGTAATACTTTATTCCTTTTGCTTGCCATGTTTCTCACCCTGGCATTTTAAATAAAAAGAGTTCTCCCTAAACCTAATGTCAGGAGATAAATCTTGCACCTTCATTTCTCAAGTCCTTTGCTCAGATAATGGCTGCCTCAACATCAACAATTCTGGAACAATAAAGACACCAAAAATCAGTGTTCCTTTTGGGCCACCCAAGTAGTTAGTAATAGTCTGTAAACTCAAAAGCACTCCCTTCCCCACCCCCTTCTTTGATTAAAAAAAGAAAAGAGGGAAGAAAAGAAGAGATTTAGCAAAAGAGCTTAAAGAAAAAGAAAAAGAGGGAGGGAGAATAGGGACACTAACAGTCAGTGGTCAGCAAATACTTACTACTTGTTTCTGTTTGAGGGGTTTGACACAGAAAGTTCCATCTGTGTGCTGGAATGAAAATATGATAGTCATGAGCAGGAAGGGAAGATAATAAAACACCACAATATTCCTTTGTTACTTCTCTCAAAGACAGAAGTTCCCCCTTATCTGCAGTTTCACTTTCCATGGTTTCAGTTACCCGCAGTCCACCACGGTCTGAGAATATTATATACAGTAAGACATTTTGAGAGAGGTCACACTCACATAACTTTTATGACAGTATATTATTAAATGATTCTAGTTTATTATTATGTTGTTGATCTCTTACTGTGTCTAATTTATAAATTAAACTTTATCATAGATATGTATGCAGTATAGGAAAAACCACAGTCGATATGAGGCTCTTACTATCCACGATCTCAGGCATCCATTGGGGGGCTTTGAACATACTACCGAGGATAGAGGGAACTACTGTACACATGTTCTTGGACACTCACAGAGTGGAACTACAGAATCCTAATAATGTAAGATTCTTACAATTATCCAGTCTAACTTTTTCACTTTAAGGAGACTGAGATCTAAGGAGTTGAAGATCATGCAGCACCAAGCATAGCCCCCAGCGTGAAGTACTTTCAATGCCACCACAGCCTCCCAAGCCAGACCCATTCTCCTGAGCACAGACAGCCTGCAAACAGGGGCTACACATGTCCTTGCATGAAAGAAAGAGCTATACATAGTAAAGTGAGGCCCTCTAAAGTTACTTACTTTTTCAAAAGTACCCAGTAGTACATGGCAATGGCCAAAATACTCTGAAAGAAATGAAGGCACATGAATGAAGAAGGCCAAATAGCACTGCTTGATGCCCACAATCTTCCCGGATTCCCCGCAATCTGGCAAGCCAAATGTGCTGGACTGTCCCCAGAAGGGGACACACACTTTTCATATCAGCCCAAGAAGCTTGGGATCACAGATGTGAGAGGATGCAGACACTGCCTGATCCACAGTCACAAACACCCACAAAGAAGGCATGTTGTTCTGGGGTCACAGCTGCTGCCAGGTCTATGTCACAAAAGGGCAGTGAGCACAGCAAAAGAAGGCAGAAACCATCCCTACCATCTCCTTCGTCCACCACAGCATGTACCACTAGAGGGTAAACCTCTCGGTCCAGATCAAAGCCAAGCTGAAGTGAAAAAAAAGGGGGAGAAAAAAGGAGACTTAACACATGGCACAATAATCCATCAGAAAGGAGGTACTGTCAAGAAGCATTAATCTCATCTCTGCTCCTCATTCATCAACCTCATCATTACCCAAGTCTGTTTAATTGGAAGGGCATTCGTTTCTTTTTTTAAATCCCATAGACGTAAAGACCTCTAGTCAGCTGTGTTTTTCTTTGAGCATGGCTTTCTCAAAGTACCCTAGACAAATGAGTTATTTTGGAATAGAAAAATAGGAATATCCTTGAAATGAAATAAGTAGAACTTTTTTTTGTTTTTTTTTGAGTTGGAGCCTCACTCTGTCGCCCAGACTGGAGTGCAGTGGCCGCTCCCAGCCACCGCAGCCTTGACCTGCTGGGCTCCGGCGAGCCTTCCGCCTCAGCCTTCCAAGTAGCCGGAATTACAGGCATGTGCTACCACGCCTGGCAGATTTTTTGATTTATTGTAGAGATGAGGTCTCGCTGCCCAGGCGGGTCTTAAACCTGCGGGCTCAGGCAATCCACTCACCTCAGCCTCCCAAAGGCGCGGGATTACAGGCTGAGCCACCGAGCCCGGCTATAAGTAGAACTTTTAAGGGCATGATGAAGTCATATGGTTGAAAGGTGAGCATGGTCTTAAACTGTCAGCCCAGGTCTAAGTAGCTCCCAGGCCCATCTGCGTCTGTGTAAAGAACCCTTCCCAGAGGCAGCTCACCTCTTCTTCGGCCCATTCTGAGGGATCCACAGTATGGGAGGGCAGGCAAAACTGCTGACACACCCCTCGCTTGTAGTGCACAGTCTCCGACTGCAGGCTGTTGTCTTTTGGAATGTAGCTATTGATACAAGTGGGAGGAAAAACAAAAGTCAGTATCTAGCCCAGACAGACCTGCAATTTCCTCAATCTAGTGCCTGTTCTCAATTATCAACAGGCTCTAACATAGAGAAGAAAGGCCTCTTTATTTATTTATTTTTAATTGGAGTCTCACTCTGTCGCCCAGGCTGGAGTGCTGTGGCACGCACATGCCACCCCAGCGTCGACCTGCTGCGCCCTGGCGATCCTTCCACCTCAGCCTTCCAAGTAGCCAGAACTACAGGTGTGCGCTACCACGGCTGGCTAATTTTTGATTTATTGTAGAGACGAGATCTCGCCAAGTTGCCCAGGCTGGTCTCAAGCCTGCAAGCTCAGGCAATCTACTTGCCTCAGTCTTCCAAAGTGCTGGGATTACAGGCTGAGCCACTGAGCCCAGTGAAAGGCCTCCTTTATAATCCATTTCCTTTGCTCTTACTTGGCAATGCTATTGAACTTATCTATTTAACCCACATATCTACAGAAAGGTAGCTTGCTAGATTTTTTTTTTTCTTTTTTAGTTGGAGTCTGGCCACCGCAGCCTCGATCTACTGAGATCCAGTGATCCTTCCGCCTCAGCCTTCCAAGTAACTGGAACTATAGGCACACGCTACCATGCCTGGCTAATTTTTGATTTATTGTAGAGATGAGGTCTTGCCATGTTTCCCAGACTGGTCTCGAACGTGCAGGCTCAGGCAATTCACTTGCCTTGGCCTTTCAAATTAACCAGATCTCACACCTGGTTGCAGAAAAAAAATGTTTTCCTCCCAGGTGAGTGCATAAGACATGGACCCTACCTGGCTGCAAAAGAAGTGGCTCACCTGGTCTCTTGTTCTTACCTGGCAATACCATTCTGGAACTCTTCAGTGGCCTGGTAATAGATGGTGATGGCTACCCGAGCATCCGTGTCAAAGGTGAACTCGACATTGTAATGGACTTTAGCTTTGCTGGCCTCCTCTCCAGGACTCTTCACCTCCTCAGCACATCTAGAAAAACCATAAAAACTCGGCATCTGGGGGGTAGCATATTAATATTTTTAAAATTTATCTTTTTTTAAAGTTAACACAATATTGTGGGATTCTCTATATAGTCATAAATATAGGCCTACATCTTCATTTTGAATGATCATAGAGTACGTCATTGCCAACGCTGTTGAGCATTTAGGCTATTTCTGATATTTCACAGTGCTACAATTAACATCCTTGTTCTTTTGCCAGACATTTTTTTTATTTTTTACTTTTTCAAAGCTATTAATCACATAGTTTAAATAGTTTCCACAAGGCTTTCATAAAAAACAGCCGGGCTTACTTCTTCCCTTTCCTCTTCTTAAGAGGAAACCTCTTTTAACTGATCATTTCAGCATTTACTACATGTTTCTAAATAACATACTCAGGTTACTACTTCTTGATTTTCCATTTCAGGCATTATCTATTGATTTCCCATTATGGAAAGAAGGATTTATTTCTCTTTCCCTACTCTGCCCCATATGGAAATTCCCCCATCCCCACAGTGTAATTATATGATAATTTCATTAGTTCAGTACATTAGTGTGTGTGTTACCGTGATTATATAAACATTATTCACAGGTTAGTCACAGAGTGATCTATGATCATTTCTCCTTTCCTGCATAGCTTTTTCTTAGAGTTACTCTCATCTTGTTTTTTTAGTTGCTTTGTTTTTTAGTTGCTTTGTTTTCTCATCACAAATTCTGACCCAAGTTCTGTGCTGTCTGTCTAAATCATTCAGATGCACCAGTTGGTCTATTCATTCCATCTTCTTGAGGAAGTCCCTTCTGGAGCCGTCTGACCGGCTTGCATCTGGACCCTGGCCCTCTGTACCTGACTCAGCCGCCATCCTGGACTCTCTCTCCCCCATCATCCTGGCGGGTCACTTTTGCCTCTGACCTGTAGAAGCTCATGTTTCCTGCACCTCAGGTCTTCCTTTTTCTTGGATTACTCTTTCTTGTTGGTGGAGCACATCTTCCACCAACTTGCTGAAAAAAGGTGTGTTGGGGGGATAAACTTTTTGAGAGCTTTTATTCTACACTCACTTTTCATTAAATGTTTGGCTGAGGAAAGAGTTCTGAGTTATAAATACTTTCTAAAAGACACCAAAAGCCTCCCTGCTGCCTTGTCTTCTAGCTTCCAGTATTGCTCTCAAGAAGGTCTGCAGCTGGTCCAACTGGTGATCCTTCTTCCTCTGAAAGCTTAGAGAAACTCCTCTTATCATCCATTGTGCTGGGCACTTGGTGGGGTCCTTCCATTTAGAAATTTGTGCCCTCTAGTTCTGAGAAATTTTCTTAAATTATGTATGTCACTGATAATTTCCCTTTTATATTCTGTTCTCTCTAGGACCATTAGTTGGATATAAGATCTTCTAAATTGGTGCTCTATTATTTGTATCTTTCCTCTTCTATTTTCCATCTCTTTTTTTGCTCCACTTCTGGAATATTTTAACTTTTCTTCCTACCATTCTATTGAATTTTATGTTTCTGCCACTAGGCATTTAATTTCTTCCCCCCCCCCCCAGCTTTTAATTTCTAAAACTATTTTTGTGTTTTCTAAATACTTTGTGTCATTGTGTCCATACAACAAAAATATTTTCTCTTATGTCTCTGAGGCTATTAATTAAATTTTCTTCTTCTTGTATAGTTTTTGTTTCCAATTAGTTTTTTTTTTTAATTTAATTTTATTTTTGAGTTGGGAATCTCACTCTGCTACCCAGGCTGGAATGGAGTGGCATGATCATGGCTCAGTGTGGCCTCGACCTCCTGGGCTCAGGCGATCCTTCTGCCTCAGCCTTCTGAGTAGCTGGGACTATAGGCATGTCACAATGGCTTATTTTTTAATTTTTTTGTAGCGACAAGGTCTTGCTATGTTGCCTAGGCTGCCTCAAACTCCTAGGCTCAAACAATCCTCCTGTCTCGGCCTCTCAAAGTGCTGGGATTATAGGTGTGAGCCACCATGCCTGGCCTTAGTTGGGTTCTTTTAAAAAAAAATGTTGGTTTGTGGCCAGGTGCAGTGGCTCATGCCTAAATCCCAGCACTTTGGGAGGTAGAGACGAAAGGTCTGCCTGAACTTAGGGGTTCAAGACCAGCCTGAGCAACATGGTGAGACATCATCTCTACAATAAATCAAAAAATCAGCCGGGCATGGTGGCACACGACTATGGAAAAACTAATTGGAAGGCTGAGGCAGAAGGATCACCTGCTCAGAAGATGGAGGCTGCAGTGGTTGTGAGAGTGCCACTACACTCCAGCCTGGATGACAGAGTGAGACTCCGACTCAAAAAAAAAATGTTGGTTTGTTTTGCCACTGTCTTTCATATTATAGGCATTTCTAACTAAGATCTTTGGTTGCCTGTTTATGTTTAAGAATTTAAAACCACTGATAAGAACTCTGAGTCCATAACAGGACTTTGAAACCCTGGACTTCACTGTGGGTTGGCCTGGGCCTATTGAAGAACCTCCGATGCCTACAGATGAAGCATACTATCTGCACTTCAGAGACCCATTCAAGCAAGCATCCGTGGACTTGGGAAGCAAATTGGTCTTATGTTTTTAAGTCTGGTTCTTCGAGCATATCACAGCCACTTTATTCTAGAGAGATGGCTGCTACTATGGTCAGGCTGCCATGGCAGGGAACAGGGACTCACAACATGTCACTGAGGCCCTCAGACTGTCTCTATTAAATGGGTGAAAGTGCCATAGTGACAAGAGAAACCAATGGAAGGAGTAGTTGTCAGCTGGCAGGCTCCTGAGGCCTCCATAGGCTCAGTCTGCTCAGCTGCTGGAGGAACTCCCCTGGGGAGTTGTTTTGCTGCTGTTTTGCAGCAGCCAAGGGCCCCCTTGGCTCTCTCTTCTCCAAAATTGACCTGAGAGGTAAAGAGAAGTATAACTGGGGAACTAGCAGAAACTTCAGGGGCAAATAAAATATTAAAAATTGAGAGACAGATACAGAAAATAGATTAGTGATTACTTAGGGGTGGGGGAGGAGTTGAGGGGGAAATGGGGAGTGATCACTAATGGGTGGTGTAGGGTTTCTTTCTGGGGTGATGAAAAAGTTCTCAAATTAGATAGTGGTACTGAGTCACAACTCTGTGAGTACACTGAAAGCCACTGAACTGTATACTTTAAATGGGTGAACTGTATGACATGTAAATTATATCTCAATAAAGCTGTTATATTAAAACAATTATCAGCTGGGCTTGGTGGCTCAGCCTGTAATCCCAGCGTTTTGGGAGGCTGAGGTGAGTGGATTGACTGAGCCCGCGGGTTCGAGATCTGCCTGGGCAACTTGACGAGACCTCATCTCTACAATAAGTCAAAAATTAGCCGGGCGTGGTAGTGAGCGCCTGTAGTTCCGGCTACTTGGAAGGCTGAGGCGGAAGGATCATCTGAGCCCAGCAGATCGAGGCTGTAGTGGCTGGGAGCGGCCACCGCACTCCAGTCTGGGTGACAGAGTGAGACTCCAACTAAAAAATAAATAAATAAATAAATAAATAAAAATAATAAAATAAATAAAACAATTATCAGACAGAAACTTCCTAATGCTAATAAGGCTGACCTATACAAACATGAATTGGTTTCTGAGTCACCTTCCTTGTCCATTCAGAAAAATCTGGTACCTATGATTTGTCCTAACCAGGTTTGTCGCCCCAGGGAACTAAGGAGTCTCAACAGACTCTGTCTGGGGAAGCATCATCAGATTAAAAATTACACTATCTCAAGGATGGCACAAAGAAGGAAAATGATAATATTGATGATGAGGATTAAACAACCGACCCAGGGCACTATGAGTTTCTTAGAGGGACTTTCCATGTTTGTATTGGCTTGTTATGGTGTCTGCAACATTCTCCTATCCCCTCAATAATTCTTCTTCCGTTTTAAAAAAGAATCCTGAAACAGGGATAATGACCACTTCCAGGCACATGAAAGCTCTTCACAAACACAGACCATCTCATGGAACCTGAACAACATGGGTGCAGAGGACCTGATTTCCACAGAGAGTAGCACCATGCAGCTCACATTCAGGCCTGGGGCAGCAGGTTCTGCGCCTGGCAGAAACTGCTGTGCAAGTCCCTTGGGGAGTGTGCTGTCCTCCCACAAAGTAAGGTGCCTAGGAAGTGTGCCAAGCCTTCAGGAACTTACTTGACGAGCCTCAGTGTGTCCTTTCGGATGTTGACCAGGCTCCTCAGAGTCTTCACGGGTTCTTGGGGAGGTGGGGCGGCGTAAGGAAACTGTGTCAGAAACAAAGTAGAAGGCGATGTATTTATAAAGACATTTAACTGTCCTCCATGGTAAGGAGCTTTATGGTAGACAAAGAATAGCTCTGTGAGGTGAGATGGGAAGGCACCACTCTCCTAAGTGAGGAAGTAGAGACTCCAGCATACTGAATCAACTTGCTCAAGGTCACAGCTAGTGGGAAAATTGAGATTCAATTTGGCACCAAAAGAGTTAGATTTATCTGCTTTTTCCATTATATGAAGCTTATTTGGGTCAGTATTCAAAACTTGGAGAAGTAATCAAAAACTACTGAAGTTCCAAATACCAAAGGACACACTGTGGCAGAGTTAATCACAAAAGGCTTTTTCCATCTGACCTCAGACTACAGGGAGCCAGACCTGCCAGCCCTTTCCTTCAGTGAAGCCATATGGTATCCTAGGAATTTAGGGACTGCAAATAAAAGAGAACCCCATCATGTGTACAGAGCTGATGTTGGCAAACAGTGAAGAACAAATTTCACCTACAGCTGATCATATAAAGCAGAGCTCTTTAACATGTGAGCCGAGAATTATTTTGAGATCATCAAAGGTTTATGGTTATCTTCATCATTTAGCACACACGCTCTCTCTTTTCCCATTTAGAACTTTGATTTGGAGTACTGAGTTGATAATAATGAATAGAGTTTTAAAAGGGAGGTGGGACAGTAAAAACTTTCACTGGAAATTGCTTTTCAAAGATCAAGAATGACTTAAAATGTTCTCAGTATTCTTATTATAATGTTATTCGGGCAATGAATTTTTTTTTGTTTTTTGAGTTGGAGTCTCACTTCATCGCCCAGGTTGGAGTGCAGGGGCACGCTCATGGCCACTCCAGCCTCAACCTGCTGGGTTCTGGCAATCCTTCCGCTTCAGCCTTCCAACTACAGGTGTGTGCTACCATGCCCAGCTAATTTTTTATTTATTGTAGACATGAGGTCTCGCCAAGTTGCCTGGGCTGGTCTCAAACCCACAGGCTCAGGCAAATCCATTCGCCTCTGCCTCCCAAAGTGCTCGGATTACAGGCTGAGCCACCGAGTCTGACCCAATAAAATTTTTTGCATGTAATTCCCAGAAAACCTACTGGTCTTTGTAGCTTTGCAAAACTGTGGTTCTCTTAGCTCAAGAAGAATCTACCTCCATCGTGCTGCCATCAGAAAACAGGACACTGTGTTATAGTCTAACTGTTCCTTCACAGATTTTTACTGAGTATGGCTATTTTACTTGGATAATGATTTAACTACGGCACATCTGACTTTATGTATTCAGTATGACTGCTTATAATTCACATGTATGAATGTGACCCTTAAGAAAATACATCCACAGCCTGTAATCCCAGTGCTTTGGGAGGCGAAGGCAAGTGGATTGCCTGAGCACACGGGTTTGAGAGCAGCCCGGACAACTTGACGAGACCTTGTCTCTACAATAAATAAATAATTAGTCGGGCGTGGTAGTGCATGCCTGTAGTTCCAGCTACTTGAAAGGCTGAGGTGGAAGGATCGCTGGAGCCCAGCAGGTCAACGCTGGGGTGGCCATGAGCATGCCACTGCACTCCGGCCCGGGCGACGGAGTGAGACTTCAACACACACACACACACACACACACAAAAGAAAATATATTCAATCTAAGTTATTTGCACTCAGGTTACCTACTTTGTAGGCACTGTATAGTAACAGTTTAGTTTTTCATTAATTAAAACCTTATCTTTTAAAAAAATGATAGTTGCTTTTTCTAATTACAAAGCAATACACATTTAAGCAGAAAACTTAAAAAACACAAAAAAGTACAAAATTATCCCTAATTTTATTACTCAGATATATCAAAATTACCATTGTAGAATGTATCTTTCCAGACAGATAGGCATCCATATCTCTCTCTCTAGCTAGCTATATACTGTTTTAAACTGTATTTGTCATTTTATAGTCCCTTATTCACTTAGATGTGGAAAACATTTTAAAAATCTATAATTTTAGCCGGGCTCGGTGGCTCAGCCTGTAATCCCGCGCCTTTGGGAGGCTGAGGTGAGTGGATTGCCTGAGCCCACGGGTTTGAGACCCGCCTGGGCAGCGAGACCTCATCTCTACAGGAAATCAAAAATCAGCCGGGCGTGATAGCGCATGCCTGTAATTCCGGCTACTTGGAAGGCTGAGGCGGAAGGATCGCCGGAGACCAGCAGGTCGAGGTTGCGGTGGCCGGAAGCGGCCACTGCACTCCAGTCTGGGTGACAGAGTGAGACTCCAACTCAAAAAAAAAAAAAAAAAAATCTATAATTTTGACACACATAGAGATAATAGCATGCTTTACTTAATCAATTCCTTATTATTCAATATTTTAAGTTGAGTTTACTCTTTTTTTTGCTGATATAAATGTTGTGGTGAATATCCTTGTCCCTATATTTCTGCATGCTTGTTTGATTATTTCCTTAAGACAAATTCCTAGAAGTGGAATTAATGGATCAAAGAGTAAGCATATTTTTAAGACTTTTAAAATTATTTTGCCAAATTGTTTTTCACAAAGCTGACTCCAACTTTGCCCTCCTGCAAGCAATGCATCAGGAGGCCTTGATATAGGAAAACTGAAATTCTAATTCAGATCCTATCTGTGGCCTGTTTCTCCTCCCCCTCTTTCCTGGGCTGTTATACTAAAGGAATTTAAAACAATTTTAAAATAAGCTTAAGCAAAAAGTAATTAGACAGGAAAATCCGACACAAATGCTAGTCTATTCTAAAGCCAAAATAAATGACTTTGGGATTAAAATTTTTTTTCTGGAGTAGCGAAGTTAATCATTTTCACTTGTACAGGTACATGGGAGTTATCCATAACTCCTACCTGCGTTAAAAAAAAAAAAGATGAGTTCTTTACACTTTCTCCTCCATAACTCCCCAAAAAGAGAAAAACAAAAGAAAAAAATATCCTCTATTTTGAATATTACATTTGATAACTGTGGCAATGCAGCAAAAGTTATTCAGCTCTCAAGGAAAGGTATCCATGAGATCAACTGTTAATAAATCCATTCCTACACTTTAGGCTCTCACACACACACACACACACACACACACACACACACACACACACACACACGGGAGAGAGATCTGTTAAGGAGAACTTAATCTTGTTTATGGGTTTCTATATACCAATGTTTCTGTCTTAGTGGCCTTTCATTTATACAATCAGAATCTACATGTAATACTCAGTTCTAGGTATAAGAAAACATTTAAAACAAAACAAGATTAGGTCTTGCTCTTTCAGGAAGCTGCATTATAAGACAAATGACATAATTACACAAATAACTAATATTAGAAAGAGAGAAATGTCAGCTGGGCATGGTGGCTCATGCCTGTAATCCCAGTACTTTGGGAGGCAGAGGGGAGAGGATTGCCTGAGCCTAGGGGCTCAAGACTACAATAAATAAGAAATTAGCCAGGCATGGTGGTGTGTGTCTGTAGTTCTAACTACTTGGAAGGCTGAGGTGGAAGGATCGCCTGAGCCCAGCAGGTCAAGGTTGGAGTAGCTGTTAGCATGTTACTGCACTCCAGCCTCTGTGACAGTGAGACGAGACAAGAAAGGGAGGGAGGGAGGGAGGGAGGGAAGGAAGGAAGGAAGGAAGGAAGGAAGGAAGGAAGGAAGCAAGCTACAAAAAAAGATTAAAATCAAGGAAGTGATCACTTCTGGATGAGGTAATCTGAAAGGCTGCATGGAAGAGGTGGTATTTGATCTGGGATCTTGAAGGATAAATGAAATGCATGAATTCAGAGAAGATATAGGAATAGTAGAATCAAAAACAAATTGAAGAAAATACTTTCTGCTTTTAGAGTTGTCTCTCTTCCTCTCTAAACCACTTTAGCCCACCATTACTCTCTAAACTACTAAATAATCTTCCTTTTAAAAATTATCATGTATTGAGTGCTTACTATGTACCAGGCATATGCAAAACCCTTTACATGCATTATCCTATTTAATCTTTGGAAAAACCCTGTGAAATAGATATAGTTGTTCACATTTTTGCAGCTAAGGTTCAAGAAATTTCCCAGAGTCCCCAAAGTTTTAGGGAACAGAATTGAACTTTGAATACATTCTATCTCTATGTTTCCCTAAAATGTTCCTGGGTGTGGCTTCTTAATCCAGAGATAAGTCTTCCAAGGATCAAAGTGCTGGTTTTTGAAAGCTCTGCAAACACAAAATCTATTTTCTCATTCTTTTTTTAAAATCAAACACTGATAAGTTTTTTTGCTTGTTTACACTGTCTTCTTAATACCTGCACCATTACTGAGTTATAGTTAAGACAAAAGAAGTAACTTATTTCAATTTAAAACCAGAGACTTTATTCATATGCTGACAGATAAGTATGAAATGAAAGTAAACTAATGTCTTCTTGGGACTCAGGAAGATGAAGCTCGGGCTGGATTCAGGTCTGAGCACTTTCCTGAAGTCGTCACTGCACCAGACCACTGTCCTCAGCATTAGTGATTGTGTTTTCTCAGTTCACATCCAAGAGTTTCTGCTTTTTTCCATAGGGTCTCAAAAGTATGATTTTCTCAGCCCTAGGTCTACTAGGGTAGGGAGTGAATGGTGACTTGGAAGACAGGATAAAGTCTTCTCTTTGATGCATGAACTCTGGCACACATCTAAAGGGGAAGTTGCCTTTGCTCACACACAACATGCCCTGGTCCACAGACAGATGGAGACTGAGGAGCCTTCTGACTTCTTGCCTCAAGCTCAATATGGGCTTATGGAATGCCCTCCTGTTTCTCAGGTGTCACTCTGGAGTCCATGAATTCTTTTTTTTTTTTTGAGTTGGAGTCTCACTTCATCACCCAGGCTGGAGTGGCATGCTCATGGCCACCCCAGCGTCCATCCGCCAGGCTCTGGCAATCCTTCTGCCTCAGCCTTCCAAGTATCCGGAACTATAGACATGTGCTACCACACTCGGCTAATTTTTAAAAAATTTTATTGTAGAGAAGAGGATTCATCATATTGCCCAAGCTGATCTTGAACCCACAGGCTCAAGCAATCCTCTCACTTTGGGCTCCCAAAGTGCTGGGATTACAGGCTTGAGCCACCATGCCTGGCCCATAAATTAATAGCCTTATGAAGGATAGCTAAATGCAGGTTCTAGAATTCTATTTCCCTTCTCATAATGAAAACAAGCTTCAGATCAAGACAAATAAATAAAAAATATAATTTGGTTTGCTCAAGGATTTATGAACCGAACCTTATGGGCGAGCACATTTATGACAAAGAAGTAAGGCTCAGGTTCTCCAATCTATTCATGTAATCGGAATAATTTTCCAGAAGAAACCACCCCCTTTTTTGAGTTGGAGTCTCAACTTGTTGCCCAGGCTGGAGTGCAGTAGCACACTCACGGCCATGGCAGACTTGATCTGCTAGGCTCAGGTGATCCTTCTACCTCAGCCTTCCGAGTAGCCAGAACTACAGGCATGTACTACCATGCCCGGCTTATTTTTTGATTTATTGTAGAGACGAGGTTTCACCAAGTTGCCCAGGTTGGTCTCGAACCCCTAAGCTTAGGTAATCCTCTTGCCTCAGCCTTCTGAAGTGCTGGGATTACAGGTTTGAGCCACTGCACCTGGCAAGTAAGCCCTTTTAATGGGGTAAAATTTGGGTAACTTTCAATTACTGCTTGCTGTACCATGAAGAAAGAGAATGTAGGAAAATGTTTAACTGAGCATCTATTATGTTCCAAGTATTATGCTAGGTTCTTTAGCTATATTCTTTTTTTCTCCAATGTACTTTATCTTTTAAATTATAAAATACACATAACATGAAATTTACCATCTTAACCATTTTCAACCATTAAGTCACATTCACATTCATATTGTCGTGCAACCAACACCACCATTCATCTCCAGTTTAGATATACTCTTATTTCATATTCTCAGTACCAATGATGTATCTGCTGCTCTCACCAGACTGTAAGCTCACGGAGGACAGTCTGACATGCAGGACAAACTAACATCTATGGTGGCTAACTGAAAAAAACGAAGGATGTCAGTTAAAGAAACTGAGATTCAGCAGATAAAGACACAGACTCAAAAGATTCATGTAATCATCCAAGGACCCAGAGCTAACAAGTAGCAGAACCACAATGTGAACCCAGGCTTGTCCAATTCCAAAAGCTGATAGGCTGCTCTAATCCTAGGATTATTCTGGGAACCTTAGTAGAGTGGAGGGAGTCCGGAAGTTATATGATCATTGAAAATAATACTGAATTCTGTTCAGGTTCTAGAAGCTAGACAAAGCTCTCCAGATCACATCCTCATACTTAGGCAATAGTACATACAAAAGCACACCTCCTTGCAAATTTTAACAGGAGTATCTAAGGTCTTCTTGGAGAAAAACGCTTGGAGCGCAGCATGACAAAATCTTTTTTTTTGAGTCAGAGTCTCACTCTGTGGCCCAGGTTGGAGTGCAGTGGCACGCTCACAGCCACCACAGCCTCGACCTGCTGGGCTCAGGTGATCCTTCCACCTCAGCCTTCCAAGTAGCTGGAACCACAGGCATGCGCTACCAAGCCGGCTGATTTTTTGATTTATTGTAGAGACAAGATCTCATCATGTTGTTGAAGCTGGTCTCTAACCCCTGGGCTCAGGCAATCCTCTCGCCTCTGCCTGACAATATCCTTTTGTCTGTAAGCTCTAACAGCACCTCCAGAAGCTACAAAAGTACACTGCAGGTGGAGCACACTGAGAACACTGCCAGAAGGTATAGCAGCCGTTACTAACAGACATTTCTTAATTTCTCCTCTAAATTATTTTCAAAGAACAAAGACATTTGCTCATTCATTCAGTACTCTCACTATCTCCTGAACACTGAAGCAGGCCTGGAATACACTGACGCACCAAGCCAACCTTTCTTTGCTCCACCTGTAAAGAGGCCCTTAACCATAACAGAGCTTGTATCCAGGTGCACTGCATACTTGGATACAAAACCCTCCCAGAATTGGCCTGCTTGTGTCTGTACTGAAATAATTCCAAATCTGAGACTAATTTAAACCCCAAACACCTCAAGTGGCAGGACAGAAGGTGAGTACTGGCCCAGCCAGAAGACCTCTTTCAGTGGGTCCCAGGGTTTGCCAATCAAGGTTCTGGGTGTTTGCTGAGCAACTTCCTTTTGGGCCTTTTACTCTGGTGCCTTTTATATGTGCCTCACATCAGCAAAGTGCCACCTGGTGACCAAAGATGAAATTGCCAAATTAGACACACATTGAAATGGAAGGGTACACGTAAGCTCATATAAACACACACATCTGCGTGTGTGTGTGTGTGTGTGTGTGTGTGTGTGTGTGTCTATACATGTATACGTCAACTGTATATCCTGGAATTTTTTTTAACCATTCTGACTTCAGAAACCTTATTAAACTATTCCTATGGCTGCACTCATTTTTCTTGTAGAAAATATGGTCAAAGTAAAAGTGAGATAATAGGGTATTTTACTTTATATGTAAATCATTAGGTAATTCCCAGTAGTCTATAAAAAACAATACTCCATCAAAATAATCAACTTCAATAAAAATATTTTTGAATGTATATAATCTGTTCTCATTTGTTATCAGATTCACGCCTGATCATACACATATAGCATAAATAAGTAAAAACTATGATGTTGTATCCCTGACAATTCTCAAATAAAGAAAGTATTGAGGTTGGTTGTGGTGGCTCACCCCTGTAATCCTAGTGCTTTAGGAGGCCTAGGAATGAGGATCCCTTAAGGCCAAGAGTTTGAGACCAGTCTGGTCAATATAGTATAGTGACCCCGTCTCTGCAAAAAATTCAAAACTAGCTGGGAGTGGTTGTATGCATCTGTAGTCCTATATTCAGGAGGCTGAGGCAGGAAGATAGCTGGAGTACAGGAGTCTGATGCTGCAGTGAGCTATGATTGCACCACTGAACTCCAGGCTGGGTGACAGAGTGAGACTCTGCCTCTAAAAAATAAAATAAAAATAAGAAAGTACTGACATTGTATTCTTCAGTTGCTTAGTGTGTATGTATTTTATTTTTCTGACTACTTCATATTAATCATAATGTTCTGCCTTTTTTTCAGTTGATATAAATCATTCAAATAATAACTTCTTAGTCTACCTACCCAATACTTCCCTTGGGAGATAGGTCAGCATTAATAAGGACAATCAACAGTTTGGGCAACTATAGAAATAATAAAAAGTCTCAAGATGAGACATTAAGATAGTATGCCAAGTTTGTTTATCATTCACAGAGAGGCACTAACAGAGTTTGCATGTGACCCTCCGTAGACTACTTAAACCCGTTAATCTTTAACTCAGTGATTTCCAAGTTTCACAGTGGCCAAGAATCAAATGGGAGTGCTTTTAAAACCTGCAGATTCCGGGTTCCTGCTGCTAGAATTCAATTCAACTTGTTTGGAGTGGGGACTAGGAATCTGTATTTTAATAAACAACCCAACTAATTCTGATGTAGGTTGTTCAGAGACCACAATGAAATTTTTTTTTTCTTTATTTTAAAGATGTGGGCCAAGCGCAGTGGCTCAGCACTTTGGGAGGCCAAGGTGAGAGGATTGCCTAAGCCCACAGGTTCGAGACCAGCCTGGGCAACTTGGCGAGACCTCAACTCTACAATAAATCAAAAAATTAGCCAGGTGTGGTGGTGCGTGCCTGTAGTCCCAGCTACTTGGACGGCTGAGGTGGAAGGATTGCCTGAGCCCAGCAGGTCGAGGCTGCAGTGGCTGTGGCACTCTAGCCTGGGCAACAGAGTGAGACTCCAACTCAAAAATAAATAAATAAATAAAAAGATGTGGGGTTCAGTCCAGGGTTAGGTATACAAGTGTTCATCATGCAGGAACCCTTATTGATGAGGTGTGCCCCTCCCTCCCCTGGCAGTTTCCCTCAACTGCCAATCCCACACTGCCTTCCCTGGCAGTTTCCCACTACTGCCAATCCCTTTCTTATAGTATTATGATAATTGTTCAAGGTCTGCTTATGAGTGAGAACATATGGCACTCTGTTCTTTGTTTCTGTGATTGATCACTGAGTATGACAGACTCTAAATTCATCCAAGTTGCTGCGAAGTCCATATGTTTGTCCTTCTTTATGGCTGCATAATATTCCATTGTGTATATGTATCACATTTTAAAAATCCAGTCCAGCTTTGATGGGCAGCATGGTTGGTTCTATATTTTTGCTTTCATGAAAAGAACTGTAAGCCAGGCTCGGTGGCTCAGCCTGTAATCCTGTGCCTTTGGGAGGCTGAGGTGAGTGGATTGCCTGAGCCCGTGGGTTCGAGACCCATCTGGGCAGCAAGACCTCATCTCTACAATAAATCAAAAAATCAGCCGAGCGTGGTAGTGCATGCCTGTAATTCTGGCTACTTGGAAGGCTGAGGCAGAAGGATCGCCGGAGCCCAGCAGGTCGAGGCTGCGGTGGCCGGGAGCGGCCACTGCACTCCAGTCTGGGCGACAGAGTGAGACTCCAACTCAAAAAAAAAAAAAAGAAAAGAAAAGAAAAGAAAAAAACTGTAACAAACATGCGTGTACAGGTATCTTTTTGGTAGAATGACTTGAGTACCTCTGGATATATTCCCAATAGGGGGATTGCTGGGTCACAGGGAAGGTCAATTTCTAGTTCTTTCAGAAATCACCACACAGTCTTCCAAAGAGTTTGCACTAGTTTGCAATCCCACCAGCAGTGTAGAAGCATTCTTTTTTTCTCCGCATCCTCATCAGCATCTTTTGTTTGTTTTATTAATGATGACCATTCTTACTGGGGTTAGGTGGTATCTCAAAGTGATTTTGATTTGTATTTCTCTGATGATTAGTGAGACTGAACACTTTTTCATGTGACTGTTGCCTGCCCGTATATCTTCTTTTGAG
Source organism: Cephalopachus bancanus (assembly GCA_027257055.1). Lineage (NCBI taxonomy): Eukaryota > Metazoa > Chordata > Mammalia > Primates > Tarsiidae > Cephalopachus > Cephalopachus bancanus. Next base: position 507,826 of record JAPVLO010000409.1, on the reverse strand, counting down.
AAGTGTCTATTCATGTCTTTTGCCCACTTTTTAACGGGGCTGTTTGTTTTTCAGCACGTCTGAATTCCTTGTAGATCCTAGATATTAGACCTTTGTCAGATATACAGTTGGCAAATATTTTTTTCCATTCTGTCGGCTGTCTCCCTGCTCTCTTGATGTTTTATTTTGCTTTGCAGAAGCTTATCAGTTTGAAGAGGTCCCAGTTGTCTATCTTATATCTTATGGTATGGGCAATTGGGGTTTTGATCAGGAATTAGTTGCTAGTTCCAACTTCCATAAGGGTGTCTCCTGAATTTTCTAAGATTCTTATTGTTTGAGGTTTTATGTTTAGGTCTTTGATCCATTCAGAGTTAATTTTTGTGTATGGTGATAGGTAGGGGTACTGTTTCAGTCTTCTGCATGCTATTAGCCAGTTTTCCCAGCACCATTTACTGAATAGGTTCTCCTCAGAATGAATTTTTTAAATGCTGTTATCTTGCACTTAATAGTATTTCATAATATATGAAAATTAATCCATATAAAATTCCTCCCTTTTTTTTTATTAGACAGGGTCTTGCTATGTTGTCCAAGTTGAAGTGCAAGGCTTTTCACAGGTACAATCATAGTGTACGATAACCTTGAATTCCTGGGCTCAAGCAATCCTTTCATCTCACACTCTCAAGTAGTTGGGACTACAGGTGTATCACTATGCCTGGCTAATTTCCATCATTCCTTCTACACTTAAAAAGATATTTATGGATACATACAGTTGTAGTCTTCTAAGTTTATTAACTCAAATTATTCTGTAAGGAAAAGCTGTCCCTTCTCTACCATTCCTTTATTCAATTATTTGTTCATTTATTTATTTATAAATTATGAATGTGTATAATTTGTATTATATTTATCTTTTATTTGGGTTTAAAAAAGCCTAAAATGCCAAAAATCTGCTTCCAGTGAGAAAGGAAATCATTTTAGACAATTTATAATTACAATAGAAAGGTATACATTTTATATATTGGGCAAACGTAGTATTTGTACCAAAAAATCAACTAGTAGTTACTATGGAAACTAATGTCTAGGGTCATATGAATAACTCATTTATAGTATTATACATAAACCCTTTTTTACAGTCTGTAGAGCTTTTATTTTAAATTCTGGTTCATTTTTATTTGATGTCTGGTTTTTTTCTCAGCTTTCTCTACTTCCCCCTCTTCTTAGAGATATAATGTGTCCAAGGCTTACCAGTGGATATTTTTAGGTCGGCGATGCTTTAGAACATTTTCTTATATCAGTGTCAGGGAAGAACAGTTTAGTCTCTGCTTGAATTGAATACTACAAAGTGAATACAAATTTGCCTGTTTATCTAGCCACAGCCCTGAGACAGACTGTATTGTGCCTACTATAGACCAGAATGACAATGATCTATAGTAACTGCAATAAAACCCCTTTTCACTAATTTTTCATCCAATCCTTGTGAGGAATCAATCACCAGTTTAGAAAGACAGGTAATCGACCGGGCGCAGTGGCTCATGCCTGTAATCCCAGCACTTTGGGAGGCCGAGGAGAGAGGACTGCCTGAGCACAGGGGTTCAAGACCAGCTTGGACAACTTGGTAAGACCTCCTCTCTACGATAAACCAAAAAATTAGCCAGGCATGGTGGTGCATGCCTATAGTTCCAGCTACTTGGAAGGCTGAGGTGGAAGGATCGCCTGAGCCCAGCAGGTCGAGGCTATGATGGCTATGAGCATGCCACTGCACTCCAGCTGAACTGGGAGACTTCAACTAAAATTTTAAAAAGACTGGTAATCACAAAGCTGACAAGATTCAAGACATTCTTTTCACTAAAATAAAAGATATAAGGGAGACACCAAAAGTGACCCTGAACACAAAAATGCTTTGTGTTCAGATCTGGCTACTGAAGAAATCAATCCAAGAAAGTAGTCAATTTATAGTCAGTTAACTAACTCTTCTGCTAGGTCCTGGCAGGAAGAACACAAAATCAATGTCACGGCTATACGACATCACACCTAATGTTGACCTTTTTCAAAATATTTAATTAATTCAATTAAGCAATTACTCAATTAAGCAATTCTCTCCGTTCACCCAAACAGGTGATAAGCAGAGTATGAAAAACCTACCTCAGAGTGAAGCACACATCATACAATTGCACAGATCTTGGTTAATGACCATCACAGACCCATTTTCTATCTTTCCTTATAGTTTTAGGTCTTAATGCATTGTTTGGGAGTACTGAGACCAGGCAATGCACTCAGTACCACTCTGGTATCAAACATACCTATATGACTATATGAAGTGCTTAGATGACAAAAGAACAAACTAGACTTCCAGGACCCCATAGACAGAAAGTCTCCTTTCCCAGCAGGCTAAAACATTCTACTGAATCATACAGTGCTTTTAAAATAAAACTACCTTCCTAAAGATGAGCTGTTTCTAAATGCAAAGGATTTTGCTTAACATCAACTAATTTTAAGTCAAGTTACAAGGGGAAAGGAGTGCTTTAGTAAAGCAAACACAGTCATCTTTTCCCTCCAGCAAGTTGGTAAATAATGACTAATGGTCAGAGACTACTCCCTTCAGACAAGCAATGCCTTACTTCCTGATTTCATCTGGTTAGAAGACTTGTAACCCAGTTCACAAATAAGAATCCACTTTTAGAGCCGGGCTCGGTGGCTCAGCCTGTAATCCCTCACCTTTGGGAGGCTGAGGTGAGTGGATTGCCTGAGCCCGTGGGTTTGAGACTCGCCTGGGCAACTTGGTGAGACTTCATCTCTACAATAAATCAAAAAATCAGCCGGGCGTGGTAGCACGCACCTGTAGTTCCAGCTACTTGGAAGGCTGAGGTGGAAGGATCGCCGGAGCCCAGCAGGTCGAGGCTGCGGTGGCCGGGAGCGGCCACTGCACTCCAGTCTGGGTGACAGAGTGAGATGCCAACTCAAAAAAAAAAAAAAAAGAATCCACTTTTAGGCAACAGATTTTGAGATGTCTTGGCACTGTATGTAAAGAATATGCTTACAGAGGCAAGCACCAACATCAGTTAAATAGGTATTTAAATATACACAGGTGGGGTGTGGTGCTCATACCTATAATCCCAGAACTTTGGGAGGACAAGGTAAGAGACTACTTGAACCCAGGAGTTTGAGATCAGCCTGGTTAACACACCAAGAGTCCATCTCTACAAAAAAAATTTAAAAATTAGCTAGCCGTGGTGAAACATACCTGTAGTCCCAGCTGTGTGGGAGGCTAAGGCAGAAGGATTGCCTGAGTCCAGGTGGTTGAGGCTGTGGTGGGCCATGATTGTGCCACTGCACTCCAGACTGGGTGACAGAATAAGATCCCAGCTCGAAAAAAAAAAGTACACACACACACACACACACACACACACACACACACACACACACACACTATTTTTATCCAAAGAAGCATTTGAATGTTCTAACGTCACCACAAATTAGTTTTCCGGTATTTTTAAACAGAAGCATTTTCGATAGGCCAATTACTAAGAAGGGCATGAGGATCAAAATATTCCCCATTCCACATTTCAAAATCAAAAGACAAAAAACCGTAAATGGGATACTGTCTTTTTGTGTCCCATTAAAATATACAGACTCTAGAACAATCTATGTAAGATTCAAGATTAATCGTAAGAATTGCCAAGTCTCTCATATTCCTGGAGGGAAAAATATGCTCTGAAGTCTATGAGGCTATATAAATTTCAGCTGACTTGAGAAAAAGAGTAATAGTATGAAATACAAACATAGCTAACTTTACAAGCCAATAAAATACAGAATTCAAGGTCCTGGCAAGGTCTGATGACTTTGACTAGGCTATATATTTGCAGATACAGTCTTAGGAAGAAAGCCATTATTCAATCAATAACCCTCATAGGATTTTATTTTCCTTTTTTTTTTTGAGTTGGAGTCTCACTCTGTCACCCAGACTGGAATGCAGACTGGAATGCAGTGGCCGAGCCGGCCACTCACCGTAGCCTTGACCTGCTGGGCTCCGGCGATCCTTCCGCCTGAGCCTTCCAAGTAGCTGGAACTACAGGCGCGCGCTACCACGCCCGGCTAAGGATTTTATTTTCTTTAGCTAAACCTGAGATATAGAAGCCCTATATAATTAGAACAAACTAGCATAAAATAAAAATTCATAGCATATGTCTGTCAGTTTTAATTTCTAAATTATTAACATAAAGATTTGCAGAAACCCTGATGGGAAAACCTATTCTGCAGTTAATATAACAAGGCAACATTTGCTCCATCTTGCCCTGCTAAGCTTCTAAAAGTCTTGAGAACTCTGATTATTCTTCAGTCACCCCTCAGAAGCACTGGATAGCCAAGTTTCTATAAATGAACTGAACTATTTTCTTTAGCTTATCTGAAAGTCTAAGCTCTTTTAAATACTGTACATAGTGTAATCCAGTGGCTAGACATGGCAAAATCTAAACATCCACACTATATTGTGCTCAGAGTCCAACACTAAAGGTGATTTATGTCACTGTCTTCTCTCTCTCACCATGCATCCCATGGCCTCCTACCTGAGCTCTCTGTGCCTCTGAATGATGCCACCCATCACCTCTCTGTTCATCCTTGTAAATCTCCACTTCTTGAGCCACAGCCTTCAACACCTCCAATTCTCAGCAAACGCTTCTATTATTTTTCCTCTTTTACTGATTTCCTGCATTCCATCAAGACCCCAGGCTTCTGATCCATCCTTCAGAGCTTGTCAGAGGTGATTACAGTCCATCAAGAATAAATAGCTGTCTTTGCATTAACCACAAGCTTTCTGAGACTGAAAATAGCCAAGTTCCAAGTTTAAACAAGGTGCAAATCAAAGATAGTGCAACAAAAATTCCTCCAAAAGCAACACATGCCGCTATCTCCTAATGTCATTACTCTGGCTTCTAAATTCGTAATTCTCAGCCTGGCCACTAACACAAAGATTCTTTTATACTAGTTAATAATCTGCAAAGAAAGCACAGTTCCATAATTAAGTAGGAAGTCAAAAGTCCAACAAGAGGATTTGGTGACTGGTTTCTAACAAATAAATCATGGAAAGTGGAAGATTGACAGTAGATAAACCTATACCACCCAGACCAAGTGATCCAGGTTGACATCAGCAGGAGTAAGTCATGTGATATTATATACCTCTGATATGATACAATGAGAAGGGCACTCACATCTGTGGATTTTTTTCCCAAAAATCCATACGCACGGTCTTTTGATGTTTCAGAAAAAAACATTAGACAAACCCAAATTATGGTAAGTTCTACAAAACACCTAATCAGTCCATTTCGAAACTGTCAATGTCATGAAAAACAAGGAAAATCACAGTTTAGAGTGTAGTTTAGGGCTAGGAGACAGCTTAATTGTAGTAGAAGTTAAGTAACTTTGTAAAGTGCAAGTGTCACAGATTAGAGGAGTTGAAGAACACATGACAACCAAAGGTATCCTGGATTAGATCCTAGAACTAAAAAAGGACATTAATGGAGAAACTGGTAAAATTCTAATAAAGTCTGTAGTTTTAAAAATAGTAATGTACCTGTGCTAATTTTTAGTTTGCATAAATGTGTCATGGTTATATAAGATGCTAACCTTAGGAGGGAAGCTGGTAAAGGCTATATGGGAACTCTGTTATCTTTGCAATTCTTTTGCAAGCATAATTTTTTTAAAAAGAGTTGGGTCTCACCCTATCACTTAGACTGGAGTGAGGTGGCATGATCATGGCTCACTGCAGCCTCAAACTCCTGAGGTCAATCCATCCTCTCACCTCAACCACCTGAGTAGCTGGGACTATAGACGTGTGCCATCACACCTGGCTTACTTATTTATTTTTTTGCAGGGCTGAGGTCTTGTTATATTGCCTAGGTGGTGCCAAGCTCCAAGGCTCAAGCAATCCTCTTGCCTCAGTCTCCCAAAGTTCTGGGATTGCAGGCACAACCACAGTGCTGGCTTTAAAATTATCTTTTAAAAAATAGATTCAGAAAAAGAAATGCAGAGAAGAAATGGAAAGACCACAGGATCTACATGTGGAAGGTGTGGCTCTTGTACTACTGGTTATGTGATTTTATTTTATTTTATTTATTTATTTTTTGAGTTGGAGTCTTACTTTGTCACTCAGGCTGGAGTGCAGTGGCATGCTCATGGTCACCACAGACTCGACCTGCTGGGTTCAGGTGATCCTTCCACCTCTGGTTCCAGCTGGAACCAGAGGCGTGTGCCACCACACCCAGCTAATTTTTTGATTTATTGTAGAGATGAGATCTCACCAAATTGCCTAAGCAGATCTCAAATCCCTGGGCTCGGGTATCCTCTCACCTCCACCTCCCAAAGTGCTGTGATTACAGGCATGAGCCACTGGATTAAATGGGTATCAAAGAACTAAAATACAAAAAGGGGACTTTGAGCTGACATCAACTGCAGGAAGCAGCTACCATCCCCAAGGCTAAGGGAACAAAGGAGAGTGGGTGGGGTTCTCAGATCCTAGAAGTCCAGAGCAAGAGCCTTCTAAAGCTGGGATTCAAACTCCTCAGGTAAAGGTACCATCCAGATGGTTCTGGGTTTGTGGGGGTGGGAGGAAACATTGGCAGCTCCTGGCAAGGAATAGTGAGAAACGGAGAGGGGAACAGAGTCCCAGCCCCAGCATCACAGTTTAGAGGGTGGTTTAGGGCTAGGAGACAGCTTAATTGTAGTGGAAGTGAAGTAACTTTGTAAAGTGCAAGTGTAACCCACTGGTACCTATTATTATTACTTCTATTAAGTGCCCAGGCTAACTACATGCTCTCCCTTTCTTTTAAAAGTATTTTACAGTATGGATTAGCAGAGGACATAAACTTTTGGTGTTATCAACATTTATAATTTTAGTAAGTGGAAAATATGGCTAAGGACTACATTCTAGTCTATAATTATACCAATCTTTACCACAAAGTTTATCTGTAATCCTAACACTTTGGGAGGCCAAGGTGAGGACTGCTTGAGCCCAGGAGTTCAAGGCAGTCTGGGCAACATAGTGAGACTTCGTATCTTAAAAAAAAAAAAAAAAGATAAAGTGCATGTCCGATTAATTTCTATAATAGTCAGGACTACTGCTAGGTGCAGTGGCTCACGCCTATAATCCCAGCATTTTGGGAGGCAGAGGCAAGAGGACTGCCTGGGCCCAGGGAATTGAGACCAGCCTGGGCAACTTGGCAAGACTTCACCTCTAGAATAAATGAAAAAATATTATCCAGGCGTGGTGGCACATGCCTGTTGTTCCAACTACTTGGAAGGCTGAGGCAGAAGGATCACCTAAGCTCAGCAGGTAGAGGCTGCGGTGGCCATGAACATTCTACTGCACCCAGCAACAAAGTGAAACACCAATTAAAAATATATATACATGGCCGGGCTCGGTGGCTCAGCCTGTAATCCCAGCACTTTGGGAGGCTGAGGTGAGTGGATTGCCTGAGCCTGCGGGTTAGAGACCCGCCTGGGCTACTTGGCAAGACCTCATCTCTACAACAAATCAAAAATTAGCTGGGCGTGGTAGCGCGCGCCTATAGTCCCAGCTACTCGGAAAGCTGAGGTGGAAGGATCGCCGGAGCCCAGAAGGTCGAGGCTGCGGTGGCCTGGAGCGGCCATTGCACTCCAGTCTGGGTGACAGAGGGAGACTCCAACTAAAAAAAAAAAAAAAAAATATATATATACACACACACACACACACACACACACACACACACACACACACACATAATAATAATGATAGTAATAATCAGGACTACTATTTTACTTGATTGGCCTAGAAAGACCATTTTAGAGAATGAAATAAGTGTGCTGCTTAGGAATGCTATTTACATGTAACTATCTGCTAAGCTATTTGACCCAAAGTCTTTGACTTTTATAGACTTTTGTAGAACAGTTTCATTAACACTTAAGGTCACTATGCACCTCTTTAAAAGCTAAAAACGTTAACCAAATTTTTCTTTGAAATCAACACCACCGAGTTTAGTTTCCTGTAAGATGGGACATACCATGACAACAGGAAACAGAGGTGAGAGTATGCACACTTGGTTTCAGTATGTTTCAAAGAAATTTCTAGGAAATTCCTACAGTGCATATACTTTAGAGTTTCACTGTTGAATACCGCAGCAGTTCTTTGTGTTCTGGTTTGTTAAGAAACATAGCATTAAACAACAAACCAAAAGTTAAAGCATGTAGTGGCATTTTTCAAGTCAGTAAAACTGATGTTATAAAGCAGAGTTCCTTTCTCTGAGCCTCAATAAGACTGTATCTACACTTCATTTTCAACTTCCCTCTTTGTATTATGGCTATGTGTGTTATGTATCAGATCTTCTCTGTAAAATTATAAACTTGAAGGCAAAATCCACTTTGGAATCATCTTTGTGTTAGCCCCTAGCATATGTAGTTTATAGAATGAATATATGAACAATAAGATCTTCAGAAGAGTATAGCCTGTATCCATGGCGACCCTTTAGATTTTGACCATTTACCCCTAAGACTAAATGGCAGACTGGCACAATTAGAACTCACAAAATAACTAAAAAGCAAAGGCCACTACATGTTCTGTAATAAAAGGTTTGTGAAGTAATATTTATTAAGCTTAAGTGGGTGCTAAAATCTTCTGGTCCTGTCAGTGAGCTGTGAGCAAGACTGGAAAATGAAGACAAAATGATTTAATAAAATGAGTGCAACACTAGGAGTCAGAAGATACAAGTTCTTGCCTTAGTTCTTTCATTTACTTTTTTCTTTACTTTTCTTTTTTTTTTTTTTTTTTGAGTTGGGGTCTCACTCTGTTGCCCAGACTGGAGTGCAGTGGCCACTCCCAGCCACCGCAGCCTCAACCTGCTGGGCTCCAGCCATCCTTCCGCCTCAGCCTTCCAAGTAGCTGGGACTACAGGCGCGCGCTACCACGCCCAGCTCATTTTTTGATTTATTGTAGAGATGAGGTCTCACCAAGTTGCCCAGGTGGGTCTCAAACTCGCGGGCTCATGCAATTCACTCACCTTGGCCTCCCAAAGCGCAGGATTACAGTCTGAGCCACTGAGCCCGGCTACTTTTTTCTTCTGGTCTCACTCTGTCGCCCAGGTGAAAGGGCAATAGTGCAATTACTGTAGTCTTGAATTCCTGAGCTCAAGCCATCCTCCCATCTCAGCCTCCTGATTAGCTAGGATTACAGGCACATACCACTCACCAGGCTAGTTTTCTAAAATATTTTGATAGGCTGGGCATGGTGGCTCAGGCCTGTAACCCCAGCACTTCGGGAGGCTGAGGTGAGAGGATTAACTGAGCCCAGGGGTTCAAGACCAGTCTGGGCAACTTGGCGAGAACTCATCTCTACAATAAATCAAAAAATTAACTGGATATGGTGGCACGTGCCTGTAGTTCCAGCTACTTGGGAAGTTGAGGCAGAAGGATCCAGCCTGGGTGACAGTGAGACTTCAACTCAAAAAACATTTTTTTTGGTAGAGACAGTCTCTCTACCAAACCGACCTTGAACTCCTGGTCTCAAATAATCCTTGCACCTTGCCTTCCAAAGCACTGGGATTACAAGTGTGAACCACTGTGCCAGGCCATTTTCTACTTATTGGATACCCAAGACCTTGGGCAAGTAATTTAACATCTCTGGGTATTAATGACCTCATCTGTAAAATGGGATTTATAGCTCCTGTCTATCCTCCCATAGAGTCATTAATAAAATAAAAATGTTTCGAAAAATCATACAGTGCTATGAAAATATAGATTGTAATTAGTGATCCTTAATCATTATCAGTTATGACAAATGAAATATAAGCAATTAGATAAATAGCCCTTTTTTTTGAGTAGGAGTTTCACTCTATTGTCCAGGCTGGTTGCAGTGGCATGCTCATGGCAAACTCAGCCTCAACCTGCCGGCCTCAGGCAATCCTTCCACCTCAGCCTTCCAAGTAGCTGGAACTACAGGAACATGTGATCAAGCCTGACTAATTTTTTAATTTACTGTAGAGACAAAGTCTTGCCAAGTTGCCCAAGTTGACCTGGAATCAGGCAATCCTCTTGCCTCCGCTTTCCAAAGTACTGGGAATACAGGTATGGGCCACCACACCCAGCCTAGATAATCATCTCTTATCTTTGAATCCCAAAGCAATTGGAATAAAATACAACTAGGATATCTCTCACTTTGTTGGGACCTGGGAGAATTATTGTAAATCTACCCTGTATTCTACTGGAATTTAACTTCTTGGGGACACCAACCTTCCCTGCCCCCCCACCCCACCATCCATGGAGACATCTATATTTCTTCCACAGTGATTAAAAGGCTCTTCAAGATTCTCAGTTTATGATTAGAAGGGAAATGGAAGACACTGTCTAAAGTAAAATGAGATTTATTTATTTATTTATTTGAGTTGGAGTCTCACTCTGTCACCCAGACTGGCGGGCAGCAGCACGTTTCCGGCCACTGCAGCCTCGACCTGCTGGGCTCCGGTGATCCTTCCATCTCAGCCTTCCAAGTAGCTGGAACTACAGGCGCACGCTACCACACTCGGTTAATTTTTTAAAAAAAATTTATTGTAGAGATGAGGTCTCACCAAGTTGTCCAGGCGGGTCTCGAACCCGCAGGCTCAGGCAATCCACTCACCTTGGCCTCCCAAAGCGCTGGGATTACAGGCTGAGCCACTGAACCCGGCCAGTAAAATGAGATTTAAACAAGCTCTCCTCTTGTCTGTTGTGACAAGAGCTGGTAGTCTAACAAACATGACTTCTGCAGCATGATCCAAAATAATTATGAACTGATGGAAAAGTCAAGGCACAGGTCTGAGCCATAGCTTCTGGGCATGCTGTTCTGCAGTGAGGCTGCCACATCCACTGTTTGAGATCTGGGATTAGCGACCCTGTCTGAGGGCTGCTGATGCAGGAGCAATGCTGCCCTGCCAAATCTCCCACTGCTACACCCACATACAGCCTCTGGAGTACACGGCTACCACCTCTCAGCAGTGCTTGTCCACAAGCAGAGACTCCCCTGACTACCTAGAATCCAAGGCCTCAGAGAGAGCAATCACATTTTTGTTATTCACTCCTCTCCAAGATACATTAATTTTTTTCCCCAAAGTCAAGTTTATCAAGGCATAATTTATAAACAGTAAACTTCACCCTTTTTAGCGTATAGTTCTATTAATCTTGACAAACACACACAATTGTAACTATCATCACAACCAAGACAGAGAATTTCCATCACCTCCAACATTCCTTGATGCTCTTTTCGAGTCAAACCCTCCATGCAATCCAGTCCCTGGCAACCATGGATCTGTTTCCTATCCCTACAGTGATGCTCTTGCAAGAATGACATAACACTCTTTATAATGCATAAATAAAATAGTGGAAGGTCTCATCAATTCGCATCAGATACCACGCACTCAGCTTCCTTGGGAGTCCTTCATGTACATTAAGAGAAGTGAAGCCAGGGTGTGATGGGTGGGAAGGGCAGCAAATTCACTACACTACAGCCTGAGACTACTCTGCAGGCCCTACTGAAAACCCCTAAAAGCAGGACACTTCTTAGTGAGTTGTGAAGCAGGTAGTTTAAATCCAAAGACAAAGAATTCACTTTAAATTGTCCCTATAGAAATGGCCTGGTGTTTTCTTTCATGAGTGTGTAATATAGTACTAGACACAATTAAGTTTCCTTCCAGTTTAGATGATCTTTTGGCATTAAAAGAAAACATCAACTGGGTGCAGGAGTTCATACCTATAATCCCAGCACTTTGGGAGGTCAAGGCAGGAGGACTGCTTGAGGCCAGGTATTTAAGACCTTGGCAATATAGTGAGACTTCAGTTCTATAAAAAATAAAAATTAGCTAGGTGTGGTAGCCTAATAGTTCTAGCTAGTTGGAAGGTTGAGGCAGAAGGATCACCTGAGTCCAGGAGGTAGAAGCTGTGGTGAGCTGTGATTGTACAACTACACTCCAGCCTGGGTGACAGAGTGAGATTCTAACTCAAAACAAAAAACAAACAAACAAAACCAACCAAAAAACAAATAAAAGAAAACATCAATTACTGTAGCTGGAACTGAATACAGATTAATAAGAAAATTCTGTTAAGTTAAAAAGATTGGGCCGGGCTCGGTGGCTCAGCCTGTAATCACAGCACCTTGGGAGGCCGAGGCGAGTAGATTGCCTGAGCCCACAGGTTCGAGACCAGCCTGGGCAACTTGGCAAGATCTCATCTCTACAATAAATCAAAAACTAGCTGGGCATGGAAGTGAGTGCCTATAGTTCTGGCTACTTGGAAAGCTGAGGTGGAAGGATCGCTGGAGCCCACCAGATCGATGCTGGGGTGGCCGTGAGTGTGCCACTACACTCCAGCCTGGGTGACGGAATAAGACTCCAACTCAAAAAAAAAAAAAAGAAGAAGAAGAAGCTTGGCTGGGTGCAGTGGCTCGCACCTATAATCCCAGCACTTTGAAAGGCCAAGGCCGGAGGACTACATGAGCCCAGGAGTTCGAGACCAGCCTAGGCAACATAGAGAGATCTCATCGCTATTAAAAGTAATAATAATAATATTTAAAAAGTTAAAGAGCTTGGATTTCACTGGAATATTCTTCTCCCTCCTAGGTCTGACTTGACCACACATTGAGTAATTTTGTGCCTAATGAAATAATGAAGTCTCATTGAACTCTGCCAGGATCAAAAGCTTCCTACACAACTTCAGGCTGACATAAACGAAAACACAAAGAATGTGTGAATGCAAAAAAGGGACAATTAAGAGCCATGGCAACACTCAGGAAACTGATGGGAGAGGATCTCTTGAGGCCAGGAGGTTGAGCAATATAGCAAGTTAAAAATTTTTTACCAATGAAAAGCCCTTGTCCTACAATTTCAAAGCCTAAATTATATTGTTTACTCATTCTCTTTCTACTTTATGTAATAAATTACTTATATATTTTATATCACATATATAGGGTTAATTATCCAATTTTGAAATGTAGTTTGAAAAATTACAGAAAATCTAAAGCCAAACAGTGCTTCCCAGCTCCCATCCAGGCAGATATGAAAAGCTAAAGAAATAAATGTAAAGGCTTATGACAGATCTTCCAGTACACATGGCATACTAAACATATGTATTTACCTCTGCTCTCTTCTAACTTGCTACTGAAATGATAGTAAGGGGATTTAAAAAGAAAAAAATGTATAAGACCACCAGAACAGAGAGAATGGGAGCGGAAATAACAACAAAATCTTGAAGCTAAAAAATACACTGACAGTTGGAAACTGACTTAGGAGAACAGAAAAGGCTGAAACCTCAAATGGCAGAAACATAATCATGCCACAGGCCCAGAAAGGCTCAGGAATTGGAGGCAGGAGGTGCCTTCCTAAAATGGAATGTAGTGAGGCTGGAAAGCAAAGACTGGAAAAGTCAGAATGAAAAGCATTTAGACTCCTAGATCTTTTCCCAGACACCATGCAGCCAAGAGACCACCTGTCTCTACAACCAGAGGAATCCGTCCCAGAAACACAGGTACAGTCAAGGGTGAGGGGCTTGATGAGACCTTCTCAGCCCCCTTTCCTGCTCATCTCTCAGGATGCTGGCAGTCTAGCTTATCTACCCATTTCTGTCCCTATCATAGGCTGGCAATGAGAGGATTATTCACCAGAGAAACCAGATACGGATACTTGATTTATGACAAAGGTAATGCTATAATGTAATGGAAAGAAGAATAAATGGTGTTTTCAATAATCAGTGCTGGGTCAATTTTTAAAAAAATAACAAAAAAGGCCGGGCTTGGCGGCTCAGCCTGTAATCCCAGCACTCTGGGAGGCCAAGGTGAGTGAATTGCCTGAGGCTGCGGGTTCAAGACCCGCCTGGGCAACTTGACGAGACCACATCTCGACAATAAATAAAAAATTAGTCAGGCATGGTAGCGCGCACCTGTAGTTCCAGCTACTTGGAAGGCTGAGGCGGAAAGATCGCTGGAGCCCAGCAGGCTGAGGCTGCAGTGGCCGGGAGTGGCCACTGCACTCCAGTCTGGGTGACAGAGTGAGACTCCAACTCAAAAAAATAAAATAAAATAAAATAAAAATAAAAAATAACAAAAACTTTGGTCCCTACTTCACATTCTATGCTACAGAACCAATTCCAGATGGATGGCAACCCCAAATACAAAAGGTAAAACAATGTTATTGAAGGAAAACTTAAGCAATCCCAAACAAAAAAGGTAAAACAGCGCTATTAAAGGAATACTTGAACATCTTCAAGATTTTGGTAACAGAAAGATTTCTGAAAGAGCATACAAAAAGTGCTACCATATAAGAAAAAAAATGATCAAGTGCTTAATACTTAGAACCTCTGTCCAACTGAAGATACCACTAAGAGTAAAAAGGCAAGCAGAAACTGGGAGAAGATATTTGTAGTGCATTTATCTGACAAAGGACTCACATTCCTTATTATTTCCTTACTCAGAAAGAAAAAGTAGATAAGCTAATAGAAAAATGGGCAAATAACTTGAATTGACATTTCACAAATGACGAGTCCAAATGGCCAAGAAACAAATGGAAAGGTGCCCAATCTCATTCGTCATGAGGAAAATGAAAACTCATTCTATACCAGACAGCTAGAATGAAAAAGATGGGAAATACTGATTGCTCAGAACTATAAGCACCTACGGTGGTGGTAGGGGGAATGGCATACAATCACTTTGGAAAAGTACTTAGCAGTATCTGCTATAGTATATTCTATGACTCAGCAATTTATGCTCCTAGATGTAGTCCTAACAAGTATGCACACATATGCCAACAAAATACTTTTTTTTTTCCCTGAGACAGAGTCATCTTACTCTGTCACCTAGGCAGAAGTGCAGCGGTACAATCCTGGCTCACTGAAGCCTTGACCTGGATTCAAGTGATCCTTTCACCTCAGCCTCCCTAGTAGATGGGACTACAGGCATGCACCACCACTCCCAGCTTATTTATTTTTTTGTAGAGACAAGGTCTCACTATGTTGCCCAGGCTGGTCTCAAACTCCTGGCCTCAGGCAATCCTTGGCCTCCCAAAGTGCTGGGGTTACAGGTGTGAGCCACTGTGCCTGACCAATAAAATACATTTAATAGAATGTTCATAGCAGCACTATGTGTAATAGCTAAAATACTCCCCCAAATAGAATGCCCAACACCTATAAACAATAGAGTGAATAAATTATGTTATATCCACACAATGAGAATGAACTGTATACAACAATAGTTTGTTCATTCTCATCGCTGTATGCAATGAGATAAATATATGTCACAAACATTCTGAGTGAATGTAGCCAGACATAAAAGAGCACATAGAGCACGATCTCACTCATATAATGTACAAATCAGGATAGAAGTCAGAATTGTGGTTACCTGCTGGGTGCAGTGGCTCAAGCCTGTAACCTTAGCACTTTGGGAGGCCTAGGTAAGAGGACTGCCTGAGCCCATGGGTTCGAGAGCAGCCTGGGCAACTTGGTGAGACCTCGTCCCTACAATAAATAAAAAAAATTAGCCAGGCTTGGTGGCACACATCTGTAGTTCCAGCTGCTTGGAAGATTGAAGCGGAAGGATCACCTGAGCCCAGCTGGTTGAGACTGAAGTGGCCATGAGCATGACACTGCACTCCAGTCTGGGCGATAGAGTGAGACTCCAAAAAAAAAGGAAAAAGGAACTGTGGTTATCTTGGTTAAGAAGTAATAGTTGGAAGAGGGCATACAGGGAGTTTCTAAAGGGCTTGCCATGTACCATTTCTTTCTTTTTTTTTTTTTGAGACAGGGTCTCACTCTGCCACCCAGGCTAGAGTGCAGTGGTGTAACCATAGCTTACTGCAGCTTTGACCTCCTGGACTCAGTTGATCCTCTCAGCTTCCACAATAGCTGGGACTACAGGCACACGCACCACCATGACTGGTTAAAAAAAAAAATTTTTTTTTTTTTTTTTGGAGATGGGGTCTTGCTATGTTGCCCAGGTTCCATGTGCTATTTCTTGATCTGAATGCTGGTCCCAGAGGTGTGTTCACTTTGTGAAAATCAATTACACATGTATGACTTGTCACCTCTTAGTATATGTCTTATACTTCAAAAAAATGCAGTTTTTAGAAAGGACAAGTAATGCTCCATGTAAATGAACCTAGAATGACTTACAAGATATACTATCAAATAAAAAAGCAAGGGTAGAAGTGTGTACAGGAGTGTAGTGATGTGCTGCTGCCCTCCCCCACACCCCCTCCCCAAATCTCTGAACACATCCCTCCACTACTGAGAATGTTGGCTACAAACAGTCAATAGCTGTTCCTTTTCCAAGAACAAGGAACCATGGCTACCTGGTGAGAGAGAGTCCCCCTGATTCCTCACCCTACGCAGAGGCAGCCAACAGCCGGGAGTGTACAAAGGCCAGCCCTTTTACCTCAAGATGGGGTAATTCGGTGGTGCAAGTTACACTCCAAAGCTTTCCTGTGGGACCAGACTGAATTGGTTCTTGGCCAAGACCACACTGTTACTTAGTTTTGCTCCCCTTTCCCATCTGACTTCCCCTTCTCTGGAGAGCATTCCTTCACTAAATAGCTCTCACAAAGATCTCCATCTCAGACTTTGCCCAGAGAACCTGACCTAAATGAGTTGGTGTTAGAAGTTGCCTAAAGAAGTGAACTCTGAGGATGGAATTTTGCAGGTGGATCACCTACCAGCCAGATGGCAATGAGGATCCATCATGGGGTGGGTGGAGCATGGATGGCCCCAGCATGCTGTAGGTGTTTCCCTGTGGTAAAGGGGGACAGGAGACAGTGGCAGTTTAATATCCTGGCTGGTTTGCTATCTCTGGTACAGGAGGTATGGGAGAAATGATTACAGTAAGGACAACAGAAGTGGGTGGTTGTTGATATTGTTATTAAAAAGGGAAAATGTACCAGTGACCATAAAACAGTTTAAAAAATAAAAAAGGGAAAATGACAGTCTCAGCAATTAACAATGTAAAGTCAACTACGATAGTCAAAGAGCCTCCTTTGGCAACATTTAAAGACACTCATCTCCTGCAGGCATGGGGTCTAATTTTCAGAGTGGCAGAACTAAAAAGAAGGCTGAACTCTCCGCCTATGCAAGTCGGCTATGCCAGTCAAGGCCTGGTGTGGCAGGATGAACCCTAAGACTTGAGATGAGAATGTCTGTGTATATTTACTTCAGAACCATGAACACCAGAGTCCCTGGGCCTGCAAAGTGGCCCACTCCCTTTCCCTAGAAGGTGGAGGAGCCTGCCTCCCCTTGCTTGATGACTACACAGAGGAGTCAAATGAGGCAAGTACCTTACAAGACACTTCTTGTCCTGCAGAGAACGCGCTCTCTCCTTCCCTCCTTGCCACTGCCTTTATTCAGGGTCAGATATCAATATCACTCAACTGGGGCCTGCAAGGCCTGCAAGGAAAGGAGGGGACTTACCACGCCAGAGACGCTGTGGAAAGTGGCTATGACATGTATTACAGACCCAGAGGACATATGGAAGAGGTTCCTAAAGGTGCAGGAATTGGGCATCCCCTTAGGGTCCCCTCCTCCCACTGTGGGAGCTTTTCTGTCCTCTCAGTAAATCCTGCTTTAAAAAAAGGTGCAAGAATATAAGCTGGATGAAGGAGAGAGCTTGTTGATGTGGGGACATTCTCTCATGACACAGAATTAACATCTTGGCAAGGGCTCTGGGTCTCATATGTGCTGAGAGAAGGGAGTTCAGAAGAGTGACAGACCACACTAAATGATTCCAGAACTGCCACAGAAGTCTTTAGAGGAAAGTTCAAAAGGCTTAAAGGAGTAGGCCCACTAGAATGGGTCTGCCACATAAAATGGAAAAACCCATTAGCTTGCAATGTCCTTCAGGAGGGTGTGCAAGATACTCGAATTACTAAAGCCTAGATTTTTGCCTCTTCTATTGGTTACCAGCATAGATTCTGCCTCATGTATCAGCAACCTCTTCATCCCTACTGCAGCCTAAGAGCAGACCTCTGACAAATCTCATTTGGACAACTGGTTACCCTGTATCCACTCTCACAACTCTTTAGAGTTCATCTTCTACACTGTCATCTGAGAGAACTTTCAAAATGGGTATTCTTTTTCTTTTATATTTTATTTTAAAGATGTAGGGTACAATTCAGGATTAGGTATACAAGTGGACATCGTACAGGTAAAGTTTGGGCCTCCCTTTGGTCCCCACTTTGCCTGGTTTGAGATCAGGTACCCTTATTGATGTTATCTCCCCATTCCCACTCTGGCAAAATGGGTATTTTATGACCTTCAGTTTCAAACCCATTAGTGGTTCCCCATGCTTATAAGCTAAAAGTCCAAAGCTCACAGAAAGGCACACAGGCTCCTTGGTCTAGGCCTGACTTCAGAGCCTTATCTCTTGCAGAGCCTCCTCCCACCCTCTGGGCCCTGTGCTCTGGTTATGCTGAATCATCGGCAATGCACAGACTGCATCTTGTTAGATGCCTCTGTGCCTTTGCCCATGGGTCCTCCTCCGTGCTCATGCCTAACTATATGATTTCTTTAGACAAGGACTGAATTTTATGTGTCTTTGTCTCATGTCTAACATTAGTCTGGAGTACCACAGATGTTAAATAGAATGCTAAACAAGTGAGGAATGAAGGAATGAGTCGATCAGTCCATGATCTATGTAATAGGGGAAAGAAGATCAGTAGTGAGAACAATCTAATAATTATTAAAGAAAATTATCTTTAATTAAGAAGTCAAATTAAAATTAGAACAAAGAAAAAGAAACTATTTCTTCCTCTTCTTTCTTCTCCTAGTGCCTTTATAATCCAAAAAAAAAATTTTTAAGAGATGGGGCCTTACTCTGTCACCCAGGCTATATTGTAGTGGCGTGATCATAGCTTACTGCAGCCTTGAACTCCTGGGCATAAGTGATCCTCCTGCCTCAACCTCCTGAGTAGCTGGGATTATAGTCAAATTGGTTTTGAAGTTCTTATACAGAAAAGGTAATCGTCTACATTTATGCCTCACATACTGTTCCTTATTCACTCCTAGTAAAGTTTCTTCTCCAGAAAACTTTTGTCTTTCCTCTGGTAAGTTCAGGTTATTCTACAACCCCTTTCTCTCTCTCTCTATCTCACTAGGTGGGTTCTTGCTATATTATTGCTCAGGTTGGAATGCAGTGGCTATTCACAGGTGCCATTACTGCACTCCACAGCTTTGAATTCCTGGCTTTGAGTCAGGAATCCTCCCACCTCAGACTCCTGAGTAGCTGGGCCTACAGGCACATCACCACACCTGACTGCAACTTCTTTCTATAGCTTTAATCCGTGAAACTACACCCTGAAGTCTACATGCCAGACAGATAAAACCATTATTACTGTCTTACACTTTTAAAGCACTGCAGTAGATCTAATATGTAATGTTCTACTTCATGAAAGAAAAGAAAATGCTCCAGACAATAATTTCAAAGTATCTTCCTCAAGATACTTAACTACAAAGGGAAAGATGGCAAAGCTACTGTGGAGAAATCCATGGTGAATTGTATCTCAATATAATGTTATATTGAGAAGGAAGCTATTATTTAAAAACGCAATACAGATGTGATCAGGGTGGGGACCATGGAGGACAGCTCAGGTAAGGTGCTGGGAATCTTCCATTTCTTGATGTGAGTGGTGGTTAAAAGGGTATTTGCTTTATAATTCTTTAAACTGTAGATATATGGTTTATACACATGTATAAATAGTTCACAATAAAAAGTAAAAAAGAAAAACAACAATGAAAAGTAAATTAAAAGCAGCTATTTTATGTATTCCAAAAAGAAAGTACAAGAACAGGCATATAGACCAATGGGACAGAATTGAGATTCCAGAAGCAAAACCTCAATTTCTCAACCAACTCATCTTCGACAAAGCCTCCACCACCCACTACTGGGGAGAGGAGAACCTATTCAGTAAATGGTGCTGGGAAAACTGGCTAACCACATGCAGAAGATTGAAACAGGACCCTTACCTATCCCCATACACAAAAATTAACTTTAAATGGATCACAGACCTAAATGTAAAACCTCTAACTGTAAGAACCTTAGAAAATGCAGGAGACACAACTTCTTATGGAAGTTGGAACTGACAACCAATTCCTGATCAAAACCCAAAGTGCCTAGGTCATAAGAGATAAGATAGACAAGTGGAACTTCATTAAACTGACAAGCTTCTGCAAAGCCAAGGAAACCATCAAGAGAGCAGGGAGACAGCCCACAGGCTGGGAAAAAATATCTGCCAACTCCATGTCTGATAAAGGCCTAGTATCAAGAATCTACAAGGAACTCAAACATGCTGAAAAGAAAAAACAGCCCCATTACAAAGTGGGCTAAAGATATGAACAGACACTTCTCAAAAGAAGACATATGAGCAGCCAGCAAATATATAAAAAAATGTTCAGCCTCACTAGTCATCAAGGAGATGCAAATTAAAACTACACTGAGATAACACCTAACTCCAGTCAGAATGGCCATCATCAAAAACTCAAAAAATAACAGATGCTAGAGAGGATGTGTCAAAAAGGGAACACTTCTACACTGTTGGTGGGAATGTAAACTATAAACTAGTACAGCCTCTGTGGAAATTAGTGTGACGATTCCTAAAAGGACTAAAAATCGACCTTCCATATGACCCCACAATCCCCCTACTGAGAATATACCCGGAAGAACTCAGGTCACTCTCTGAAAAAGATACCTGCACATGTATGTTTATCGCAGCATTGTTCACAATAGTAAGAACATGGAACCAACCGTGCTGCCCATCAAAAGAGGACTGGATTTTTAAAAGTGGCACATATACACAATAGAATATTACGCAGCCATAAAGAAGAACAAAATCATGAACTTTGCAGCAACCTGGATGAAATTAGAGTTTATAATACTGAGTGATCTCTCACAGAAACAAAGAGTTGAATATCACCTGTTCTCACTCATAAGTGGACCTTGAACAACTATGTTATTACTATAAGAAAAGGATTGAAAATGGCAGGAAACTGGGGGTGTGTAGGGAGGTAGGATTGATAGTAGTCAATATCTGCCTGGGGGAAGAGGGAAGCACACCTCATCAATAAAGGTACTTTCACGGTGAAAATTTGTATACCTAGCCCTGAATTGCACCCCACAATTTTAAACTAAAAATTAAAAGAGGAGCCGGGCTCAGTGGCTCAGCCTATAATCCTGCGCCTTTGGGAGGCTGAGGTGAGTGGATTGCCTGAGCCCGCGGGTTCGAGACCCGCCTGGGCAGCGAGACCTCATCTCTACAATAAATCAAAAAATCAGCCGGGCGTGGTAGCGCATGCCTGTAATTCCAGCTACTCGGAAGGCTGAGGCGGAAGGATAGCCAGAGACCAGTAGGTCGAGGCTGTGGTGGCTGGGAGCGGCCACTGCACTCCAGTCTGGGTGACAGAGTGAGACTCCAACTCAAAAAAAAAAAAAAAAAAATTAAAAGAGGGAAAAAAAGGGGGCCAGGCTCGGTGGCTCAAACCTGTAATCCTAGCACTTTGGGAGGCCAAGGTAAGGGATTGCCTGAACCCATGGGTTCAAGAACAGCCTGGGTAACTTGGTGAGACCTCATCTCTAGAATAAACTAAAAAAAAAATTAGCTGGGCATGGTAGTGTGTGCCTGTAGTTCTGGCTACTTGGAAGGCTAAGGTGGAAGGATTGCCTATACCCAACAGGTTGACGCGAGGGTGGCCGTGAGTGTGCTACTGCACTCCAGCTTGAGCGACAGAGTAAGACTCCAACTCAAAAAAAAAAAAAAAAGAGATTGCCATTGAGGCCATTGCCTTGCTAAGCTATGGTGTAGCCATGGGCTCTTTGAGCTATGGCCAGGCCATGTTTCCTGGCTTTGGCCACCTCCCCTGCCTTGGGGAGGTGAATCTCCTTTCTCTCTCTCAAATTTACTTTCTAAATAAACTATATTTTCTAATCTAAAAGAAAGAAAGAAAGAAAAGAAAGAAAGAAAGAAAGAAAGAAAGAAAGAAAGAAAGAAAGAAAGAAAGAAAGAAAGAAAGAAAAAGAAGCAGCTGGCAGGAACAGCTGCATCAGCGCCAACAGGTACTAATACTGATGATGACTTTCCTTGAAGTGCTCCTCCTTATCACTGGGGACTGCAGTGTGAAGCGTGTCTGCACTTGGTCACGCAGCACACTGGCCTCCATCCCACTGCCACCTGCTCATACTACTAGGACCCCAGCCCCTCTGACGATCCGTCTATTACAGAAATCCAACTCCAAAAATAAAGGTCTCAGAGCAGAAAACCCCTAGAACAGAAATCACATAAAAATCCCATTTATAAGGCCAAGTAACAAAAGCTTGGAACTGATTAGTTTTCCAAAGTTCTCTTTTTTATGTTACAACTTACTTTCCAAAGGTGTAGTTGACTTTACACATACTATTAAGCCTCACATTTTGTGCTCTTCTATAACTAGAAACAGAGAAACTTCCATACTACTCTCCATATAAAATTAACCAGTTTTCTCATGTTCTCTCAGGAATCAAAGGAGAGTTGAAACTTTTGAATAAAATCTACAATCTAGTTATGGTTTCTTGGCATTTGGAGATATGACTATGATGTTATCTACTCACTGCAAAACAGTCTCTATATATTTAGTATTTATTCATTAAATGACAGGAAGTAACTTTCCCTAGAAGGAAGCATCTGAAATAATTTCATCTTTGTTAAGGATAAAAAGTACAACAAATTGAATGAAGTTTTTTTTGGAAGAACAGAAAAACAAGTTGAATTTCAAAACTGAACCTACAATGAATCCTATATGATTTCCCAAAACTAGGCATCTCTTCCCTAGCCCAATATTAGCATACATGGCCTTAAAAACTGAATGTAGCACACCTGTTCGTAGCAGCATTATTCACAATAGCCAAAAGGTAGAAGCAACTCAAGTGTTCATGACGGATGAGTAGATATATCATATATCCACACGATGGAATATTATTCAACTTTTTTTTTTTTGAGTTGGGGAGTCTCAGTCCATCACCCAGGCTGGAATGCAGTGGCATGCTCATAGCCACCCCAGCGTTGATCTGCTGTGCTCCAGTGATCCTTCTGCCTCAGCCTTTCAAGTAGCTGGAACTACACGCCTGGTTAATTTTTTGATTTACTGTAGAGATGAGATCTTGCCAAGTTGCCTAGGCTGTTCTCAAACTCGTGGGCTCTGGCAATCACCTCACTTTGGCTTCCCAAATGCTGGGATTACAGGTTTGAGCCACCATGCCCGGCCATCATTCAACTTTTAAAAGGAAGGAAATGCTGACACATGCAACAACATGGATGTACTCTGAGGACATGTAAAATGAAATAAGCCAGTCCAAACGAGCAAATATTATATGATTCAGCTCATATGAGGTACCTAGAGTAGTCAAATTCAGAGATAGAAAACAGAATAGTGGGTGCCAGGGGCTGGTGGGAGAGGGAAATGGGAAATTAGTGTTCAGTGGGGACGGAATTTCCATTCTGTGAGATGAAGAGAGTTCTGGAGACTGGTTGCACAACAGCGTGCAATGAGCAGGGTGGTCACCTCTGGGGAGAGTCTGGAAGTAGGGGGACATTTATTATAAGAATGCTTTTTTTAAAAAGCCCTGACGTGAAACTCTATAAAGCCTGAACCCATTTTAAAAGTATGAATATTAATTCCCTAGTTCTTTTACTGTCAGGTTGTAAAAAAGTAGGCCACATCCACACTGACCCTCATGCCATTTAGAATCAAATGTTTCCAAAGGCGAATTATTGCATGATGGCACCAAAGGGACTAAGCTACCTGCCTCTACTCCTCACCATTCTTGTCTGATTTTCATCTTTTTCCACAAGCCCCCAGCTGCTTCTTGGCATATATCCCGGCCCCACTCAGCAGATCCCACCTTTCCTGTAGTTCACTAAAAAAATTAAAACCATTATTTTGTGAACTTCCTTAATTTTCCTACTTATATACATTCTTCTAGACCTACTTCCTTCCTCTGCTCAGAAGTATTTCTGTTTCTATTTTTAAAGATTAAAATGCTTCTAATTAAAAAGTGAAAGTACGTTCACTCAAGAAAATTCAAACAACCTAGAATAAAGAGGCTGATCCGAAGGTAGTGAGTTATCTCAGTTGATTCTTCAGTCAGTTACAGATTGAACTCCTTGTTCTACTCTTTCCCCACTTCTCACTACTGTACTTGACTACTTAAAAAAAAAAAGCCAGGCTCGGTGGCTCAGCCTGTAATCCCATGCCTTGGGAGGCTGAGGTGAGTGGATTGCCTGAGCCCGCGGGTTCGAGACCTGCCTGGGTAACTTGGCAAGACCTCATCTCTACAATAAATCAAAAATTTAATCGGGCATAGTAGCGCGTGCCTGTAGTTCTAGCTACTTGGAAGGCTGAGGTGGAAGGATTGCCAGAGCCCAGCAGGTCGAGGCTGTGGTGGCCGGGAGCGGCCCTGCACTCCAGTCTGGGAGACAGAGTGAGACTCAAACTAAAAAATTTTTAAAAAATAATAAAAAAAAACATGAAGTAAAAAGTAAAGATCTTTTCCTTGATGTACCAAAAGTCACCACTATTACAGTTCAAAATGCATTGTTCTCTTATGTAATTTAATGTAGCTATAAATACATATACATAAATGTAAGCATATACATATATCGTTAATCTTATCAGAAATGAAAACAGAGTCTACATTATATACTGCAGACTGCTTTCTTGGTGGATAATCTGTTTGTGGACATATTGTCATCTCAGTGGACACATCCGTTCATTGCATAGATACACATAATTTATTTCACCATTCCCCTGTAATGGTCATTTAGATATCCTCTAATTTTGCACTACTATAAATAATGCTATAATATACATTGTAAATAGGACTCACATCACACTCCTTAAAGTATTTCTGTAGAAGAGATTCAGTGAAATGAAACAGCTGCGCCAAAGGGGATGCACAGCTAAAAATTTAATCAATATTGCTAAACTAAATGCCAACTGTACCGTAGTATAATTACAAAGGAAGAAGGAAAAAAAAGAGCATGCAAATGCAAAATAACCCAATCATACATACACACACACACACTCTCTCACACTCACACATAAGCATAGGAAAAAGAGGCCCATTCCCACCACTGGCTTTAGGCCTGTGGGGCAGTAAGTGCCAGGGTCCTTGTATTATAACCAATTGGGCCAGTTACCTCAGGTCCAGTATACAAACATGAAAATCCAAACTTAACACATGCACAGCATCCAGTTTAAGTGATGGCCTCCCACAGAGACTGTTCCTCAGAGTGTTCTCTGTCTTAACTATATCCTTTCCCTCAACTCACACTGCCTACAATTTTCAAGTCTGTACCATGTTAATTTTGTTATTATTTTTGACACATTTTATTTCAGAGAGCAGTGTGATCACACATGGTCCAAGAACACTGAAATAACAAATCAAATATAATCAGATATTAAAGACTGGTCTTCAAACATTATAGCCAATAATGCCATGCTTGCATATGATCTCTCTGATATAAAACCATATCCACACCTCAGTGGCCACCCAAACATTCAGCACAGGTAGCTTCCTTAATGATGAGCTGTTTGAAGCTACAAGTTTGAGCACTATTGACTACTTTTTCAGGTTCTGAATAGCTCTAGCGATCTCAGCAGGAGTTGGAGGAACAGCTCAATCTTGGCGTAGTACCAAAATGTGGTCAACTGAGGCTTTGAGTGAGTCATGGCAACATTCACCAGCCCCAGACCTTTTCCACAAGGTTACAGACAGATTGAGCCATGGTTCTAGGATGGAAAGTCTGCACCATGTTTATTTTTATTATATTTGAATCAGGGTCTTACTCTGTCGCCCAGGCTGGAATGCAGTAGCATGACCACAGCTTACCGCAGCCTCAAACTTCTGGGCTCATGCAAGCCCCCTGCCTCTGCC
This sequence comes from Cephalopachus bancanus, assembly GCA_027257055.1. Lineage (NCBI taxonomy): Eukaryota > Metazoa > Chordata > Mammalia > Primates > Tarsiidae > Cephalopachus > Cephalopachus bancanus. Next base: position 481,929 of record JAPVLO010000409.1, on the reverse strand, counting down.
TCCCAAGTAGCTGGAACTACAGGCATGCACCGCCATGCCCAGCTAACTTTTTTATTTTATTATTATTTTTGTTTTTAATTTTTATTTATTTATTTTTATTTTTTGAGTTGGAGTCTCACTCTGTCGCCCAGACTGGAGTGCAGTGGCCGCTCCCAGCCACCGCAGCCTCGACCCGCTGGGCTCCGGTGATCCTTCCGCCTCAGCCTTCCAAGTAGCTGGTACTACAGGCATCCGCTACCACTCCCAGCTAACATTTTCTATTTATTGTAGAGATGAGGTCTCGCCAAGATGCCCAGGTGGGTCTCGAACCCGCAGGCTCAGGCAATTCACTCACCTCAGCCTCCCAAAGCACGGGATTACAGGCTGAGCCACCAAGCCCGGCCCTTTTTTATTTTTTGTAGAGACGAGGTCTCACCAGGTTGCCTAGGCAGGACCATGCTTAATTTTAATGATGCTATCCTCTTCAGGTATTTTGTATCTTATTTTTTTTTTTTTTTGAGTCAGAGTCTCACTCTGTTGTCCAGGCTAGAGTACAGTGGCACACTCACAGCTAACGCAGTCTCAAACTGCTGGGCTCAGATGATCCTTCTATCTCAGCCTTCCAAGTAGCTGGAACCACAGGCGTATGCCACCATGCCTGGTGAATTTTTTACAAATGTATTGTAAAACCAGGCTCGGTGGCTCAGCCTGTAATCCTGCACCTTTGGGAGGCTGAGGTGAGTGGATTGCCTGAGCCCACGGGTTCAAGACCCGCCTGGGCAGCAACACCTCATCTCTATAATAAATCAAAAAATTAGCCAGGCATGGTAGTGCACGTCTGTAGTTCCAGCTACTTGGAAGGCTGAGGCGGAAGGATCGCTAGAGCCCAGCAGGTGGAGGCTGAACTCCACCAGACTGCACTCCAGTCTGGTTGACAGAGTGAGACTCCAACTCAAAACAAACAAACAAACAAACAAACAAATGTATTGTAGAGACAAGGTCTTACTTACCATGTTGCCCAGGCTGGTCTCGAACTGCTGGTCTCAGGCAATCCTCTGGCCTCCGCCTCCCACAGTGCTGGGAGCCACTGTGCCCAGCCTCTCTTTTCTTAACTAAAATAAATTACTTCCTAAGTGATCTTATTTCTTATCTTTCTGATTCATTTTTTACCCTGTGAATTAATTTATAGAGTTAACTTTATAAAATGCAAATCGGATTGTAATAATTATCATTTTTCGAGTCCTTAAAATATTCCTATAAGATAGGGGTTTTTTCCTAATGAGTCAGGGTCTTGCTATGTTGTCCAGGCTGGTCTTGAACTCCTGGGTTCAACCAATCCTCCCAACTCTGCCTCCTGAATCACTGGGATTATAGGTACTCATGATCACACTCAGTAGTATTTATTTTTATTTTTGAAGCAAACAAGAGGCTTTGTTTTTTATTTTTATATTTTAGGTAGTTCTATAGATGGGGAAACAAGCTCAGTGATTGGCCAACGCCTCAATTAATACCATAAAGCTAGTCAGTAGTAAAGCCATTCATGACTATGACCTTCTCTACTGCCATAGAAAGAAAAGTAAACACTTAGTGCAATGTTTATGGCCCCTTAAACATGGGCCCAATTTGTCTTTCCAGTCTCATCTCTAACTGACATCCCTCACAATCCAATCCTTACAGACTACTCACCCTTCTGAAAACCCAAAGTGCACTTTTGCCTCTTTGTGCTTTCTTGTGTTGTTTATCAATTCTGCCTCAGATACCCTTCCTGATCTTCCCACTTGGGAAATCCTACTTATCTCTCCAGATTCAAGGATTCATCTCTCAGAAGCCCCAGCCCTAGAGAGAGAGGGCATCCTTACTCCTCTGCGCTCTGAGGAACTCTGGTCCTCTCTCTTGTAGAACTTGTCGTAGATCTTCACAATTAGGGACAACCCACTCTGCTGCAAGTTCCTTCAAGGCAGGGCCATGTCCTTTCATCGTTGCATTCACAATATATGACTTATAAATGTTTGATGAATGAATGAATGGTACCGCAACTGACAGAATATTTTCTCTTTTTCTTTGTCACAAAGCACTGTATAAGCAAAACTCTACAATATAAACAGGTACGTTGTCAGGTTCCTTTAAATAACTTGTTCTCCCTGCATATATATGATAAAGGATTAAATTTACAGAATATATGTTTTAGTATATTTCTTTAAAGAGAAAGCACACTATGTGCACCTTAATTCTTACCAATAACGCCAGCTGTGCAGCCCTGGTTGTAGAGAGCATGAGGGGGAAGCACTGTGTCAGGGAAGCGGCTACAGAACACACCAGAAGATGTGGCCTATCAGGAGCTGAACTAAAACTCAAATATTTTCCCTCAAAGATGAGAGGAAGGTTTGAACTTCTGGCTACAAAAGGCAGGTAGAGTTAAAACATCACTTGATACTCTGATGATCCTAATTTCACTAAACCTTTAAGTAACTTAGAGCTTTAGCGGTGATTTATCTCAGCAAAACAAGATCTAAATCAAAAAAGCAGAAGGAACAACAACAGCAAAAAGCAAAATCACTAGCTCTTCTACCACCTAGGAAGGGCAGGGGTAGTGTTTATTTAACATTTTATAACTGATTCACAGGCACCTCAGCGCCTCCATATAGGGACCAGAGCGGAAAGACCTTCACAGGTCTGGTTCACTACTTAAGACAGTACTTAAAAACCAGAATAGATTGTCTCTACATAGAATTATCTGTAGCTGCAGAAATAACCAACTAGAAAGGTTAGCAAGTATAGTGAACACTGCTCCATGCTGTTTTCTGTCGGCAATTCCAAGGCATTTCTAAGCAATTACATTTCTCTCAAGTCAGATCTATCCCCGCTTTCCAAGTAGGTAATTTGAGAGCCTTAGTGGCAGACTTGTCAAGGTTACAAAGAGTTTAATGGTAAGATATAAATAAAACTTGAAATCTGGATTGCAACTCATTTCTGCCATCTTTCTGTATATGCATACACTCTAGTTCTTTAAATATGACCCTGAAGACTTGATAATAAATTTGGCTTTAAAGCGTTATTCTAAGTGGTAGATCTGTAGTGCTAAGTGTAGCTCAGTTGAATGATACACTTTTTAGTCTGCACATTAAGAAATGAGAGGACTTCCACTCTCTCGAGAAAGAGGAGCTGCTCTTGCCATGTGCTGCTGGATGGCTTTTTTTTTTTTTTTTTTGAGTTGGAGTCTCACTCTGTCACCCAGACTGGAGTGCAGTGGCCGCTCCCGGCCACCGCAGCCTCGACCTGCTGGGCTACGGCGATCCTTCCGCCTCAGCCTTCCAAGTAGCTAGAACTACAGGCGCGCGCTACCACACCCAGCTAATTTTTTGTAGAGATGAGGTCTCGCTGCCCAGGTGGGTCTCAAACCCGCGGGCTCAGGCAATCCACTCACCACAGCCTCCCAAAGGCGTGGGATTACAGGCTGAGCCATCGAGCCTGGCTTGCTGGATGGCTTTAAAAAGCTGTTCTCTCTCCTCTGTAACCTGAGGCTCATGTGCTGACACCTGAGGTCTGTTACTAGAGAGTGGAAGTCAGTACGTAAATCAAGCTTCAATCTCTGGGCCTCCACCTAAATAAGCGTGATGTGCAGTAATGGCAAAACACAGAGTCAGCTCAGCAGATGGAATTACACACCAAATATGAACTCTCTGAAGAGGTACTACAAGAGAACATATCACTGCCTCTCATTCTACTTTTAGATATCTATCAATATCTCGCAAATTGCACTTGATGATCTACACAAACAGACTCATGAACAGAAGGTGGACAGGGTTCCCGAGTACACCTGACCTTAATAGCAGAAATGGAAGAGGGGGCTCAGGCTCTGGAGCCAGACAGCTGAGTTTAAATCCTGATGTGATCCCTTACAAGCTTTGTAATCTTTATTTAAACTCTGTGCCTCATAGTCTGCACCTGTCAAATGAAGACCCTCCTGACTGTGATGGAAGGACAAAATGAGATAACATATATGAAGAGCTTAGAACAACCAGGTATGGCAAACAGTAAGTGTTCAATAAATGTTACCACTGTTATCATTAAAATATCATGTAGGGAAAGAACCAGGTGCTGTGGCTCAAGCCTGTAATCCCAGCACTTTAGGAGGTGAGAGGCAAGAGGACTGCCTGAACTCAGGGGTTCGAGACCAGCCTGAGCAATATGGCGAGACCTCATCTCTACAATAAATCATAAAATTAGAGGGTGTGATGATACATGCCTGTAATTCCAGCTATTTGGAAGGCTGAGGCAGAAGGATCGCATGAGTCAAGCAAGTCGAGGCTGTGGTGGCTGTGAGTGTGCCACTGAACTCCAGCCTGGGTGACAGAGTGACACTCTGACTCAAAAAATAAATCAATATCATGTTGGGAAAGAAAAAGAAACATGCTACATTTATGCTATATACTATATATATATAATTTTAAAGATGTGGGGTACAATTCAGGATTAGGTATACAAGGGGCCCCCACTTTGGTCCCCACTTTGCCTGGTTTGAGATCAGGAACCCTTATTGATATTGTGTCCTGCTTTCCTTTCCACCCTCCAACTTCAGCAGTATCCCGCTACTGCCCATTCCCTTCTTACAGTATTATGGTAAATGTTGAGGGTCCACTTATGAGTTAGAACATATTATATACTATATTTATTTATTTATTTATTATTTTATTTTATTTTATTTTTTGAGTTGGAGTCTCACTCTGTTGCCCAGACTGGAGTGCAGTGGCCGCTCCCGGCTACCGCAGCCTCGACCTGCTGGGGTCCGGCGATCTTTCCGCCTCAGCCTTCCGAGTAGCCAGAATTACAGGCGCGCGCTACCACGCCCGGCTAATTTTTTATTTTATCTTATTGTAGAGATGAGGTCTCGTCTGCCCAGGTGGGTCTCGAACCCGCGGGCTCTGGCAATTCACTCACCTCAGCCGCCCAAAGGCGTGGGATTACAGGCTGAGCCACCGAGCCCGGCTTATATACTATATTTATATGCAGCTATTTGAAGTTACTTTGACTTGCTTTCCTAACAAGAAATTATGTCTTTTGAAAACATTTATTCTGTACAACATTAAGAATACTTAATGATGACCACACAAAAACAACAAATCTCCAATTGATGCGCCCTTTTTTAATGATTCTTTTCTTTTCTTTCTTTCTTTTTATTTTTTTTTAGACAAAAGTTTCTATTGCCCATGCTGGACTTGAACTCCTGGGTTCAAGTGATCTTCCCACCTCAGTCTTCTGAGTAGCTGGGATGCCAGGCATGAACCACAGCATCCAGTTCAATGTTCCTTTGGGAAAAAGCCTAAAACTTAAGGTTAAGGCTGCTACCTGGTATTTCAGGAAAAGCTCAGTCATTCACAAGTCTGCACAGGCAACTTTAGAAAAGTTTGTCAACCCGTACAAACCTCAAAATGAACCTAGAGAAGCATTCATTTGTTTTAAAATCATCTTTATGACCTGCAAGACAAAAAAATTTTTTTTTTTTTTTTTTTAGTAGGAGTCTCACTCCATCACCCAGGCTGGAGTGCAGTGGTACGCTCATGGCTACCCCAGTGTTGACCTGCTGGGCTCAGGTGATCCTTCTGCCTCAGCCTTCCAAGTAGCCGGAACTATAGGCATACGCTACCACGTCCGGCTAATTTTTTGATTTATTGTAGAGATGAGGTCTCACCAAGTTGCCCAGGCTGTTATCGAACCAGTGGGCTCAGGCAATCCTCTCATCTCCGCCTCCCAAAGGGCTGGGATTACAAGCTTGAGCCACCACGCCTGGCCCAAAATTTATTTATTTATTTTATTTTTTTGAGTTGGAGTCTCACTCTGTCACCCAGACTGGAGTACAGTGGCACGCTCCCGGCCACCACAGCCTCAACTTGCTGGGCTCCGGCGATCCTTCCGCCTCAGCCTTCCAAGTAGCTGGAACTACAGGCGCATGCTACCACACCCGGCTAATTTTTTTTTATTTATTGTGGAGATGAGGTCTCGCCAAGTTGCCCAGGCGGGTCTCGAACCTGCGGGCTCAGGCAATCCACTCACCTCAGCCTCCCAAAGCACGGGATTACAGGTTGAGCCACTGAGCCGCGGTTAATTTTTAAAAAAATATATAAATGAGCCGGGCTCGGTGGCTCAGCCTGTAATCCCGCGCCTTTGGGAGGCTGAGGTGAGTGGATTGCCTGAGCCTGCGGGGTTGAGGCCCGCCTGGGCAGAGAGACCTCATCTCTACGATAAATCAAAAAATCAGCCGGGTGTGGTAGCGCATGCCTATAATTCCGGCTACTCGGAAGGCTGAGGCGGAAGGATTGCTGGAGCCCAGCAGGCAAGGCTACGGTGGCTGGGAGCGGCCACCGCACTCCAGTCTAGGCGACAGAGTGAGACTCCAACTCAAAAAAAAAAAATATATATATATATATATATAAATGATTCTGATATCAGAGGAAAGAAAAAGAAAGAAACTGATGCAAACACCAAGTACATCGAAGAAGAGAGGGCCATTTTCTAAGTGTAAACTAACTCCCAGTAAGTGAGAAAACATTCTCATCTGACTATCAGAGAAAATAAAATATCTTTCTACTCTAATTGCTAAGGTAGCAGTAACAAAATCAAAGAGTAGACATTTGGTAAGTATTCACTGGTATAACTTAATCTGAAGTAGAAAGAAGCTTGTATTTTGAAAAGAGTACAGCCGGGCTCGGTGGCTCAGCCTGTAATCCCACGCTTTGGGAGGCTGAGGTGAGTGGATTGCCTAAGCCTGTGGGTTCGAGACCTGCCCAGGCAACTTGGCGAGACCTCATCTCTACAATAAATCAAAAAATTAGCCGGATGTGGTAGCGCGTGCCTGTAGTTCCAGCTACTTGGAAGGCTGAGGCGGAAGGATAGCCGGAGCCCAGCGGGTAGAGGCTGCGGTGGCTGGGAGCGGCCACTGCACTCCAGTCTGGGTGACAGAGTGAGACTCTAACTCAAAAGAAAAAAAGTACTATTGGACTAAAATTTAGAAGAGGGGTCACTCCAGATAGAAAGGAAGAAAACAATACAAACCAATTCCAAAAAAGTCACTACTAAATTAAAGCTTAGCAAGGAACACCATCAATCTTCCTAAAAATAATTTATCTAAGTCATTCACCTGCCTAACAAAAATATTCCCTCACAGTGGCTCAAGTTTATAATCCCAGCACTTTGGGGAGGCCGAGATAAGAGAATTACCTGAACTTAGGAGTTCGAGACCGGCCTGGGTAACTTGGTGAGACCTCATCTCTACAATAAATCAAAAAATCAGCCAGGCATGGTAGTGCATGCTTTTAGTTCCTGCTACTTGGAAGGCTGAGGCCGAAGGATCACCTGAGCCCAGCAGGTCGAGGCTGCAGTGGCTGTGAGCGTGCCACTGCACTCCAGCCTGGGCGACAGAGTGAGATTCCAACTTTTTTTCTCTCTATATCCTCCAGGAGAGAGTCAAAAATCTCTCAAGGTAACAGAGCTCTCAACTAGCTTTCCAATCTTGTTTCACTATCAGGCAAGACTGGTCTCCTTATCTGTTCAACGGAGGAAAAAACCATGCTCATTTTGGCTCTGTGTCCACAGTGCCTACCACAATACCTGGCACACAGTAGTTGCTCAGTAAATGTTGCTGACTCAACAACAGTGTGAATGCTCTTAGGCCTATGCTCTCTGTACTGCACTCTTGGAAAGCCCCTTTTCCCCCCACCTTGTCCAAGCCCCACTCAACTCCTTCCACCTCTTCTCAACACGCACCCAAGAGACCTGCCCTCGTCATTCTCTTCTCCCTCCTTAATTACCACCGAATTCAATCACTTCAGATATTTACTTCTTATTTAAGCTTTTCTGTTTATATGTGACTTTGAGAAAAATTTATATAAAACACTTAGTACAGTACCTGGAACATAGTATACACCTGATAAATGCTAGCGACTGCCATTATTTCATCTTTTGGAACACCTCAGTTCTCTCACTTATAAAAGGGGAGTGATAGTACGTCCTCTGTCAGATGGGTCTTCATAGGGATCAGGAATAATGTTGGGACGTCTCTAGGACCTTCCTAGCACACAGTAGCCACTCGACAGCCATGCTGGGTGCAGAAAGGTACTCAACAGAAGCTCATAAGGTAAGCTGAAGGAACAACTGTGAGACACACTCTCACATCAACTCAGATATCAAGGGAAGCTTTTTCACTCATTCATTCAACACATATTTATTAAGGGTTTATCATTATGTGCCAAGATTTGTTCTAGGTCTGGGATACCACTGTAAAAACAGTCTTTGCCCTATGAAACATACATTCTAAAGGAAGAGGCAGACAATAAACAGAGAAAGAAACAAATAAGTAAAAGCTTGATGTCAAGGGCTGTGAAGAAAAAAAGGCAAAGCAAGCTAGCAGAGCTGGAAAAGGGCTTCCTAAGAGGTGGCATTTAATGAGATCTGAATCCTCAGGAAAGCTTGGTTTTGCAAGACCCATCCTCACCCCCACAGACCCCAGGAGACTTTCCATAGGCCTCCTCTAGGACTAGGAGACCTGGCACGATCAAAGAGGCTGCAGCCTGACTGCTGGTGTCTTTCTCAACTCAGATCAAGTTACAAACTCTGCTGAATCAGCTACGGCAAACTTATTTTTTGTAAGACTATTTGAATTGGCCGTTTAAGCCCCAAGTGGAAGTCAACTAATGACAGCCATACCGCAACTGGTCTGTTCCCCAGAAAGTTCAGATCGCTGTTCTCTCCAAACAGGTAACCTTCAGGGTGGGTTGAGTCAAACTTCTCTCCTCCCATAATGAAGTGGCTGGCAAAATAGCTTCCTAGAGAAGGACAAACAGAAAAAATTAGACAAGCAGAACACAGTCAAACTGAGCCTAGTAAAAAAAGTTAATTTAATTTTATTTATTATTATTATTATTTTTGAGTTGGAGTCACACTCTGTCACCCGGACTGGAGTGCAGTGGCACACTCCCGGCCACCGCAACCTTGACCTGCTGCTGGGCTCTGGCGATCCTTTTGCCTCAGCCTTCCAAGTAGCTGGAACTACAGGCACGTGCTACCATGCCCGGCTGATTTTTGATTTATTGTAGAGATGAGGTCTCGTCAAGTTGCCCAGGCAGGTCTCGAACCTGTGGGCTCAGGCAATCCACTCACCTCAACCTCCCAAAGCGCGGGATTACAGGCTGAGCCACCGAGCCCGGCTAAAAAAGTTAGTTTTAAAACTGTTAATCCTTCAAACAAATAGACCAATATCTTTCTTCTTTTCTTTCTTTCTTTTTTTTTTAGAGTCAAAGTCTCACTCTGTTGCCCAGGATGGAGTGCAGTATCACACTCATGGCCACCCCAGCCTCGATCCTCCTGGGCTCAGGCAATCCTACTGCTTCAGCCTTCCAAGTATCTGAAACTACAGGTGTGCACCACCATGCCCAGCTAATTTTATTTATTGTAGAGGCAAGGTCTTGCCATGTTGCCCAGGCAGGTCTCAAACCCGTGGGCTCAGGTAATCCTCTCACCTCTGCCTCCCAAAGTGTTGGGATTACAGGCATGAGCCACTGTGCTCGAACCAAATACAGCAATTTCTACTCCCAGGAGTGTTTTCCTGATTTGGGACAAGAGCACAAAATAAGCAAAATCATAGCAGACAGGATCCAAAATATCAAACACAAAATAGGCAGTTGTTTTTCTTTCAACTTTTTTTTTTTTAGTTGGAGTTTCATTCTGTTGCCCAGGCTCACTGCAGCCTCAACCTCCTGGGCTCAGGTGATCCTTCCACCTCAGCCTCCTAAGTGGCTAGGATTACAGGTGCATACACCACACTCAGCTAATTTTTTGTAGAAACAAGGTCTCGCTATATTGCCCAGGCTAGTCTCAAACTTTTGACCTCAAGCGATCCTCCTGCCTTGGCCTCCCAAAATGCTGGAATTACAAGCATAAGCCACACACCACACCCAGCCTCTTTTAATAATCTTGACTGAATCCTTACCATAATGGGTCTAAAATACTACCAACCAAAAGAGCAGAGGTCCCACAATCCACATTAATGAACATATATACATTTTTGTGCCTTTTTTTTCCCCTGAGTCTCACTCTATTGTCCAGGCTAGAGTGCAGTGGCATGATCGCAGTACGTCAAATCCTTGACTTCTTGGGTTTTGGCAATCCTCCCACCTCAGCCTCCCGAGTAGCTGAGACTATAAGCATGAATCACCACACCAGCTAATTTTTATTTTATTTTTCATAGAAACTGGTCTCCAATTCTTGACCTCAAGTGATCCTCCCACCTCAGCCTCCTAAAGTGCTGGGATTATTGGTATGAGCCACCACACCTGGCCATAATTTTTTTCCCCGAAACTTGAAGTAGTTATTCTGTCTATTTGAGAACCACAAGTATCAGAAAGAGAGTACACTGTGATATTGTGAAATATGTATTTGGTCTTTGCCCCCTTTCCTGGCATACAACTCTTAAAATCCTTGGAATTTCCAAACTGATGTCTTTATTATGCTAATGAGTTGATTAATGGCTGGCAGCCCTGGCTAGTTTTGGTTGAGACCTGGTCGTCAGAAAAACCAAGGCAGGATTAGAGGACTGGGATTTTCAGCCCCACACCCCAACCTTTGGGGAGGGCAGAGGGACTGAAGGTTAGCTGGTGATCAATAGTCAATGATTTAATTGTTTTTTAAAGTCTTCCTTTTCTGAGACAGGGTTTTACTCTGTTGCCCAAGCTGGAGCGCAGTGGCATGATCACAGCTCACTGCAGCCTCAAACTCCTGGGCTCAAGTGATCCTCCAGCCTGAGCCTCCCTAACAGATGGGACTACAGGTGGACATCATCATGTCTGGCTAATTTTTTGTAGAGATGGGTCTTGTAATGTTGCCTAGGCTGGTTTCAAACTCCTGGGTTCAAGCGATCCTTCTGCCTAGGTCTCCCAAAGTGCTGGGATTACAGGTGTGAGCCGCCACACCCAGCTATTTATTTTATATTTTTTTGAGTTAGGTTCTCACTCTGTCACCCAGGCTAGAGTGCACTGACATGGTCACAGCTCACTGCAGTCTTGATTTCTTGGACTCAGGTGATCCTCCCACCTCAGCCTCCCAAGCAGCTGGGCTACAGTCATGCACCATTCTCCAGCCTCAGCCTTCTGTCGTGCTGGGATTACATGCATGAGCCACCATACCTGGTCAATAATCTGATCAATCATGTCTACTTAATGAAACTTCCATAAATACCCCCAAAGTTCTAGGTTTGGAGAGCTTCTAGATAGCTGAACACTTGGAGGTTCCTGGAGGGTGGTGCACCCAGAGAGGGCATAGAAGCTCTGTGTCCCTTCCCATATAACCTCACCCTAAGCATCTCTTTATCTGTATCCTTTGTAGTATTCTTTATAATAAACAGCTAAACAGCTAAATGCAGTCCCCTAGTTCTGTGAGCCACTCTAGCAAGTTAATTGAACCAGAAGAGGGGGGTCATAGGAACTCCAATTTATAGTAAGAAGCACTGGCAGGGCAACCTGGGGCTTGCAATGGGCATCAGAAGTAGGGGGCAATCTTGAGGAATTAAGTCCTCAACCTGTGGGATCTGACACTATCTCCAGGTAGACGGTGTAAGAATACTATTGACGGAACGCTGAGGCGGAAGGATCGCCGGAGCCCAGCAGGTCGAGGCTGCGGTGGCCAGACTGTACTCCAGTCTGGGCGACAGAGTGAGACTCCAACTCAAAAACAAAAAACAAAAAAAAATTAAAAAAGAATACTATTGAATTAGAATCCAGCTGGTGTCTGCTGCAGAATTGACTGGTTGCTTGTGGGAAGACATCTCCACACATTTTGGTGACCAAAGACCACAGAAGTCTTTTTTGCTGATTATGTTGTGAAAATACAGGAGAAACTAAGAATTTGTTTTTTCAGCTGTGCTCGGCAGCTCAGCCTGTAATCCCACGCCTTGGGAGGCTGAGGTGAGTGGATTGCCTGAGCCCGCAGGTTCGTGACCCACCTGGGCAACTTGGCGAGACCTCATCTCTACAATAATTAAAAAATTAGCCGGGTGTGGTAGCGCGCGCCTGTAGTTCCAGCTCCTTGGAAGGCTGAGGCGGAAGGATCACCGGAGCCCAGCAGGTCGAGGCTGCGGTGGCCGGGAGCGGCCACTGCACTCCAGTCTGGGTGACAGAGTGAGACTCCGACTCAAAAAAAAAAAAAAAAAATTTGTTTTTCCCTATATCTTCACATACATTTTTTTGCCTAGATATTTTAAGCTGTCTTATACTATACACGGAAGTCTCAGTACCCACCCACCTTCTACTTCTATACCTCCATAATCCTCTATGATAAAGGTTCGTCACGTTTTAACTTGCTGCAAAACATGATTGTTTTATAGGAAAATATGAATTTAAATAATATAGTCACCCCTGGCTTTGCCTAACAATTGTCATACAAACTATGGTGTTTAATAAGGGGGCAGACTGCCAAGTTCAGTGTCTCACGCCTGTAATTCCAACACTTTGGGAGGCTGAGGTGAGAGGATTGCCTGAGCCCAAGGGTTTGAGACCAGCCAGGGCAACTTGGTGAGACCTCATCTCTACAATAAATCAAAAAATTAGCCAGGCCTGGCAGCACACGCCTATAGTCCAGCTACTTGGAAGGTTGAGGCAGGATTGCCTGAACCCAGCAGGTCAAGGCTGCGGTAGCCATGAGCATGCCACTGCACTCCAGCCTGAGCAACAGAGTGAGACTCCAACTCAAAAATAAATAAATAAATAAGGGGGCAGATTAGTGCTATGAAAGAAGGCTACGCACATACTCCCTCAGCCTCAAATTCATGACCAGTGCTCATAGCCAGGGTTGCTGGGACATCAGTCACGGCAGGTCCTCTTTGCCCCATCTTTTTTTTTGAGTTGGAGTCTCACTCTTTTCACTACCATGCCCAGCTAAATTTTTTATTTATTGTAGAGATAAGATCTCGCCAAGTTTTCCAGGCTGGTCTTGAACTCCTGGACTCAGTCAATCATCTCACCTCCACCTCCCAAAGTGCTGGGATTACAGGCATGAGTCACTGCGCCCAGCCTCTTTGCCCCATCTTAATCAGCTGGGAGGCAGGGATATTTTTAATACAAAACAATAATCAGATGAAATCAGCCATCACGGGTTAAAATTTCCATCAGCCTCCTTCAGACAAACCAGGATGTGATGGTGCTGAGAAGTTTCTATAATCTAATTCTCCCATGAAGGTAAACTGTCCAAAGTAAAGGACAATATCATAATATGCTTTTATCAATGTTCCCATATATCCCAATTCTCAAATTAATACAAAGAACTTATAAAATGGCAAAAGGCTTATGTGTAATTCAGCGAGAATATATAAAACTCCCTAAGTCAGATGCAATTTTTGTTGAAGATTAACACAAATGAAAAAAATGAGACTCAGCACTTTGAGCCTGTGGGAAAACCATGGAAAGGAAGACAGAAGAAATTTTAACAAAAATTAAATCAAACATTCATTTAAAAATGCTCTACACATGGAGCCTAAGTCTAGAAATACCTATTTAAACAAAACAATGTGGATAAAATCACTCATCACAAAGTGAGGCAATTCTTGAATTAAATAACAAGCAGGAAAACATTATTTGAGAGTAATAGCAGCCATAATCAATGCAATCACTGGGGAATTCTTGAATGTTACCCATCATAACTTAAAAACACAAACAACAACCATCTTCAGTGACACAACAGTGCAATTCACCATTTAGGAAAGCTTAATCAATTATTTATGCCTAGCATTTGCTAGCCCTATTTTCCAAGTGCATAATTTATAGAAAGGGGAGGTGCCTAGCTGCCTTACTAAGCAGAAGCAGCCATCTCAAATAATATAAGTCATTTACTGATGAACCTTAGCAGGATATATTTTCTGTGCATTCAGGACTATGTGTTTATTATACATTAGGTAAAATTGGAAAAGTTAAAGATGAGACATTGATATAGATAGCTTGCCTAAATGATGAATAAAGAATGGAGAGAAGCAAGCTGGTGTCTGAAGTTGTCTACACTACTCACTCAACAGGGACCACTGAGTTTACAGAACCTGTGAGTGTTCAAGTGAGGAATTTGAGGCAGTGAAATCCATGGATAATTGGTTTATAGGTGGCAGTGACTGAACTAGCAAAAGAAGAGCACTAGTGGCCAAAAGGAGAGTGAAGGCAACAGGATTAGAAAGTCCCTATTTTTTGGCCATAATATTAAAAGAAAACAAATTATCAGAAAATTATATAAACTATAAAGCTAATTATAGTTTTGCCTTGCATTACAATAAAAAATTGATACACAAAAATCTAAAATTAGGACCAATAATTCACAGACTTAAAGGATTTTTCAGCAGAAGAGTCAATGCAAAGTTCCTATAAAAACTGATGTCCTTTGGAAAACTTAAAATACAAATATAACTCCATTTATAAAAATTCAATGTAAGCAACTTTTCAGAAAAAATACATTGAATAAAGTATTAGCAATAGCTGCATTCTTATATACTTATAACTGGAAATTATTTCTTCAAAAATGCATAGGTGGCAAAACTGTCTTTCAGTTAAAATTAGTTTAAACTGGCCAGGCGCAATGGTTCAAGCCTGTAATTCCAGCACTTTGGGAGGCCAAGGTAAGAGGATTGTCCAAGCCCACGGGTTCAAGAACAGCCTGGGCAACTTTGCAAGACCTCATCTATACAATAAAAATCAAAAAGTTAGCCAGGAGTGGTAGTGCCCGCCTGCAGTTCTGTTTACTTGGAAGGCTGAGGGGGAAGGATCGCCTGAGCCCAGCAGGTCGACACTAGGGTGGCCGTGAACATGCCACTGCACTCCAGTTTGGGCAACGGAGTAAAACTCCAACTCAAAAAAACCAAAATACAAAATTAGCTTAAACACCCACTCACTCAATTAATAAATATATCACAAGATTCATTTATAAACTTTTGGCTATTAAGTGGAAGATGCATAAAATGTGTAAGACTAGCCGGGCTCGGTGGCTCAGCCTGTAATCTAGTGCCTTTGGGAGGCTGAGGTGAGTGGATTGCCTGAGCCCGCGGGTTCGAGACCCGCCTGGGCAGCGAGACCTCATCTCTACAATAAATTAAAAAAAAAAATCAGCTGGGCGTGGTAGCGCATGTCTGTAATTCCAGCTACTTGGAAGGCTGAGGCGGAAGGATCGCCAGAGCCCAGCAGGTCGAGGCTGCGGTGGCCGGGAGTGGCCACTGCACTCCAGTCTGGGCGACAGAGTGAGACTCCAACTCAAAAAAAAAAAAAAAATGTGTAAGACTGTATGAATTAAAATAGATAAGCTCCCCAAACCATCATCAGTTAAAAGGAAAAATAAATTTAAAATAACCAAAATTTTCCCTTTCCTTTGAAAGCGTACTCTCTGCGCTTAGGAAGTTCTGTTAGATTTTCTGAGCCCCGATTGAAGAGGAAGAAAGAAGGAAATCAATAACTAATAGTCGAACATACTATATACAAGGTGGAAGGAAGAAAATCTGGGATATCTGGCTGGGATGATTTAGGATCCTCAGAGAAAAAAACCCTCTGGTCCTAAAATCTAAGCTGGACATAAAGACTTTGGTATTCTTGAAGGATATGTCTCCAGATTTTTGAGAATCTGCGTATTTGTAAATGGCATTATAATATGTAATATTTCTTCAGAAAAGATAAAGGGATACTATATAAAGTACAAATGATTCTCTGGACTTTTGCTGAGTCTATAAATATAGGATATATAAAGTCTATTCCATCACTGGCCCATGGTAAAACTGTACACTGTAGGGCATGTAAACTGATGGTAAAACTGTACACTGTAGGGCATGTAAACTACATATTTTAAATGTAGGTCGGGTGCAGTACCTCATGCCTGTAATCCCAGCACTTTGGCATGCTGAGACGAGAGGATTACTTGACCCCAGGAGTTTGAGACCAGTCTGGGCAATAGGGCAAGATCTACAAAAAAAATTTTTTTAATTAGCTGGGCATGGTGGCATGTGCCTGTAGTCCCAGCTACTTGGGAGGCTTAGATGGAAGAATCATCAGGAGGTCAAGGCTGCAGTGACCCATGATCATGCCACTACACTCCAGACTGGGAGACAAAGTGAGTCCCTGTCTCAAAAACAAAAAAAACAACAAAAACCTCATATTCAAGGCTGAGGCAGAAGAATCACTTGAGACAGGAGTTCAAGACCAGCCTGGGCAACAGACTGAGACCCCCATCTTTACAAACAACAACTTATTCAGAATTCTTTACAGATTTTAAGAAGTCACATCATACACAAATCTCCAAAATTATGCTTAAATATTGGGGAGGAAAGGGGGCAATTAGTGTTTAAAGAATACAGGGGAAAAAGTTCTATATCTCCTGTACAACATGAATACATTTAACACTAATGAACTATATGCCTAACAAGGGTTAAGATAGTTAAATTTATGTGATTTTTGCCACAAAAATAAATATGAAAAACAACACATAAGGTATGAGCCAGAATGACCAACACTGACACAACTGAACTTTAAAGAAAAAAGGTGACCAGACAAAAAGTGAAATTATATAGGGGAAGAAGCTGAGTACAGTGGCTCACACTTGTAATCTCAGCAATTTGGGAGGTGGAGGCAAGAGGATTGCCTGAGTCCAGGGGTTCCAGACCAGCCTGGGCAACTTGGCGAGACCTCATCTCTACAATAAATCAAAAAATTAGCTGGGTGTGGTGACGTGTGCCTGTGGTCCCAGCTACTTGGAAGGCTGAGAAGGAAGGATGTCCTGAACCCAGCAGGTCGAGGCTACAGTGGCCATGAGCATGCCACTGCACTCCAGCCTGGGTGACAGAATGAGACTCCCACTCAGAAAAATAAAATTATATAGGGGAAGAAAATCAATGTCATCAGACTTTTTATCCCAGATGACAAGGCAGTAACATTTTTAAGAAACTCAAAGAAAGAAAAGCCCTGAACTTATCTTGAAGAGTCTACCAGAGAATAAGCTTCAGACAATCAACATGACTCTCCATGACACTGACACAGAGACAGATGGTGAACACTAATGAAGACAAAGATAAGAGAGAACTAAAATGAAGTGGTGGCTACAGGGGAAAATATAGTATGTAATGGCAATTTGCCACTAAAGTGAAAATACAGTACAACTCTCAAAAAACAAAGAAGGGGACAGAAGAGAAAAAGCAGAATAAGTTCACTGACAGACTTTAGAAAGGAGTCAAATGAGACCACTTCAAATTAAATGCAAAGGGAAAGGAAAGGTGAATGAAGAGGTGACTAGTTATGCTCACACTGTTCATAGTAGGAAATGAACAGACATTTATAATAATAATAAACACCTAGCAATAGATTAAACAAAGGTTAACCATTAGAGAAAAATACAAACCTTCCTAAAGACAAAAAACCTTAAAAAAGACTGCATAGTGAAAGACTATATAAATATGTATATATTTATATGCCTATAAATATAAGACAACAGAGCCAACCGTAAGCAAAACATATTGCTCAAAGCAATAAATGTAAATGGGATTAATTTATAATATACCATGTATGTAAGGAAGAGTAGATATGAAGATAAATACATATCCATTAATATTTTTAGAATAAGCAATATAAGGATAAATCATAATTTTTTTGAGTCAGAGTCTCATTCTACCACCCAGGCTGGAGTACAGTGGCAAGCTCATGGCCACCACAGCCTCAACCTGTAAGGCTCAGGTGATCCTTCCACCTCAGCCTTCCAAGTATCTGGAACTACAGATGTATGCCACTATGCCAAGCTAATTTTTTGATTATTGTAGACATGAGTTCTCACCATGTTGCTCAGGCTGGTCTCGAGCTAGTGGGCTCACGCAAACCTCTTGCCTCGGCCTCCCAAAGTGCTGGGATTAAAGGCGTGAGCCACCATGTCTGGCCTAATCATAAAATTTTTAAATGGTTATCTATAGGAGAAGGGAAGGAACATGGTGGAAGGGACTGAGATAGAAGCAAAATTTCTTTGAATGTATATTGTTTCATATATATACCACTGGAACCATGTAAACATTTTACATAATTATAAAATTAAAAACTTTTAAAGTAATCCCTAAAAATCTAAAGTAAAATGAAATATGAATCTAAGTACACATCTAGTTAGTGGAAAACCACACAGAGAGAAACTATTCCAAATAACTTTAAAAGATTACCATTTGACCACATATCTCTGATTGGATATACTCAACAGGGAAGAAAATTGCAAAAAATACATCTCAAATTGTTTACATTGGAGGTAGTATTTTCTTCTGAGAATGTGGCATTAAGCAAATGAGTAATTATGTGATATTTTAAATTTTATCATATCTGGCATATTGAGAATCATGGATTCTCACCTGGGAGAAAGGTAAAGAAAGCCAAGGTTAAAATAACAGCATGTAGTCCAGAATTTGAATGAGAAATACCCATAAAAACTCATGATGCATTATATCTTTACCAAAAATGTTTCCTAGCTCTGTTCACTGAAAAGGCCTAGAAATAAAGACCAACGAACTAGCAGTGACAGCCTCTAGCACCCAGACAGTAGTCTCCAAGTGTCATTTCCCACTAATAGGAACAAGGGTTCTTTGGAGGCTGCATTCCAAGTCTGCTGCAGAAAATGCCCAAGACGGAACTGGAACAGCTTGTTGTACCAGATAAGAAGGAAGCTCTCAAAGCCCACTACAGTCACGTCATAAGGACTCAAGAGCTGACTTGAAGAGGTTCCCACTGACCAAACAGAGAACATATTGAGCTTCAACAGGATAAAAATGGCAAGGGTTAAAATACAGTAAATGTGCATAAGGCCGTGAGTCCTTAATAATACTTTTAAAAATAAAAGGTCACCACTGAAGGATGCTAGTGAACCAATTCATTACTTTGAAAATTGGTAAGTAAAGGGAAAGTATTAAGCATTTACCTAGCCTTTCCTACAGGAATTGTACCTCTGGGTGAATGACCAATTAACAGATGAGGATGGCTGGGTGCAGTGGCCCAAGCCTGTCCCAGCACTTTGGGAGGCCGAGGTGGGAGGATTGTCTGAGTCCAGGGTTTCAACAACAGCCTGGGCAACCTTGTGAGACCTCGTCTCTACAATAAATTTAAAAATTAACCAGGCACGGTAGTGCACACCTGTAGTTCCGGCTACTTGGAAGGCTGAGGTGGAAGGACAGCCTGAGCCCAGGAGGTCAACACTGCGGTGGCCGTGAGCGTGCCATTGCACTCCAGCCTGGGCAACGGAGTGAGACTCTAACTTAAAAAAAAAAATAGATGAGGGAAAGTTTCTCTTTACAGAAATATTCTAGCTGATAAACAAAGAAGGAATGACAGAATATAACCCTTAATAAATTAATGAATCATCCATACCAACCTTTTCCCCTAAAAAAGACAACCAGGTATGTGCCTAGTAATGGAGAACACAACAAAATAGTCTTAACAAATACATACATAAGCCGGGCTTGGTGGCTCAGCCTGTAATACCACGCCTTTGGGAGGCTGAGGTGAGTAGATTGCCTGAGCCCGCAGGTCCGAGATCTGCCTGGGCAGCGAGACCTCATGTCTACAATAAATCAAAAAATCAGCTGGGCGTGGTAGCGCATGCCTGTAATTCCGGCTACTTGGAAGGTTGAGGCAGAGGGATCGCCGGAGGCCAGCAGGTCGAGGCTGCGGTGGCCAGGAGCGGCCACTGCACTCCAGTCTGGGTGACAGAGTGAGACTCCAACTCAAAAAAAAAAAAAAATACATATGTACAACTGTAAAGCTTTAAAAAGAAATTGAATTCGATTAGCCTGCCACCAATTTATAGGAAACAGCCACCAATTTATAGGAAACAGAACAGAATATGATTAATGACAGCTCAGGGAAGCAATTAGCAAAATTCAGCTGTGGAAAACTCTACAAGACAAATGACCAGGTTTCCTCAATGAATACTTGCAAGGGGGAAAGTATGGCAACAGAAAATCCAAAGTACAGGCTACTTTAATTAACTCTTGAATTTCCACATATTTTAGAGCACACAATCAGAAAAGAGCAAGACCTTCCCAGTCCTAGCTATTGTCCATGCTCCTTCATTGGTTCTTCTAAAATAACTGTAAGAAATAAAATAATACAAGGAAATAATAGACATTAAAATCATGTGGGTTCACAGAAGCACTATTCACAATAAGCAAAAAGTAGAAATAATCCAAATATCCATCAACAGATGAATGAATAAACAAAATGTGATATGCAATGTGTCTAAAATGTGTCCACACAATGAAATATTATTCAGTTATAAAAAGGAGTGACGTTCTGATACATGCTATAACATGAATGAACTTCTAAAACATTATACTGACTGAAAGAAGCCAAACACAAAAGGTCACATATTACTTGATTTCAAGTACATAAAATATCCTGATAGGTAAATCCACAGGGAGAGAAAATAGATTAGTGATAACTAGGGGCTGGGGGCAGGAAAGAATGGGGAGAAACTGTTTAATTAGTACTTAGTTTTATTCCAAGGTGATAAAAATGCTTCAGAATACTAAAAGAGGTGGCGGTTGCACAACATTGTGAATGTACAAAATACCACCGAACTGTTTGTTCACTTTAAAATGGTTAATTTTATGTTATATGAATTTTACCTCAATTTTGAAAATCAGCTGAGTGCAGTGACTCACGTCTGTAATCCTAGTACTTTGGGAGGCTGAGGTGGAAGGAAGTCGAGGTTGCGGTGAGCCATGAGCGTGCCACTGCACTCCAGCCTGGCTGGTCGAGTGAGAACTTGACTCAAATAAATAAATAAATGATCATATGGGGAGAAAGAATTTAGCACAAATCAGATGATGATATCATTTCAATTTTTTGCTTTAATTTTCAAGCATGTATTATAAGCAAGATACAGAACTTTACTAAACTTATCTTTTTTTTATTTTCTTTTTTTTGAGTTGGAGTCTCACTGTCGCCCAGACTGGAGTGCAGTGGCCACTCCCGGCCACCGCAGCCTTGACCTGCTGGGCTCTGGCGATCCTTCCGCCTCAGCCTTCCAAGTAGCTGGAACTACAGGCACGTACTATCACACCCAGCTAATTTTTTTTTATTATTATTTATTGTAGAGATGAGGTCTCGCCAAGTTGCCCAGGCGGGTCTCGAACCTGCGGACTCAGGCAATCCACTCACCTCAGCCTCCCAAAGGCATGGGATTACAGGTTGAGCCACCGAGCCCAGCTTACTAAACTTATCTTAAATGCCATCTGTGAGATAGATTTTCTTATGCCCATTTGTCAGTTGCAGCAACTAAGGATCAGAAGAGTTAAGTGATTTGCACAAAGTCCCACAGAAAAATAGCAGAAGCCAAGGAAGCAAAGTTTGAACCCAAGGTTTGGCAAACTTCAAATTCCTTGTCATAAACTACATATCTGACCATCTGAGACCATCTGAGAGAGGCAAATTATAAGGTTTAAGGGGGGGATGAAAACAAACATCTTTTTTTTTTTTTTTGAGTTGGGGTCTCACTCTGTCACCCAAGCTGGACTGCAGTGGCATGATCACAACAATCATGGCTTACAGCAGTCTTGACTTCCTGGGCTCAGGTGATTCTTCTACCTCAGCATGCCGAGTGACGGAGACTATAGGCACACACCACCACACTTGGCTAATTTTTTTCAATTTTTTTTTTTTTTTGTAGAGACTAGGTTTTACTATGTTGCCCAGGCTGGTTTCAGACTCCTGGGCTCAAGCAGCCCACCTGCCTCAGCCTCCCAAAGTGCTAGGATTATAGGTGTGAGCCACTGTGCCTTGCCCAATACCTTTTATTTATTTGGGGGTAATTGTTTTTGTTTGTTTGTTTTGAGTTGGAGTCTCAGTCTGTCGCCCAGGCTGGAGTGCAGTGGCATGCTCATGGCCACTACAGCCTCAACCTGCTGGGCTGAGGCAATCCTTCCACCTCAGCCTTCCCAGTAGCTGGAATCACAGGCATGTGTCACAACAACCAGCTAATTTTTTGACTTATTATAGAGATGAGGTCTTACTAAGTTGCCCAGGCTGGTCTCGAACCCATGGACTCAGGCAATCCTCTCACCTTGACCTCTCAAAGTGCCGGGATTATAGGCGTGAGCCACTGTGCCTGGCCTCCCCTCTTTCTGTGTGTGTGTGTTTGTTGTGTATACATGTGTATAAATTCAATGTCTACTACTTCATATATATGAGGGGGACTCAAAAAAAGACCTTAAATTTATTTATAGAAAATTGTGTATGTATTCTTACATGTTCAAGCTTCAGTCACCGTCAAAGTACTCTCCGCTTGATACAATTATCAAGATGCTTTTTCCACTGTTCAAAACCGTTTCTGAACTCATCAATTTTGATTCCTTTTAGTGCTTCTGCCGTTTTTTGTTTCACCTCTTCCACACTGGCAAAATGTTTCTCTTTGAGGACTTTTTTCATCTGGGGAAACAAAAAAAAAATGTCTCTCGGGATGAGATTGGGTGAATAGTGAGGGTAGAGCACCAGGGTCATGCCATTTTTATTAAAAACTGATGAATGCTCAGTGCAGCGTGGGCAGGTGCACTAGTAAATCATCCATCATGAAATGGGCAAATGCGCTGAAAGAATCTCCAAAAAAAATTTACCAAAGCCAAACGCAGCCTCTCACAACACTAGATGCCAATGGGTTCCTAGAACACTCACCTAACAGGTGAAGCCTGTACTACAAAGGGCCCACACTCCAAAAAAATAATTCCAGACTTTCTTGGAAGAGTCCCCCTCGTATGTAGAAAAGGAGCCAAGTGTTTGGGGTCTTTTATGACATAAACAATATCTGACTCTTCCTTTTCCTGTACTAAATAGGAAAAAGAGGAACAATGCATTCAATGATAAAATGCTCAATCTGATAAAGCCCAGATCGTTTTCTTTCTGATAAAGGCAAACAAGATCTGTTTAGACCCTTTAGTCTTAAAAACACTTTTTCCACATCAACTTTAAGTATTTTGTTTTTACATGGCTAGTAGAAGAATCAATAAGTTCGATGTACAGCATCCCTGTTCTGAATAAAATAAGGAATAAAATGTAACAAAACACACACGGACAGCACTGCCCAACTTCATATTTTTATAAACTAAAGCAAAAGACCTCTGGACCTACGTAAAAATGTTAGAACATGCAGTGTTTTCCACACATATACAATTCCTGTGCAACTTTCCCAAGCACTATCAGAAAGAAAGAAATATAATAACATAAGGCAAATCTGATACTGACTGAATACTAAGAAGAGGAATTGCATCTGGAGTCTCTCAAAATTTCTAGGATCCTACATGTAGACCAACACAGAGGCACACCTCTACTCTCAGCCAAGATGCTACATGTAACTGACCACACATAATTGTTCCAACATCTCATCTAAAAATACTTTGTGCCGGGCTCGGTGGCTCAGCCTGTAATCCCACGCCTTTGGGAGGCTGAGGTGAGTGGATTGCCTGAGCCCGCGAGTTCGAGACCCGCCTGGGCAGCGAGACGTCATCTCTACAATAAATCAAAAAATCAGCCGGGCGTGGTAGCGCATGCCTGTAATTCCGGCTACTTGGAAGGCTGAGGCGGAAGGATTGCCGGAGCCCAGCAGGTCGAGGCTGCGGTGGCCGGGAGCAGCCACTGCACTCCAGTCTGGGTGACAGAGTGAGACTCCAACTCAAAAAAAAAAAAAAAAAAATACTTTGTATAAATGTCCATCAACAAGGTACATATTTTAGTAAATCTATCAATAGAATGCTATGGGTCAGGCATGGTGGCTCACACACGTAATGCTAGTACTTTGGGAGGCCAATACAGGAGGATCGCTTGAGCCCAGTTCAAGACCAGTCTGGGCAACACAGCCAGACTCCTGTCTCTATAAAAAAATCCAAAAATGTCGGGCTCGGTGGCTCAGCCTGTAATCCCGCACCTTTGGGAGGCTAAGGTGAGTGGATTGCCTGAGCCCACAGGTTCAAGACCCGCCTGGGCAACTTGGCGAGACCTCATCTCTACAATAAATCAAAAAATAAGCCGGGCATGGTAGCGCATGCCTGTAGTTCCAGCTACTTGGAAGGCTGAGGCAGAAGGATCGCCGAAGCCCAGGAGGTCGAGGCTGCGGTGGCCGGGAACGGCCACTGCACTCCAGTCTGGGCGACAGAGTGAGACTCCAACTCAAAAAAAAAAAAAAAAAAAAAAAAATCCAAAAATTAGCCAGGTGTGGTGGTATGTGCCTGTAGTCCCAGTTAATTGGGAGGCTGAGGCAGAAGGATCACCATAGCTCAGGAGGTCGAGGCTGCGGTGAGCCATGATTATGCCACTATACTCCAGCCTGGGCGAGAGAGGGAGACCCTGAATCAGGAAAAATAAAATAAAAAAGCTATGTAGGGCCGGGCTGGGTGGTTCAGCCTGTAATCCCACGCTTTGGGAGGCCAAGGTGAGTGAATTGCCTGAGCCTGCGGGTTTGAGACCTGCCTGGGCAACTTGGCGAGACCTCATCTCTACAATAAATTAAAAAAAAAAATTAGCTGGGTGTGGTAGCGCGCACCTGTAGTTCCAACTACTTGAAAGACTGAGGTGGAAGGATCGCCGGAGCCCAGTAGGTCGAGGCTGCGGTGGCCAGAAGCGGCCACTGCACTCCAGTCTGGGTGACTGAGTAAGACTTCAACTCAAAAAAAAAAAAAAAAAAGCCAGGCTCAGTGGCTCATCCTGTAATCCCACGCCTTTGCGAGGCTGAGGTGAGTGGATTGCCTGAGCCCGCAGGTTCGAGACCCGCCTGGGCAGCGAGACCTCATCTCTACAATAAATCAAAAAATCAGCCGGGCGTGGTAGCGCATGCCTGTAATTCCGGCTACTTGGAAGGCTGAGGTGGAAGGATCGCCGGAGCCCAGCAGGTCGAGGCTGCGGTGGCCAGGAGCGGCCACTGCACTCCAGTCTGGGTGACAGAGTGAGACTCCAACTCAAAAAAAAAAAAAAAAGCTATGCAATCAAAAATGTCAATATAATTCTACATTTAATGAGAAGATAGGATGCCAAAGACATTTATTGAGCAAAATATACAAACTACAAAAGAGTAAGAATAGTATTACTCATTTATGTGTCTATGTACATATGCTAGGAGAAGCTCTTGAAAGAACAGTCACTGAAATGTTAACAGTGGCTTCCTCTGTGTGGAGGGATTTTATGGTGATTTTTTTACTGTCATCTTTTTGTTTTGTTCTGTATTTTTGCTTATTTTTCATTTTTACAATGGATACCTATTATTTTTATAATGAGGAAAAAACCTCTAAGTTTCCTTCAATTAAAAAAAAGCAATAGGCCAGGCGCGGTGGCTTACACCTATAATACCAGCACTTTGGAATGTCTGGGTGAGAGGATTGCCTGAGCCCACGGGTTGGAGACCAGTCAGGGAAACTTGGCAAGACCTCATCTCTACAACAAATTTAAAAATTAGCCGTGCATAGTAGCTGTGCATAGTAGCATAGTAGTTGCCTGTGGTTCCAGCTACTTGGAAGTCTGAGGTGGAAGGATCACCAGAGCACAGCCAGGTCAAGGCTGCAATGGCTGTGAGTGTGCCACTGCACTCCAGGCTGAGCAACAGAATGAGACTTCAACTAAAAAAAAAACAGAAAAATTGTATTTTGGCCGGGCACAGTGGCTCACACCTATAATCCCAGCAGTTTGGGAGGCTGATGTGAGAGGATTGCATGAACCCACAGGTTCGAGACCAACCTGGACAACTTGGTGAGACCTCATCTCTACAATAAATCAAAAGATTAGCTGGGCATAGCGCGCACCTGTAGTTCCAGCTACCTGGAAGGCTGAGGTGGAAGGATCGCCTGAGCCCCATAGGTCGAGGCTACGGTGGCTGTTAACATGCCTACTGCACTCCAACTAAAAAATAAAAATAAAAAATTTTTTTAAATGAAAATAAAAAACAAGCAATGAAATATTTGAGATATTTGAAATATCTCAAATAGTCAGCATACCTCTCCCCAGAATTAACACTACCTATAAAAACTATCTTTAGCAAACTTATGATTAAGAAATCATGTCTGGGCATGGTGGTTCATGTGTGCAATCCCAGCACTTTGGGAGTCCGAGGCAGGAGGACTGCTTGAGCCCAGGAGTTTAAGACCAGCCTGGGCAACAATCTACAAAAAAAGAAAAAAAAAATTTAGAGCTGTAGACTCCACACTAGCCACTAGGACTCTTCCTCCATATCTGCACAGTCCAATAAAAATACAATGTGGGCCTGGCTCGGTGGCTCAGCCTGTAATCCCAGCACTTTGGGAGGCCGAGGCGAGTGGATTGCCTGAGTCCGCGGGTTTGAGACCAGCCTGGGAAACTTGGCGAGACCTCATCTCTACAATAAATCAAAAACCAGCTGGTGTGGTAGCGTGCACCTGTAGTTTTGGCTACTTGGAAGCCTGAGGTGAAGGATCGCCGGAGCCAAGCAGTAGGTCTACGCTGGGGGGTTCATGAGCATGCCACTGCACTCCAGCCTGGGCAACAGAGACTCCAACTCAAGAAAAAAAAAAACTACAATGTGTGCCACAAATACAAGCCACATACATAGTTTAAAATTTTTTTAGCCGGGCTCGGTGGCTCAGCCTGTAATCCCGCGCCTTTGGGAGGCTGAGGTGAGTGGACTGCCTGAGCCCGCGGGTTCAAGACCCGCCTGGGCAACTTGACAAGACCTCATCTCTACAATAAATCAAAAAATCAGCCAGGCATGGTAGTAGCTACTTTGAAGGCTGAGGCGGAAGGATCGCCAGAGCCCAGCAGGTGGAGGCTGCGGTGGCCGGGAGCAGCCACTGCACTCCAGTCTGGGCAACAGAGTGAGACTCCAACTCAAGGGAAAAAAAAAATTTTTTTTGGCTGGGCATGGTGGCTCATGCCTGTTCCCAGAACTTTGGGGGGAGGAGGCAAGAGGATTGCTTGAGTTCAGAGGTTCAAGACCAGCCTGGGCAACTTAGCAAAACCTTGTCTCTACAATAAATAAAAAAATTAGATAGGCATGGTAGTGGCGAGCCTGTGGTTCCAGCTATTTGGAGGCTGAAGTGGAAGGATTACCTGAGCCCAGCAGGTTGAGGCTGCAGTGACCGTGAGCATGCCACTGCACTCCAGCCTAGGTGACAGAGTGAGACTCCTACTCAACATAAATAAATAAATAAAATGTTTTAATCGCTACATATTTTTGAGTTGGAGTCTCACTCTGTCACCCAGGCTGGAGGGCAGTGGCATGCTCATGGCCACTACAGCCTCGACCTGCTGGGCTCCGGCGATCCTTCTGCCTCGGCCTTCCAAGTAGCTGGAACTATAGGCGCACACTACCACGCCCGGCTAATTTTTTTGATTTATTGTAGAGATGAGGTCTCGCCTGCCCAGGCGGGTCTCGAACCCGCGGGCTCAGGCAACCCACTCACTTCAGCCTCCCAAAGGCGCGGGATTACAGGCTGAGCCACCGAGCCCGGCGTAAAATTTATCTTAATATATTTACCCCAATATATTCCAAATGTTATCACTTCAACCTACAATCAATATAAAAATTACTGAATTAGTTATATTTTTTTTGCACTGAGTCTTCAAAATTTGGTGTGTATTTTTCACTGTTTGCAAGTTCATCTCAGTTTGGCCCAGGCATATTTCACATGCTCAACAGCCACATGTGGTCAATGGCTAGCATACTGGACAGAGTAGCTCCAGATGCTATTCCCCAACATCAGACTTTACCTCAGTCACTGTCAAAACTTTCTGGCTCTACACGCACTCAGGGCAATGCCAAAGGAACTTGTATCATACTGAGGGAACATCTGAATCAAGAGTCCAAAATCAATAAATCACTTGAACAAAGAAAACTGAGCTATGTGTTCCTCATCATGTGAACAAAAATGAAAATCTCATTTAGAATTCACTAGCTTAAATAATTTACATAACTATTTTGAATTTAAGTTTTTGGGCATATTTTTAATGCCCCAGTGAAATTAAATATTGGTCAGTGGATTCCTTATATTTTGTCTGCCTCAATGAGATATTGTGACATTTGCTACCAAACCAATATGAACTACAACATCACACAATAAAGGACATTTAAATCCATTTTCCATTTTTCTACAACTCTATAGGAAGCCTATTAAGTTTTCGTATATTTGAAAATCTTCACCTACATGACATTTCAATAATATACTTTAAGCTATAGAACACAAAAAAGAAAATAAATTTTTCAAATACCTCTAACTGTTCACTTCAATTCTATAATGCTTCAGTGCTATTTTAGTTATTCATTTTTATGCTTTCCAATTTTTCCCAGAACATGTTTTTATTTATTTAAAAAAGTATACAATACAGGTCTTTTGCAAACAAAATTAACACATGAAGCATGAGAAATAACCCCACTATTAACAACTGGGTGTGGCTGTCCAGATTTTTCTACACATATACAAATACCTCTGGGTTTTGTTTTGTTTTTTAAACTGAATGGCCTATTGCACATATTGATCTGAAATGTGCTTTTTTTTTTTTTCCACCTAATGGACTGTAGGTATCTTTCCATGTCTGTACTTAAGACCTGACCTCACTGTTTTTAATGAGCACATAATGATAATAACCTCCTACTGGTTGGTTCATGCCTATAATCCCAGCAATTTGGTGGCTGAGGCAGGAGGATCACTTGAGCCCAAGAGTTGCAAACCAGCCTGGCAACATAGCAAGACCTCATAATTATCTGGGTATGGTGGCATGTGCCTGTAGTCCCAGCTATTCAAGAGGTTGAGGCAGAAGTATCACCTGAGGCCAGGAGGACAAGGCTGCAGTGAACCAGGATTGTGCCACTGTACTCCAGCCTGGATGACAGAGTAAGACTCTGACTCAAAATAATAATAATAATAACCGCCAGGCTCGGTGGCCAAGCCTGTAATTCCGTGCCTTTGGGAGGCTGAGGTGAGTGGACTGCCTGAGCCCACGGGTTCGTGACCCGCCTGGGCAGGTAAGACTTCATCTCTACAATAAATCAAAAAATTAGCCGGGCTTGGTAGCGCACGCCTGTAGTTCTAGCTACTTGGAAGGCTGAGGCAGAAGGATCGCCGGAGCCCAGCAGGTCGAGGCTGAGGTGGCCGGGAGCGGCCACTGCACTCCAGTCTGGGCAACAGAGTGAGACTCCAACTCAAAAATAATAATAATAATAATAACCTTTTATTGAGGGCTTACTCTATATCAGCACTGTACTAACAAGTACTACATGGGTCATTCCCCAAAACTCTATGAAGATGTTACTATTTTCTTTCTATTTTATAGAAGAGGAAACTAATGCATAGAGAGGTTAAGTAATTTGTTTAAGGCCGCATAGGCAGCATCAGGTCCAAGTCCCCAAATCCAGCTATTTTTATTCCAGATCCTGAGTGTTCTCATAACCATTACACTGCATTTCCATTAAATACCCATATTCAATTGTTTCCCTACTGATAAATTCTCTACTCTTTCCAGTTTATGTTGATTCCTTCCTTTTTTTTTCTATTTGCTTTTGCATCTGGAATTTGTGGATATAGGCTGTGTAAGATAAGGATTTAATCTTTTTTTTCCAAATGGGAAATTTTACCAAAAATGTTTATTGAATATTCCATTTCCCTCCTAATTTAAAATGCCATTTTGATCATGCTATATATAGATCTGGACATATTCTACTCTGAACCAGTATAGCACAGTCTTAACAACTGTATCTTAACAGTATTTAGAACAAAGCAGACATTAATAGATCCAAACCCTTCCCATGTTCTCAAGTCACCAACCCCAACCCTGTTCCCTTCTTCCTTCTACCTTGTGGCACTTTCTTAAAACCCTTCTCCGGACACGCCTGGGCAGGCGAGACCTCATCTCTACAATAAATCAAAAAGTCAGCCGGGCGTGGTAGCGCGTGCCTGTAATTCCGGCTACTTGGAAGGCTGAGGCGGAAGGATCGCCGGAGCCCAGCAGGTCGAGGCTGCGGTGGCCGGGAGCGGCCTCTGCACTCCAGTCTGGGGGACAGAGTGAGACTCCAACTCAAAAAAAAAAAAAACCCTTCTCCATTACAGAAGTTTCATCACAACAACTTCCTCCATACTTCAATCCATACTTTCTACTGGTCTCAAGGAGGCACTCCTCCTTCCCCCATTCCAAGGTTAACTTCTACACTTGGGTTCTCATTCCCAATTGCCTCTCCTCTTCTGAGACCCTACCCATAACCATCCTTCTTTCATAATATGTACGCATGTTCCTCTCCCTCCACTGGCTTACCTCATTCTATAAGCATATTCCGGTCTCCCCAACTTAAATAACAAATACAAAAATGTTCTATCTACCATGGCTTAAATCCACCCACCCACTCACCACCCACCCACCTGTCTATCCATTCGTTCTCTGTCTGCTCCCACTATACATCCAATAATTTCTCAAATCTTTACAATAGTTTCCACTACTCTACTCAAAGTGTTCGCTGGAACACCAATCAAACCAAATCTTTTCTCACACTTCATTTATCATATGAACTGTCTACAAACTTCAAAACTCATTTACGAGGCGCTCTTTCCCCAAAACCCCAACAATTTGGTCTCTTCTACCTCACAACCGGTTCACTTTTCACCTAGGCCACAAACATGCACATATCTCAAGAGCTCAGTCCTCTCTTCTTTCACATTTCCTCTCTCCTCCTCACAGAATCAAAGCAAAGGTTATGACTTAAGACAGAGCTGGGTTTTATTCTGATGCTCCTGTCTACCACCAGTGTATCCTAGAACAAATTATTTAACTGTTCTGAGTTTTGATTTCTTTATTTGCAAAATGGAGATAATATGTCTTTCAAAGGATGATTGATGAAATCAAATATAAGATCACACGTGCATAGCAGCTGGCTAGGCCCAGTGGGAAATTCACAAATGTTAGTTTCTCCTTTCCCATACTAAACTCCCAAACCATTCTCTCTGATCTTTTTTTTTTGTATCACTTGTCGCCCAGGCTAGAGTGCTGTGGCACGCTCCCGGCCACTGCAGCCTCGACCTGCTAGGCTCAGGTGATCCCCTTCCAAGTAGCTGGAACTGCAGGCATAAGCCACCACGCCCAGCTAATTTTTCTTGATTTATTGTAGAGACGAGGTCTCACCAAGTTGTCCAGGCTGGTCTTGAAGCCCTAGGTTCAGGCAATCCTCTTGCCTCGGTCTCCTAAAGTGCTGGGATTACAGGCTTGAGCCACCGCGCCCAGCCTGTCTCTAACCTTTATTTGGTGTTTCAGTCCAAATCTTCAACCACCTACCATGTCTTTTCTTCTGGATATCCCATCTTTACCTCAAACCTCAGTGAATAATCTTTTATTCCAAAAGGAGGTGGAATAAAGAGCATTTGCTGGCACTAGAAATCCTCTTAGGGAAGGCACTATCTTTGGGGGGATATACCTTAATGAGCTACTTAGAATGAAGAGCAACACACTAAGGGTACGGGTGCTTTTGCTGCTCCTTCATAGAAACCAAACTACTCTGCAGTTTGTTTTTCTTCTAAAAGGGAAAGTGAAGAGAAGAGTCAAAAGAAGAAGAGGTAAGAGGATGGAGACATTAAGACAAAGAAAGGCTTGGGCTGGTGAGCTCAAGAGCCAGCAAAACTCTTGAGCTGAAGAACAGTTTAAAGTAACAATGGAGCAACCCCTTTAGGTTCCCTCCCACTGTGGTAGCTTTTCTGTCCTCTCAATAAATCCTGCTTTCTAAAAAATAAAATGACAATGCCCTAGCCAGCGCAGTGGCTCACGCCTGTAATCCCAACACCTAGGGAGGCTGAGGAGAGAGGATTGCCTGAATCCATGGGTTTGAGACCAGCCTGGGCAACTTGGCGAGACCTGGTCTCTACAATAAATTTTTAAAAATCAGCCAGGCATGGTGGTGCATGCCTGTGGTTCCAGCTACTTAGAAGACTGAGGTGGAAGGGTCACCTGAGCCCAGCAGGTCAAGGCTGCCGTGGCCGTGAGCACTCCACTCACTCCAGCCTAGGCAACAGAGACTCTCTCAATAACAATAACAATAATAATAATAAAGCTGGGCTCGGTAGCTCAGCCGGTAATCCTGCGCTTTGGGAGGCTGAGGTGAGTGGACTGCCTGAGCCTGCGGGTTCATGACCCGCCTGGGCAACTTGGCGAGACCTCATCTCTACAACAAATCAAAAAAAAACAGCCGGGCGTGGTAGCGCGCGCCTATAGTTCCAGCTACTTGGAAGGCTGAGGCGGAAGGATCGCTGGAGCCCAGCAGGTCGAGGCTGCGGTGGCCGGGAGCAGCCACTGCACTCCAGTCTGGGCGATAGAGTGAGACTCCAAAAAAAATAATAATAATAATAATAATAATAATAATAATAATAAAGTAACAATGCTTATTATTCCTCTATGGTTGCATTTCTACAATATACGCCCCAACTCATCATTCTCCACAAGTCTTTAGTAAAATCTGTGCTTTGAATATATCATGTGAGTGGAATTTTTTGGAGAAACCGAAGAATAAACTGATGTCACATCTGTGGTGGGGTAAAGACAGCAAGCTGGAGCCCAGGAACTAAGATGGGCATAACATTAGTCTCTTGGGAATTAACAGAAACCTTGGAGGCAGCGTTAGGATATTCCAGTCTATGATTTTAGGGATGAGTGAGTGTCTGTCTAATTTCCCTAGATCCCAAGGTGCAGTAAAGCCCCCACAGACATTTAGGACTCATTTTTAAATCAGTTTCTGCTCCAGATTCCCAATTTCTGTCAATGGTGGCTCATTTCTCAGGTCACCCAAGCTAAAAATATCATAGTCATCCAAACCACAAAAACACTGAACATGTACTCTGTGTAAAGCATCCTGCTCAAGACCTCAGCCTTTCCAAATTCAATTACTGTGAGTTATTATGTAATAATCTGCTATCAAATCTCTATGCTTCCAGCCTCTTCTTCCATCCACTCACAACTTTCTTTAAAAGAGATACACTTTTTAGAATACAAGACTTAAATTAAAAAATTTTTTTTGAGTTAGAGTCTTACTCTGTAGCCCAGGTTGGAGTACAGTGGTACATTCATGGCTGCCGCAGCCTCAACCTGCTATACTCAGGAGATCCTTCTGTCTCAGCCTTCCAAGTAGCTGGAACTACAGGTGTATGTCACCACACCCAGCTAATTTTTTTATTTATTGCAGAAATGAGGTCTCGCCAAGTTGCCCAGGCTGGTCTTGAACCCCTAGGCTCAGGTAATCCTCTTGCCTCTGCCTCCCAAAGTGCTGGGATTACAGGAGTGAGCCACCAAGTCCAGCTTAAACAAATTTTTAATTTAATTCAATTTAATCTAATTTCATTTCATTTGTTTTTAGAGACAAATCTTTCTTAGAACACTATTTGGTTCCTCTAAATTTTGGCTCCTACCTACCTCCCAAATTTTATTTCTCACTACCCTTCTAGGATAACTTTCTGACCCAACCAATATATTCATCATTCTCTAATCCATCAAGAATATGTCCAACCTTCAAGCC
Source organism: Cephalopachus bancanus (assembly GCA_027257055.1). Taxonomy (NCBI): domain Eukaryota; kingdom Metazoa; phylum Chordata; class Mammalia; order Primates; family Tarsiidae; genus Cephalopachus; species Cephalopachus bancanus. Next base: position 448,443 of record JAPVLO010000409.1, on the reverse strand, counting down.
ATGACTAATACTATTCTCTACATTGGATTACTTGAGAGTTCTACAACTTGATTTCAAAATCTCCCTTCATTTGTTTCCAAGAACTCCACCCTTTTAGTGGTCAAGTTCTTGACTTTATTTTACTCAAAAGGTAAAAGCCCTTCTGTGCTATTATTATTATTATTATTATTTTTGAGTTGGAGTCTCACTCTGTCACCCAGACTAGGCCACCGCATCCTCGACCTGCTGGGCTCTGGCAATCCCTCCGCCTCAGCCTTCAAAGTAGCTGGAATTACAGGTGTGCGCTACCATGCCCGGCTAATTTTTTGATTTATTGTAGAGATGAGGTCTTGCCAAGTTGCCCAGACGGGTCTCGAATCTGTGGGCCCAGGCAATCCACTCACCTCAGCCTCCCAAAGCGCAGGATTACAGGCTGAGCCACCGAGCCCAGCTATGTGCTATTATTTTTTAACAAACTTACTGAGGCATAATTTTATATAACAGAAAATTCATTTATTGAACAATTCAATTATTTTGGTAACTGTCACCACAATCCAGTTGAGAACATTTCCATCACCCTAAAATATTCCATCATGCCTGTTTACAATGAATTCTCACTCCCATCCCCAGCCCTAGGCAAACCCTGTTTTGCTTTCTGTCCCTATAAACTTGCTTCTTCTAGCCACTTCATATAAATAAACTCATACACTATGTAGTATTACATCTGGCTTCTTTCACTTAGTATAATGTTTTCTAAGTTAAATCATGTTGCTACAGGTGACTGTGGTGGCTCACTTCTGTAATCCTAGTGCTTTGGGAGGCTGATGTGGGAGGATGGTTGAGCCTTTGAGTTCAAGGTTACAGTGAGCTACAATGGTGCCACTGCACTCCAGCCTAGGTGAAAGAGCAAGACTCTCTCTATTTCTTTTTTCAAATTATGTTGTTTAGCATGTATCAGTAGTTCATGCCTTTAAGTTGCTGAATAGCATTTCATTGTATGAATATACCACACTTTGTTTATCCATTCACCAGCTGATGTACATTTGGCTTATTTTGCTTTTTGGCTATTATTAACAATGCTTCTATGAATGCCTGCATAAATATCCTTGAACATATATGTTTTCATTTGCTTTGAACAGATTTGTAGAAATGCAATTGCTAAGTTAGAAAGTAAATTTATGTTCAATTTTCCTCTTTTTTTTGAGTTGGAGTCTCACTCTTGTCACTCAGGCTGGAGTGCAGTGGCACGCTCACAGCCACCGCAGCCTCGACCTGCTGGGCTTAAACAATCCTCCCTCCTCAGCCTTTAAGTAGCTGGAACTGCAGATGCAAGCCACCATGCCCAGCTAGTTTTTGTGATTTATTATAGAGACGAGGTCTCACCAAGTTGCCCAGGCTGGTCTCGAACCCCTAGGCTCAGGCAGTCCTCTCGTCTTAGCTTCCCAAAGTGCTAGGATTACAGGCTGAGTCACCGAATCCAGCCTGTACATTTTTAAATTGGATTGTTTTGCCAGGCGCAGTGGCTCACACCTGTAATCCCAGCACTTTAGAAGGTGTAGGCGAGAGGATTGTCTGAGCTGATGGGTTCAAGACCAGCCTGTAGTTCCAGCTACTTGAAAAGCTGAGATGGGGCCGGGCTCGGTGGCTCAGGCTGTAATCCCAGCACTTTGGGAGGTCGAGGTGAGTGGACTGCCTGAGCCCGCGGGTTTGAGACCCACCTGGGCAGCAAGACCTCATCTCTATAATAAATCAAAAATTAGCCATGTGTGGTAGTGCACGCCTGTAGTTCCAGCACTTGGAAGGCTGAGGCGGAAGGATCGCCGGAGCCCAGCAGGTTGAGGCTGCAGTGGCCGGGAGCAGCTACTGCACTCCAGTCTCGGTGACAGAGTGAGACTCCAACTCAAAAAAAAAAATGGATTGTTTGTCTTCTTAATATTGTGTTTTCAAGGTTTTTGAATATTCTGGATACAATTTATTTATGTGATTTGCAAATTTTTCTTTCAGAAGATGGCTTGTCTTTTTATCTTTTTAGTATATTTTAAAGCAGTAATGCTTTTAATTTGGAAGAAATCCAGTTTATTATTATTTTTACTTGTATGGATTATACTTTTGATGTCATATCTAAAACCTTGTCCAGCTTGGCTCGGTGGCTCAGCCTGTAATCCCGTGCTTTGGGAGGCTGAGGTGAGTGGATTGCCTGAGTCTGTGGGTTTGAGACCCACCTGGGCAACTTGGTGAGACCTCATCTCTATAATAAATCAAAAAATGAGCCGGGCGTGGTAGTGCGCGCCTGTCATTCCAGCTACTTGGAAGGCTGAGGCGGAAGGATCGCCGGAGTCCAGCAGGTCGAGGCTGCAGTGGCCGGGAGTGGCCACTGCACTTCAGTCTGAGTGACAGAGTGAGACTCCAACTCAAAAATAAAATAAAAACTCCTTGTCCATCTAAATCAAATAAATATTTTCTCCTATATTTTATAGTTTTAACTCTTACATTTAGGTCTAGGATCCATTTTTTAAATAGCCTTATGGAGATAAAATTTACATATCATATAACTCACCTATTTAAAGCATATAGTCCAATTGTTTTTTGGTTTTTTTTTTTTTTTTAGTATATTCAGAGTTATGCAACCATTCTCCACTATCTAATTTTAGAACATTGCTATTTCCCCAAAAAGAAGCGCATCAGCAGCTACTCCTCATTTCCCCCTCTCCCCAGCCCGGACAACCACTAATCTACTTTGTCTCTACGGATTTACCTCTTCTGGACATTTTATATAAATGGGCTTATACAATATAGTTCTTTTTTGCATCTGGCTTCTTTCACTTAGTATTACATTTTCAAGATTCATCCAGGGTGTAGCATATATCAAAACTTCATTCCTTTTTTATTGCCAAATAATATTCTATTGCATGGATTTACATTTTATTTATTAGTTGTTCCATTGATCAGTTGATGAACATTTGTGAGATTTCTATATTTTAACTATTACTAGTAATGCTGCTACATTCATGAGCAAGTTTTTGTGTGAATTTTTTTTTCCCCTTGGGCACTGACCTGGGATAGAACTGAGTAGCTGGAACCACAGGCATGCATTGTCATGCCCAGCTATGGTCCATATTTTTAAGTCCATGGTTTCAAATCTAGTATTAAACTGATGCTCCTAAAACTACGAGAAACTTTTGTAATTATTTGACAGGAAAAGACTTATTGTCCATGCTTTTAAAAACCGTTCTTGCTGTAGGACAGACCCATTTGAAAAGCACAGGCTTTGGGAGGCTGAGGTGAGTGGATTGCCCGAGCCCGCGGGTTTGAGACCCACCTGGGTAGCAAGACCTCATCTCTACAATAAATCAAAAAATCAGCCGGGCGTGGTAGCGCATGCCTAATTCTGGCTACTTGGAAGGCTGAGGTGGAAGGATCGCTGGAGCCCAGCAGGTCGAGGCTGCGGTGGCCGGGAGCAGCCACTGCACTCCAGTCTGGGCAACAGAGTGAAACTCCAACTCAAAAGAAAAAGAAAAGCACAGGTGGCCAGGCACAGTGACTCAAGCTTGCAATCCCAGCATTTTCGAAGGCTGAGGTGAGAGGACTGCTTGAGCTCAGGGGTTCGAGACCAGCCTGGGCAACTTGGTGAGATCTCATCTTTAAAATAAATCAAGAAAATAAGCCAGGCATGGTAGCACGTGCCTGTAGTTCCAGCTACTTGGAAGACTGAGGCGAAAGGATTGCCTGAGCCCAGCAGGTAGAGGCTGCGGTGGCCCTGAGCATGCCACTGTACTCTAGCCTGGGCCACAGAGTGAGACTCCGTCTCAAAAGAAAAGCATAGGTGCATCAACAAGGACACCTACATAATGAATATTTGTATACCTAACCCTGAATTGTACCCCCCACATCTTTAAAATAAAAAATTTAAAAGCAAAAAGAAAAAAGAGATTCTATGTTAAAAAAAAAAAAAAAGAAAGAGCAGGGCTCGGTGGCTCAGCCTATAATCCTGCGCCTTTGGGAGGCTGAGGTGAGGGGATTGCCTGAGCCCGCGGGTTCGAGACCCGCCTGGGCAGGTGCGACCTCATCTCTACAATAAATCAAAAAAATTAGCCGGGTGTGGTAGCGCGCGCCTGTAATTCCAGCTACTCGGAAGGCTAAGGCGGAAGGATCGCCGAGCCTAGCAGGTCGAGGCTGCGGTGGCCGGGAGCAGCCACTGCACTCCAGTCTGGGCGAGTGAGACGCCAACTCAAAAAATAAAATAAAATAAAATAAAATAAAATAAAGAAAGAAAAGCATAGGTGTACAATAAGATAGCAAAAACTTGGAGAATGATGATGTAGATGTGATTAACAACAACTACAATCAGTTGGCTTTAAGTAAAGAAAATTATCCTCAATAACATCGTGGGCCTCATCCAACAACTGAAGACCTTAAAAGTAAAAAGCAGGTTTAATCTGGTTACCTGGTCAGGATTCTGATTACCACTCTGAATTTTTTTTGAGTTGGAGTCTCCCCTGTCACCGATGACGGAGTGCAGTGGCACACTCAAAGCCACCGTAGCCTCGACCTGTTGCGCTCAGGCAATCCTCTGCCTCAGCCTTCCAAGTAGCCAGAACCACAGGTGTGCGCTACCATACCTAACTAACTTTTTTTATTTACTTATTGTAGAAACAAGGTCTCACCAAGTTGCCCAGGCTGATCTTGAACCCCTGAGTTCAGGCAATCATCTTGCCTCTGCCTCCCAAAGTGCTGGGATTACAGACATGAGCCACCGTGCCCAGCACCATTCTGAATTTTTATAATAGATTTACCTCTTAAGACTTCAGCAAGACTAATTATTCCTATTTTCTAATTTGGTCAAATATGTAGAGAGAAAAAAAACTAGATTTATGAGGTATTCATTTACATAAATTAAACTATCTTTAGAGTATGCCTATTTTTTTCCTGGATAGAGAAAACAGGCTTTTATTCATTTGAATTTTTATTAATGTGGATACTGCTGTCAAAAAGTGGGCTTTTAAGCATAAAAACTAACCTCTCAGCAAAGCCATACTTTTGCTAAACAAACAATAATGGGCTTTTAAAGAAGCAAAGATCTTAGAGAAGGGTTAAAAGCATGTATAGCCGCCAATTCAAAAATTGCAAAGGCACGACCAAATGCAGCAGAACAGGGTTCTAAACTGCTTTCTATGTTAATGTGGAAATGCTATGCAGAAACTAACTCCCACCGTGCTTTCTATTACTAAAATGATTAATATCCAAGCATTTATTAACAAAGGTAAACATTATTCATTGCTGCATTATTTGCAAAAGTAAAATACTGAAAAAAACTCACAAATGTTCATCAATAGATTATGTAAAAAAATTGATGGGACATGCATACAAAGGAATAGTATACAGTTGTTAAAAAGAAACTCTCAAATAGGAGACAATATAGAAAGACCTCGCTGGGCTCGGTGGCTCAGCCTGTAATCCGCGCCTTTGGGAGGCTGAGGTGAGTGGATTGCCTGGGCCCGCGGGTTCGAGACCCGCCTGGGCGGCGAGACCTCATCTCTACAATAAATCAAAAATTAGCCAGGTGTGGTAGCGCATGCCTGTAGTTCCGGCTACTTGGAAGGCTGAGGCGGAGGGATCGCCGGAGCCCAGCAGGTCAAGGCTGTGGTAGCCGGGAGCGGCCACTGTACTCCAGTCTGGGAGACAGAGCTAGACTCCAACTCAAAAAAAAAAAAAAAAAAATATATATATATATATATTTAAATATAGAAACACCTCAAATATCTCTGAAAGTAAACAGAACAAGATGTACAACAGTCTAATAGCATGCTATACTTGTATTTACACCAGAAACTCTCGAAGAATTCCAGAGAAACCAAAAGTGGTTACATAAGGATGGAAGGCTTATGGGAAGGAAGGGGAACTGGGTGGATGGACAATAACTATGAGAACAAGACCTTCACTGTATGTTTTTCATTCTTTTAAACTTTGAACCATGTAACCATATTACTTATTCAAACAGCATATATTTCCAAATAATTTAGGCTATTTTATTTCTACCTACTTCTATTTAAAAAAAGAAAAAAGTCGCAAACCCAAGTCCCAACATGAAATCAGTCATTCTTGGTAGGTTTTAAATGTTTAAATTTCAATGTGCATACAAAACGAAGAGGTTTCATTAAAAAATACTAAAAAAGCCGGGCTCGGTGGCTCAGCCTGTAATCCCGCGCCTTTGGGAGGCTGAGGTGAGTGGACTGCCTGAACCCGCGGGTTCGAGACCCGCCTGGGCAGTGAGACCTCATCTCCACAATATAACAAAAAATCAGCCGGGCATAGTAGCGCATGCCTGTAATTCCGGCTTCTCGGAAGGCTGAGGCGGAAGGATCTCCGGAGCCCAGCAGGTCGAGGTTGCGGTGGCCAGGAGCAGCCACTGCACTCCAGTCTGGGTGACAGAGTGAGACTCCAACTCAAAAAAAAAAACTAAAAAAAAAAAAAAAAAAAAAAGCCAGGCATGGTGGCTCACGCCTATAATCCCAGCACTTTGGATGGCTGAGGTGAGAGGATTGCCTGAGCCCAGGGGTTCGAGACAAGCCTGGGCAACATGGTAAGACCTCGTCTCTACAATAAATCAAAAAGTTAACCAGGCATGGTGGCAAGCACCTGTAGTTCCAGCTACTTGGAAGGTTGAGGTAGAAGGATCACCTGAGCCCAGCAGGTTGAGGATGCAGTGGCCATAAGCGTGGCACTACACTCCAGCCTGGGCAACAGTGAGACTATGACTCCAAAAAAAAAAAAAAGAAAGAAAGAAAGAAAACACTAAAAAAGAAAATCAATTTCTTCTGGGCACTGTGACCATCATTACAGGGACAGATGTGTTTCTTCTGAAAGAACTATCCCACAGGCAGTACAGTTTTAGTGACTTTCCAGTGAGTTAGACAGTGGTTCCAGCTTAGCATTTAGACTACAAGGTACATTCCCCTCAGCCACCTGGAGAAAGCCAACTCTGCTATTCACTTTGTTCCATTATCAGTACCCAAGATAAGAAGACTTCTCAAAACCAACCCAGGCTGATTCCTCTATAGGAACAAGCTTCTGAGTTTTGTTTCAGTTCTGACACAGAACAACCTCCATTCCACAATCATCAAGTACAAGTTCAAAATCCAATTCCTTGTGAAAGGCAGACGTAAATGGTATATAGTCAGGAAAGCACCAACTTGTTGTATGACACTGGCCATACCAGTTCATTTCTCTAGGTCTCCATTTTCTTTTTCTTTTGAGTTGGAGTCTCACTCTGTCACCCAGGCTGGAGTGCAGTGCCCCCCAGAGTCGACCTGCTAGGCTCCGGCCATCCAAGTAGCCAGAACTACAGGCGCGTGCTATCACGCCCGGTTAATTTTTTGATTTATTGTAGAGACAAGGTCTCACCAAGTTGCCCAGGCTAGTCTCGAACCTGCAGGCTCAGGCAATCCACTGTTCTTGACCTCCCAAAGTGCTAGGATTACAGGCTGAGCCACCGAGCCTGGTCAGTCTCCATTTTCTTATCGATGAAATCAGTAGGTCTGGACCAAATTCTCTCAAAGGTTCCTATGGAAGTAAAATACCATAAACTCATAAAGAGCCAGGTTCATTCAAAGACCAGATGAAGGGAAATGCTTCTAGTCTAGAGCATAGCATATGTGCAAGCTCATGCAAGTTTTCAAATACACAAAGTTCTGTTGACAGAAACATGGATGTTTTGATCACTATCTTCTGTGTTTTACCATCAACATATATAATTTGGTCCATTTGCTGTAAAGATTTCTCTCATGTATAACTTCTGATTTACAGTGAATTACAATTAGGTAAAACTTTCAAAGGACTGGTAGAGTGAAGAGGATTACTTAAGTCTGTAAATATAGAGTGTGTTAGTTAAAAGTTTTAGTCTGGTTCATTATCCTTTCATTATCATTACTCAAGATTCATACTTGTACTAATATCCTTTGTGAGACAGCCTTTGAGCAGTTTACCTATGCTAAGTCCCATGCGTGAAGGAGGTAGTACACGTTATTGAAAATCCAAGCTCAGCAAATCATGCTCCATATTCTGATAAATAAAAGTCGAGTCGTTTTTTTCCCAAAAATCTGCTGCATATTTTTGTCTGTTAAAAAAACAAAAGTTGGGCTGGGCATAGTGGCTCGAGCCTGTAAATCCCAACACTTTGGGAGGCCGAGATGAGGGGACTGCCAGAGCCCACAGGTTCGAGAACAGCCTGGGCAACTTGGCAAGGTCTCATCTCTACAACAAAACAAAAAATTAGGCTAGGTTCGGTGGCTCAGTCTGTAATCTCAGCACTTTGAGAGGCCAAGGCAAGTGGATTGCCTGAGCCCACGGGTTCAAAACCAGCCCAGGCAACTTGGCGAAACCTCATCTCTACAATAAATTTTAAAAATTAAGCCGGGCTCGGTGGCTCAGCCTGTAATCCCGCGCCTTTGGGAGGCTGAGGTGAGTGGATTGCCTGAGTTCGAGACCCACCTGGGTAACTTGGTGAGACCTCATCTCTACAATAAATCAAAAACTAGCTGGGCGTGGTAGCGCGCGCCTGTAGTTCCAGCTACTTGGAAGGCTGAGGTGGAAGGATCACCCAGCAGGTTGACACTGAGATGACTGTGAGTGTCACTGCACTCCAGCCTGGGCAAAGAAGTGAGACTCCAACTCAAAAAAAAAAAAAAAAAAGGAAAAAAATTAGCCAGGCATGGTAGCATGCACCTATAGTTCTGGCTACTTGGAAGGCTGAGGCGGAATGATCACCTGAGCCCAGCAGGTCGACGCTGGGGTGGCCGTGAGTGTGCCACTAAAATCCAGCCTGGGTAACGGAGGAAGACTCCAATTAAAAAATAATTTTGGCCGGGCTCAGTGGCTCAGCCTGTAATTCCGCGCCTTTGGGAGGCTGAGGTAAGTGGATTGCCTGAGCCCGCGGGTTCGAGACCCGCCTGGGCAGTGAGACCTCATCTTGACAATAAATCAAAAAATCAGCCGGGCGTGGTAGCGCACGCCTGTAATTCCGGCTACTCGGAAAGCTGAGGCGGAAGGATCGCCGGAGCCCAGCAGGCGAGGCTGCGGTGGCCAGGAGTGGCCACTGCACTCCAGTCTGGGCAACAGAGTGAGACTCCAACTCAAAAAAAAAAAGGAAAAAAAAAAAATAATTTTGGCCAAGCATGGTGGCTCACACCTATAATTCCAGCACTTTGGGAGGCAGAGGCAAATGGACTGCCTGAGTCTAGGAGTTTGAGACAAGCCTGGGCAACATGGCAAGTCCTCATCTCTACAGTAAAATCAAAAAGTTAGCTAGGCGCGGTGTCATGAGCCTGCAGTCCTAGCTACTCAGGAGGCCGGGGCAGAAGGATCGCCTGAGCCCCAGCAGATCAAGGCTGTTGTGGCCACGATCATGCCAATACACTCCAGCCGTGATAGAGCGAGACTCTGACTCAAAAAAAAAAAAAAAAAAAAAAAAAAAAAACCCTTCCTTAGCACGGGTTTCATATACTCATAATTAGCCAGAGCTTTATTAAAACACTAATGATCCACGGCTTTATCTTAAACCTTTCTAAGACAGCCCTTCATCATATTCATCTCTGTAAAGACTCGTTTTTTTGGAACAAAAGCAGTAAGAAACACAGCTCTGGCAGACACTCTGCAGGGATGCAGGTTCATTGTCTGGCCCCTGCTTCCACCTGGCAGAAACCGGACACACTGCTGAGAAACCAGTTCATCTCATTGTCATGTCTTTATTCTACCAAAATGAGACTCGGCTCCACTCCAACTCTGACTCCTCATTCTAAGATCACCAAAATCCTATGAGGTCCTAAGCCAAAGAGAAGGTGGTAGCCATTGGTCCCCAGAAGCCTTGAGAATAGCAATTAAAAAAACAGTAGCCGAGCTTGGTGGCACAGCCTGTAATCCCGCGCCTTTGGGAGGCTGAGGTGAGTGGATTGCCTGAGCCCATGGGTTCGAGACCCGCCTGGGCGGCGAGACCTCATCTCTACAATAAATCAAAAAACCAGCCGGGCGTGGCAGTGCACCCCTGTAATTCCGGCTACTCGGAAGGCTGAGGCAGAAGGATCGCCGGAGCCCAGCAGGCGAGGCTGCGGTGGCCGGCAGCGGCCACTGCACTCCAGTCTGGGTGACAGAGTGAGACTCCAACTCAAAAAAATAAAATAAATAAATAAATAAATAAACAGTAGCTGGGCACAATAGCTCACACACGCCTGTAATCCCAGCACTCTGGGAAGCAGAGGCAAGAGGACTACCTGAGTCAAGAGGTTTGAGACCAGCCTGGGCAACTTAGCGAGACCTTGTCTCTACAATAAATTTTTTTTTTTTTTTTGAGTTGGAGTCTCACTCGGTCGCCCAAAATGGAGTGCAGTGGCCGCTTCCGGCCACCGCGCCTCGACCTGCTGGGCTCCGGCGATCCTTCCACCTCAGCCTTCCAAGTAGCCGGAATTACAGACATGCGCTACCACACCCGGCTGATTTTTTGATTTATTGTAGAGATGAGGTCTCGCTGCCCAGGCGGGTCTCGAACCCGCGGACTCAGGCAATCCACTCACCTCAGCCTCTCCAAAGGCGCGGGATTACAGGCTGAGCCACCGAGCCCGGCTACAATAAATTTTTAAAACCCCCCAAAATTAGCTGGGCTTGGTGGTGCACACCTGTGGTTCCAGCTACTTGCAAGGCTGAGGCGGAAGCATCACCTGAGCCCAGCAGGTCGAAGCTACGGTGGCCATGAGCGTGCCACTGCACTCCAGTCTGGGTGACAGAGTGAGACCCCGACTCAAAAAAAAAAAAAGGACAGCTGTGGACCAGCAGTTCAAATTGGCCGACGCTCAACTAACTGAACTACCTTCTTATGATTCTCTCCTTTGCTGTCTAAATCCTCCTTGGCTTCCAATGCTGATGCCACAACCCAGAGGCTGCAGATAGTGGTCTTTTTAAATGAATGAATGATCGTGAAAACAAACGGAATACTCCTGTACTTTTTTTTTTTTTTGAGTCAGCGTCTCACTCTGTCGCCCAAGCTATAGGGCAGTGGCACACCGCAGCCTCAACCTGCTGGGCTCCGGCGATCCTTCCGCCTCAGCCTTCCGGGTAGCCGGAACTACAGGCACGCGCTTCCACGCCCAGCTAATTTTTTAAAATATATTGTAGAGACGAGGTCTCACCAAGTCGCCAGGCCGGTCTCGAACCCCTGGGCTCAGGCAGTCCTCTCGTCTCGGCCTCCCAAAGTGCTGGGATTACAGGCTTAAGCCACCGCGCCCAGCCTCCTGCACATTTTAAATACCTCTGCCCTGTTCCCAGGGCTATCCCCATTCCAAAAACCAGGTTTGTGGCTACTCCAGCAAAGGGGCAGTTCGAGTGACTCCGACACTCAGTTCCTCAAACATTTCTGTTCTGTTAAAACACTCTTTTTTCTTCTGACAGCCTCTGGAAAAGCACCAGCGCCGCAAATGGACGTTCGGCCCCCATCCTCCAACAGGCAATGGAAGCTTTCGCGCGACAAACCGAAGTCTAACCTTTCCAGAGGCCTGGATGCGGCAGCCAAGGGGGCATCTGGCACAGGTGCCTGTTAGGGATGTCCGGACCGTCTCCCCCAGCCCCCCGCCCCTGCGAGGCACCGGGCCGGCCCAGTCCGTGCGGGGCGCCGACCTCGCCTGCGACGTTGCAGCCCGGCTCCTCCGGAGCTGCAGTCCCCGCGGGCACACGTCCCCGTCACAGGGCAGATTACAATGGAGGCTGCTCGCGTCCTTCAGTGGAGGGGCTCGGTGACCTCGGAACCCGCCACGCACCCACAGCAGCCCCCGGCGCTAATTCGCGGAGGTGGCGGACACCTCGGCATTCTCGAAGACCTTCCACGCTCTCGGGCCGCTTCGGGGCGACCGCGACCGCCCGGCCCCCGAGGACTCGCGGAGGCCCCGCTCGGGAGCATCCCGACCCAAGCTCCCACTTCTCCTCCTCCCCCTCCTCCCAGCCGCGGCGCCCGCCCGGCCCTCACCGGACTTGGGCGGGTAGCGGTACACGGAATTGGACGGGATGTCCACCTCCTCCACGCCCGCGTGCTGCCGGCTCGTCAGGGCCCCCATGGCCGCTGCGGCTGCGGCGCCCAGCCCGGCCCTGGAGCCCGCACCTCCCTCCGCGCCTCACCGCGGCGGTCCGCCCCGCGCCGGGTGCGGGAGTCGGCTGCCCGCCGCGGCCAACTCCGCTGCGGCGCTGTGGTGGCGGGGAGCCCCCTGCGCGCCGCGCACCATCCTCCGCCGGGCACCGCGACGGCGCCTCTGCCGAGGGGGCTGCGGGACTGGCCGGGGGCGCCGCGGCTGCCTCAGGCCGCGTGATGTCAGCGGCGACTCGCGCGCGGGGACCGCGGCGGCCCCAGCCAATGGCGAGGCGGGGCGGGAGCGCCCGCGCCGGGCCAGCCAATGGGCGACGGGCTGCTGCAGGAGCCGGCAGCGCGTGCCTCGCGCGGGGAGCCGCGGCCGGACCCGACGCGCGGGGACGCGGCCCGGGGGCTCGCGGCGGGGGCGGGACTGGGGCGGGGGCGGGGCCTCGGAGGGCGGGGCCTCGGGGATCCGGACCGGCTTGGGGGCGGAGGGCTGCGCCGGGCGGAGGACGCCAGTTTATGCCGGCTCGGATTACCGCGCAGAGAGCCGCCTCCTCCCCTGAACCACGAGGCTTGGCCCGGAGCTCGCTCGCTATTGTCCCAGACGTCCCAAAGCGTGCCGCCCCCTCCCACGCAGCGTCGCGCCGTGGAAGAAGCCTTTCCCAACTCCACCCCTCGGCATCTGCCCACGTCAATCATCAGAAACCCCACGCTGGGGTGGGGGTGGGGCTAGCAAGAAGGGTGAGGCGTTAACATCGCTCATGCCTCGGCGCCTGCACCCCAAGTGCCCTGCCAAGCCCATCTCCCAGGGGTGGATGAGACTAGCTAGTTAATGCTGGTGACTCTCTAGGAAGATGTTGCCGTCCCTCTCACACAGGCCTTTTCAGAGCACTCCGAACTCTATACGTGCTGTCTGCGGCTGCATTGCACAGCTCATGTAGCCCTAAAGTTAGGAGAGCATCAATTCAAGATAAGATCAAGACATTCAACCTGTACCTGTACCTTGGAAACGGTACCCTGGAAACTTTGGGAAGGACTGCATGCCAAGAGAGCCGTCACAGGGGAAAGGAAATGGGGCCAGGCAGAACTGGGGGCTCCTCTTGATGAAAACGCAACAGTCGGAAGCTCCGGCAAGCAGAAGACGTCATTCCAAAGCTTAATTACAGACATTTGGGTTTTAAACCTTTTATTTTCTTTGTCGGTCTGTTTTTTTGTTTTGTTTTGTTTTGTTTTGTTTCCTGAGTGAACGGATCAGCAAAAATTTCAACTAAAACATGACTTTCACACCTTTCAACAAAGTTGAGAGTACAGTTTGGGGTGTCTTGTTCCCTTGATTAGGTTTGTAAAACTATTTAATAGAGTCTAGCTCTTTCCTGATTATATTGTGCAGTTTTTAATGCCCTCTTTTCAGCAGCAGCCAACAGACCAGGTTCAAAAGTACCTACGCAAAATTGCCTTGGTTTTCTCCAGGGCCCCAAGGATGGTAGGAACCCATCTCCCGTCTTTTGTATTGATTGCTGCTAAGGAGGGCTTGAGCTACAGGGCAAGTTTCTACTCCAGGCAGCCTCTCCCAAGCACAGGGCAGAGTTTAGAGCTTTCTCCAGTCCCTGGTCCTAACCACTAGAAGGCTTTCAGTCAGACTGGTGTTCTCCTCCACACTCCTTTCACCACACACACGTCCTGCCATGTAATTGCTAGGTAAAGGTAATATACAAGCCATGAAGAATCTAGAATTGCTTTAAAATAGAAGGCCTTCAGCACGTCAAAGAGTAAAACGTTGCCTTATAATCCTGGACTCTGTTCAGAAGCCTTTGTTCTTTCTGCCCTGAGCATTTTATAAAGGGGTTGTCCCTTACCTTTATGGGCTTATCCCTATCTGAGTTTCCTTGTCTCTCTCTCTCTCTCTCTCTCTCTCTCTCTCTCTCTCTCTCTCTCTTTTTTGTTTGTTTCCTCTTCTTAACCAGGGTCAGACAGGAATGTGGCTCAGTCAGTCAGCCCAGTCCTGTTGCTTACAAGGTATCTGTTCTGGTCCCACCTCAGCCAGCTCTGAGCTCTGGAAACGGGTTCATTCTCCATCTTGGATGATATTCCCCAAGACTAGAATTTGATTCCTCTTGCCATGAAGAAGTTGTAAGTCCAATGACTGGAATAGTAAAGAAAAGGAAGGCGTAGCACAATAATATTAGTGGATGTTTATTGAACATTATGTACCAGGCCTCGTTTTATTTTATTTTTTTAGATTGTAAAATATAGTTTATAAATAAAGCAAATTAAAGAGAGAGAGGAGAGAGGAAATTCACGCGGGGCGGGGGGAGCAAGACTAGGAAGTACGGTGGCCATAGCTCAAAGAGCTACATGGACACACCAGAGTTTAACAAAGCAATGGCCCAGACCTTGTTTCAAACACACTACATGTATTAAAGCATTCAACTCTCTCAGCAACCCTATTTAGTACATTCTATTAAAATCCCCATTTTATGGTTGAAGAAACCGAGGCAGAGAAAGATCCCTGGACTTTGAGTTGTACAAATGAAGACTCTAAGCAGTTGTGTAACTTTGAACCAAGCCTTTAGAAACTTTGTCTTTATTTCCTTCTCTACCCAACCCCCACTGGCTATTCAAAGACGTGATAAGTGAATCAAGACTCGTTTTAAAAATAAATGATGACTAGAGACAGAAGACAAAGGGATAGAGGACAGTTCAGAAACTTCTAGATCAAAGAGATGTTCTAGGAGTTTATTGAGTTAGAGTCCCACAGTCTACAATGTAATCGCCCAAGTGTTACAATTTTGGAAATCACCAGGGCAAAGGCCAGATAAGCGGCTAAGCCTTTGGAACAGCCAACTCTGAAGGGGGTGGTGTCTTGTATTCCTCTCTGGTCCTTCCTTGACTCCACTTGGCTCTCCTGCCAGAGATCTGGACTATGGAGAGTGTCTGAGGGAGAATACGGCACAGAGAAGAGGAAAAATCCAGAAGTGACTGCTATCAAGAGAGTCATAAAAATGCTTTTAACTTGAAAAATGACTTGCACAGTGTGCATAGGGAAATTACATGTAAATACCATGTGTCCTTTCTGGAAATAGCCCTACAACTTCTCTCCATTTTCACACTGTGGGCATGCAGCCCCGAGAGAATCCCAGCAGAGAACCCAGTGTCCAAGAGTCTCAGTGGTTTCCTCCAAACATCCATGGAAGGTCAGGAGGAGGGGTAAAAACCAAATATTTTGTCAGGTTTGAGCCCTTCTCACTCTTGGATCTAAGGAGGGAAAGAGAAAGGAGGGGGACACAGGGACAAGTAATTTCTAGGTTGGCTTATCCTTTGAACTTTTCATTTTGTTCACTTTGTCCTGGTTTCAGTCCAAATGTGCTTTTCCCACCCTTGTAACACATGCACTCATTTCAACAATTACCACAGCTTCCTATGACAGGAAGGGGTGAGAGCCTGCAGGTGAAAGCTGACAGACAGCTCTGCTTCCAGGGCCACAAGGTGGGGTAAGCAAACTGATGCTTCAGGTGACCTGAAGACACAGGAACAGGAAGATTAGGGTCCTGGCTATTCTGAAGGAGAACAGGGTCCCTCCAAAATATAGGGATCAGCTGCACACGGGCTCTGATCCCCTCTTTCCTCCTGGACATGTGGCTTCACTGGATTGAAGCCAAAACCACCAGCAGAGAATCTCACATCCTGCTCCTGATCAGTGGTCTAGGTGAATGCCGACAGAGGCGACGATCCTGAATGCTTCAGGGCCCTGCAGACAGCTCCTCTGGCAACCTGAGGCTCTCTGTTGAGGAAAAATAACCTTGTCCATTAGGAAATCTGCAGTCAAGCTTTCCTATTTTGCTTCTCGCCAAATGTGAATTCCTCATTGTTAATTTTGTCCTCAGCTGTGGGCTGCTAACAAAGAAGACTGTTCAAATGGTTGGTTTTGTAGCTTCTGAATCTGCTTTTCAAGTTAAGACCTAATGAAAGATAATGTTTACACCACCCAGTGTGTTAAGGACTTACTTGGGGGAGGTGAGTGAGCTGCCCAGGGTGTCAACTTTAAGGAGACCTCACTCTCAATGTCACACAAGTAAGTGTCTCACCTGCTGCCCAGGTACCTGGCACTTGGAGAAATGAGGGGTCTGAGAAGGTATTCATTCCTGTTCAAGGACTAATTTAAAGAAATTAGGAGGCCGGACCCGGTGGCTCAGCCTGTAATCCCAGCACTTTGAGAGGCTAAGGTGAGTGGATTACCTGAGCCCACAGGTTCAAGACCGGCCCGGGCAACTTGACGAGACCTCATCTCCACAATAAATAAAAAAAAGTAGCCAGGCATGGGAGTGCGCGCCTGTAGTTCCAGCTACTTGAAAGGCTGAGGCAGAAGGATCGCTGGAGCCCAGTAGGTCAACACTGGGGTGGCCGTGAGTGTGCCACTGCACTCCAGCCTGGATGATGGAGTGAGACTCCAATCAAAAAAAAAAAGAAAGAAATTAGGAGTTTGTTCTATTTTTTGTTTGTTTGTTTCTATCAAAGACCAGACCCTGTAAGCTCAGTTATTTGCTTCCACTTACTTCTCCCTTCATTCTCCTCCTCATTGGCCCTGCCCTTCTTTTGGTTTTGAGCTCACCCCACCTGGGGCTGCACATTCTGCCTGGTGAGGTCAGTGTGAAAAGAATGTGCCAGCCGGCTCGGTGGCTCAGCCTGTAATCCCAGCACTTTGGGAGGCTGAGGTGAGTGGATTGCCTGAGCCTGCGGGTTCGAGACTCACCTGGGCAACTTGGTGAGACCTCATCTCTCCAATAAAATCAAAAATTAGCTGGGCGTGGTAGCGCGCACCTGTAGTTCCAGCTACTTGGAAGGCTGAGGCGGAAGGATCCCCGTAGCCCAGCAGGTCGAGGCTGCGGTGGCCGGGAGTGGCCACTGCACTCCAGTCTGGGTGACAGAGTGAGACTCCAACTCAAAAAAAAGAAAGAAAAAGAAAAGAATGTGCTACTAATATTTTAGCCCAGTATTGACTCAGCTGCCTCTGATGTCCTTCTTGGGGAAACAAACCAGGCATCCACAAAGCCCATCATCTGTCTCTTGCTACCTAGAGAAAGCAGAATGTGGGAGGGGCAGCGTGATGACAGCTCCAAACCTTTCTTTCTTTTTTTTTTTTCTTGAGTTGTAGTCTCATTTCATCACCCAGGCTGGAGTACAGTGGCACGCTCACAGCCACCTAAGCATTGACCTGCTGGGCGCCAGCGATCCTTCAGCCTCAGCCTTCCAAGTAGCCAGAACCATAGGCACATGCTACCACACCCAGCTAATTTTTTTTATTTATTGTAGAGACGGGGTTTCGCCAAGTTGCTGGGTCGGTCTCGAACCCGTGGGCTCAGGGAATCCACTTGCCTCGGCCTCCCAAAGTGCTGGGATTACAGGCTGAGCCACTGAACCTGACTGTGAACCTTTCTTTAACAAAACAGTCAACTGTGGTTGCTCAGATGATCAAATAATAAAATGAGAACAAATTATCTCCCTTGTCTCAGAGTTTCTTGAAAATGCCTGTCCTGGCTGGATCGTCAGAAGGAATCTTAACAATGCAGCCCCCTGAGCTGACAGATGAGGCAGCTGCCACCTGGACAGGTGAAGGGTTTCCAAGGCCGTACAAGTGGCAGTGATAGCTCAGAATCCAGGGGTCCCTGGCTCCCTGTATACTGGGTCTTGCTATGGGAAGTTGGTACGGCTGGTTTGCTTTCTTTATTTCTCTTTGTTTTTGTTTTTGTTGTTGTTGTTTTTCAGGGTGAACTCTTTCCTAGAGCTGGTATAAGAGGACAAGACGACTCAAGGAAAAGGTTCAGAAACTCAACACAAGTGCACGTACACATTCAGCTGTTGCTATCCCAGCACAGGCAGACAAGCGATCGACTGCACTCACAGGGAAGTTAGCCATAACTGTGCCAAGAAGGAATCCGACAAACACCAAGCTCCCCTCGGCTGGAGACTCCCTACAGCCTCCCTCTGCTCCTCTGAGAGTGGATCTGTGGCGAGGACTGCAGAACATGAACCAATCAGCCCATCGCTTGACCCTTCCCAGTCACAGGAACCAAAGGGTTGCTGAGAAAAGCAAAATAAGTGTGGCCACTGAGAATTAGGGTCAGATTCTTGACAAGTAGGTTATAAGCAGCATGTGTGCACTAATAGTGTATCCCAGCTGACTAAAGTCCACCACAGACCGGTGGATTTGTTTACAATGACACATTTATTCCCGAGCTAATTGCTTGCTTATTTAAGTGATAACTACTATCCTATTAGTGCACTTCAAAGACTATGTGTTGAGCCTGATAAAGTAATAAACAGAGGTATTACTCACTGCTGTGGCTCTCACAATAAACTATTGGAAGCCTTAGATCTTTTTTATGCACTGTGTGATGTATATTTATTATATTGCTTAGTTGTATACTGTTATCTTTTGTATTCCAAGATGAAATCTGTATATGAAAAGAGGTCTGGACCAGGTGTGGTGGCTCAAGCCTGTAATCCCAGCACTTTGGGAGGCCAAAGTGAAAGTATTGCCCGAGCCCATGGGTTGGAGACCAGCCTGGGCTACTTGGCGAGACCTCATCTCTACAATAAATCAAAAAATCAGCCAGACATGGTAGCGCGCACCTGTAGTTCTGGCTACTTGGAAGGCTGAGGCAGAAGGATCGCCAGAGCCCAGCAGGTTGATGCTTGGGTGGCTGTGAGCGTGCCAGTGCACCCCAAGCCTGGGCGATGGCGTGCAACTCCAACTCAAAAAACAGTATGCACATCCTTCCATATACTCTAACTCATCTCTAGATTACTTGTAATACCTAATGACAATGTAGGCACTATGTAAATAGTTGTATTGTTTCTTTTTTTGTTGTGTTATTTTTAATTGTTTTTCCCTAATATTTTGAATCCACAGTTAATTGAATCCATGGATCCAGAGCACCAACTGTTCTGGAGTCAAACAGAACAAGATTTAAAACCCAGCTCTTCCATTATTGGCTATGTGTAAGTATCTGGAAAAATTCCTTGACCTTTCTAAGTCTCAGTTTCCTCATCCATAAATGATCATAAGAACATCTAAGAGTTGTTTGAACATTATATTAGACAAAGTATATAAAACCCTAGCATCGTTTCTGACACACAGCAGGTGTTCATAAATACTTTTTGGAATTAGGCCTGATGCAGTGGCTTCTGCCTGAAATCCCAGCACTTTGGGAGGCTGAAGATGAGGATTACCTGAGCCCAAGGATTTGAGACCAGCCTGGGCAACTTGGTGAGACCTCATCTCTACAATAAATCAAAAAAATAAGCCGGGCACAGTGGCTCACGCCTATAATCCCAGCACTTTGGGAGGCTGAGGTGAGAGGATTACCTGAGCCTAGGGTTTGAGAGCAGCCTGGGCAACTTGACGAGACCTCATCTCTACAATAAATCAAAAAAATTAGCCAGGCATGGTGGCCTGTAGTTCCAGCTACTTGGAAGGCTGAGGCAGAAGGATTGCCTGAGCCTAGCCGGTTGAGGCTGTGGTGGCTGGGAGCGTGCCACTGCCCTCCAACCTGGATTACAAAGTGAGACTCTAAATTTTAAAAAAAAGCTAGAAAGCCGGGCTCGGTGGCTCAGCCTGTAATCCCGTGCCTTTGGGAGGCTGAGGTGAGTGAATTGCCTGAGCCCACGGGTTAGAGACCCGCCTGGGCAACTTGGCGAGACCTCATCTCTACAATAAATCAAAAATTAGCCGGGCATGATAGCGCGCACCTGTAGTTCCAGCTACTTGGAAAGCTGAGGCGGAAGGATCACCGGAGCCCAGCAGATCGAGGCTGCGGTGGCCGGGAGTGGCTACTGCACTCCAGTCTGGGTGACAGAGTGAGACTCTGACTCAAAAAAAAAAAAGCTAGATATGGTGGAAGGCTACTTGGAAGGTTAAGATGCCATCATGCCATTGCACTCCAGGCTGGGTGACATAGTGAGACTCTGACTCAAAAAAAAAAAAAAAAACTTTTTAAAACCAAAAGCAATTTTTTGACAAAGTGATTGGATCCCAAAAAACAACTTTAAGTCAGAGTTTTAGGATTTGAGAGTCAAGATGTATATTTGAGACCCTGCCTTAATTGTGTTGATGATTAAATTGGGGTCCATGTCCTACCAGCTGGAGGTAGAGCCCAGAGGTTTGGGTTTCCTGAGACATCATCTTCCCGTGCCCATTAGAACTTGGAATGCCAGGAACATATCTCCCCTGTCGCATGTGCGGTACTGCCAAAGAGCCACAGGAAGACAGTCTAGGTCTCTTTCTTCTCAACAAAGTGCTGCAGTCCAAGTCACTGCACCAGAAGGCAATAGGACCCCTAATTAGCCCTCTCTACATCTGCATCAGTCTTCTGTGGTTGTGTATTTTGAGCTAGAGGTTTTCTGCCATTGTTAACTTCCCACTTATGTGCCATTTGCTAACTGGGTAGAAAGTTCAGAGTAGGGGCCTTCTCTCCAGAGCTGATTGTTCAGAAATTTTGCCAGTCAGTTGTTAAAATGTTGGCAGCTTGAAATTGATCATAAAGGGAGTATTTACCATCAGAAACCATTAAATGCTGCAAATCAGGACTTCCTCCCACTCCCCAGAGCCAGTTTACTAGCACCTCCCTGGTCTTATGTTTCTTCTAATCCCCCAGGAGAGCTGGACACATTGCCTCCCATATAGTAAGTACTCAGTAAATAAATGACTATTTAGATATGTATTAAGTATAATCAGGGTGCAGCACGGTGACTTACGCTTGTAATCGTGGTACTTTGGAAAACCAAGGTGGGAGGATCGGGGAACCCAAGAGGTCAAGACCAGCCTAGGCAACATAGTGGGACCTCATCTCTACAAAAGAAATAAAAAGTTAGCTGGGTGTGATGGTGTGTGCCTGTAGTCCCAACTACTAAGGCAGAAGGATCGCCTGAGCTCAGGAGATTGAGGTAAACCATGATCATGCCACCACACTGTAGCCTGGGTGACAGAGTGAGACCCTGACTCAAAAAAAAAAAAAAAAGAATAATCAAGGCGGGGCAGGGTGGTTTATGCCTGTTATCCCAGCGCTTTGGAAGGCTGAGATGGGAGGACAATTTGAGGCTAGGGGTTCAACAGCCTGGGTAACATAACAAAACTCTGTCTCAATGTGTGTGTATATATATATATATTTTTTTAATTTTATTATTATTTTTTTTAGCCAGTCATGGTTGTGTGCATCTGTAGTCCTTGAGAGGCTAAGGTGGAAGGATCACTTGAGGTCAGGAGTTTGAGACTGCAGTGAACTATGATTATGCCACTGTACTCAACCTGGCTGAAAGAACGAAATCCCATCTCTTTAAAAGAAGAAGAATCACCATTTTTGAGCAATGACTCTGTCAAAGCACTTTAGAATGCCCATTATCTCATTTAAGCTTCAAAAAATCCCTCAGAGATAAGTATTGTTATTGTTCCAGTTTCCCAGATAAGGAAACCAAAATGCAATTAGCACGGGGAGCAGGAATCACCTGAGGTTCATCCAGTTCCAAAGCCTCAGGTCTTATCCACAATTTGCCCACCCCACAAGCCTCTGCAGGGAAAGACTGTGTGCTGGGCCTACTGAACACTAAAGCCAGCGAAGTGGTGCTCTTGGGAGTGGGCCCAGTGATGGAGGGCAACGCATGGGGACTGTCACGTCACCACCTCCACCTCCACCTCGCCTCTTTCCATGTTTATTCTTTCTTCCTTGTCCTACCCAGTTCCTTCCATAATATCTCTTTGTCTGCATTAGGACCGGTTTCTCAATAAGCCCTGGAAAACTCTCATCTATGGAAGTCCCTTTTGGCCTTAAACTTCTCTCCAAGAGCTCTGGCAGGTGAGTAACCTGCCCTTCTGTGATTGCTGCCATGAATCCTGTGCCTGCCTTCAGGATTGCACAGACACCCTCTCTTTTGGTTCAGTCCCTTCTGATGACTGAGCTCTCTACACAATCTGGTCAGCAGATCACCTCTCACCTGGAAGCTCCCTGAGGGCAGGACCCAAGATTTTCTCAGACTGCTCCCAAGCCCCAGGACGTATTGGGCATGGAGGAGTGTGGCACGGATGTCAGTGATGAGGCACATTCTGGTGGTTTCCCAACTCTGCTGTGTACAACCCAGTGCTCTTGTGCTCAGTAAATACTTCCTTCCTCTTTATGCAGAGCACTGGCCCTGTGTTTATTCGCAGCACCTCATACTTGGCCCAAAGAATGATCCATGTGGCTTGGGCTCTTAGGGTCAGGAAAGAACACACGTTCATCATTCGCCCTGGAAGTGCCATGTTTCTGAAGGGAAGGGGCCTAACGCTGCAAAAAGATCAGGGGCTTCATTTTAAATAAACTCTTCCCTTCAACCCTGGCTTCTTGTGTTCCTGAAAATTTCTGAAACCTCAAGCATCATCTCATCAGACACTCCAGGCCTCTTTTTAACATTTCTCTCCTTTCTGTTGAGACCTGGTTCATTTAAATTTCCTGTATGACTCTGGGATCTCGAGATAATCAAGTGGAAATAAGTTCTTCCTCACTGTCCTACAACCAGGTTATCTGGAGGAGCAGAAGAATGGAGGTAAGTAACTTAGGTTCACCCACACTCTGTCCTCTACTTCTGGGTATGCAGAGGGTCACTTTTGCTGCCACCTTCAAGTTAGGAGAGGCCATGTGATTCCTCTGGGTAATGAACTGTGAATAGAGATGTGTTACCGTCATGTCATGTGTTGCTTAAAGCGGGTTTAGGAACCAGGCCACAGAGCAGGAGGTGAGCCGCAGGAGAGTGTGTGAAGCTTCATCTGTATTTACAGCCACTCCCCATCACTCGCATTACCCTGAGCTCTGTCTGGTCTCAGATCATCGGGCATTAGATTCTCATAGGAGCACAACCCCTGTTGTGAACTGCAAATGCGAGGGACCTAGGTTGCACGCTCCTTATGAGAATCTAATGCCTGATGATCTGAGGCGGAGCTGAGGCGGTGATGCTAGCACTGGGCAGCGGCTGCAAATACAGATTAACATTAGCAGTGAGATTTGACTGCACAGAGACCATAATAAATCAATGGCTTGCAGACTCATAATCAGATAAACCTTATCAGCAAGTGACTAATGAGTTGAGGTACTTCAGTTGTACAGCTGCATCTGGTGACAGGCTTTAAATCAGAATCTGACGCTTATTTTAATCCACACATGGCCTGCCCATTATTTTATTTACCACTTCCCTCTGTACCTCTTTTTTTTTTTTTTTTTTTGAGTTGGAGTCTCACTCCATCGCCCAGGCTGGAGTGCAGTGGCACACTCATGGCCACCCCAGCGTCGACCTGCTGGACTCCAGTGATCCTTCTGCCTCAGTCTTCTAAGTAGCCAGAACTTCCGGCATGGGCTACCAAGCCTGGTTAAGTACCTCTTTTTTTAATGACGAGTTGTATAATTATTTCATTATATGTTACAATATAATCATAATAGAAATAAAATACACAATAAATGTTATGCACTTGAATCATTCTGAAACCATCTTTCTCACCTCTAGTCTGTGGAAAAATTGCCTTCCACAAAACTGGTCCCTGATGCCAAAAAGGTTGGGGGCTGCTGGCTTAAAGGACTAGTGTATGTTCTGAGAAATGTGTCATTAGGCAATTTCATTGTCGTGTGGACATCACAGAGTGTACTTACACAAACCTAGATTGTATAGCCTACTACACACCTAGGCCATGCGGTGTAGATCATTGCTCTTAGGCTACAAAGCTATACAGGGTGCTAGTGTCTTGAATACTGTAGCCAGTTGTAACACAATGGCTAGTATTTGTGTATCTATGCATTAAAAAGGTACAGTAAAAATACAGCATTATGCCGGGCTCGGTGGCTCGGCCTGTAATCCCGTGCCTTTGGGAGGCTGAGGTGAGTGGATTGCCTGAGCCCGTGGGTTCAAGACCCACCTGGGCAGCGAGACCTCATCTCTACAGTAAATAAAAAAATCAGCCGGGCGTGGTAGCGCATGCCTGTAATTCCGGCTACTCGGAAGGCTGAGGCGGAAGGATCGCCGAGCCCAGCAGGTGAGGCTGCGGTGGCCGGGAGCGGCCACTGCACTGCAGTCTGGGTGACCGAGTGAGACTCCAACTCAAAAAAAAAAAACCCAAAAAACAGCATTATTATCTTATGTGACCTCTTTTTTATTTTGAGTTGGAGTGTCCCTCTGTCGCCCATGCTGGAGTGCAGTGGCACATTCACGGCCACTGCAGCGTTGATCTTCTGGGCTCAGGCGATCCTTCTGCCTCAACCTTTCAAGTAGCTGTCACTATAGACATGTGCCATCATGCTCAGCTAATTTTTCTTTATTTATTGTAGAGATGAGGTCTCACAAAGTTGCCCGGGCTAGTCTCGAACCCATGGGCTCAGGCAATTCTCTCACCTCGGCCTCCCAAAGTACTGGGATTATAGGCATGAGTCACCATGCCTGGCCAACCTCTGTTGTTTATCTGGTTGACAGTTGACCAAAACATCATTATGCAGTTCATGCCTGTACTTCCAGGCTAAAATATTTAATTGCTGATGCTCAACTCTCCAGCCCTCTCGTTGTCTGCTAGCATGTTCCATATGGTGCAAAGGGCCAAACAGAACATATTTTAGGTTTTGTGGTTCGTATTGCAGCTACTCAACTCTGCAGTAGCAAAAAAGACATCATAGACAATAACATAAGCATAGTTGTGTTCCAATAAAACTTTATTAAAAAAACAGGCCGCAGTCTGAGGGCAGCCTTTGCCAACTGAGAGCTACAAAAGGGTGGAAGATTCCACGGTCTCCATCATTACTTGACTGCCCAGAGGGTAGTTTTTCTTGAGTCACCACAGGAACCTTTGTATGAGTGAAAAGTAAAACTATAAGATTGTGTGTTACCTTAATTAGCTTAGCGTAACTTGATAAATTTGCTCTGAGCCAACTTGATAGCACGTGCTGCTTTTATTTATATATTTCTTTTTGAGTCAGAGTTTCACTCTTTTGCCCAGGCTGGATGGAAGGCAGTGGCATGCTCACAGCCACCGCAGCCTCGACCTGCTGTGTTCAGGCAATCCTTCCGCCTCAGCCTTTCAAGTAGCTGGAACTACAGGCATGTGCCACCACAACCACCTGATTTTTTGGTTTACTGTAGAGATGAGATCTCGCCATGTTGCTCAGGCTGGTCTTGAACCCCTGAACTCAGGTAATCCTCTTGCCTGTGCCTCCCAAAGTGCTGGGATTACAAGCATGAGCCACCAGACCCGGTTCATGTGTAGCTTTTCATGAGTAAATAAAATGATTACCAACCACTTTCTTCCCCTACTGCCCAGAGCATGTCCATTTCAACCATTGCCTATCCAAGCTCAGCGCCATCCCAGCCCCCCACCGTCTCCCAACAATTTCCTTGAATGGGCCTTGCTATGAACTTGCTTTGGTCTGCACTGTTCTTTCTTCTAAAAATTCCCTTTCAAGCTGGGCTCGGTGGCTCAGCCTGTAATCCCACGATTTGGGAGGCTGAGGTGAATGGATTGCCTGAGCCCGCGGGTTCGAGATCCACCTGGGCAACTTGGTGAGACCTCATCTCTACAATGAATCAAAAAAATTAGCTGGGTGTGGTAGCGCGCGCCTGTAGTTCCAGCTACTTGGAAGGCTGAGGCGGAAGGATCGCTGGAGCCCAGCAGGTCAAGACTGCAGTGGCTGGGAGTGGCCACTGCACTCCAGTCTGGGCGACAGAGTGAGACTCCAATTCCAAAAAAAATAAATAAATAAAAAATTAGCCGGGCGTGGTAGTGCGTGCCTGTGGTTCCAGCTCCTTGGAAGGCTGAGGCGGAAGGATCGCCGGAGCCCAGCAGGTCGAGGCTGCGGTGGCCGGAAGAGGCCACTGCACTCCAGTTTGGGCGACCGAGTGAGACTCCAACTCAAAAAAATAAAAAATAAAAATTCCCTTTCTTCTCCCTTCTATTTATCTAAGTCCTTCCCAGCTTCAGTTCTCCCTGCTCTCAGGAGCTTTCTTGGGCAATTTCCTGATGCGCTATGATTGCTAGTTTGGATCAGAGCTGCTGTATGAGGTCATGGAAAGGAGAAAAGGAGCCAGCCCTTGCTGTGGGATCCATATTGGTAAGGGAACTCCACTGAGCTTGCCCATCAGAGTCAAGTCGGGAGAGGGACTAAGTAATTAATGCAGTGGAATCAATCTACCACACCCACAATTCATTGTTCATGGATACATACATATGGGATTAAATGACAAAGGAAAGCAAGGGAATTATTAATGAAAATTTGAGGATTATGAGTCTCTGCAGAAGAAAGGAGGATATGCATCTGGAAAGGGTCATCCAAGGGGCTTCAAAGATCTTGATCTTCTCAAATTCTGTGTTGATACAAGGGTGGTTGTTTATTATTCTTTAAATCGTGCACATAAGTTATATGCATGCTTTTTTGTTTGTTTGTTTTGAGTTGGAGTCTCACTCTGTCGCCCAGACTGGAGTGCAATGGCCGCTCCCGGCCACCGCAGCCTCCACCTACTGGGCTCCGGCGATCCTTCCGCCTCAGCCTTCCGAGTAGCCGGAATTACAGGTGCGCGCTACCATGCCCAGCTGATTTTTTGATTTATTGTAGAGATGAGGTCTCGCCAAGTTGCCCAGGCAGGTCTCGAACCCGCGGGCTCAGGCAATCCACTCACCTCAGCCTCCCAAAGGTGAGGGATTACAGGCTGAGCCACCGACCCCGGCTTTTTTTTTTTTTTTTTAATTGGAGTCTCATGGAGTCTCATTCTGTCGCCCAGACTGGAGTGCAGTGGCCGCTCCCGGCCACCGCAGCCTTGACCTGCTGGGCTCTGGCGATCCTTCCACCTCCGCCTTCCAAGTAGCTGGAACTACAGGCGCGCGCTGCCACACCCGGCTCATTTTTGATTTATAATTGTAGAGATGAGGTCTCACCAAGTTGCCCAGGCGGGTCTCGAACCCGCGGGCTCAGGCAATCCGCTCACCTCAGCCTCCCAAAGGCGCGGGATGACAGGCTGAGACACCGAGCCCGGCATATACATGCTTTTAATGCATGACTTATTTCTCAAAGTAAAAAATAAAAGGTGGGTCAGGTGAGAAGCTGCCTCACATTTTGAAGTCAGTAGCTGCCACAGCATAGGCCTCCTGTATTTTGGACACTAGGGCGAAGCTAGAGTGGCCCAGCTCCAGGCCTGTCAATTCTGTCCCACCAAGAGAAAGTGACCGACAAAGTCCTGAGTCTGAGCAGATAACCAAAGACCCCTGAGAAGGAGTAGCCTTGTTAGAAGGCCTTTAGTCTGCCCTCCTTTCGTCTCTCCTGGGGCAAAGAAGCTCCCATGTCTGGCAAGCTTTGAAAAGCTTGCCAAGGTCTCACCTATCGTAAGACACACCTAGCAATCGGAAGCAGGGTCACCTTATCACAGGGCTGGCAGGTACAGAACAGAGAGTGCTTACTAGTCAATGTGCTGCTTTTGGTAAACGCCATTAACTGTGCTGGGAGTGGTGTGGCCTTTGTCCTTTGAGGAACATGTGACATTCAGTGAAAAATGTAACTGGTATAAACCAGCAATGAATTCATCACTGGGGGATTGGCTTTGACCTTCCTGCTACTTCCAGCAACGCAGATAAGCTTTTGTATATTTTCAGTACCATTGAAGGATTTCAGGAGGGGGATTCTAGGGAGCCGGCAAGGTTTAAAAGTAGAATGTGATGTTTAAGAGAACCAGCTCTGAGCCGGGCTCGGTGGCTCAGCCTGTAATCCCGCGCCTTTGGGAGGCTGAGGTGAGTGGATTGCCTGAGCCCGCGGGTTCGAGACCCGCCTGGGCAGCGAGACCTCATCTCTACAACAAATCAAAAAATCAGCCGGGCGTGGTAGCGCGCGCCTGTAATTCCGGCTACTCGGAAGGCTGAGGCGGAAGGATCGCCGGAGCCCAGCAGGTCGAGGCTGCGGTGGCCGGGAGCGGCCACTGCACTCCGGTCTGGGCGATGGAGTGAGACTCCAACTCAAAAAAAAAAAAAAGAGAACCAGCTCTGGAAGAAAACAGAAGTACCTGGGTTCAAATTTCTACTCTGCCCTAAGCTAGCTGAGTGACCTTGGGCAAATCCCTTAACCACTCTGATTTCCTTGCTTTTCTCATTTGTTAACTGGGGATTTGCACAGTCCCCCCTCATTGGGTGATTGTGAGTATTAAATTAGGTAATCCAAGTGAAAAATTTAGCATAGAGTTGGGTTCTTAGTACCTTTTCAATAGACGGAGCTTTATCATCACTCACGAGGACTGGCATTTGCCTGAAGTAAAAGTGCTTCTGAACTAAGCCTCTTTCCTCTCTTAGGCTAAAGACTTTTTAAAAGTATGCTCTAAGAGTGACAAAGTCTACTGAACCCACCATATATTGAAATCTCATAAATTTGCCATGAAGCCGGGTGTGGTGGCTCACACCTGTAATCCCAGCACTTTGGGAGGCAGAGGTAAAAGAATTGTCTGAGCCCAGGGGTTTGAGACCAACCTGGGAAACTTGGAGAGAACTCCTCTCTACAATAAATCAAAAATTAGCTGGGTGTGGTGGCGCACACCTGAGGTTCCAGCTACTTGGAAGATTGCAGTGGAAGGATCACTTGAGCCCAGCAGGTCGAGACTGAGTGTGCCACTGCACTCTAGTCTGGGTGACAAAGTAAGACTCCAACTCAAAAAAAAAAATGACAGCAAAAAAGAGGTTTGTTAAGCTGGCAATAACATTAAAAGTCCACAAAGAAGAAGGAAACCATTCTACAGTGAACCTTTAGAAAGCACGTGGTCCAACCCAGCCCGGCTGCCCCGGTGACCATGGTGCCTCTTGATTTCATTTTGTCTTCTTGCTCCTCCTTTCCCATTCCCCCTGTCCTTCTCTCCACATCTTTCTGCTTCTTCTAGCCTGTGTCCTTTTGTCCTGACATCTTTTTTGGGTTTTTTTTTTTGAGTCAGAGTCTCACTCTGTCACCCAGGCTGGAGTGCAATGGCACGCTCATGGCCACCGCATCCTCGACCTACAGGGCTCAGGCGATCCTTCCACCTCAGCTTTCCAAGTAGCTGGACCTACAGCCATGCGCTACCACGCTCAGATGATTTTTTGATTTATGATGGAGATGAGGTCTCACCATGTTGTTTAGGCTGGTCTCGAAGCCCTGCGCTCAGGCAATCCTCTCGCCTCAGCCTCCCAAAGTGCTGGGATGACAGGCTTGAGCCACCGCACCCCGCTGTCCTGACATCTTAAAAAAACCACAGGGGATTGGAAAAAGGAAGAAAAGAAGTGAGGAAGGAAGGAAGGAACAGAGGGAGGAGGGAAAGAGTGGGGAGA
Organism: Cephalopachus bancanus; assembly: GCA_027257055.1. Taxonomy (NCBI): domain Eukaryota; kingdom Metazoa; phylum Chordata; class Mammalia; order Primates; family Tarsiidae; genus Cephalopachus; species Cephalopachus bancanus. The sequence goes on along the minus strand of JAPVLO010000409.1, from coordinate 419,029 downwards.
GGAAGGAAGGGGAAAAGAAAGAAGGGAGAAAGGAAATGAGTTTTTGGAGCAACCAAATCTGGATTTAATCAAGGTGCTACCATAAATCATCTGGGGGCTTGGGGGCTTTTTTTTGGTTTGTTTGTTTGTTTTGAGTTGGAGTCTCTGTCACCCAGACTGGAGTGCAGTGGCCGCTCCCGGCCATCCCGCTCCCGGCCACCGCAGCCTCCACCTGCTGGGCTCTGGCGATCCTTCCGCCTCAGCCTTCCAAGTAGCCGGAATTACAGGCATGCGCTACCACGCCCGGCTGACTTTTTGATTTATTGTAGAGATGAGGTCTCGCTGCCCAGGTGGGTCTCGAACCCGCGGACTCAGGCAATCCACTCACCTCAGCCTCCCAATGGCGCGGGATTACAGGCTAAGCCACCGAGCCCGGCTCAAGGGAAATCTCAGAGCCCTAGATAGCTCTTATTTGGAAGAGACCCCCTGGTGAGCCTCACTGAGGTGACAGCTATAGCATTAAGGAAGGCTGGGTGTAGCAGTTAACCACTGTCTTGTTCCACCACATATTACTGTGTGACCTCGAGGAAATGCCTCCCCCTCCTCTGCCCCTTAGCTGCCCCACCTGTGAAATGGGATTCTGGATTGTTGGCGGGATTGAAATGACATTGTAGGTGGCTCACACCAGTAATCCCGGCACTCTGGGAGACTGAGAAGGGAAGACCATTGAAGGCCAGGAGTTCGGGAAACAGCCTGGTCCATCTCTAATTGAAAGAAAGAAAACAAGACATTAAACTCTCAGAGAGATGCCTGGCTCATAGGAAGTGCTTGGTAAATGGCAGCTGTTTGTATGATCCAGCTATTGTGTGCTGTGTCAGGACTGACTCAATGACTTCATTCACAACATCCTTGTTGTCAGCGTGTGGAGGAAACACTGATTGTTTCTCTTTCCAGCTGCTGCATCTTCATTTGTTCTGTAGCCCAGACCACCGATATAACAAGGATTTTGTTCCTTCCAAGGCTACTGAGTTTTATTTGTTATTAGTGGGCATGTTTTTATTGCTCTGGGTTACCTGCCATGCATTGTCCTCTCAGATTAAAATGATAATACCTTCAGTTAATAATACTTTGCACTTGGGAAGTTGCTTTCATCCCAACAGCTCAAAGCCCTTTACAAACATGACCTCATTCATTCTCCCTGCACTCCCAGGAGAGGGGCACTCCTATGTTCCAGCCATTCATCTTCAACCAGATTCTCAGAAGTCAAAGTATTGATCAAGCACTTCTGCCACTCAGGACCACAAATCACAGGCTCTGTTGCTCTCTCTCCCTCTTCCCAGAATGACCTTACACCCACAGAAGATAACCAGAACCTGAGTCCCTCTGGTGTGGGGGCTTTGTCCTCTGTGCCTTACCCAAGTGCCCACAACTGGGTCCTACAAATGGTAAACATTAAATAAATCTTCTGGATAGCCTGCTTTGATATCCCAGAAATAACAGGCTTGGCAATTTTGTACCCTTGTCTTCCATGATAATTTCTTAAAGACCAAGGGGCTCATGGGGGACATTCTGCTACAGCCAGAAATGTCTCTGCCTAGAGTAGACCCTAGTACTCATGGCCTTGGTATGTATGACACCTGTATGTACTTGTGAGAACCTAGAGCTTCACAATAACAGTACTTCCTTGTTCTGAGGCTGCTTCTGGCCTGAGCTCCCCGGCAAGGTAAGCTGCCAGCTGCTCACTTTTGTTTTCACCTTGCAATTATTAAAAGGGAAGGGCTGCAAGCTGTATTTCACTCTCCAGCCACACACCAGGTCTCAGCCCATGCAGGCTTGGGGCAATCAAGTGCAACTAAGACTCTTCACAGGAAAAAGCTGATTCCTACTTCTTCAAAACAAACAAACAAAAAGACTAACCAAATGAAATTAACTCATAGGCTAGGCGCTGTGGCTCATGCCTATAATCCCAGCACTTTGGGAGACCCAGGTGAGAGGACTGCCTGAGTCCATGGGTTCAAGACCAGCCTGGGCAACTTGGCGAGACCTCATCTCTACAATAAAAAAAAAAAAAGGCATGTTTGGTGGCACGAGCCTGTAGTTCCAGCTACTCGGAGGGCTGAGGTGGAAGGATTGCCTGAGCCCAGCAGGTTGAGGCTGTGGTGCCTGGGAGCATGCCACCACCCTCCAGCCTGGGTGACAGAGTGAGACTCCGACTCAAAAAAAAAAAAAAAAAAAAAAGGAAACATTCATTATTATTATTATTATTTTGAGTTGAAGTCTCACTCTGTCACCCAGACTAGAGTGCAGTGGCCACTCCTGGCCACCGCAGCCTAGACTTGCTGGGCTCCGGCTATCCTTCTGCCTCAGCCTTCCAAGTAGCTGGAACTACAGGCGCGCGCTACCACACCCGGCTAACTTTTTGATTTGTTGTAGAGATGAGGTCTCACCAAGTTGCCCAGGCGGGTCTCGAACCTGCAGGCTCAGGCAATTCACTCACCTCCGCCTCCCAAAGCGTGGGATTACAGGCTGAGCCACTGAGCTCGGCTTCATTATTATTTTTTTAAGTGTAAGTTAAAGCTTCAGTTAGGACAACTGATTTTTTTTTTTTTTTTTTTTTTTTTTAGTCGGAGTCTCACTCTATCGCCCAGGCTGGAGTGCAGTGGCACACTCCCAGCCACCACAGCCTCAACCTGCTGGGCGCTGACGATCCTTTCACCTCAGGCTTCCAAGTAGCAGGAACTACAGGTGCACTACCACATCCAGCTAATTTTTTGATTTATTGTAGAGATGAGGTCCCACCATGTTGTCCAGGCAGGTCTCGAACCCACGGGCTCAGGTAATCCTCTCGCCTTGACCTCCCAAAGTGCTGGGATTATAGGTTTGAGCCAACTGATTTTACAAAAAAAAAAAAAATTATTGGCTTTGGATATTGGCCTCCAAATCCACTGAGATAGTCTCACCTTTTCCCTTGCAATTATATTTATTGTACATGTATTTTATTGGCTTACATCTTCAGGGAGCAGTCTTTGGTCTAAAAACTTAGGAAAAGACTCCTCGATCCCTTGGGGGTGGACAGAGATTAGAAGGAAGGAAGGGAGTTCTTAGGGCGCAGGTAATGTTCTATTAATTGATCTGGGTGCCGTTCACACTGTGAAAGTCTGTAAGCTGTACCCGTGACATCCACACTTTCCTTATGTACGTTATATTTCAATAAAAGTTTTTTAAAAATAGGACTGCTTGAAAGTTATTTTTAAAAATTACTTTTGAGACTCGAGCAGCTGCAAAGGCTCTGTTTTCTATTTTGATCATTCTGTTTCTCGAGATGACCACATCTTTCAGAGGAAATGAGTCAAAGCCACTCTGTCTTGCTTTTCCAGCTGAGCATGTTCCGTTTCAATGCAGTAATGAATGAACTTGGCCGCACCACCCCCAAGCCTACAACAGCAAACAGAGAAGCCTCGGCCAATCAGCAGGCACACAAGGTTTTCAAGTTGAGTTCAAACAGAATCCCGGGAGGCCAATCAGCGCAGGCGGCCCCGCCCCGAACGCCCGGCAGTGGCCAACCAGAAGGCAGGACGAGCCAAAACACTGAGGCCGGCCAATGCTGGGCAGCCGCACGGTGCAGACCTCCGCCAATGGGCACGCCCGGGCGAAAAGAGAAACAGAGCGGCCCGGCCGGCCGCAGGATTCGAATCGAACATCCGTACGGGAGCTGGGCGCTGGCGGAGCGGGGCGCCGGCCAATCAGCGGCGGCGGCTGGCGGCCCCCGAACGTTGGGACACCCCGGCCCCGCCCCGCGCTGTTGTTTGTGGTGTCGGCCGGGCCGCGGGAGTCGAACCACAACATTCGCCGGGCGGGCGGCGGCGGAGCGGGCGGCGGAGCGGCGGCGGCGAGCGCGAGCCCCGGGCGGCCGGCCTCCCGCGCCCGCCGATCCCCGCGCCGCGCCATGTCGGTGAACATGGAAGAGCTGCGGCACCAGGTCATGATCAACCAGTTCGTGCTGGCCGCGGGCTGCGCGGCCGACCAGGCGAAGCAGCTGCTGCAGGCGGCCCACTGGCAGTTCGAGGTGCGAGCGGGGCCGCCCAGGGAGACGCGGGGCCGGGCTGGGGGCGCGGGGGGCCGGGGCGCCGCGGCGGAGAGCTCTGTTTATATCGGCCCGAAAGGTGATCGGCGCCCGCGAGCGGGTTTCGCGTGGAGCCAGGGCCCAGAACCCTCTGCACGTGTGGCCTGGCGACGCCGCCGCGGGGGACCGAGGGTCGGGGGTCCGCGGGCTGGACGCGGGAGCCGGGGACAAGCCTCGTGGGGGAGGCCCGGCCGGTGGGCGTCCTGCCCTCTGCCGGGCCCGGGCCGCGCTCACCCGCTCCGCCGCTCTGTCTGTCCGCAGACCGCCCTGAGCACGTTTTTCCAAGAAACCAACATTCCCAACAGTCACCATCCCCCCAGATGGTAAGTGTCGTCGGGGAGGGGGTGGCAGGGCTCAGACCCTGCGTCCCCGCGCGACACGGCCGGCAGCGAGCGGGAGGAGTGGGCCGCGCCCAGGCGGGGAGGGGGCCGCTGCTGCCACGCGGGGCCGAGGGGCCGGGCCGGGGGCGCTGTCAGCCGCCGGCTGTGACAGCCATGTTGCCGGGAAGCGCCGCGCCGCGAATGTAAACAAAGAGCCAAAATGTCTTCCAGGAAAGAGCGTCTCCCAGGGCCGGCGCTGGCGCCTCTAACTTCGTGACCCGCCTCCTGGGCTGCTGCTCCTTTGCCTAAGGCCTTGTGCCCGGCGCTGTTCCTTTGGGGGAAGGGCCGCCAAAGTTTGGCATGGGAGGGAGGAGGCTGCGGCAGCCGGGGGACTAGCGAGGGGCTCAGGAGCTGGAAGACCCCAATGCCGGGGATGGGGAGGAGACTCGATGATAACCAGACATCTGGGGAACCGGGGAGCCCAAGTGAAGGGCCCAGGGAGGGAACTGGGAGTTAGAGTATTTCTCTTGCTATTCCCAGCCCCCCTTTGCCACACACACAAACACACACACACTCACACACTCACACCCAGCTTACAGAGAACAGGAAAGGCATAAATCCACCCTGGCTCAGGAAGCTGGGCTCTACTCACAAAGGTATGTTCACCCTTCTAAAGCCCAAGGGGATTGGGAAGCTGGAAAAAGGACAGACATATCCCAAGCAAGAAGAACACACAGATTTTGACCCAAGATAAGACCAAGAATTTGCATTTAATCTGTGTATTCAGATACACATAGCCCAGGAAACTGAGAAATGGCTCAGGTCTCTGTTTGCTTTCTTTTCCAACTTGGGCCCAGGTCTGAGCCTTTGCCCTCCTGGCCATGGGGTACCCTGCTTTCTTGAGGCCCAGGCTATCCCTTCTCTACCCCACCCCCCTAGTTACCTATTAGCCCTGCTGGGGGAGGAGGACTGGACTCAGTGATAGAGATTGTAAAACATTATTCCCCAGGAGGTCTGTTGTGGCTTCTAGGGTACATTTTTGGCATTTGTAACACTTGGTGTCCTTGCCTGTGGCTCCCTCCAGAGCAGAGACTGCAAATGGATCCTCTGCTGTGCCTTGTCCTTGGCTCCCTGTTTCATCGAGTCTCAAAGGACAAGTAGAGAGGGGTCTTTCCTGATGTTTTTAACTAGCTTTATTCTTGGAATGGCTCATGCTGCCTATGACTCAAAAATGGCGTTTGGATTATAATGGAGAATGGGTCTGGCCACTGGGCTCTTAGCAAACCCAGGAGGGTTTTGTCTCAGGAGCCTCCTCCCCTGTACACAACCAGGGGAAATCTTTGGCTCCCACTTTCTGCTTGAGCCTGGGAGCTCTCTGCCATCTCCTTCTCTCAAAGGAGCCTTGAGGTTTGCTCCCACCAACTGTGGCCATTCTAAAAAGCCCAGGACTTCCAGCACAGCCATTCTAAAAGACTGGGAACAGGGAGACTCCCTGGGAAGAGCTGCTGCTGGCATCCTGTTTAGTTCCTATTGCCACTTCTCTGCAGATCTCTGGGAGACTGTAATCCGTTTTTGAAGCTTGCCTCAAGGGAGGTGGCAGGTTTTGTAACAGGAATAATCAGCATGTCCATCACTGCACAAGTATTGAGTACTTCATCAGCACGTGGAGAATGTCATCCCTGCTCTCAAAGAGGTGGCAATTTCATTAGACAAAATAAATAAAAAAAAAAACGTGAAATAAAAACACCAGAGACCAGTAACAGCAAAGTGGCAATATCAGAAGTGACTCGGGGCACCAGTAACTGGTAAATGATTGTCCCACAAATTACTGTAGATTCCTACAGTTGGAGGAAGCTTCCCAGTTGATAAGGAAGTTGCCCAAGTTGGATTTGGAGAGGCCAAGAGGTGGAGAAAAGCACTGCAAACTAGAAACAGGAGGACGTTGGCAGGGTGCAGTGGACACTGGGTTCACTTGAGAGCGGAAGGAAGGGGCTTTAGGGCATTTGGTCTCTCTGGTTTTAGGAAAGCAGAGAGAAACTTCAGAGAGGTTTAGGAACTTGCCCAAGCTCACACAGGCAGGCCAGCACAGGCTCGTTAGCCATCTAGGCTGTTCTCTGGTGGCTGTTGAGGAGACAAGCCTTGCTGGCTTAGTGAACTGGGGAAGTCGGTCACGATGCTGTGATGCAATGGGCCTCCACCCCCAACCCCCATTCATTGTTTCCTGCTGCCGAGAAGTCAGCCCAGGGGGAAGGGGGGCAGGGAATAGTGAAGGGAGGAAGGGAAGAGGTCTAGGTGGGGCCAGGCCAGCCGAACTGAGTCCTTTGGCCTCCCTGAGGGATCCTAGGAAGACAATGACCAGAGCTCCCTTAGGTGCTGATATGGGTAGGCCTCAGTGACAAGGCAGGCTGGTGTCCCCCTTCCAGGTGTCTTACCTACCCCTGCCCCCCAGTTTGGGACTTGGGTTTAGCTGCAGAGCTGTGAAGTTTCCCTCCTTAAAGGTGAAGAAGAGTCCTCCAGTCTTGTTCCCACCACCCATGTGCCTCAGGGAGGGGCCAGTGTTGCTAAAATTAGGAGAAATTCAAAGAAGGACTCTTCTTGGGAAAGAGAGCAGCGGCTTTGAGGGGGTCCAATCAGCTTTGTGTAGTCTTGTTCTCTGTGCTGTCTCTTGCTCATGCCCCGAGGGGAATATTTCTGGATAGCACCCCCTACCCCTGTCCCCAAGGCAGTAGCAGAAGATAGCAGATGTGGCTGTTTGTAGTAGCCCCAGGAGGAGGGCAGAGGGGCTGGACAGACTGAGAAACTGACAGCCTCTGTCCAAGGGCAGGCCAGCGTGGGGCCTGAGGCTGCAGACACAGGAAAACCAAATCCCTGGTTTCTGTGCTCAAGGAGTCCAGGCCTAATGCTACACTTGGCTCTATCAAGGCAGATGTATGTGGCCCAGATAGAGGTTAAACACTTGGGCCTGGGAGCCTGGGGATTGTGTCTTTTCAACTTGCACTCTGTTATGGGTGCTTTTTTGAGCAAGTGACTTGACTTCTGGGCCTCAGTTTCTGGAAGGGCTAATTGAAACCACCACGCATCATTGTGGCAGGTAAGATAGGGAGGCCAAGCCCTGGTGGCTGGTGCGGTTCTTGTGAAATGGACCCACCCATCAAGACAGTGTCGTTTTTCTGAGGTTGGCACTGGAGGGAGACCCTCCATCTGGCTGCTCTCCCTTGACCGACAACCTGGGCACATCCGAGGGTGGATTATGGAGGCAGCCAGCTGGTTTCCTTGCCCGGGGGAGGCACTGAGTGCTGATGTCCTGGGCTGCTCCCTTGTCCTCTCATTTTAATCTGACACCTTAGCTTCTGGTCGGAATTAGCCGTTCACTGCAGATGCTCCTGGGGTGTCATTTCCAGCCGTCACGAAACATTCTTGGTTTTGATGAGGTTGCTGGGTTTTGTCCCCATTTTTTGTTTTTGTTGGCTTAGGAGGAGGGGGTGCTTTTGAACTATGGAAGCTGGTTGTCGGCTGAGAAACGAGAGTACAAGAGGGGCCAAGCTGGGTGAGCCCTACCGGGAAGGCTCGGGAACCCGCGAGAGCGCGGTCTCCCCACACCTCTGTTCTCTCCCCGCAGATGTGTACTCCCAGCAACACCCCTGCCACGCCGCCTAACTTCCCCGACGCGCTGGCCATGTTCTCCAAGCTTCGCGCCTCCGAGGGCCTGCAGAACAGCAACAGCCCCATGACGGCCGTGGCCTGCTCCCCTCCGGCAAACTTCAGCCCCTTCTGGGCCTCGTCCCCCCCAAGCCACCAGGCGCCCTGGATCCCGCCCTCCTCCCCCACCGCCTTCCACCGCCTCCACCACCCACAGCCCACGTGGCCCCCCGGAGCACAGCAGGGGGGCGCCCAGCAGAAAGCCATGGCGGCTATGGATGGCCAGAGATGAGACTGGATGCCGCTGGGCGCTGGGCTGGAGCTGGGGGCAGTCCAGGGTTGTGGGGACACAGGAGGGCCGGGGAGGGGGCGGCTGGGGAGGGCGGGGGTTTCCTGAAGATCGCACTGGAAGATTTTATAAGAGAATTTTTGTGGGTGGGGGGGACAGTAAACTTCCTGGAGCCACTTGGGTCCTTCAGGAGTTTCTCTTCAGGCAAGTTTTTCTCTTTTTAATATATAACTATAATATATATGAATATATAAATATAACTAGTGTATGCGAGAATGGGGCTGGCACTGCTTCCTCTGCCCCAGTCTTGAGGGGCAGCGGTGTGCTTCAAAACCAGATGGGACGACCTTGCAGGCAAGAGGTGACTGTCAGCTGCCTCCTCGTCACAGCTTCTGGAATCGGGAAGAGGACCGCTACTGCTGTAGTCCTGGGGGCAGCTGAATAGCAGCTGCGTGAGGAGTTCTAGAAGGACCCCGAGGCCCTCCTGGCATCCCTGGACTCTCCTCATCTCCTCTTCCCCACCCCTGAGGGCCAGTTGTGGCCCCATAGCTCTTGTCACCCTGCCTGCCGTCGCCCGTCTCCGGCTCGGTTGTGCAGGACTGGCATGGTGACCGAAGAGGTGGCCTGAGTCAAAGGCTGCGCTCTGCCCGGCAGGGAGCCGGCTATCTCTCGGGCACCCTCCCTCCCACTGGACGCAGTGGTGAGCCTGCCTTTGCGTTTGGTTCCCAAGTCAGAGTCCCATCTCACCAGGGTGAAATTTTAATTTAAGAACTTAAAAAGAGACTTTTCTAACATCCCTGGTGTGTGGTGCTTTTATCTCTCTTGATAGGGTCTCCTCGGGAAGAGGAACAGTGGGGGGTTCTCGGCTGGGATGTGGCTGGAGGCAGGGGACTCTGTTGTCCCTTGGCTGGTCTGGACATTTGGCGCCGTGTGGCGGTCACTCGGGCTTGGGTAGCACAGGCGAGGTCCGGGTGGGGGTGGGGAGGGGAGAGGCAGGCCTGAGTCCTTACTTGGCTGCTACACATCCCTTCCCTTCTTGGCTCCATTCGCGTCGCCCCTGCTTGGCGAGCCCTCCGTGCTCATCCCTGGAAGCCATTTCCATCTGGTGGCCTCCTGATGGCTCCACCCCTTCCTGCCTGCCTCCCCCAGACCTCCCCCCCTCCAGGCATCCTTCAGCTGAGCTCATCCCCACTATTCCTGTCCTCACCTTTCAGGGTGGTGTGGGCCTGTGGCGTGGCCATGACCCAGAGGTCAGCCTGGGCTATCAGAGCCACAAGAACAGGGTGGGTCCCCGAAGGGACTTGTTTCCACCCTCTCTATCCCCACAGCCCTCTAGGCTTTAGAATGGGCCGGGTCGACCATTCCTGACCAGCAGCCCTTTCTAGATCGTCCTCCCGTCTGGCAGGTGGTGAGGTGAGTCGGGGAGCCTGTCCTGGCTGTGGGAGTGGGTGACATGGTTGGGATTCCTCTCTGAGTCCTGCCCTGTGCTTCTACACACGCTCTCTGGGCAGCCCTTTCCTGCCCTGCCCGCCTGTCTCACCCTCTGCTGGGGTCTAAGAGGGACTGACTGCTACTGGAAGGCAGCCACCCCATCCTGTTTCTGGGCTTTCTCGTATCTTCCCACACTTGTGGGGCAGCCCCTCCTGTGGAGCAGAACGGTGGGCCCAGCTGTCCTCTGCCTCCTCTGTATGTGACACACTGACAAACTTGGAATCTGGGTTTGCCCTTTCAGTTTTGTTTCCTGGTTGGAAACCCCTGACAACTCCTCCCGCCCTCGCCTCTGCCCCTACCCACCTGTGCTTTCCCAGGCTGGAAGGGGGCAGCCCCTGTCGGCACGTGGGTGGTCATGCTGTGACATCCCCAGAGGCTGCTGGGGCCTGGGCTGGGGTCGGCCCAGGTATGGGACCCAGCCTGGTGAGAGGGCCAAGCAGCCAGGCCCAGGTGCAGGAATGGTGGGGTCTGGCCTGGCCAGCCTGGGAATGTTGCTTCTGGCTCGTCTGTGGGCGTGGGGGAAGGCCTGGGTGAGGAGGCCTGGGCTGCTCCTCCCTGCCAAGCCTGGTGAAATTTGGCTTGTAGACCAGGGAAACTGAGCCGACCTTCTGACATTTCACAGCCAGGGTGGGGCTGAGGGAGAGAAACAGGAGCCAAGCTGGAGTGGAGGAGGGGCTGGCGTGGCTCTGCCTCCTGCTTGCGGAGAAATGGGCTTGGGGGGGGGCACGACACTCAGGCCTCCACTGTCTAAGTAGCTTCTCTCTTCCTGTCCAGCCCCAAGTGTTACATCATTACTGGAAGATTCGTTAGGTCTTGACAGATCAAGCCCGCCTACCTTTGCCCATGCCAGGTCAGGGCGAGAAACCCGTTTCTGGGTTGTTTCCTGCCACTCTTTCCTTTCCTGTGTGATTCTGTCACTCTCTTTACACCCAAAGTGGGCCTCTTGCCTCAGATGTCCCTTTCCTTTTTCAGAGGGGGGAGATAGGAACTGGGGGTGGGGGAAGCCCCATCCTCAACTCTGGGCTTCTCTCTGAGGTGGGAGCCTCTGAGGCAGAAAATGCTTTGACGACTTCAGGGTGGGGCTTCCTAGAACCTGGCTGAAGCCTGAGCTCCAGAGGTTGAGGGACTCCTCCGTCTGGGAGATTTGAGTGAGCTGCAGCAGTGAGAGGGTCTTGTCTCTTGGAGTTGCTGCCCCAGCCTGAGCTTAGCCCACCTGTGCTTTTCTGTCCCCTCCCATCTGTGAAGACCCTTAGTGAGTCCCTTGCCTGCAGGTTTTGGGACATGGGAGGAAGAAAATTGAGCTGGGCAAGGGCTGGAACCAGTCAAGGGCTAGGCCTCAGGGCTAATGCTATTCCCACCTCGTCATCTTACCGTGTGGGTGCACTTTTGCTGTCTTCCTAGGGAGGAAGGATAGGGGAAGTAGCCATGGCAGGCCCTGGTCTGAGTCTCTCCAGCAGGGGTTGGCCTTCAGGCCCTGGTTGTGTCTGCAGGAGCCCACCTGAGGGTGAGCAACTGCGGATGGCAAACAAACTTTCCCAGCTGGCTGCAGGGTGTTGCTTCTGACTGGTGACACTGCTTCCCTGGGACCCCCACGCCAGGAGCAGGGAACTGCCCTTAGCCAGAAGCAGGAGAGCACCAGGCAGGTACCACCCTCACCTCCGAGGTGCAGCTTGACACCAACAGCACGGAAGACACAGGCTAGAAGGCAGGGCTAGAGCCAGGGAAAGCAGCAGTACTCCGGGTCTAGCCAAGGTCAGGAGAGAGCTGATGGGGTGAGAGACGGCCCAGCCAGTTGCCAGGGTCAGTCAGGGCCTACGATGCCCTCCCTGCACTGGGTGCGGTGCCTGGCCCTCCCGAAGCCCCAGCACCCAAGGAGAACAGGCTTGAGGTCCAATTCTCAGACTATAAACCACACCTGCTCTCCAAGAGAAGGTCTGCTCAGTGGACCTGGGAGTGGTCTGGAGGGTCACGGGGGAAAGGGTGGGGTGAGATGGGGATGCTTGGCCAGCAGCAGGCACCTCCACTCCATCCTCCTGTGGCAGGACATCTTCCTCACCCGGCTCAAACTTCTTTCCAAACATTTATTTATAGCTCTGGTCTGTGGGCCCAGTGGACTGTGGCCCCCGGGTGGGTTCCTCGAGGCCCTCTCTGGGAGGCATGTCCATATGCATCACTGGCCCCACAGACCTGCCCTGCAGGCTTGTCATCTCAGTAGGGCTGGGCAGCTGGCCTGTATTCAGCTGGGAGAGACGCCCCTCGGAGGAGACGGGTCTGTCTTTCTGTTGCCTTGTAGAAACTGCAAGATGGGAGGGGCTGAAGTAGCCCTGCCTCACTCCCTGCACCCACCAGTGTCCACCCTAGCTTGCCCAAAGCCCAGGGAAGTTGGGAGCAGCCCCAAAAGCCCAGCTGAAACGGGGCATCAAGCTGGAGAGGGGAGCAGCTGGGGCTGGGGTGCTCAGTGCAAGCTCATCCAAGCTCTAAGCAAACAGTTAAGGCCCCTTATAGTCTGTGGGAATGAAAAATAAGTAAACAGCTGGGCTCGGTGGCTCAGCCTGTAATCCCGCGCCTTCGGGAGGCTGAGGTGAGTGGATTGCCTGAGCCCATGGGTTCGAGACCCGCCTGGGCAACCTGGCGAGACCTCATCTCTACAAAAAATCAAAAATCAGCTGGGCGTGGTAGTGCATGCCTGTAGTTCCAGCAACTTGGAAGGCTGAGGCGGAAGGATCGCCAGAGCCCAACAGGTCGAGGCTACGGTGGCCGGGAACGGCCACTGCACTCTAGTCTGGGTGACAGAGTGAGACTCCAACTCAAAAAAAAAAAAAGAAAAATAAGTAAACAAGCCCCTCATCAGGGGCAAGAGCCTCTGTTCATCTGTTAATACAGAGACCAGGACACATTCACACAGAGTGGTTCAGGAGGTTTCCTAGGACTCCCATCTCCCTGTCTTGCTTCCGTAACAGTTTAAGCACCCTTGGAGTAGACAGCAGAGTGCCTGGGAGAAGGGGGCTGAGGAACCCCAGGAAAACAGTTTTGGGAACCAGGATTGCAGTCCTTCACTGTCCACCACCAAGACTCTTTACCCAAGTCCATTCATTCCCCTTTGTTACCAGCACTAGCTCTAGGGCCAGAGGACTTGGCTTTGAATTCCTGCTCTGCCACTTCCTAGCTTTGTGATATAAGGCAAGTACCTTAACTTCTCTGTGCCTGTTTTTTCGGCTGTAAGTGGACTAGCCATGGTCCCCACCTCTTAGTGCTGGTGTGTGGATTAAAAGTGGTTCATAGCTGGGCTCAGTGGCTCAGCCTGTAATCTCAGCACTTTGAGAGGCCGAGGTGAGTGGATTGCCTGAGCCCGCGTGTTCGAGACCAGCCCAGGCAACTTGGTGAGACCTTGTCATACAATAAATAAAAAAATTAGCTGGGCGGGTAGCGCATGCCTGTAGTTCTGGCTACTCAGAAGGCTGAGGCGGAAGGATCACCTGAGCCCAGCAAGTCGACACTGGGGTGGCCGCGAGCATGCCACTGCACTCCAGCCTAGATGGCAGAGTGAGACTCCAACTCAAAAAAAAAAAAAAAAGTGGTTCATACATGGAGAGCTCCTTAACTGCCTGGCTGAGGCACCATAACCACCACGGCCACGTACTCTTATGTCCTCCCTTGCCCTCAGCCACAGACTTTCACTGGATGCTGGAGTGGAAGGACTGTAGGAGAACATCGAGGGCTCAGGCTCTTTTTTCTTTTCTTTTTTTTTTTTTGAGTTGGAGTCTCACTCTGTCGCCCAGACTGGAGTGCAGTGGCCGCTCCCGGCCACCGCAGCCTCGACCTGCTGGGCTCCGGTGATCCTTCCGCCTCAGCCTTCCAAGTAACCGGAATTACAGGCACGCGCTACCACGCCCGGCTGATTTTTTGATTTATTGTAGAGGTGAGGTCTCGCTGCCCAGGCGGGTCTCGAACCCGCGGGCTCAGGCAATCCGCTCACCTCAGCCTCCCAAAGGCGCGGGATTACAGGCTGAGCCACCGAGCCCGGCTGGGCTCAGGCTCTTAATTGAGAGGGGTATGGGAGCTCTGGGGATCCTTAAACTCCCTTGAGCGTTTGCAGAGTGTGCAGCAACATACCTACTTTATAGGAGGGGCAGCACCTTTGATTCTCATTGGGGCCCTAACTCTAAGAAGCACTATCCCAGCACCCCCTTATGACAGATGAGGAAACAGGTCTGGAGAGGGGAAAGACTTGCTCAGAATCACTTGGCAGTGGTCCAGCCTCTCGGCTCCAGGCTCCTGTGTGATGGAACCCCAGGAGCCCTTAGCTCCCTGACCTTCAGGCGTGACTTAGCTCCTGGGGGAGATCAGGAACCCGGGGACCTTGCAGATCTAGCAGAGAGGGGCCCCTCCACTACAGGATCAGACCAAGGGGCTCTTGGGGACCTGGTCACAGCCTCAGGCCCACCAGCAACCAGGCAGAGCCTGGGAGCACTGAGTCCAAGAGTCAGCGCATGTGAGCAGGGGAAGGTGTGGGCCTGGAGCCAGAGATGTGAGTAGCATCCCTGTCCCCATGTTCTCTTCTGAGGAATGGGCAGTAACAGTATCTACCCCACAGACCTGGCATATATCACTCACTCAGTCACTAGGGGTTTGCTGTCTTCCCCTTCCCATCCCGACCTTCAGCTCCCAGGCCCTTCCTCTCTTCAGGGTAATATCACTATAAGCAAACACAGGCAGGAAAGGGGACCAGCGGGGCAAGGAGAAAGGGCCCTGGGCAGCGCTGAGGCCACCCGGAAGGAACTTCCGCCCAGAAGGAAGCTACCTGAGTTGTTACCAGCTGATATCTGAGCACTCTGAGGCCGAGGGGGCAGCTGGCTGCTGTCACCGAGGGACTGCTGCCTGTGCGGGTGAAGCCGGGGCTGCTTGGGCTTGTGCTTTGAGATTCCTGTGGCTGATGGGAGCAGGAGACAGAAGTGTCAGTTCCTAGACAGTGGGTGAGAACTCTGTGGGGACCTGTAGGTATGGGCGAGGGTGGCAGGGCTGCTGGTCACAGCCTGCCTTAGTGGGGGTGGGATCCTTTGGGGTGAATTTGTGGACATGCCCCTAAGAAGCAGTGCTTCACGCAGTCACAGGCCCACTCCTCTGTCTGCCCACCCACCCACCTTCCACCCATCCATTCGTCTGTCTGACTGTCCACTCCCTCAGTCTCTGAGGACCTACATGCATCTGCCCTGTGCCAGGTGCCAGGGGAGTTCTGGCCTGAGCTTTCCAGTTCAGGAGGAGAGGCAACGAGGAATGTGCATACGCAGTTATGATGCACTACAGGAAGTGATAGCAACCACACTTCAGGTGTGGGGAGTGGGCATGCAGCAGACGGGGATTGCTAAGTGGCAGGGGCTCAGGAAAGGGCATTGTGCTGAGTTTTGAAGAAGGGGGGTAGGACTTGACCATGATGGTGCTAGGGACAGAGGTTGAGACAGGAAGCCCAGTGGTGCAGCGTGGGACGCAGGTCAGCAAGAACACACAGGGCCATGCAATCCCAGTGGGTGGCCTGAGGCTGGACAGCTGTCCTCTGCCTGCCAACGTTTACCTGGTGGCTTTTGGAGAGACCTGAGCACTTAGAGTCAGGAAAGTGGAGAAGGATCTGGTGGCCCAAAGAAATACCTGGACTTCTGAAAGATGAACGTCCCTGTGGAACCCAAACAAGGGACCTGAGGGCATCTGAGCTACCTGGACACTCACTGTCTTTGGCCCGGATGCCTGGCAGCCTTGTATCCATCCGCCCCTTGTAAATATGTCCATCCAGGCCCAAGATGTCCACTTCATCGTGCTGGGGAGGTAGACATATGTTTGTCACCACTGTAGCACACAGAGGCTTCCCTCTTCCTGACTGTATGCAGGCCCAGGGCACAGAGCACTGCTGTCTCCTGACTCTTGGTACCAGATGGTGCTCAGAACCCTCCTGGGGGACGCTGGACAGCACCAGAGCAGAGTGACAAGGTAAAGGGAGGTTAAAACAGTATCATTCTGAGGAACCATGGTGGGAGATGGTAGTGCTGGGTGGTAGGTGGCTGGAACAGATTCACCTTCCCAAGAAACATAAGAACCCGAGGCTTTAAAGAAGCTGCCTTGGCCAGGCATGTGGCTCACACCTATAATCCCAGCACTTTGGGAGGCCGAGGTGAGAGGATTGCCTGAGCCCACGGGTTCAAGACCAGCCTGGGTGACTTGGCAAGGCCTCATCTCTACAATAAATCAAAAAATTAGCCCAGCATGGTGGTGTGTGCCTGTGGTTCCAGCCACTTGAAAGGCTGAGGTGGAAAGATCACCGGAGCCGAGCAGGTCAAGGGTGCGGTGGCTGTGTGAGCGTGCCACTGTATTCCAGCCTGGGCGACTGAGTGAGACTCCAACTCAAAAAAAAAAAAAAATGCTGCCTCAAGGCATAGGATTGGATGAGGTGACTTCTGATGGTGTTTTCAGAATGACTTGGGAATCTGGGGTCACGTGAGGACCTTCCTCCCTGGTGGCAGAGCCCCTGACCTTCATGGCGATCTGGATCTTCTCGGCGATCTGGATCTTCTCAGAGGGACACAGGCCCTGTGGCAGGTGCTGCAGGCGGTTGCGGCGGTAGGGGTAGGTGAGGGTGTGGCTTCCCCCACAGCGCCGGGGCACGGTTGAATAAGTATAATCAGCCATATCTGACACCCTGTGATGAAGACAGCATGGAGTCACAGGGGGGAGGCCAGCCAGAAGGAAGTGTGACAGCTCTCTCAGGGAGTCTTTGGGAGTCAGGGCAGGAACAGGCAGGCAGGCGAGTGAGCAGAACCACCTTGAGGCCAGGCCATCCAGAAGACCGTACACACACATACGCCCCTGACACATACACATAAACTGACACACACGCTCTAACACTCCCCTTTCTCTCTCTTTTTTTTTGAGTTGGAGTCCCACTCTGTCACCCAGGCTGGAGTGCAGTGGCACAATCCTGGCCACTGCAGCCTCGGCCTGCAGGGCTCAGGCGATCCTTCTGCCTCAGCCTTCCAAGTAGCTGGGACTACAGGCATGTAGCATCACGTCTGGCTGATTTTTGTATTTACTGTGGAAACGAGGTCTCGTCCTGTTGCCCAGACTGGTCTTGAACTCCTGGCTTCACTCGGTCCTCTCAACTCGGCTTCCCAAAGTGCTGAGATTACAGGTGCAAGCTACCGCACCTGACTCCCCCTTCTTCCTCAGGGCTTTCCTCAGCAGTGGGGTGAGGCCTTTGTTCACATGGCCATGGGTGGGCAGAAGCCAAGCCCAGACACCAGAGGCCCACATCCCCACAAACCCTGGCCCGTTTGCACCTCCCTACCGTTTGTAGCAGGGGGAACCGAGGCACTGGGCCTGTAGTAGCTCGCGGATCATCTGGCTGCTGGCCTTGACAGAGCCTCCAAAGTGCATCTGCACCTTCTCGATGTCCATCAGCATCTTGGAGTGCATGGAGTGCAGGCGCCCCACACTCCGCTCCATCTGCCCCAGGTCACCCCGAGGGAAGGCACCGCCCAGCCTGAGGCTGTGGGAAACAGGCAGAAAGGAGAGAAGGTCAGCCCAGGGTCGGCGAGAACTCTGGAGGCACTCCACGCCTTGACCTCGTGCAAGCTTCTTCCTTAAGCTCTAGGCTCCTCACCTGCCTTCCTCCCTGCCCTTTTTTTTTCATTGGAGCCTCACTCAGTCGCCCAGGCTGGAGTGCAGTGGCATGCTCACAGCCACCCCAGCGCTGAACTGCTGGGCTCAGGCGATCCTTCTGCCTCAGCCTTCCAAGTAGCTGGAACTACAAGCACATGCTACCATGCTAATTAATTATTTATGTATTTATTGTAGAGATGAGGTCTCACCAAGTTGCCCAGACTGGTTTCGAACCCCTGGGCGCAGGCAGTCCTCTTGCTTTGGCCTCCCAAAGTGCTGGGATTACAGGCTTGAGCCACTGCGCCTGGCCTGCCTTCCTCTTTTTTTTGGAGATCTTGCTCTGTCTCCCAGGCTATAGTGCAGTGGCATGATCATAGCTCACTGCAGCCTCCAACTCCTAGACTCAAGCAAGCCTCCCACCTCAGCTTCCCGCATAGTAGAGACTACAGATGCACACTATCATTGGCTCATTAAAAAAAATTTTTTTAGCCGGGCTCGGTGGCTCAGCCTGTAATCCCGTGCCTTGGGAGGCTGAGGTGAGTGGAATGTCTGAGCCCCGCCTGGGCAACTTGGCGATACCTCATCTCTACAATAAATCAAAAATTAGTTGGGCGTGGTAGCGTGCGCCTGTAGTTCCAGCTACTTGGAAGGCTGAGGCGGAAGGATCGCCGGAGCCCAGCATGTCGAGACTGTGGTGGCCGGGAGCGGCCACTGCACTCCAGTTTGGGCGACAGAGTGAGACTCCAACTCAAAAAAAAAAAAAAAAAAAAAAAAAAAAAAGTTTCTTGGTAGAGAAGAGGTTTTGCTATGTTGCACAGGCCGGTCTCAAACTCCTGGGGCTCAAGTGATACTCCTGCCTCCGCCTCCCAAAGTGCTAGGATTACAGGCATGAGCCACCACACCCGGCCTAATTTTTAAACATTTTTTGTAGATATGGGGTCTCATTATGTTGCCCAGGCTGGTCTTGATTCCTGGCCTCACGTGATCCTCCTGTCTTGGCCTCCCAAAGTGCTGAGATTACAGGCATGAGCCACTGCATCTGGTTCAGGCCCCTTTTTGTATCGGACCTTGTGTGGGCCCAGATAGCCCTATGTGAAAAGCCAGAGACCCTCGGGCTCTTAACCGAGGGCTGGGGGTCACTGGGCAGCTTAGCCCCAGGCAGGAGTCCTGTCCAGGGAACCCCTGGGGGACCAGACTTGCCCTAAGGTTTTCCTCAGATAAGAAAGTGCAGTGGAACCAAATGGAAAAGAGCCTAGCTCCTCTGGCTACAGCCAGGGGTGGAGGAGCTGAAACGAGCCACTCACCTGACCCAGCCTACCTGAAACCCCTAGGGCTCCAAAGAGCAGTTTGAAGTTCTCTTTTCTGTGAGCCCCCATCTTCAGGAGGTGGGAAAGCAGCAGAGAGGAGGGCGGGAGCCAAGGGACTGTGAGCATGCTACCACCGGTCCCCCTCTCGCTGAGTTATGCCAGACAACCCCCCACTACAAGCCCAGCCAAAGGATGGTGGAGGAAGTCAAAAAGTAGAGGAGCTCTTGCCCGGGCTCAGTGGCTCAGTCTGTAATCCTTGCACTTTGGGAGGCCGAGGCGAGTGGATTGCCTGAGCCCACGGGTTCAAGACCAGCATGGGCAACTCGGTGAGACCTCATCTCTACAATAAAAATTTTTAAAAATTAGCCGGGTGTGGTAGTGCGTGTTGGGTGTGGTAGCACGTGTCTGTAGTTCCGGCTACTTGGAAGGCTGAGGCGGAAGGATCACCGGAGCCCAGCAGGTGGACGCTGGGGTGACCATGAGCGTGCCACTGCACTCCAGTCTGGGCGGCAGAGTGAGACTCCAACGCGAAAAAAAAAAAAAAAAAAAAAAAATACTGGGTCTTCATCCAACAATCCTGCCCCAGGAAGAGCTGGGAGCTGGTTCAAAAATGGGTCTTGGGCCCCCACTGTCCCAACCTCAAGTAGGAAGCCCTCCATTCTGTCCCTCCCAGAGCTGCCTTCCGTCAAATCCACAGTCATCTCTGCCCCCGCCCTCCCCATCCAAAGCTCCACCCTGGACACTGCTGTCCCATACTTGCGGCTCTGCTGCCGGATCTGCTCCAGTTCAAACACCATGTAGGGGCGGATGGAACGGTGCCCGGGCAGGCCCGGACCCACAGGTGTCACAGGGATGATGCTGGCCAGGTTCAGAGAGAAAAAGGGTGGGTCAGAGTGTGAGAAGTCCCATCACCCAAATCCACCCAACTCCCCCATATTCCATCAGCCTTAGAGAACTTGCCCAACCACCCCCAGGCTTGGAAGGACCCAGGGCTGGAAACAGACCCGTGACAGAGGAGAGACAAGAGGTGAAGGGGCGTGGGAAGCAGAGGAGACACAGCCCTGCTGTGCGAGGCTGTGTGTCCACGGTCTGTCCACTCACTGTCCAGTCACAGGTGTCTCCAAGGGTCGGTCGCATGAGAGGCAGTGGAAATGTGCCAGGAGCTGTCTGTTAGGATGCACATACGAAGTGAGTGCCCTGCCCAGAGTCCCAGAGGGTTTGGTCCTCTGCAGGCCAGGCAGGCAGGAAGCTCAGCCCACCAGGATGGCAGATCCTGGCCCCGCTCCCCAGAAATTCACTTGCTCCCTCTTCTGGGCTCACATCGACACCTGCCTGTCCTAACTCAAAGACAGCGGTGCTTGCTCCCCAGGGCCCTGAGGGTGGCCTGTGTAAGCCTCGGGAGCCCTCTGGTGGCCAAGAATAGGAATTCTAGGATTCTAGTCCTGGGCCAGGTCCCCCAGGAGGCTCAGCTTTGAAGACTGAGGCCCCCACCCTGCCCCAAAGGCCCCGCTTAGTTCACCCAAGGCTGAGAGCCCCACTCCCTTTCTCCACTGTAATATGAAGGCGCCCGAGCTAGACGAGCTTAAACGCTCTAAAACTCTGTCCCTCCAACTGCAGGCTGGTCCTGGGCAGAATCAGCCGTGTGCTGGCAGGAGCCGTTTGTCTGGGGACCTCCAGCCCCCACCTGTCCTCACCCTGCAGAGCGTGCCAGCCTCCCCTGCTGTGTCTCAGGCCTCACCTCCGCATTGCGGCTGCCTCATCTGCCTGGTAGTGTGGAGAGCGCTCTTTGAGCTGCTGTCGTAGCGATTTCCACCGCTCCTCCAGCAACTGCTTCACTGGGTCCAGCTCCAGGCGGTCCAGCTGCCGGGGAGGGAGACAGAAACCAGGTGAGCTCTAAGAAAGCAGGTAGATGGCGGCCGGTCCTGGAGAAGGTGCCGTTGTCCTGATCCAGGGGGCAGGAATGGCAATGGACAGCCTCAGCCCCACCCGGTCTCTCACCTTGCTGTCCATCTCTCCAAGGAATTTTTCTATCATCTTCTGCCAGTCCTGCTCTTGCCCAGTCATCTTGGCCACCAGCTCCCGCATCATGTGGTTCAGTTGCTCCGTGGTGGCATCAAATTGGACCCGGCTCACTTTGGTGGCCAGGGCACTCTTGTCGGCTTTCTGCCCAGAGAGAGAGAAGAGCCCCACCTGGGAGAGCGCCATGGAGAGGGTTCCATTCTCCCAGGGTGCCAACGCTTGACACGGGCAGGTTTCCAAGAGTCCACACTCTTCCCACCGGCGCCCCTCTACTCCTGACCTCTCAAAGGACAGCCAGGGACACCTCCCTGGACAGAGTGGCTCCTGGGACCTGGCGCTTACCATGTCAATCTCCAGCTCCAGGTGCTCCCTAGTGGCCTTTTCCTTTTCGAGTTTCTCCAGACCCTGGTACAGCACCTGGGTGGGGGGCGAGCAGAGAAACAAAGAGCCAGGAGCTGAAGGGCAGGTGGGTGCCGTGCCATGCCCCAGCCACCCTGCTGGTCACTCACGGTGATGTCCTTCTGCTTCTGCTGGTGGTCCTCGATGAGGTTGCTGGTGGTGATGTTGAGCTTCTCGCAGTCGCCCTGCACCTGCAGGATGGCACTCTGCACCTGGCCCAGCAGCTCCTCATCCTGCAGCATGAGGGACAGGAGGGCTCTCGGAGACTGCTGGGACGGACCCTGCCCCACCATCCAGGGGCATCCCATCAGGGGCATCGCCGCCCCCTGAGAGGAGCTCACTCCAGACCCCGTTCTGGCTTTGCTCGGTTTTCATCACAATTTCCCATTAACAGTAGGGAAGGCTCTGTGCCCTTGCTGTGTGGCCACCCCAAAGGGACATGAGCGTCAGTCACCCACATCCTGGACTGGCCTCAGGTGACCCTGGCCCGCCAGGGGTGGGGATCAGCAGAGGTGATGGGGGCTCAGGAGTGACGTGCTGCCCTGTGGCCCCTGAGAGTTGGGGTGTGGGCTTCAGTCTCCCCACCCCTTCCGGGCCAGATCTACACTCCTCAGTCCCGGAGGCAGGACCCAAGAACTCATGGCTGCGACTGCCCCACCAGCAAGGCTGTGCTTTGGAGGGAGATCGGAGGGGTCAGGAAGACTGGCGTGCCAGGGGACTTGAGGCCCACAGCTGTGCCTGTGTCTCCGTGGCCCAAGAAGGGCACTATTCCACCCTCAGCCATCCTGTGCTGCCCTGCCCCCATCAAGCCAGCCCTTCCGCATCGTCTCCTGTCCCCAGAGCTCGTCTGCTGCTACCCTTGCTGTGACCCTGCAGAAAGACCAGGGACTTTGTGGGATCACAAATGACTGACCCTCAGGCCCAAACATCCCTCTCGAGGAGCTCTGTCAGCCACTCACTCTGTGCACCTCCAGGGTGGTGGCTCTCCCCTGTGGGCATGCATCAGGAGGGGGCAGGAGGGAGACCGGCAAGGACCCACCTGGCTCTGGAGCTTGGCTTTCTTGGAGGGCCGGGAGGCAGCCAGGTTGCTGACCATGTCCTGGAGCTGCTCGTAGCGTGCAACCAGCATGCTGACCTGATGGCTCAGATCCAGGCTGCAGGCTGGACAGGTGGCCTCAGGGTCGATCTGGCCAGGAGCCATGTGTGCCAGGGCCTTGTGTGGGGCCATGCTCATGGACAGCAGCGTGGAAGAAGAGGTCAGCATGCTCTCGATGATCGTCCTGAGCTTATCTAACTGGGTGCGGGAGAGACAGCAGGTACAGGGCAGTGAGGCATGTCCCGGCCACGTTGTCTGTGCTAGCACTGCTTGCTGCCTCCCCGGCCATGGTCTGTGCAGCCACCACATCCTCAGCACGCCCTGGGGATGCACCAAAAAGCAGGTGCTCTATACATGAGTTAGTGAGAGAAGTCTGTAAAAACGGCATTAATACCAAATCAATTCCTTGCAGGAGGGAGGTCTCTGGGCCTTTCTGCAGCCAGCCCACTGGTTCATTTGTGAGAACATCTCTAGCTAAATCCTAAAGTGCTATGGCCTGTTAGATGATCCATAAGCGCTCGGAGGACCCTGATGACACATCCACCCCGCTCCGGGCATCGGGGCTAAGCCAGGGGGGATGGATGGTCGTGCTTAGTCATGTCATTAAATAATAGTAGCAGAATGTGACAAGTGCTGACACTACTACAGGAGTCTCTCATGGCAATGCAAACCCCTTCCAAGGAAAGTGGCTTGAAGGACTGGCCCTCGTGCTTTTTCAATTTGTTTAGAGACAGGGTCGGGCTCTGTTGCCCAGGTTGGAGTACAGTGGCACAGTCACAGCTCATCTCATCACATCCTTGATTTCCTGGATTCAAGTGATTCTCCCTCTTCCACCTCCCTGGCAGCTGGGACTATGCATGCTACCATACCAGCTTTTTTCTTTTCTGTTTTTGAGTTGGAGTCTCACTCTGTTGCCCAGGCTGGAGTGCAGTGGCCGCTCCCGGCCACCACAGCCTCGACCTGCTGGGCTCCGGCGATCCTTCCGCCTCAGCCTTCCAAGTACCTGGAACTACAGGCACATGCTACCATGTCTGGCTAATTTTTTGATTTACTGTAGAGATGAGGTCTCGCCAAGTTGCTCAGGTTGGTCTCAAACCTGTGGGCTCAGGCAATCCCCTCACCTCAGCCTCTCAAAGTGCTTGGATTACAGGCTTGAGCCACCACACTGGCTTTCCAGCGAATTTTTAAATTTTATGTAGAGATTGGATCTCACTATGCTGTTCAGGCTGGTTGCAAACTCCAAGCCTCAAGCAGTCCTCCCACCCTAGCCTCCTCAAACACTGGAATTGCACTTCCTGGTCTTTTCTGTATCCCGTGGTCCCAGTCTGTCACCACAAATGAGGGGTCCTGGGGAGACGGCTGAGTCAGGGGCAACCAGTCCCCAGAATGTCCTGTGACTCACTGCCTGGCTCAAAAAGAGGGGCTGGGCCGGCCTGAGCCCCTTCTCATAGGAGTGAGTGATAAAGCAGAAAAGATCTGCAGGGCTTGGGGCAGCCACTGTGGGCCATGTGAGAGGGAAACGTCCATTGAGAGTGGAGTGGAAGAGCGATATGGGGAGGTTGAGAGAGGTGGACCAGGAAAGCGACACAGATACACAGCAAAACAGATGCACAAAGACAGGGAGTGCCAGACTGCCCTTCCCACACTGCCCTCTGGAAGTTCCCCTTTCCTGAACTTCTTATACCTACCCCCCGCCCCACAATGCAATTTACTTTTGTCTGTACTCACAGAGACTCTGTTGCTTCCAACCAGAAGCCTACACTGTGGCCAGCTCACCAAAGGGCCCCAGGGATACAAAGCAACCGGTTAATTTTTCTCTCAAAGAGAGGAAGAGGCTTCCCAGAAAAATAAACAGTTCGGTGGAGTCTTTTTCTTCTTCTTTTTTGTTTTTTTTTGAAACAAGGTCTCACTCTGTCACTCAGACTGTAGTGCAGTGGGGCAGTCATTGCTCACTGGAGACTTGCACTCCTGGCAAAAGCAATCCTCCTGCCACAGCCTCCCCAGTAGCTAGAACTACAGGCACATGCCATCACACCAAGCTACTTAGTGGGTTCTTGAATAATAAGGAGCAGCTCTCTGGGTAAAAAAAAGGTCAGAAGGACATTCCAGAAAGAACAGCAGGAGAAAGCAGGAGTGTGTTCAGAGAAAGGTAGGAAGCCAAGGTGGCTAAGATACGGGGAGCATGGGAGGTAGTAGAAGGTGGTGCCCTCAAAACAGACTGCAAAAGGAGAGGGGGCAGCCTGGCAGGGAGTGGATGCATTCCAAAATGTGGCCCTAGACATGAACTTGGATGCACAGGTGACTCTTGCTTACTTTGCTGCTCCTCAGGCAGGATAGTTGGCTTGGAGTCATGAAAGAGGGCACACCACTGTTCAGCAATTTGGGAATGAGCCTAGAATGCAGCTCAAAGCACAAAGGGGTTCCTGACATGAATCCCCACGGGCCCAGTGACTTTTCCTATCTGGCCCTTCGGTGAATGTTGAGAGGGTTGTTCCTGAATCTTCTGGTTGCAAGCAACAGAGTTTCTGTGAGCACAGGCAAAAGGAAGATGGGTTGGGGGGGGTTGTGCATTTCCTCACTGAGAAAATGACCAAGGATGGCATCATTCAAGATTTAAAGGAAGACACTTATAAAATAAGATAAAAATAAAAATAAAGACACTGTCAAGAAAGTGAAAAGGTAACCCACATAATGGGAGAAAATATTTGCAAACCACATATCAGGTAAGAGTCTAGTATCCTGGCCGGGTGCGGTGGCTCAGCCTGTAATCCTAGCACTTTGGGAGGCTGAGGCGAGAGGACTACCTGAGCCTGGGGATGTTCGACACCAGCCTGGGCAACTTGGTGGGACCTCATCTCCACAGTAAATCATAAAAACTAGCCAGGTGTGGTGGCGGGAGTCTGTAGTTCCAGCTACTTGGAAGGTTGAGGCAGAAGGATCACCCAAGCCCAGCAGGTCGAGGCTACAGTGACTGCAAGCATGCCACTGCTCTCCAGCCTGGGCGACAAGAGTGAGACTCCAACTCAAAAAAAAAGTCTAGTATCCTGAATATGTAAAGAGTCCTTACAACTCAACAATAAAAAGATTTTCAATCAATAAGATTGATTGAAAAATGTACAGAGGGTTTGAGTAGACATTTGTATGTTTTATCTCTGAAGAAGGTAGGCAAATGGCCAAAAAACACATAAAAAGATGTTCAGCAGTGTGCTAGTAGAAGCCAATTGTCTGGGGATGTTTAGTTCCCATCTGCCCTCACCCTGCCACAGAGTGTGCCAGGGAAGTGAAGATAAAAACCACAAGATACTGCTACACTCCCACTAGGATGGCTAGAATTTTTTTTAAGGAGATTAACAGGTATTGGTGGAGAAGTAGAGAAATTGAAGCCCTCAAACATTGCTAGTGGGAATGAAAAGGGTGTAGCCACTTTGAAAAATAGTCTGAAAGTTTCTCAAATGGTTAAACAGAGTTCTCACGTGACCCAGTAATCCCACCTATAGGCATATACCCAAGAGAAATGAAATATTTCCACATAAAAACTTGTACATGAATGTTCATACAGCATCATTCACAATAGTTAGAGGGTGGAAACAATCTAGATGTCCTTCAACGGATGAGTGGATAAATAAATTATGGTAGAGCCACAAAATGGAATGTTACTTAGCCATAAAAATGAGTGAGGTTCTGATACATGCTACGATATGGATAAACCTTGAAAACATCACGCTAGCCAGGCTCGGTGGCTCAGCCTGTAATCCCGCGCCTTTGGGAGGCTGAGGTGAGTGGATTGCCTGAGCCCACGGGTTCGAGACCCGCCTGGGCAGCGAGACCTCATCTCTCCAATAAATAAAAAAATCAGCCGGACGTGGTAGTACATGCCTGTAATTCCGGCTACTTGGAAGGCTGAGGTGGAAGGATCACTGGAGCCCAGCAGGTCGAGGCTGCGGTGGCTGGGAGTGGCCACTGCACTCCAGTCTGGGCGACAGAGTGAGACTCCAACTCAAAAAAGAAAACATCACGCTAAGTGAAAGAAGCCAGATGCAAAAGGCTAGGTATTATGTGATTCTGTTTATATGAGATATCTAGAATAGGCAAATCCATAGAGACAGAAAGTAGGCTGGTGGTTGTCAGGGGCTGGGGCGGGGTGGGGGATGGAGAGAGACTACTAAGGGTTTTTTGGGGTGATGAAATGTTTTGGAATTTGATTCAAAACATTGGTGATGGTTGCACAGTTTTGTGAATATACTAAAACTACCTTGTTCACTTTATTTATTTATTTATTTTGAGTTGGAGTCCCGTTCTGTCACCCAGGCTGGAGTGCAGTGGCACGCTCACGGCCACCCGAGTGTTGACCTGCTGGGCTCACGTGATCCTTCCGCCCAAGCCTTCCAAACAGCTGGAACTGCAGGCATGTGCTACCACGCCCAGCTAATTTTTTGATTTATTGTGGAGATGAGGTCTCGCCGAGTTGCCCAGGTTGTTCTTGAACTCATGGGCTCAGGCAATCTGCTTACCTTGGCCTCCCAAAGTACTGGGATTACAGGCTTGAGCCACCATGCCTGGCCACCTTGTTCACTTTAAAAGGGTGAATTTTATGATACATGAATTAAGTAATAAAAATTATAAGGGAAAATAATTATTTTTTCTTTCTTCTTCTTTTTTTTTTGGAGTTGGAATGTCACTCTGTCACCCACGCTAGAGTGCAGTCACAAGTTCATGGCCACTGCAGCCTTGACCTGCTGGGTTCAGACGATCCTTCTCCCTCAGCCTTCCAAGTAGCTGGAACCACAGACATGAACCACCATGCCTGGCTGACATTTTTTTTTTTTTTTAATTGTAGAGACAAGGTCTTACCATGTTGCTCAGGCTGGTCTCAAACTCCTGAGCTCAGGCAATCCTCTTACCTCTGCCTCCCAAAGAGCTGGGATTACAGTCATGAGCTACTGTGACCAGCCTTTTTTTTTTGAGTTGGAGTCTCACTCTGTCGCCCAGACTGGAGTGCAGTGGCCGCTTCCAGCCACCGCAGCCTCGACCTGCTGGGCTCCGGCGATCCTTCCGCCTCAGCCTTCCAAGTAGCTGGAATTACAGGCATGCGCTACCATGCCCGGCTGATTTTTTTATTTATTGTAGAGATGAGGTCTCACTGCCCACGTGGGTCTCAAACCCGCGGGCTCAGGCAATCCACTCACCTCAGCCTCCCAAAGGCGCGGGATTACAGGCTGAGCCACCCAGCCCGGCTCTTTTTTTTTTTTAAGAGACAGGGTCTTGCTCTGTTGCCCAGGCAGTGGTACGATCAAGCTCACCACAGTCTTGAGCTCCTGGGCTCAAGCGATCTTCCTGCCTCAGCCTCCCAAAGTTCTAGGATGACTGGCATGAGCCACTACATCCGGTGAGAAAGAAAGATTTAATGGAAGGTAAACAGGTCTAAATGGGGTACCTTTCCCTTGCCACAGGACAGGCCCTTGCCCCTGTGGCCTCAGATGGCTTTGGATCAGGCAGGAACTGATCCTAGACACAGCTGCCACTACCATACACACACACACACACACACACACACACACACACACACACATACACACACACACACACATACACGAAGAGGGGAAACTGAGGTGCCCGGTCTCTGAGAAGAGGTGGGAGGGCAAGCCTGACGCCATCATCTGCAGCCAACTCTGACAAGGGCCCTGGGTCCCTGGAGCTGAAGAGTATGGAATGCTCACCTGATTCTGCAGGTACAAGGAGGCTTCGGACACCGAATTTTCCATGGCGGCCTTGCCTTGCCCTTGGCTGTCTCTCAGCTCGGCCAGCTCCTTCTCAATGTCTGCCACGGTGACTCTGTGGTACACGACAAGAGACCCCGCCTGGCTCCACAGCCAGCCCTGAGCCCTGAGCCCACCAAGGCGGGGCCTTTGCCACGGGGGCTTAGGAGGACGCAAGCCAGGGTCTTTCACATCCCTCCAGCAGGTTCTGTCTAGCGATCTGGGGCCCCGCCTCCACCCTGAAGGTGAACATCCAGTGTGATGGACTGAGGGGCTTCCGGGCAGTGGGACTGGGTTACTGAGGGCCTCTAGCAAGTGGTCTTCTCCAGCCTCCAACTGGGCACAGAGTCTAAGGAACTTCTTTTTGCTTTTCCAAGTCCTGGCCCTGACCTGTTTTAGCCACCTGGGGAGCTTCTACCAGTTTCTTGAACGAGATATGGACAATCGTGAGAGCAGACATGATCCAGGTCAAAGACAGTGGTCGGCTTACAAAGACAGTGGTCGGCTTAGGGGCGTGGGTGAGCCAAAGGCCACCATCACCTCTTTGGCTGGGAATACATGATGCCAGGAGGCCAGCTGCTCTTGGGTGGGGCATTTTACCTGAGGATGCCCAGCTGCAATCCCAGCTGGCTAGTTTTCAACTCCTCTGATTCTTTGTTTCCTTCGCCATCCAGGAACTTTTGCAACCTGTCCAGCTACCAACCCAATGAAAGAGGGGGGTCAGGCAGGCCTGAGTTCCCCCCCTCCTGAATGTGCCCCAGCAGCTCAAGCCAGCCCCTCCCCCATTCCCTGATCCAACCCTTTGTGATCAAAGCCAAGATCCCTTGCAGACATCCATCCATCCTGTGGATGTAGAGGACTCGTATTAAGAGAATGACTAAAGCTGGGCTCGGTAGCTCAGCCTGTAATCCTGCGCCTTTGGGAGGCTGAGATGAGTGGATTGCCTGAGCCCACGGGTTCGAGACCCACCTGGGCAACTTGGCGAGACCTCATCTCTACAATAAATCAAAATTAGCCGGGCATGGTAAGCGTGCGCCTGTAGTTCCAGCTACTTGGAAGGCTGAGGCGGAAGGAGCGCCGGAGCCCAGCAGGTCGAGGCTGTGGTGGCCGGGAGCGGCCACTGCACTCCAGTCTGGGTGACGGAGTGAGACTCCAACTCAAAAAAAAAAAAAGAGAATGACTGAAGATCGATCTAGCAGTCCCTTGCAATGACCTCTGGCCCCAGAAAGTCCCACAAACTGGGCTCCAAGTCTACAACACGGAATGAAGAGAACAAAATCCTTGTTATTTGGCTCAGTTGAATCCTCACCTCTTTGAGCGGCAGTTTTTGGATTCAGAAAATGGACATGATGATACCTGAGGGGCATGACCTGTCTGACGGGATGGAAAGAGCCAATGAGATAATAATGTCTGGGAAAGGGCTGTCTGCTCCATCAAAATACAAATAGAAAGTGCTGTTAGAAAGAAGGATCAGCAAAGTAGGCTGATCCTTCTTCCCTTACCTTTGCTTTTTCCTGCCGAATTTCTTTGGTCATTGTCTTTAAGTTCTTCAGCTGTTCCTCCAGGTCAGGAGGGATGGTCTTTTTGACTATGGAAAATAGAGAGGTTATCATCAGAGAGGTTAGATTTCTAGTGGGCTCCAAATCTCCATTTCCCGCCGCCACGACTATGAAGCTACCCCAGAAAACAACCAGACATACTGCTTTATCCTGCTTCTTCTGGTGACTATGGAGAGGGGATGGGAAGGAGGAAGAAGGAATTGTCCTTAGTCCATAAACCCCCCCCCACCCAATGTTTGACATCCTAAAGGGTTTTGGGACAACTGACCCACCATTTCCATCCACCTCTTTTTTTTTCTTTTTTTTTTTTTTGAGACCAGGTCTCACATAGGCTGGAGTACAATGGTGCAATCATAGCTCACTACAGCCTCTGACTCCTGGGTTCAAGTGATCTACCACTCTTCATCTCCCAGGGAGCAGGGACTGCAGGTGTGTGCCACCATGCCTGGCTAATTCTTAATTTTCTTTTTGTAGAGACTGGGTCTTGCTGTGTTGCCTTGGCTGGTCTTGATCTCCAGGCCTCAAGCAATCCTCTCATCTTGGCCTCTCAAAGCCCTGGGATTATAAACATGAGCCACCACACTCGGCCAGACTCTGAAATCCTAAGTACTCTCTGGGCCTAGAGTTGGGAGTGGGCAGATGTTAAGTTTAACTCTTCAATGTCCTTGTTCCCTTACCCCAGTACTTTCCTCAGCTACTATCCAGAGGGTCTGATAAAGGCATGAGAATCTGTGTTCCTCTCTTGAGGCTTCATCAGTCCTACAGTTTTAGTTCTATCCTTTGCCCCCCTGTTCATTTGGCTCCTGAAGGCCATGGGAGAACCCAGAGTGGTTAAGAATGGACATGCTGTTTAAAAGGATGCAGGGAGAAGTCCAGCAGCCAGGAGTTGAGGCCAGGGGCAGGAAAGAATGAAATCAACTTAAAACTAAGACAGTAGTGTCTCCTACATGGGCAGTCGGTACCCACCCATCATTGCAAGCAGGTACTGTATCTTCTCCAAATCTGTTTGGCCAGCTTGCAGCTCATCCAGCTCCTTTATTCTATCCTTTAGCTCTACATAGAGCCCAATGAGCTCTCCTATCAGACGAAATGTTTCCACTGCCGTGGGGAAACTAGGAGCCCGTTTGTAGAGCGAATCGCGTTGTTCAGTCTGAACTTCACTCCTTTCTGACGAGAGTCGGCGACGGAAGTCTGGACCCCTAAAAAAGGTGACATCTTGGCCTGAGGCAGACTGGGCAGGAATTCCAGGTTGGTGTGAGACGTATGTTCTTTTTGGATCCAAATAACCTTGGCCATGCTGATCAACACTTGGATACCCTGGGCCAACATAGCCAGGATACATTAGACCACGGTCATCTGAGAGATAGTATGCATGGCTATGCCGATTTGCATCTGGGTATACCTGGCCATGCTCTCCTGGGCCAGGTGATACCAAATGCTGTTGATCTGGGTATGCAGAACCCAAACCTGTGCTTACTGGTGTTGGGCCATGCTGGTCTGTGCCAGGGTGCATCAAACCTTGCTGAGAAGTTTCTGGTGGTACCAAACCCCTTTGGTCTATATCTGGCAATGCCCAACCTTTGCTGGTCAGGAGTGGTGACACCTGGCTGTCTTGCTGTCTTCTAGGAGGTACCACGTCATGCTGATATTTCCGTGGTGATATAAAATTGGGAGAATATGCCTGTAATGTTGGAGAGCCACGAAACTCTCTGCCTGGTGCTATCAAGCCCCACTGATCTGTATCTGGCTGTCTCAGACCACGCTGATCCATTCTAGGCTGCACCAAACCACGTGGATATGCCCCAGGTTGAACCAAACCATCAGGATAGACACCAGGTTGAGACAAACCAAGTGAGTCTGCACCAGATTGTACCAAACGGTGATGACTTGCACCAGGCTGGACTAAACCAGGTGGATATGCACCAGGTTGAACCAAACCAGTTGGATAGGCACCAGGTTGTACCAAACCAGGAATATATGCACCAGGTTGAACCAAGCCATGTGAATCTGTCCTAGCCTGCACCAAACTACCCTGATCCATCCCAGACTGCACTGTACCAAACTGAGCTGCACCAGGCTGAAGCAAACTTTGCTGATCTGCACCAGGCTGGACCAAACCATGCTGATCCACTCCAAGTTGGACTAAATCACGCTGATCCACTCCAGGTGGCACCAAACCAAGCTGATCTAGGCCAGGTGGCACAAAACCACGCTGATCCACTCCAGGTTGGGCCAAACCATGCTGATCCATGCCAGGTGGTGCCACACCAAGCTGGTTCACTCTAGGTGTCCCCAAACCACGCTGATCCATTCTAGGTGGCTCCAAACCATGCTGAACTGCGCCAGGTTGTGCCAAACCACGCTGAACTGTACTAGGTTGTGTCAAATCATGCTGACCCACTCTAGATTGGCCCAAACCCTGCTGATCCATTCCAGGTTGCACCACACCATGCTGATTTACTCCAGGCTGGCCCAAACCAGGCTGATCCGCTCCAGGTTGTCCCAAACCACGCTGATCCGCACGAGCTTGGCCCAAATCACGCTGATCCGCACGAGGTTGGCCCAAACCAGGCTGATCCGCACCAGGTGGGCCCAAACCACGCTGATCCGCATGAGGTTGGCCCAAACCACGCTGATCCGCACCAGGTTGGCCCAAACCAGGCTGATCCGCACCAGGTTGCCCCAAACCAAGCTGATCCGCACCAGGTTGGACTAAACCACGCTGATCCACTCCAGGTGGCACCAAACCAGGCTGATCCGCACGAGGTTGGCCCAAACCAAGCCGATCCGCTCCAGGTTGTCCCAAACCACGCTGATCCGCACGAGGTTGGCCCAAACCACGCTGATCCGCACCAGGTTGGCCCAAACCAAGCTGATCCTCTCCAGGTTGGACTAAACCACGCTGATCCACTCCAGGTGGCACCAAACCAAGCTGATCTACGCCAGGTGGCACAAAACCACGCTGATCCACTCCAGGTGGCACCAAACCAGGCTGATCGACGCCAGGTGGTACAAAACCACGCTGATCCACTCCAGGTTGGGCCAAACCATGCTGATCCATGCCAGGTGGTGCCAAACCAAGCTGGTTCACTCCAGGTGTCCCCAAACCACGCTGATCCATTCTAGGTGGCACCAAACCACGATGAACTGCACCAGGTTGGGCCAAACTACGTTGAACTGTACTAGGTTGTGTCAAACCATGCTGACCCACTCTAGATTGGCCCAAACCCTGCTGATCCACTCCAGGTTGGCCCAAACCACGCAGATCTACACCAGGTTGGACTAAACCATGCTGATCTGCACCAGGTTGGACTAAACCATGCTGATCTGCACCAGGTTGGACTAAGCCAAGCTGAGCCATTCCAGGTTGCACCAAGCCAACATGATATGCACCATGCTGGTCTGTATCAGGCTGCGCCAAACTAGGTAGGTATGTACCAGGTTGCACCAAACCATGCTGATCTGCACCAGGCTGCACAAAACTATGTTGATCAGCTCCTAGCTGAACCAAACCATGTTGATCTATAACAGGTTGGACCAAACCAGGTGGGTATGCACCAGGCTGTACCAGACCAGGAGGGTATGCACCAGGCTGTACCAGACCAGGGGGGTATGCACCAGGCTGTACCAGACCAGGAGGGTATGCACCAGGCTGTACCAGACCAGGAGGGTATGCACCAGGCTGTACCAGACCAGGGGGGTATGCACCAGGCTGTACCAGACCAGGAGGGTATGCACCAGGCTGTACCAGACCAGGGGGGTATGCACCAGGCTGTCCCAGTCCAGGTGGATATGCATCAGGCTGTAGCCAACCACTAGAAAATGCACCAGATTGCACCAGACCATGCGGATCCATTCCAGGCTGTATCAAACTGTGCTGATCTGCCCCAGGCTGCACTGCATCAGTCTGCTCTGCTCCAGGTTGAACTATGCCAGGCTGACCCACACCAGGCTGCGCCAGACCACGCTGATCCATGCCAGGTTGTATGGAGCCAGATGCTTTCAGACTGGGCTGTACAAAACCTCGTTGGGCTGTACTAACTGGCATCAAACCAGATGACCCCAAGCCATGCTGCTCTGTAAGAGGCGGAACCAGTCCTTGCTGATCCATGCCAGGGGGTATTGGTCCATGCTGATCCATGCCAGGGGGTATTGGTCCATGCTGATCCATGCCTAAGGTTACAAATCCATGCTCATCCGTGCCAAGGGGCACCAATCCATGCTGATCCATGCCAAGTGGTTTCATACCACTCTCATCCATGCCAGGCTGTTTTGTGCCAGGAAGTATCATACCATGCTGATCTGTGCTGAGTGGAACCATCCCATGCTGGTCTGTCCTGGGTAGCTCTGGTCCTTGCTGATCTCTAGCAGGTGCCAGTGGTGGCACCAGACCATGCTGACCCATGCCAAGTGGTACCAATCCCTGATCATCCATTTCAGGTGGTAGTACACCGAGCTGACCCACGCTATGGGGTACCACAGCATGTGGATGAGTGCTAGGATGCAGCAGTCCAGGCTGATCCATGCCAGTCGTTCCTAATCCATGATGATCTGGCCTTAGAGAGACTTGGCCCTGACTAACGGGTATCTCACTCCGCTGATCTTGGTGCATATATTTTTGCCAATCTTTGGCTTGTGGAATTGAGCCAGGATGTGCATCTTGTTCATCTCTTGTTGGATATGCTAAGGTAAATTGTTCTGTCCTCCCCTGATGATCTGAGTCTAGTTTGAATTTGGATAAGGAAGGCTGATGGAATCTTAATGTGCCAGTTTCATCCTGGGCTCTTGGGTGCTGTTCTCTACCAGTACCAGAGGGGCCCCTGATTCGTTCCCTACTAGTAACTCCATCAGAAGGGTATGCTGTGCTGCTGGATGCTCTTAAGGTCTGATCTGCACCAAAACCACCAGCAGAATCCAGAACCTGGTCAGTACTTAGATGCCTGGTAGAGGTTGCACTTGGAACTACATCAGTCACTGTTGAGGAAGTGTACCTTCTGTGCTTAGGAAATTCAGTTAGTTTTTCCGAGTCCTGATTGAAAAGGAAGAAGGAAATCAATAACAGTCAAACATACTATACGAGTTGGAAGGAAAGAAATCTGGGATATCTGACTGGGATGGTTTAGGGCCCTTGGAGAAAAAAAAATAACCCCTCTGGTCCTAAAAGCTAAGCCGGACATAAAGACTTTGATATCCTTGAAGGATGTGTCTCCAGATTTTTGAGAAGCTACTTATTTGTAAATGGCATAAAAATACATAATATTCCTTTATAAAAGATGAGGGGCTCGGGCTCGGTGGCTCAGCCTGTAATCCCAGCACTTTGGGAGTCCGAGACAAGTGGATTGCCTGAGCCTGTGGGTTCGAGCCCAGCCCGGGCAACATGGTGAGACTTCGTCTCTACAATAAATTAAAAAAAAAAATTAGCCGGGTGTGGTAGCGTGCTTCTAGTTATTTGGAAGGCTGAGGCAGAAGGATCGCCGGAGCCCAGCAGGTCAATGCTGGGGTAGCCATGAGTGTGCCACTGCACTCCTGTCTGGGTGACAGAGTGAAACTCCACCTCAAAAAAAAAAGATGAGGGGATATTATAAAATACAAGTAATCCTCCAGACTTTTGCTGAATCTATAAATAAAGGCTATATAAAGTCTGTCTCATTGTTGGCCCATTGCTGATGGTAAAAGTGTACACTGCAGGGCATGTACACTGTATATTTTATTTTATTCTATTTTTATTTTTATTTTTAATTTTTTTTTAGTTGGAGTCTCACTCTGTCACCCAGACTAGAGTGCAGTGGCCGCTTCCGGCCACTGCAGCCTCGACCTGCTGGGCTCCAGCAATCCTTCCACCTCAGCCTTCCAAGTAGTCGGAATTACAGGCATGCGCTACCACACCTGGCTGATTTTTTGATTTATTGTAGAGATGAGGTCTCGCTGCCCAGGCGGGTCTCGAACCTGCGGGCTGAGGCAATCCACTCAACTCAGCCTCCCAAAGGCACGGGATTACAGGCTGAGCCACCAAGCCCGGCTTAAACTGTATATTTTAAATGTAAGCTGGGTGCAGTGGCTCACACCTGTAATCCTAGCACTTTGGGAGGCTGAGGCAGGTGGATTGCTTGAGCCCAGGAGTTTAAGACCAGCCTAGGCAACATATTGAAACCTCATCTCTACAAAATGAATAAATAAAACAATAAATGAGCCAAACATGGCAGTCCCAACTACTTGGGATGCTGACATGGATGAATCACTTGAAGCCAGGGGGTCGGGGTTGCTGTGAGTGTCATGATCTTGCCACTGCACTCCAGCCTGAGTGACAGAGTGAGACCCCAACTAAGTTAAATTAGAGAGATGAAAACTACAATGACTGAGATGAAAAATATACTGAACGAGATTAAGTACACATTAGACATTACAGAAGAAAAGATACAGAGTTGAATTTCAAAGTATTGCAATAGACACTATCCAAAATGCCAAATGACTCAACATCACTAACCATCAGAGAAATGCAAATAAAAACCACATGAGATATCATGACACCCTAGTTAAAACTGCTGTTATCACAAAGATAGAAAATATCAGATGCTAGTGAAGATGGGGAGAAAAGGGAATGCTTGTTTACTGTTGGTAGGAATATAAAGTGGTACAGCCACTATGGAAAACAGTATGGAGGTCCCTCAAAAAAACTAAAAATAGAACAGTGATCTAGTCTGAAAATAGGTCATATGATCCAGCAATCCCATTGCTGCCTATGTATCCCAAAGTAAGGAAATCAGTATATCAAAGAGATACCTGCCCTCCCATGTTTACTGCAACACTATTCACAATAGTCAAGATATGTAGAGAACCTAAATGTTCACCAGTGGATGAATGGGTAGAGAAATGTGGTCTATATACACAATAGACTGTTATTCAGCTATAAGAAAGAATGAAATCCTGTCATCTGCAGCAACCTGGATGAAACTGGAAGACATTACGTTAAACGAAATAAGCAAGTCACAGAAAGACAAATATTACATGTTCTTACTCAAATATGGGATCTAAAAATTGATCTCATGAAGGTGGTGAATAGAACAGTAGTTACCAGAGATTGGAAAAGGTAATGAGGAGGGGATGAAGAGAGGTTGGTTAATGGGTAGAAAGATTCAGTAAGATAGAAGGAATACATTCTGGTGTTTAGTAGCATAGCAGGGAAACTAGTTAACAATAAGTTGTATGTTAGCCGGGCTCGGTGGCTCAGCCTGTAATCCCGCGCTTTGGGAGGCTGAGGTGAGAGGAATGCCTGAGATCGCGGGTTCGAGACCCACCCGGGCAACTTGGCGAGACCTCATCTCTACAATAAATCAAAAATTAGCCGGGCGTGGTAGCACGCGCCTGTAGTTCCGGCTACTTGGAAGGCTGAGGCGGAAGGATCGCCGGAGCCCAGCAGGTCGAGGCTGCGGTGGCCGGGAGCGTGCCACTGCACTCCAGTCTGGGCGACAGAGTGAGACTACAACTCAAAAAAAAAAAAAGTTATTGTATGTTTTAGCCAGACATAGTGCTCCACACCTGTAATCCCAGCACTTTTGCGGGCGGAGGCAAGAGAACTGCCTGAGCCCACGGGTTCAAGACCAGCCTGGGCAACTTGATGAGACCTTATCTCTATAATAAATCAAAAAATTAGCTGGGTGTGATGGTGCATGCCTGTAGTTCCAGTTGCTTGGAAGGCTGAGGCTGGAAGGATCGCCTGAGCCCAGCAGTTTGAGGCTGCGGTGGCCATGAGCATGCCACTGCACTTTAGCCTGGGTGACAAAGTGAGGCTCTGACTCCAAAAAAAAAAAAAATGTTATATTTCAAAATAGCCAGAAGGAAAGATTTGGAATGTTCTTAACCCAAAAAAAGGATAAATCTTTGCAGTGATGGATAACCCAATTACCATGATTTGATCATTATACATTGCATATGTGTATCAAAATATCACGTGTGCTTCACAAATATATACAACTATCATGTATTGGTAAAGAAGAAACTATCCAAAATGAAACAATAAAAAATTTAAAAACGAAGAGTATCAGTGAGCTGTCAGATAATTTCACACACATACACACACACACACACACACACACACACACACACACACACACACACATATAATGTGAGCCAAGTGTTATTACAAGAGTCAAAAAAGTTTTTTAAAAAATTTAAAAGATTAGCCGGGCATGGTGGACTCATGCCTGTAATCCCAGCACTTTGGGAGGTGGAGGTGAGAGACCTGTCTGAGTCCAGAGGTTTAAGACCAGCCTGGGCAACTTGGCAAGACCTCGTTCTCTACAATAAATTAAAAAATTAGCCGGGTGTGATGGTATGTTTCTGTAGTCCCAGCTACTCAGGAGAGTGAGGTGGGAGGATTGCCAGAGCCTAAGAGGTTGAAGCTTCAGTGAGCCGTGATCGTACCACTGTACTGTAGCCTGGGTGACAGAGTGAGGCTCTGACTCAAAAAAAAAAAAAAAAAAATTAGAGAAAGCCAAGGTTAATTTATATTAAAGAAAAAAATTTTTTTTAATTTAGTGTTACCTAAATACACGTTGTGTATAAAGTCTACAGTAGTGTACTGTAAATCCCAGGCCTTCACACTCACTCACCTCTTACTCCCCCAGAGCAACTTATGCTGCAAGCTCCATTTATGGTAAGTGCTCTACAAAGGTGTACCATTTTTTTTTTCTTTTTTTGAGTTGGAGTCTCACTCAGTCACCCAGACTGGGGTGCAGTGGCCGCTCCCGGCCACCGCAGCCTCAACCCTCTGGGCTCCAGCGATCCTTCCGCCTCAGCCTTCCGAGTAGCCGGAATTACAGGCATGTGCTACCACGCCCGGCTGATTTTTTTTTTTTTAATTATTGTAGAGATGAGGTCTCACCAAGTTGCCCAGGCGGGTCTTGAACCCATGGGCTCAGGCCATCCATTCACTTCAGCCTCCCAAAGGCGCGGGATTACAGGCTGAGCCACAGAGCCCAGCTAAGTGTACCATTTTTTACACCACATTTTTACCGTACCTTTTCTATGTTTAGGTATACAAATACCATTGTGCTACAGTTGCCTATGATAATCTGTACAGTAACATACAGTAACCCTAGGAGTAATAGGCTGTACCACAGTACCTAGATGTATAGGCTACCCACCTAGGTTTGTGTGAGTATACTCTGTGATGTTCACACAACAAAGAAATAACCTAACAATGCATTTCTCAGAACCCATCCCAATCAAGTGATCCATGATCTACAAGAGACACATTTAAGACTCAAACAAATAAGTAGAAAGTAAAAGGATGAGCCAGGCTCGGTGGCTCAGCCTGCAATCCCAGCACTTTGGGAGGTTGAGGTGAGTGGATTGCTTGAGCCCTCGGGTTCGAGACCCACCTGGGCAACTTGGTGAGACCTCATCTCTACAATAAAATTTTAAAAAATTAACTGGGCGTGGTAGTGCACACCTGTAGTTCCAGCTACTTGGAAGGCTGAGGCGGAAGGATCGCCGGAGCCCCGCAGGTTGAGGCTGCAGTGGCCGGGAGCAGCGACTGCACGCCAGTCTGGGTGACAGAGACTCCAACTCAAAAAAAAAAAAAAAAAAGAAAGAAAGTAAAAGTATGGAAAAAATGTGCCAGGTAAACAGTAACTGAAAGGGAGTTAGAGTGACTATATTCGTATCAGACAAAACAGACTTTAAGACAAAACTATTACTAGAGATACAGATATTTTATAATGATAAAATAATCGATTCATTAGGAAGATATAACTCTTATAAAAAGATACATGAAGATACATGAGCCAAACAACAGAGGCCTAACCCATATGAAGAAAAATTGACAGAATTAAATGGAGAAGCCGGGCTCGGTGGCTCAGCCTGTAATCCCGCGCCTTTGGGAGGCTGAGGTGAGTGGATTGCCTGAGCCCACGGGTTCGAGACCTGCCTGGGCAGTGAGACCTCATCTCTACAATAAATTAAAAAAAATCAGCCGGGCGTGGTAGCGCATGCCTGTAATCCGGCTACTCGGAAGACTGAGGTGGAAGGATCGCCGGAGCCCAGCAGGTCAAGGCTGCGGTGGCCGGGAGCGGCCACTGCACTCCAGTCTGGGCGACAGAGTGAGACTCCAACTCAAAAAAAAAAAAAAAAAATTTATCAAGATAGGCTACATTCTGAGACATAAAACATACATCAATACATTTGAAAGGATTCAAGTTGTGTAAATTATATTCTCTGACCACACTGGAATTAAATTAGAAATCAGTGACAGAAAGATCCCTGGAAAATGCCCAACTATTTATTAAAAAAACCCAAAAAACAGACATCTAAATTCATGGATTAAACAAGAATCAAAAGGGACACAGAAAGTCTTTTCAGGATTTGTGAGATGATGATAGAGCCATACACAGGGACACATTTATAGCACTAAATGCCTGTACTGGAAAAAAAGGAAGGTCTTGATGACTTGAGCTTGCATTCAAACACCTAACAAAAGAACAAATTAAACCCAAAGTAAGCATAAGAAAGGAAATAGTAAAGAGCAGAGCAGAAGCACTGGATAGAAAACAACAGCAAAAATCAAACCATAAACTGTTTTTAAAGATACAGCTGTCTAATGGGCCAGGTATGGTGGTTCATGCCTATAATCCCAGCACTTTGAGAGGTTGAGGTGAGAGGATTGCCTGAGCTCATGAGTTCAAGACTAGCCTGGGCAACTTGGTGAGATCTCATCTCTACAATAAATCAAAAAATTAGCCAGGTATGGTGGCCCATGCCTGTAGTTCCAGCTACTTGGAAGGCTGAGGCAGAAGGATCACCGGAGCCCAGCAGGTTGAGGCTGCGGTGGCCAGGAGCGGCCACTGCACTCCAGTCTGGGCAACAGAGTGAGACTCCAACTCAAAAAAAAAAAAAGAAAAGAAAAAAAAGATACAGACTGATATAAAAGAGAGAAGACAAATCATCGACATCAGGAATGAGAGGGGCTATCACTACAGAGTCTACAGATTATATTCTCCAATAGGAGGAACAAGGGCTACTTGAAAAAATGACTGAATCTAGGGTTGGGGCAGGGAATATTCAAACGGAACCTGAAGCATCTTGCAGTATCAGAAAGCAAGTTAGCACTCCAAAACTACAATGACCGGGCATGGTGCTCATGCCTGCAATCCCAGCACTTTGGGAGGCCGAGGTGGGAGGACTGCTTGAGCCCAGGAGTTTGATACCAGCCTGAACAACATAGTGAGACCTTATCTCTACAAAAAGTCAAAAACGCAGCCAGGCATTGTGGCGTCCACCTGTAGTCCCAGCTGCTCAGGAGGCTAAGGCAAAAGGATCATCTGAGCCCAGGAGGTTGAGGCTGTGGTGAGCTGTGATTATGCAACTGTACTCCAGCCTGGATAACAGAGTGAGACCCCCAACTCAAAAAACAAACACACACAGACCAATATGGGGTATGAGACACAGGAGCCGATCTGAAAAAGCTCCTAATGGCCAAAACTGACACAGTTTGGGCAACATATAAATAAGGTGACATTGGACTATAACCTAAAGTATAGAATA
Source organism: Cephalopachus bancanus (assembly GCA_027257055.1). Taxonomy (NCBI): domain Eukaryota; kingdom Metazoa; phylum Chordata; class Mammalia; order Primates; family Tarsiidae; genus Cephalopachus; species Cephalopachus bancanus. The sequence goes on along the minus strand of JAPVLO010000409.1, from coordinate 377,867 downwards.
AATATCCATGAATTGATGCTGATATAAATGAATTATCAAATAAATTAATACATGAGGCAGAAGAGACAAATTTCCCATGCAGAAGAATTCGAAGTAAAATGTGTAGATAGTCCACAGTGAAGCTAGGAGAACCCTGTACATGTGGGCTATATACAGTGACTTTCTTCTCAAGAGGACAGTGTGGAAAGAGGGATAAAAGTAGAAAAACTGACAAATACTGCCTCAGCCAGGTGATCAAGATTGATTTCAACTGCTCACAAGGTGGCTCATGCCTGTCATCCTAGCACTTTGGGAGGCTGAAGTGGGAGGATCGTTTGAGGCCCAGAGTTCAAGATCAGCCTGGGCAACATAGTGAGACATCTCTACAATAATTTTTAAAAAAATTATCTGAGCATGGTGACACGCACGTATAGTCCCAGCTATTCAAGAAGCTGAGGCAGAAGAACCACTTGAAGCCCAGAAGTTCAAGGTTGCAGTGAACTATGATTATGCCACTGTACTCCAGCCTGGGTGACAGTGAGATTCTGCCTTTTAAAAAAAGGAAAAAAGAAAAAAAATCCACTTTGACAGTCACAAATTGTGTTGGTGTTATGTAACCCTGATGTGATGATAATGGCACTTCTCCTCTGTGGTCTTCTTCCTCAAAACTAATAGCCTCAATCTAAACGTGAGAAAAATAGCTGACAGATTCCCTTAGAGGGACACTGTATAATACACCTGACCAGTACTCCTTAAAACTGTCAAGATTATCAAAAACAAGGCAAGCCTGAAGTCTGAGAAAGTGCCACAGTCAAGAAGAGCCTAAGGAGACCTGGCCACTAAAAATAATGTGGCATCAAGGAATTTAAAAAAAGACATTAGATAGAAACAAAAGAAATAGGAATAAACTATAGGTGTTAGTGAATAACAATGTATTGATATTGGCTCATTAGTTATAACAAATGTGTCGTACTAATGCAAGATGTTAATAATAGAGGAAACTGGCCGGGCTCGGTGGCTCAGCCTGTAACCCCAGCACTTCTAGGAGGCCAAGGCGAGTAGATTGCCTAAGCCCGTGGGTTCGAGACTCACCCGGACAACTTGGTGAGACCTCATCTCTACAATACATCAAAAACTAGCCGGGCATGGTAGCATATACCTATATTTCCAGCTACTTGGAAGGCTGAGGCAGAAGGATCGCCAGAGCCTGCCACTGCCCTACAGTCTGGGCAACAGAGTGAGACTCCAACTCAATAATAATAATAATAATAATGATGATGATGATGATGATAATGGAAACTTACACAAAGGAGGGGAAATGTATATATAAACCAGGAAAACCAGAATTATCTTTTGGAGGACAAGCCCCTTGTAGTACAGTAGGAATCTGTTCCTCTGGATCAAATGCTCAACCCAAGTTTTTATCTGGAAGTTTTGTGAAGTTTGTGTCGTGATTTATGAAAGAAACGTCCCAAGTTGTGGCAGACAGGTGACTGGTTCTTTCACCGTAACGATACGCCTGCCCACACCGTGCTGAGCGTTCAGCAGTTTTTGACCACAAACGGCATAGCCCCATGCCCCTCTCTCCCTGTTCACTCCATCCTGCCCCAAGTAACATGTTTCTTGTTTCCTCAGATGACAAAATCCTCAGAGGGAAATGTTTTGCCCATGTGGAAGAGAAGAAACAAAAACACGGCAGAAGCGCTAAAAGGCATCAAGATGGATATGAGTTCAAAAACTGTTTTGAGCGTGGAAAAAGCACCTTGTTAGGAGACTGCTTTGAAGGGGAATGAAGTTTAAACATGTAAGAATAAATACACAGGTGCGCCGGGCTCGGTGGCTCAGCCTGTCATCCCGCGCCTTTGGGAGGCTGAGGTGAGTGGATTGCCTGAGTCTGCCGGTTCGAGACCTGCCTGGGCAGCGAGACCTCATCTCTACAATAAATCAAAAAATCAACCGGGCGTGGTAGCGCGTGCCTGTAATTCCGGCTACTTGGAAGGCTGAGGCAGAAGGATGGCCGGAGCCCAGCAGGTCAAGACTGCGGTGGCCGGGAGCGGCCACTGCACTCCAGTCTGGGCGACAGAGTGAGATGCCAACTCAAAAAATAAATAAATAAATAAATAAATAAATAAATACACAGGTGCGGTGGCTCAAGTCTATAATCCCAGCACTTTGGAAGGCCGAGGCGAGAGGATTGCCTGAGCCTGCGGATTCAAGATCAGCCTGGGACATATGGTCAGATCTTGTCTCTACAATAAATCAAAAAATAAGCTGGCCGTGGTAGCGCATGCCTGTAGTTCCGGCTACCTGGATGATTGAGGTGGAAAGATCGCCTGAGCCCAGCAGGTCGAGGCTATGGTGGCCATGAGTGTGCCACCGTACTCTAGCCTGGGCGACAGAGTGAGACTCCAACTCAAAAAAAAAAAAAAAAAAAAAGAGTACACAATTTTTATATTTTTGGGTCCCCACTCATATATGGGAGCTTTCTGTACAGTCTGCTCAATTTTTCTGTCTGTAATTGTCCTAATAAATAAAATTCATTTTTAAAAAATCCAACTTTCTCCCTCAAAAATTCCTCCAAAACCAAATGACTTCCCTGGTGAACTCTATAAAACATTTGAGGATGAAATAATACCAATTTTATACAAACTCTTCCAGGATATCGAAGAGAAAGAAAGACTTCCCAACTCATTCTTTGAAGTCGGTAATACCCTAATACTAAGACCAGACAAAGATATTTCATGAAAAGAACACAACAGACCAATATTCCTGTGACTATATATGCAGATTTTTAAATTAGTAAATTGAATCCAACAACATAAGGAAATCATGACCAACTGAGGGTTATCCCAGGAATACAATGCTGATTTAATATTCAAAAATTAATACATGAAACTTACCATATTAAAATACGAAAAAAGAAAATGCATATGATCATCTCAGTAGACACAGAAAAAGCATTTGGCAAAATCTAACATTCATTTCTGATAAAAACTCTCAGCACTCTAGGAATAGAAAGAAATTTTCGGGGTGGGGAAGGAGATGGGATTAACAGTAGAAATATCTGTCTGGGGGTGGGGAAACACCTCTTATCAACAGGGTGCCTGAATGAAACGTACTTGTACACCTAACCCTTAACTGTACCCCACAAAATCATCATCAAAAATATTGATTATGAAAAAAGAAAGAAAGAAATTTCCTCAGTCTGATAAAGGGCATCTATGAAAAATCATTCTGAGCTGCCCCCCAAGGTCAGGAACAAGACAAGAATGTCTATCCTCATTCACTATATTCAACATCAAACTGGAGGTTCTAACCAGTGCGATAAAGAAAGGATATGTCAATTAGAGAGAAGTAAAACTATCTTCATTCTGAGAGGACATAATTGTCTATATAGAAAATCCCATAAAACCTAAAAAAAAGTTACTAAAACTAAGTGAAATTTGCAAGTTTGCAATATAAGATCAACACACAAAAACCAATTGTATTTCTATATACTAGCAAAAAAATTGGAAATTGGAATAAAAATAATACATTTGTAACAGCATCAAAAATATGAATTAGGAATAAATCTGACATAAGAATCTGAAGACTTGTACAATGAAAACTGTAAAATATTATTGAGAGAAATTAAAGAAAACCTAAGTAAATGGAAAGATATTTTGTATTTAGAGTTATAAGACCTAAACTCTCTTAAGAAGTCAACTCCTGTAATCCCGTGCCTTCGGGAGGCTGAGATGAGTGGATTGCTTAAGCCCGCAGGTTCAAGACCCGCCTGGGCAGGCCGGACCTCACCTCTACAATAAAATCAAAAAATTAGCCGGGCGTGGTAGCGTGCGCCTGTAATTCCGGCTACTCGGAAGGCTGAGGCGGAAGGATCGCCGGAGCCCAGCAGGTCGAGGCTGCGGTGGCCGGGAGCGGCTGCTGCACTCCAGTCTGGGTGACAGAGTGAGACTCCGACTCAAAAAAAAAAAAAAAAAAAAAAAAAAAAAATATATATATATATATATATATGTATGTATATATATATCTCTCCAATAAAGGACTTGTATCCAGAATACATAAAGAACTTGCAAAACTCAATAAGAAAAACAGAAAAAACTAATTTTTAAATGGGCAAAATATTTGGTTACTTCATCAAAGAAGAAATACTGATGGCAAATAAGCACATGAAAAGGTGGTCAACAGCATTAGTAAGGAGGGAAAAGCAAATTAAAATTACAATGAAGCCTGCTCGGTGGCTCAGCCTGTAATCCCGCGCCTTTGGGAGACTGAGGTGAGTGGATTGCCTGAGCCTGTGGGTTCGAGACCCACCTGGGCAGCGAGACCTCATCTCTACAATAAATCAAAAAATCAGCCGGGCGTGGTAGCACATGCCTATAATTCCGGCTACTCGGAAGGCTGAGGCAGAAGGATTGCCGGAGTCCAGCAGGTCGAGGCTGTGGTGGCCGGGAGCAGCCACTGCACTCCAGTCTGGGTGACAGAGTGAGACTCCAACTCAAAAAAAAAAAAAAAATTACAATGAGACATCACCACACACCCACTAGAAAGGTGGAAATTCAAAAGATGTCAGACTACCGGTAAGGGCACGGAGCAACAGGGACTCTCGGACCTTGCTGGTGGAGTGGCGGAATGGTACAGCCACTCTGGAGAACAGTTTAGTAGTTTCTTAAAAAGTTAAACAGGCTGGGCTCGGTGGCTCAGCTTGTAATCCCAGCACTCTGGGAGGCCAAGGTAAGTGGATTGCCTGAGCCTGTGGATTCGAGACCCACCTGAACAACTTGGTGAGACCTCATCTCTACAATAAATAAAAAATTAGCTGGACATGGTAGTGCACGCCTGTAGTTCCAGCTACTTGGAAGGCTGAGGCAGAAGGATCTCCGGAGCCCAGCAGGTCAAGGCTGCGGTGGCTGGGAGCGGCCACTGCACTCCAGTCTGGACGACAGAGTGAGACTCCAACTCAAAAAAAAGTTAAACATATCCCTAGAATGTGACCCAGCCATTCCACTCCTAGGTTTTCACCCAAGAGACAGGAAAGCACACAGACATGTACACAGATGTTCACAGAAGCTTTATTTGTGACAGCCCCAAGTGGGAAACCATCTCAATAGTCCATTGAATAGTGAATGGATTGATACACCGTGGTGCGTGTGTATAATGGAGTGGTACTGGACAACAAAAAGGAACAAACTGCTGATAAAAGCAACAACATGGATGAACTGCAAATATTTACAGTGAGCAAAAGAAGCCAGGTGAAAGAGAATATCTACAGAATGAGTTCATGTATATACAAATTCTAGAAAATGCTGAGTATACTACACTGGCGGAATGCAACATTGCAGGTGCTGGCAGACGGATTTGGCCCAGTTGGTTGCCTGGGAATGAGAGAGCAGGAGAGAGGGCTTATAAAGAACACAAGGAGCTGGGCTCAGTGGCTCAGCCTGTAATCCCGCACTTTGGGAGGCTGAGGTGAGTGGATTGCCTGAGCCCGCGGCTCGAGACCCACCTGGGCAACTTGGTGAGACCTCATTTCTACAATAAATAAAAAAAAAAGCAGCTGAGCCCAGCAGGTCGAGGCTGCAGTGGTCATGAGCATGCCACTGCACTTCAGCCTGGGTGACAGAGTGAGACTCTAATTAAAAAAAAAAAAAGAAAAGAACACAAGGATAGCTGGGTAGCTCAATCTTGGAAGCATCTTGGAAGCATATTACGTTGATTATAGCGATGGTTTCACATGTGTGAACATGTCAAAATGTGTCGAATTGTACACTTGAAACTCATGCAGTTTTATCACGTCAATTATACTTTAATAAAGCTGATACTAAAAAAGCAGCAGAGGATACAAAGATTTGTAGGAATCCCCTGTTCACCTTATTGAAAACACACCACATGCCACTGCTATCTCTCTCGTGTACCGTTAACTGTGACCAGAGGCTGTGTTGGGAGGCCCATCACAACCATTTTTAGTCAGGATCCAAGATCAGACAATTACAACCCTAAGCATCACCTACAGTTTGGGCCAAATCCATCTAGCAGTACCTGTAATGCTGCAAATGTACTCACTCTTTTTTAAAATTTTGAGTTGGAGTCTCACTTTGTCACCCAGGCCGGAATGCAGTGGCATGCTCACGGCCACTGCATCCTCGAATTGCTGGCTTCAGACGATCCTTCCACCTTAGCCTTCCAAGTAGCTGAAACTACAGGAGTATACTACTATACCCGGTAATTTTTAAAAATTTATTGTAGAGACGGGGTCCCACCAATTTGCTGGTCTCAAACCCCTGAGCTCAGGCAATCCTCTCACCTCGGCCTCCCAAAGTGCTGGGATTACAGACTTGAGCCACCATGCCCAGCCATGTACTGGCTCTTTTTAGGGGATCTCTGGCCAGGGTGACAAAGGTATCATTCTCATTGCACTGCCTTCCTCTTGGACACTGCAAGACCTTAAAATTCTAGCAAAGCAATTCTCTACTATTCCCAGAGAACCTTCAAAATTCCAGGAAGTGTAAGATATTTACAACGTCTCAGAATCTTGCCTGGGCAGGTCTTTCCCAGCTTGCAGGCAGGATGCTCCACTCTGAGGTCAGAAACTGCCTCCCACAGAGGCTACATGGCCCAACCCTCATCCTAGCTGCAGGACTGCTCTCAGTGATGCTCAAAATCACTTCACAGGGACACTATTCAGGTGTCCTGCATTCATTTTCTATTGTTACCACAAACACAGCAACCTAAAATAACACAACTTTATTATCTTATGGTTTTTGTGGCTCATGTGCCCAGACGCGTGGTCACTGGGTTCTCTATCTGGGTCTCACAGACTGCAGTCCAGGAGTTGGACAAGCTATGGTTTTATCTGATGCTAAGAGTCCACTTCTAAACTCATTCTGGTTGTTACCAGAATTTACCAGAATGTTTACCAGAATGTTACCAGTTCCTTGATGTTATAGGACTGAGGCCTGTTTTCTCACTGGCTGTTGGCCTGGGATTCCTCTCAGCTCCTAGGGGTTGTCCTCAGATCCTAGCTGCATGGCCCCCTCCACAGGCAGTTTGCTCACCTTTCTGAGGCTTTTTTTTTTTAACGGGTTCACTGAATTGTCAGGCTCATCATCTCCATTAGATGAACTCAAGGTCAACTGATTCGCAACTTCATAGTCTGTCATAGCCACAGATTCTGCTTATGTCCAACAGAGGAATTAATTATACAGTGTGTGCGCACTAGAGTGCAGGAATCTTGGCAGTTGTCTTAGAGCTCTGCCTACCACCTGTGCCTGAGAAAGGCCAATTGAACTTAAATCAATCACCACAAACAAAACAAAGGAGAAAAGCAAACTGGTGCCATGGAGGGACAAAGCAAATCTTAGAAGACACCCAACCATTACCAAGATCAGAAAACCACTCTGGAAGCAGCCGTTGCAAACTGTGTGTCTAGATTTTCGCCTAAAGTCCAGAAACAAAAATCTTGGAAAACAGCAAGAAAAATTTGGCTAAACTGGTAAGACTAGTTAGTCATTCAGGCATTGCCTCAAGAGGAAAAAGACGACTGTATGAGTCTCCTGTGGCAGTTGTGACAAATGGCCACAAACTTAGTGACTTAAAACAACTCTAGTTTGTTAGGGGGTCACTATCCAAAACTAGTCAAGGTATTGGCAGGGATGGTTCCTTCAGGAGGATCTGCGGGCACAATCTGTTTCCTTGTCTTTTCCAGCTTCTAAGAGTTGCTGACATTTCTGGGCTTTGGCCACATCGCCTTCTGGCTCCTTCTAACACAAACTTTTGTGATTACATCATTGGACTCACCTGGAGGCTCATCTCCCCATCCCAAGATCCTTAACTTAATTCCATCTGCAAAGTCCCTTTTGCCATGTAAGGTGACATCCCCAGGTTCCGGGAATGAGAACATGGATATCTTTGGGGGCTATTATTTAGCCCACCACAGTGACTAAAACCAAAGTCATAGTTTTCCAGAACACACACCTTGTAATTCTTGAAAAATGGACTTAGTGGCTATAAGAGGTATGGAGAGGAAGGCAGTTAGAATGGTTTGTACATTTTCGTTAAGGGCATCAGATGAGACCCCTGGCATTCCTGAGGATGGTAAAAATTGGAAATAATGAGTGCCAACGTTGACCTCCCAACACAAACCAGACTTCCAACTCATCTTCTAAATAACCAAACTTTGGCCGGGCTCAGTGGCTCAGCCTGTAATCCCGCGCTTTGGGAGGCTGAGGTGAGTGGATTGCCTGAGCCCGCGGGTTCGAGACACGCCTGGGCAACTTGGCGAGACCTCATCTCTACAAAAAATTTAAAAAAAATCAGCTGGGCGTGGTAGCGCGCGCCTTTAGTTCCAGCGACTTGGAAGGCTGAGGCGGAAGGATCGCCGGAACCCAGCAGGAGTCCTGCCTGGGTGACAGAGTGAGACTCCAACTCAAAAAATAAATAAATAAACAATAAAAATACCACCAACTCTAAGACACATTCTGATTTCAGAGATGTGTGTGTGTGGCTGGGGGGGGCGGTTTGTCTAAGAATCAATGAATACATTTTGAGTCAATACATTTCTTTGAAGCCCCACTTTCTCGGTGCACCTCTTAGGTTGTAGGATTAACTCTACCCTGGCCTGGATGCATCTAGCTACTTCTCCTGAGCAGGAACTTTCTGTCCTTATTGCCTCAGCTGAGATCCCTACTCTACAACCTGCTATTTCTAGTACGATATGAAATTCTTATTTGTTTCTCTGGATGTGCCATGAGATCAGACTGAATCATTTTATCCAGTTAGCTAAAATCCAGTGAAGTCCCATCCTAAGTTGCTCCATTATTTGTTGGGCCCCAAAGCAGACGTTATCCAAATGGTGGTCATAACCTTACTAGTAAACAGAGAAGGAGGGGCTTAAAATAAATGTATCTTGACTCAAAATATATGGCTGGGTGTGGTGGCTCATGCCTGTAATCCCAGATACTCCAGAGGCTAAGCGGGGGAGGATCATTGAGCTCAGGAATTCCAGGCTGCGTTGAGCTATGATTGTGCCACTGCACTCCAGCCTGGGTGACAGAGTCCAGACCCTGTCAAAAAGAAAAATAATAGATTCTAAGATATACATTTTCTTCCCCTCATTCTCTGCCTCAGGAATCATAATTTCAACCAGAGCTTTTTATAAGACCCCAATTTCCCCAATATTCTAAAGATATTGCATAGTTTTTGTTTGGGTTTGTGTGTGTTTGTGTGTGTTTGTGTGTGTGTGTGTGTGTGTGTGTGTGTGTGTGTGTGTGTGTGTCTTAAAACACTTAACACAAATATATTATCTCACAGTTCTAGAGGCCACAAGTCCAGCATGGGCGTCACTCTGACTCAAGGTGTGTTCTCAGGGAGAGAATCTACTCTCTCGTCTTTTCTGGCTTCTTGAGGCTGTTCACATTCCTTGATTTACATATGGCCCTCCCACCATCATCTAAGCTTTTGGCCAGGTCTTTTCTTTCTTTCTTTCTTTCTCTCTTTCTCTCTCTCTCTCTCTTTCTATTTATTTATTTTTTTTTGAGTTGGAGTCTCACTCTGTTGTCCAGACCGGAGTGCAGTGGCTGCTCCCAGCCACCGCAGCCTCGACCTGCTGGGGCTCCGGCGATCCTTCTGCCTCAGCCTTCCGAGTAGCTGGAACTACAGGCGCGCGCTACCACGCCCGGCTAACTTTTGATTTATTGTAGAGATGAGGTCTCGCCAAGTTGCTCGGGCTGGTCTCGAACCCACAGGCTCAGGTAATCCACTCACCTCAGCCTCCCAAAGGCGCGGGATTACAGGCTGAGCCACCGAGCCCGGCTTCTTTTTTTTTTTTTTTGAGTAGGAGTCTCACTCTGTGGCCCAGGCTGGAATATAGTGGCATGCTCATGGCCACCCCAGCATCGACCCGCTGGGCTCCAGTGTTCCTTCCACCTCAGTCTTCCAAGTAACCGGAACTACAGGCGTGCACTACCACTCCCGGCTAATTTTTGATTTATTGTAGAGATGAGGTCTTCCCAGGTTGCCCAGGCGGGTCTCGAACCCATAGGCTCAGGCAATCCACTCTCCTCGACCTCCCAAAGTGCTGGGATTACAGGCTGAGCCACTGAGTCCGGCCCAGGGTATTCTTACATCACTGTCACCTACTATATAGTTTTGTTCAAGATTTTGGCTCAGTTAATACAAGAATATTACTTTACTATCTACCAGCGCCTAAGCTGGCGACTTAGCCATCATGCCTTCCACTGACAGCAAGGTATTGCCAGGGGGGGATTCACACTCAGCCTGCTTTTCTATCTTAATTTGTCCTGCTATCTGCTTCAAGGCCCCCAGGAGATTTGGACCTGAATTCCTCAAGATGACAAGAAAGGACAAAACCATTTCCTGGCCATTTTAAATGTGCCCAGTATGTTAAAGGCCATGGACTCCCTCTTTCTCAGTGAAGGTCTACAAATCAGAGTTTCAGTTCTTGCTTTCTACTTGATTTAGTCCGTCAGGCTTCAGGGAGAACACGTCCTTCACCTTGGGCGTGCAATTTGCTATTTCTGCAAGAGGACATCTGTCCGCAGGGTCCCTGGACCCAGGAAAATGGCCACAGGAAGATGTTTCAATTCTTCCGTTGTTACATGCCTGTCACGGTCAGGCTACCGGGCCCCTGGATCCACCATTTTGGCCGTGGGAAACTGAGAGAGAGTTTTTCTCCCTTAAGCAAGCTTTGGATAGAACTCTAGGGTTGAGTTTTCCTAGTTACAGTCAGTCTTTTATTCTTTCTCGCCATTAGAAGGAGAAGGGGGAGGAAGGGGAGAAGAGGAGGAAAGAGGAGAGGGGAGGGGAGAAGAAAGAGGAGGGAAAAGCCGGGCTCGGTGGCTCAGCCTGTAATCCCACACTTTGGGAGGCTGAGGTGAGTGGATTGCCTGAGTCCGCAGGTTCGAGACCCGCCTGGGCAGCGAGACCTCATCTCTACAATAAATCAAAAAATCAGCTGGGCATGGTAGTGCATGCCTGTAATTCTGGCCATCGGAAGGCTGAGGCGGAAGGATCGCCGGAGCCCAGCAGGTCGAGGCTGCGGTGGCCGGGAGCGGCCTCTGCACTCCAGTCTGGGCGACGGAATGAAACTCCAACTCAAAAAAAAAAAAAAAAAAGAAAGAGGAGGGAAGGGAAGGAAGGGGGAAGAGGGGGAAGAGGGGGAAGCAGAGGAGGGGCCTTATTGTCGCTGTCGCCGTCATCATCTTCAAGATGTGACCAAGTGGTAAAGAACTGCCGAGCTGCCTGCTAGAACACTCTCGGGAAGAGCTGATTTGTGTTCCTTTGTACATTCTGGTCCAGGAATGGGTGTCATACGCTTTCACACCAAACTCTTTTGTTTGTTTGTTTTTTTGAGTTGGAGTCTCGCTCTGTCACCCCACTGGAGTGCAGTGGCATGCTCCTGGCCACTGCAGCCTCGACCTGCTGGGCTCTGGCGATCCTTCCGCCTCAGCCTCCCAAGTAGCTGGAACTGCAGGTGTGCGCTACCACGCCCGGCTGATTTTTGATTTATTGTAAAGATGAGGTCTCACCAAGCTGTTCAGGCGGGTCTCGAACCCGCAGGCTCAGGCAATCCGCTCACCTCAGCTTCCCAAAGCGTGAGATTACAGGCTAAGCCACCAAGCCCAGCTACACCAAACTCCTTTAACTGTGGCGGCCACATGCATAGCTTGGGCTCCCGCCTCAAGATCAAAATCCAACTCCCGTCTCAAGTCTAATGAACCAAGTGAGGACTGTCCCTCCTTGGTGCCGACCACACCCCAGACTCACTGTCCTCCCCTTGGTCCCTGCACTCTGCGCACGAGGCAGACGGCATGCCGCACGATGGCCTTGGAGACACCACCATCTGCCAAAACCCGTCAGTGGCCCTTACAACACCCAGTTTCAGAGTCCTGATTTCATGTTTATGTTAAGGGCCCCACCAATCCTCTGGCCAGGTAAAATGAGTCTCAGATGTGTTGTGTGTTAGCTCGAGGCAGTGGAACTCCCTGCCGCTTTCATTCTAGTCTAAGCAGGGGCTGAACTGATCATTACTAGAGCTTGTTCTCTTGCTTCTCAAAAACCTTTGATGGGGTCTCACTCTGTTGCCCAGGCTGGGGTGCCATGGTGTGAAAAAAAATTTGAGTATGCATATTTATTTTCATCTGCTTTTGGAGTTGTGGTTAAGAGCAACAGTCTCTCTTCTTTTTTTTTGAGTTGGAGTCTCACTCTGTTACCCAGACTGGAGTGCAGTGGCCACTCCTGGCCACTGCAGCCTCAACCTGCTGGGCTCCGGCGATCCTTCCACCTCAGCCTTCTGAGTAGCTGGAAGTACAGGTGCGCGCTACCAAGCCTGGCTAGTTTTTTTTGATTTATTGTAGAGATGAGGTCTCGTTAAGTTGCCCAGGCAGGTCTCGAACCCACGGGCTTAGGCAATCCACTCACCTCAGCCTCCCAAAGCATTGGGATTACAGGTTGAGCCACCAAGCTTGGGTAAATTGTCTCTTAAAGGTGTTTATGTTTATGTACGTTTCAAGGATGCTTTTGCCAACACCCTGAGAAAGTGTGTTGCTCCCTAAAAACAGTATGATAGCAGTATGTGAAAAAAAGCTTCGGCTTAACACAGCGATTCCAGGACACCCCTTTTGTGTTTGGGGCCCTCTTGCTACTCTTTTCCACCGATGCTTCCTCTGGGGATGGGCCCTGAATTCAGGAAACAGTCCCTGAGTTTGGCAGGGTTTTCTTTTGTACTCAGATAATATTCTGTGCTCCCCAGCATGGCCACGTGATGGCGCCAAAGGGCTTACTCTTCTCCCTACTTTGCCAATATGTTTGCCTGATTCCGTTTTAGTTGGCAAAGCCAGGGGGAGGAATGTCAAGACCAAGGGCAGTTAAGTTTTGTCTGTGAGGGCCATTTGAAAATCCCCAGCCTAGCCGAACTTGGTGGCTCAGCCTGTAATCCTGCGCCTTTGGGAGGCTGAGGTGAGTGGATTGCCTGAGCCCGTGGGTTCGAGACCCGCCTGGGCAACTTGGCGAGACCTCATCTCTACAATAAATCAAAAATAGCCGGGTGTGGTAGTGCGCGCCTGTAGTTCCAGCTACTTGGAAGGCTGAGATGGAAGGATCGCTGGAGCCCAGCAGGTCAAGGCTGCGGTGACCGGGAGCGGCCATTGCACTCCAGTCTGGGCGACAGAGTGAGACTCCAACTCAAAAAAAAAAATCCCCAGCTTGATGTCATTTGGATGGAGAAAGGTTGGGGCTTTGAAAAACGATTTGGCCACCCTGTGCTCAGATGCATGCCCGTATACAAAAGTTACCATTAGCAAAGTGCCCCCTGCAGCGGTTTAAAATTTCCAGGATTGGTCATCACGGTTCCCTAATAATGAAGGACTCCTGCATTTCAGGACAGACTGTAAAGAAAGTATGAAAAGCTACAAAAGCAAATTGGCTAGGCATGATGGTTCACACCTGTAATCCCAGCACTTTGGGAGGCCGAGGTGAGAGGATTGCCCGAGCCCACGGGTTCAAGACCAGCCTGGGAAATTTGGCAAGACCTTGTCTCTATGATAAATCACAAAATTAGCCAGGCGTGGTGGCACATGTCTGTAGTTTCAGCTACTTGGAAGGCTGAGGTGGAAGGATCGCCTGAGCCCAGCAGGTTGAGGCTGCGGTGGCCATAAGCATGTCAACGCACTCCAGTCTGAGTGACAGAGTGAGATTCCAACTCAAAAGAAAAGAAAAGCTACGAAAGCAAATGAAAACTACACTTAGGTACCATTTTCTGTTGTTCCAATGAGTTGGCAAAGCTCAAAAAACGGTACCAAGATACAGTGCTGGGGTCCGGGGTGAGGGTTTGATGTCAGGGTATGTTCTCGCCTGCTGCTGCTGATGGGAGCCTCACCTGAAACAATCTCTACGGAAGGCAGATTGGCAAGAGCCACAGCACAAATGCACACCCCAGTTCTGGGAACTCGTCCTAGTCACACATGTGAATGTCAACTTGGAGCAATTGGCCGGAAGAAACGTTTAAAATACCCATGACCTAGAATTTGTGACAAACGTCCACCTGACAGAATTCTGTGCTGTTGTACAAAGGAGAGGTTTTGGGGAGCCCTGCCCCAGACCACAGCCCAGCACCCTCCCCTCCCCCGTTCACCGGTTGTGAGGTTCTCCAGCCATCAGCAATCGCTTTCTCCAGATCTTCCCAGGTGACCATGGTGACATCTTCTGCACCAGGACCCAAACTCAGCTTCTGGCTCACTAATTCCTGACAGTCACAGAAAACACACACACACACACACACACACACACACAAACCCCTTAATCCCAGAAAGCTTTAGAAATAGCCCTGGGCTAACAGGATGGGGCGGGTCCTTCCACAGCTCTAGCCCTTGGGGAGAATTCATCATCCCTCAGGTGACCTGTGAATCTTGGGCAGCTGGCTCTCTGTCCTGTGTGGGCCCTCAGTAGAGCACTGGGCAGGGATGGAAAGGATTTCTCCCTCAGTTCGGAGGCAGAAACCTGAGAGGCAGAGGGCATGCACCACCCTACCCTGGAGGGACGCAGACATCGGGAGTGGAGCTCTGCACAAGCCCAGAGGGCCATGCTGAGTTCAACTGTGTGTCCCCCGCCCCCCCAGACCCAGGCCTCCCAGAGGGCCCTTCCCCACAGAACTGGCTGATATTACCATAAAGTCATTCCGTTCTTTGATTTGCTTCTCTAGCTCATCAATCCGCTGGAGGAGTTCCTGGAAGAGTTCAGGGAAGGCAGATGACAGTGGCCCCTCCTGCGGGAACCCCAACACACACACACACACACACACACACACACACACACACACACACACGTGCTCACACTGACTCAGCGCCAGGAATTCAGTGAAAGAAGAGATGTGAGCCGGGCTCGGTGGCTCAGCCTGTAATCCCGCGCCTTTGGGAGGCTGAGGAGAGTGGATTGCCTGAGCCCGCGGGTTCGAGACCCGCCTGGGCAGCGAGACCTCATCTCTACAATAAAAATAAAAATAAAAAATCAGCTGGGTGTGGTAGCGCATGCCTGTAATTCCGGCTACTCGGAAGGCTGAGGCGGAAGGATCGCCGGAGCCCAGCAGGTCGAGGCTGCGGTGGCCGGGAGCGGCCACTGCACTCCAGTCTGGGCGACAGAGTGAGACTCCAACTCAAAAAAAAAAAAAAAAAAAAAAAGAAGAGATGTGTATGGCTCCTAGGGAAGGGAGGGTTTTTACCCAGCTGGTCAAGTCAGGCTCCCAGATCCTTCCCCCGCCAACAAGAGGAAGGAAGGTGGGGTGCGGCAGAGGTGTGCTGGAGGACAGCTTGGCAAGAGTAAACGCTACTACAGGGATGAGAACCTCTGGTCCTGGGATTCATTTCACACCACCCACTCGTGAAAGCTCCCAGCACTGGAGGATGGAGCCCATCTGCCTCTCAAGGAATGAAAAGTACCAGATACTTCAACGCTGTCTGTGCCGTTTAAAGAAAAAAGCGCCTTAAAAGAACTAAATCCAAGCTGGGCATGGTGGCTCACGCCTGTAATCCCAGCACTTTGGGAGGCCCAGGTGGGAGGACTGCTTGAGCCCAGGAGTTTGAGAGCAGCCTGAACAACATAGGAAGACCTCGTCTCTACAGAAAATCAAAAAATTAGCTGGGTATAGTGGCATGTGCCTGTACTCCCAGCTACGTGGGAGGATGAGGTGGAAGAACTGCCTGAGCCCAGGAAGGTCGTCGAGGCTGTGGTGAGCCGTGATCATGCCACTGCACTCCAGCCTGGGCAAGAGTGAGACCTCGGCTCAAAAATAAAAACAAACCACTAAAGCCAGCTGCTAAAACTTAAACTGCTCCTTATTACTTGTGGAAACTTTCAGAATCTAAAATCCTTATGACTGATGCAAACCGCCGGATCCTTTTAGCTAAAAACGAAAAAACAAAACCAAACCCCATCATGTTTCAAAGTTTGCAAAGAAAAGCAGATGTGCTTCCCAGAGCAAAAATGAGTGGTGCTGGCGTCTCAAGGCCTGGGTGATGTGGCAGAATGGGATGGGAGAGGGTTGGCCTGCTCCCAGGCCTCTCTTTTCCCTCCTGTCTTCTCAGCCTCCCCTGGGTGTTCTTCCTAATGGTTCATTTTCTTCCGGATCCACACCCCCATCTGGCCTAATGTCACTCAGGTATGCGTGGTGTTCCTCATTCCCTGTGCTGGCCCGCTCTGTTTCCCACCGTTGGCTGCACGGCATTGATGCTGATGGTTTGTATGAAAACAAAGGTCCCAGCCCAGTAAAACCGTGCCCGGCCTGCTGTAGCGGATGTCATAACCCCAGAGAGCCAGAGTCTAACTGTCCATCCTGACCCCACCTCTTGGATGGGCCTTTGTCTTTCAACACCCACGTTTTTATTTATTCGGTTTTTATTTTTATTTTAGGGAATTCCCTCTAAGGACGTTCTGGGAAATTGCCAGCTCCCTTCAGGGTCCTCGGGTGTCTGATAAGTGGTAGGTGAACCCTGTGTACACAGGATCCTGGAAGGGCCCTCACCTGGGGCTTCAGCTCGTGAAACTCCTGAGCCTTTTGGTGGGCTTCTTTCAGGGTCTTCACGTCCTCCATGACGTCCTGAAGCAGCCCCATGGTCTGCAAGACAGCAGGGGCCACGGGGGACCCGATCGCACCGGCGTCCCCTCCATTCCCAGGCCCTCCCGACGGGGCTGGAGGACGGCCCGGACGTGCTCACCTTGGCGACGCTGACCACCTTGGCGACGCTGACCTCCTCGGCGACCTTCACGGGCGGCGTCGGCCAAACCCGCGCCCTCTCGGCCTCCGGCGCACCCACCTCCTGCTCCTCCGTCCACTCCGCGGCGGCCACGTCGAGCCCGCTGGCCAGCGACATGTTCTGCACGTGGGTGACGATGCCCTGCACCTGGCTGCCGATGGTCTTGACCTGCTTGCTGAGGCCCTGCACCTGGCCGCCCAGGTCCTTCACCTGGCTCTCCAGCGCCTGCGCGGGCGCGCGGCCCACGCTCCGCCGCCGCTCCTTGGGCGCCGGCAGGTGTGGGGTGCTGCGCGCGGCGCGCGCGGACTCCTGCGAGCGGCCGGGCTCGGGCGACGGGGCCTGGAAGTCGACCCGCGTCTCCTGGAGGTCGAGCTTCTTGAGCATGGCCACGATGAGCGTGTGCAGGGCCGTGAAGTTGACGGCGCCCACCTCCGGGGTGCCGATGGCCAGGTCGGCCAGCTCGCGGAGGGACACCGTGGTCGTCACCATCGCGGGCGGCATCGCGCGCCCGGGCCGGAGCGCCCCGCGTCCCCGCGACGCCGGGCGGCCGCCGCACTCCTCGCCGAGTCCCGGGGACTTTCGGGGCCTCCCGGCCGGGCCCGGCCCGGTCGGCCGCCCTTCCCCGTCGGGTCTCCGAGCTCCGGTCCTGGCTGCCCTCCCCTCGCGCCGGCTCGCGGCCGCGGACGTTTGGAATGCGGGGCGGCCCCGTTCGCTGCGTGTCGGGGCCCCCGCGCGCCGCGAGGATTCCGCCTAAGAACCTTCGGGGGCAAAGGCCGCCACCGCCGCCGGAGCAACCCCCGGCCTCACAAGGGGGCGTGCTGTTTAACAGGGCCTGGGGAAGCCTCGGGCAGTATCCCAAGGTGCCACCTTTTATTCTCAGTAAACGCCCCCAAAGAAAGGTGCGGCGCGGCAGTGCCAAGGCACTTGCCTTCAGGAGCCCATCGGTTTAGGGGGCGAGGTGGCCTCCTAACCTCCAACGAGACTCCATCCATCCCCTCAATCTAGAGGGAGTGGCACTCCTGGGAGACACTGAAGGACAGAAGGATGTGAGGGTATCTTGGCAACTGGGCTGTGTCATTAGCTGTATCCATTCCGCAGGGTGGTGTCCTGGGGTCTTGGCACCTGCGGACAGTTCCCATATTTTGTTCAAAGGCGAGGCAGCTTGGAAAAGAGGCCCCTACCCAGGCAGTCCCAACTAGCCACAAGAGAACAGTCCCTTTGTGCTGTCCTGAATATGTCTGTCTTCAGCTCATTATATGGCAGGACTGGGCAAGACTAGACAGGCCTCGCTGAATCTGGTCCCTCAGCAATTGAGGTGTGACTTCACCATACAGATTATCCCACAAAAACATGTGATAAAACGTCATGACAAGTGCCAACATGCCGCAGAGCGAATTGAAGGAAACCTCCGAGTGCATTTTTACCATATACAGTGGACCTCACCTGTAGGCTCTGCACCCACGGACTCAACAAACGGCGGATTGAAAGTATTTAGGGAAAAAATGAGTGGTGGTGTCTGTACTGATTATGCACAGATTTTCCTTGTCATTATTCCCTAAACACAGTAATGGTGACTACTTACATAGTATTTCCATCGTACTAGGTATAAGTAATCTAAAAGTGATTTAAGGTGTACGGGACAATGTGCATAGATTATATGCAAATACAACAATTTTACATCAGGGATTTGGGCATCCGTAGATTTTGATACCTGTGGGGTTCCTGGAATGAATACCTCACAGATCCTGAGGGTAGACTGCAATATTTACTTTTGAAATTCATATTTTTAGTTTGGTCTGAGTTGGTATTGTTTAATTCAAAGATGTTAGTTCGCCACCATATCCTAATACCTGGCACAGAGTAGGCCCTCAAGGAGTTGCTGATACCAAAAGAAAAAGTTCTTTGTAGCCTTTTGTGCACACATGCTCCTTAGAAAGCTGAAGACCAGATCACAGAGTTAAAGCCCTGGGATAGAGAACTGGCTGTGCTGGAGGCTGCGGTGCACGGGCTGGGCCTAGGCACAGATGAGAAATACTCTTGTTCATCTCTAAGTTCAGTGACTTTCCAGAAGAAATGTTAGCAGCCACAATCACTACACTGTAACCAGAATGCCAGCCCTCAGAGTCACACTTTTTCACTTTTTTTATAACCCTGAAGCTTATTAGCATCTTGCCAGACACATGACTTACCAAATATCAAAAGGGTATTCTAATTCCCTGAACGACTGTACATTCTGCTAAATACCTTACTTTCTAAATAAGCGCATTTTAAAATCCTCACCCTCAGAGATGTAGGAAAGAAAACGTTAAATGGAATTTTAGAATTGAAAAAAACTTGTTTCTAACCCCAAACCTCCTTTTTCACAACTGACAACGGAGGCCCAGGACTAGTCATCCGTCTGATGTCACCTCAAGAACCAGGCTCCTGACCAATAACCGCCAGCTCTTCCTCCACCACCACACTCATATTTGAGAGTTCTCTGCTCAAATTCCCCTACTGGGACTATTCACAGAAGGTAATTTATTTGTCTGCTTGAAAAAGCAAATGTGCTCAAAGTCTTGATTGAAGGTTGGGAGCTTTTCTTCCCACTAGGAAAAGGATAAAAAACTCAAGGAGGCCGGGCTCAGTGGCTCAGCCTGTAATCCTAGCACTGTGGGAGGC
This sequence comes from Cephalopachus bancanus, assembly GCA_027257055.1. Classification (NCBI taxonomy): domain Eukaryota; kingdom Metazoa; phylum Chordata; class Mammalia; order Primates; family Tarsiidae; genus Cephalopachus; species Cephalopachus bancanus. The sequence continues at coordinate 358,464 of JAPVLO010000409.1, read as the reverse complement.
CGAGGCAAGTGGATTGCCTGAGCCCACAGGTTCGAGACCCACCCAGGCAACTTGGCGAGACCTCATCGCCACAATAAACCAAAAATTAGCTGGGCACGGTATTGCACACCTGTACTTCCAGCTACTTGGAAGGCTGAGGCAGAAGTATCACCGGAGCCCAGCAGGCTGAGGCTGCGGTGGCCAGGAGCATGCCACTGTACTCCAGTCTGGGCAACAGACATCAACTCAAAACAAAAAAAGAACCTCAAGGACACTTCCCCACAGAGAAGTAACAACTGCACAAATAAAAAAATTCTTTCTCTCTCAGGAGCTAGCAGAACCAATCAGTTATCCAGTTCATTTCGCAGCAGACACCCTGCCTTCCTATGACATTTAGTCCTGACTTGGATCAGGCCCAAAAGTACAAAAAGTGATTCCGCACTTGCAGAAAGGTCTCCTTGATAAAGGTGGTATAAACTAGAACTGTGATGATGAAAGTTAAAGTGTTGGAATGCAGAAGGACCAAGTGCAGTAATGCAATAACCGTGCCACCTGTCACACAGGAAAAAGAACAATCTGTTCTTTCTTAAAATTTATATTTTAAATGTATTATTCAACAAGGACTTAACTTTAATGCTTAGGAAGGGGCTGGAACCTGGAGAAGGAGATTAAGGTTTAGGGTCTAGGGTTTGTAACCAGCCATGTCCTGACTACTCTTTCTTTATACAGTCTGGACAGAAGTCAGTCACCATCCAAGCAGTGGAGCAGGTCACTCTGCAGTACAGTAAAGAGACCAGCGAGACAACGAATTCTTTTATTTGCAACATGAGAGCCACACGGGTACACAGAGGTGGGATGCTATTTTCTAAGCTGACATCCTTGAGAGGAGTAACAGCACAAATGCTTCGTTGTTCAGTGGCTAAAGCACAGCAGTTTCTGAAAGAAAAATATGATTCTCTATAAAAGACTTGAAGGTGACTGGGAGAGGACAAGTGGACAGAAACAGTGTCAGGCACTCGGCTTCCCTAACCAAGCTCAACATAAACACCTACAGGTCCTTGGAACTGAAACAACTGAATGCACATTAGAGAGTTAAGGCTTGATCTGCCTTTCACTTATCTTCAATGCCAACAAGACTTTCAGATTCTTTTCAGGAAAGCATTTCTACCTTTGTTTATGCAACAGGGCTGATGATGGCAGACATTTAAGGCCATGTTATTTATCCCATCAGTTCTTCTTGACCACCTTAATGCCTCCTACCCACCAATCCTGGTGAGACAGAATATCTAACTCCAGACTATTTCGGTCCTCCCTGCAAGGAAGCACGGTGTACATAACTGATGGCACTGCTTTATCATGTTGTTTTAGGAGTTCCAGGGTCAAGGCAAATGTGAAACTAGTCATCCACAGTGATGTTTCGGAAAAGGTAGGCCATGGACTCTCCGTTGTGGATTCTCCGAATTGCTTCTGAAAGAATTAAACTGATATCCACTGTCTTTATCTTGGGACACTGCAGCTTCTGCACCTCATGAGGGACAGTATTCGTCACCACCACCTAGTCATACAGCAATAGAAAATGAGCACCGTTACTGATGTGTGCCCCAAGCCGGTTACTCAGCAAAGCTTATCTAAAATTTAGTACCCACAGGCTAAGTTCCAAATTACAAAACTTTGTTCCACTGAGTATAGTTTTTATAAACTAAAATCAACCAAATTTAAGCAAGGGAAAAGTTACATGGCTCAGAACATAAGACTAAAGTCCTATGGATGTCATGGTCTACATGCAGAAATACAGTGAGTCCCAGCACTATGCAAAACTTTCATATCATCAGGAAGAATTCAGGTTTCAAGAGAAATGCTACTAGAGTATCAAATTATATTCAAGCATCAAAGCAAATCTTATGCAAAGACATATACTGATGCTCCTCGACTTATGAAGGGTTATGTCCAGATAAACCATCATAAATTGAAAATACTGTAAGTTGAAAATGCATTAACATTTAACCCACCAAGCCTAGCCTAGCTTCAGCATGTTCAGAACACTTACATTAGAGTTGACAAAATCATCTAATGCCAAGTCTATTTTATAATACAGTGTTGAATATCTCATGTAATGTATCAAATACTATACATTGTATCAAAGTTGTGATGGTTTTGTGCCATGATAAAGTAAAAAAATCCTGAAATAAACTACTGGAAGTAAACCGGGCTCGGTGGCTCAGCCTGTAAATTAGCGCCTTTGGGAGGCTGAGGTGAGTGGATTGCCTGAGCCTGCGGGTTAAAGACCCACCTGGGCAGGGGAGACCTCATACCTAAATAAATCAAAAAAATCAGCCAGGCATGGTAGCACGTGCCTGTAGTTCCAGCTACTTGGAAGGCTGAGGCGGAAGGATCGCCGGAGCCCAGCAGGTCGAGGCTGCGGTGGCCGGGAGCGGCCACTGCACTCCAGTCTGGACGACAGTGAGATTCCAACTCAAAAAAAAAAAAAAAAAAAACTACTGGAAGTGGGGTACTGTCTGAATTCCTAAATATACATCTGCCCCTACCAACTGCTAGCATCAAAAGCACTATTTCACAGGCACTTTATAGAGAGATTAAGCGATTTAATAATGACTGAGTTATTTTATTATTCTGGGAAGACACAGCAGCACATCTTGACTCAGCAGACTGTTTCAAGCCCTTTAGAAGCAACAGACCTCGTCAATGGAGGACTCCTCAATCAGACGGGGGGCTTCTGCAGACAGGATGCCATGGGTGGCCATGACATAGATCTTGTAAGCGCCTCTTTCCTTCAGGATCTCTGCGGCAGCAACAAAACTCTCCACATCATCAATTATGTCATCCTGAAGGAGAACAGAGTGAGTAGGAAAGAAACATCCTCCAGCCTGGTCTAGGAAGACATACTTCTCTGCTCTTTTCTGCACTCAGTTTCAGAGGATTTCTGATGGAAAATCAGAGCTATGTGCCTGGATCAAAGACTGAACACTCAGAAATGGCAAAAGAAGTGCCTTGACAGCACCTTGTTTATCTGTCAGAGCAAAAAGCTGTCAAGTATATGTGATGTTACAGCTAGAGTTTGGGATTGCCAGGACTCAGTTCCCTTTTCAAATTTCTGATTAATCCCATATACCCAGTGCCCATTTATCCTTTTCCAGCAGAAAGTGACATGGGAGGAAAACTGAAATAAAGCGAGCTATTGGGAAGGACTGATGACTCTCTAGCCAGCAAAGATATTTAGAGCTGGGAGCAAACGTGTGTCAAAATGCAAAACGAGTCTGCCCAGGACACTTGTTCTTAGCAGTGAAGATGGAACAGCTCATCTTCGGTTCCTCTCACTGCCCTAAAGTCTAAGGATGATTAGGCGAGCTGGTGTGAAGGAACCGAGGAGCTGTAAGATGAAGGTTATGGTGCTCCATTTTCTCATGGGAGGCACTGCGCTCACTTCAAATCTGTAGGTTATACTTTAGTCCCGTTTATCTATGGAAAGATTTCTGCTTCTTGTCCTAAGGGAGTTTGGGCAAGAAAGGACAGACAGAGTCATTTAAATCTGTCCTCATGACTGGAAACACAACTCAGAGTGGACAAGCTACTGATGAAGAGCCGGGGTGCCATCTTTGTACACAAAGGGTGATGCCATACCACTATGATCGCGATGCGGCCTCCGACATCTCCGACTACAGTTATCGGCGGCTTCTCTTTGGCCATCATCACTAGCAAAACAAAACAAATCACAAGGTCCCAGTCATTTGTGTACCACTCGATGGAAGTAATCACAATCCCATTTTCTGGAAGCGGCAAAACCACTGTTCAGACAAAAACAAACAAATCTCAGATTCCTCCTCAATGAATCCAGGGTCTCTTAGAAACAGAGCAGCGCTGGCCAACAGAAATAAAAAGCAAGTCATACGTGTCACTTTAAATTTTCTTGTAGCTATATTAAAAAGTAAAAACAGGTGAAATTAATAGATTCTATACAATATACCCCAAATATTATCATTTCCACACATAACTAATATAAAAATTTATTAATGAGATGTTTTACACTTGTTTCTTATCAAGTCTTTGCTAGATAGTGTGTTTTACACACACAGCTCTTCTTAGATGAAACTAGCCCTATTTCACAACCCAGCAGCCACCACAGTGCACAGCACAGGTAGAAAGGCAGAGCAGCAGAGCACGAGAGATCCTGCCAGCACAGAGAGGCTGCACTGCAATGCCAAGCAGAACAGACAACCCCACGGTGGCTGAAATTGACAGAGACATGCAGAAGAAATGCCACTCACAGGACAATAAATGGGGAAGGCTGCCAGGTCAATAGAGGGCCTTACTTCATTTTCACCAAAGTCACCTTATTTTGACAGTGTAGCCTTATTAACTGTACTACTAACATAATCATTTTCCTCAATAACTACAAACTCATCATCTTTTCCTGATTTAACTGGCCCAGAGGCTTATCTTCTCACTACAAAATCTGCATCTGGGCTGGGCGTAGTGGCTTAAGCCTGTAATCCCAGTGTTTTAGGTAGCCAAGGTGAGGGGACTGCCTGAGCCCATGGGTTCGAGAACAGCCTGGATAACTTGACAAGACCTCATCTCTACAATAAACTTAAAAAAATTAGCTGGGTGTGGTAGCACATGCCTGTTGTTCCAGCTACTTGGAAGGCTGAGGCAGAAGGATCGACTGAACCCAGCTGGTTGACACCGGGGTGGCCATGAGTGTGCCACTGTACTCCAGCCTGGGTGATGAAGTAAGACTCCAACTCAACAAAACAAAACAAAACAAAACAAGGCCAGGCTTGGTGGCTCAGCCTGTAATCCCAGCACTTTGGGAGGCCGAAGTGAGTAGATTGCCTGGGCCTGCAGGTTCGTGACCAGCCCGGGCAACTTGGCAAGACCTTGTCTATGATAAATCAAAAGTTAGCTGGGTATGGTAGCACACGCCTATAGTTCTGGCTACTTGGAAGGCTGAAGTGGAAGGATGGCCAGAGCCCAGTAAGTTGATGCTGGGGTAGCAGTGAGTGTGACACTGCACTCCAGCCTGGGCGATGAAGTGAGACTCCAACTCAAACAAAACAAAACAAAACAAAAACAACAAAATCTGCATCTGGAAAAGGCCATGAGATTACAAAGACAGGAAACAGTATTCACCCTCAAAGGAGATTAGTAAACTGGAGAAACAAAGACTATTTCAGAATAGGCTAGGTATTCTTTGTTTTGAAAGCTTTTCATTATTCAGAAATACTTATTATTAAGCGAGTAGTGAGGAAGCAAAAGAGAACAAAATTCAGGGTAATTATATCATTTAGTGATTATGATTACAACCAGATAACAATCAATTTAAGCCAGGCATGATGGCTCATGCCTGTAGTCCCAGCAATTTGGGAGGCTGAGACGAGAGGATTGCCTGAGCCCAGGGGTTCGAGACCAGCCTGGGCAAGTTGGCAAGACCTCGTCTTATAATAAATAAAAGCCTGGTGGCACGTGCTTGTAGTCTCAGCTACTTGGAAGACAGGTAGAAGGATCACCTGAACCCAGCAGGTAGAGGCTGCGGTGGCTGTAAGTATGCCACTGCATTCCAGCCTGGGTGATAGAGTGAGACCCTGACTCAAAACAAACAAACAAAACAACAATTTAACTGATCCTCCTATAGGCACGGAATACTTCAAAGAACAGATGCTTTTCTCTGTATATTAGCAAATTAGCTGAGTTCAAATTCAGCACTATTTTACTGCAAACTTCAATAGATATGCATTTCCTGATTTTAAATCCCAGAAACAGGGAATTTCTTGAATTTGAGCAAGTCAAGAAGGCTCTACCGCGGGTTCGAGACCCACCTGGGCAACTTGGCGAGACCTCATCTCTACAATAAATAAAAAATTAGCCGGGCGTGGTAGCGCGCGCCTGTAGTTCCAGCTACTTGGAAGGCTGAGGCGGAAGGATCACCAGAGCCCAGCAGGTCAAGGCTGCGGTAGCTGGGAGGGGCCTCTGCGCTTCAGTCTGGGCGACAGAGTGAGACTCCAACTCAAAAAAAAAAAAGAAAGAAGGCTCTGTATATAAAATCACCTAAAGTGGGAGAGAAACCACCAACATTAGGAGCAGCTTCCACAGGTTCTGTCTTGGCATTAAACCATGTGGGTAGGTGGTTATGTTAACCTACCAACTTCTTAAAGAACATGGCCCCTTTTATCTTTGTAAAAAAAAGATTGCAAGCCAGTGTCCCTCATCAAAGATCCACAGAATTTCAGCTCTAGTTTGATGCAGATAAACATTATAGTACTCGTGTTAACTTTTCTGCAACTCTACCTCTCATCATTATTAACTAACTATTGTTAGTTTGAATAAAAAACCTAGGCACAGCTAGGATTGAGGCTAAAAAAGGCTGAAAAGAAAGTTTCTCCCCAGTATACTCATTCCCTGTTGACATGGAATTTTAGGATTTGGATAAAACTGATCATATAACTTGGTGATTACTACAAAACGGAGACAGACTTTATTATAGGGTAGAAGAAAATGACTGGTAGAAGAAAATGACTAGTACCTCACAGGCCAACATTTTTAGCTTACTAAATAAATAAAACACTAAAAATTCCAGTTTTCATGAGATATGAAGAATAAAGGACAATAAATGGGGAAGGCATGGTGGCTCACGCTTATAATCCCAGCACTTTGGGATGCTGAGGCAGGAGGACTGCTTGAGGCCAGGAGTTTGCGACTAGCCCGGGCAATATAACAAGACCTTGTCTCCACAAAAAAAATTAAAAATTAGCCAGGTGTGTTGACACTTGCCTATAGTCCCAGTTACTCGGGAGGCTGAGGTGAGAGGATCGCCTGAGCCCAAAAGGTCAAGGTTGTGGTTAGCTGTGATTCTGTCACTGCCTTCCATCCTAGGTGATAGCAAGACCCCCAACTCAAATAAATAAATAAATAAATTAATTAAATAAAGGGGTGCTAAAACCACCCCATGTTTAGATTCTGCTTTTTCCATCTTGTCAACCAAAGCCCAATTTATAAATAAAATGAATTGTCCAACACTACTTAAAACCAGAAAATCACTGTAAAAACTGTATCAACTGTAGTAAAAATGTCTACAATTCACCAAATAATCTCCAATGTTCTTATGAAGGATGCAGGAAGTTGTCTTTTGCCTTTTTACTTTTTATTTTTATTATTTTTTATTTATTTATTTTTATTTTTTAAGTTCGAGTCTCACTCTGCCACCCAGATTAGAGTGCAGTGGCCGCTCCTGGCCACCGCAGCCTCGACCTGCTGGGCTCCGGCGATCCTTCCGCCTCAGCATTCCAAGTAGCTGGAACCACAGGTGTGTGCTACCACGCCCAGCTAGTTTTTGATTTATTGTAGAGATGAGGTCTCGTCAAGTTGCCCAGACGGGTCTCGAACCCGCGGGCTCAGGCAATCCACTCGCCTCGGCCTCCCAAAGTGCTGGGATTACAGTTTATTTTATTTTGCTTTTTTGAGTTGGAGTCTCACTCTGTTGCCCAGACTGGAGTGCAGTGGCCTCTCCCGGCCACTGCAGCCTCGACCTGCTGGGTTCCAGCGAGCCTTCCGCCTCAGCCTTTCAAGTAGCTGGAATTATAGGCACGCACTACCACGCCCGGCTAATTTTTTTATTTATTGTAGAGATGAGGTCTCGCCAAGTTGCCCAGGCGGGTCTCGAACCCGCGGGCTCAGGCAATCCACTCACCTCAGCCTCCCAAGACGCGGGATTACAGGCTGAGCCACCAAGCCCGGCGTCTTTTGCTTTTAAGATGAGCATTTTCCAAGCACAAGGATGCTGTATTTAAAACCATCCTTAGTTCAAGCACGCTGCACAAGCACCTGCACACATATGTGCATCTCTACCCCCTCCCTGGAGTCAATAACCACACCTCCTTCTGCAAAGTCAACAGCTGAAAAGGACTGTGGGGGAATCGTTCATTCCTAACCCATTTTGATCACACAGTTCAGTGAAATGTCAAATTGTCCCAACAGACCGACATTAAAAAGATACAGGAAATAAAATGAAGTCTATGTAGAACTAGAAATGAATTGATTTTGAGCTCATAACCCTATCTACATGCAAACAAATCAAAATTTATATTTAACAGATGCTTAAGAAGAGCCAATGTCTATTTTCACTTTAGTGGTGAAAACCACACTTTCACCTGTAAAATTACCAAGCCAGGAAAAGCAAGTCAGAAAAGGTGACTTCCTCTCACTTTTGTGATCCAAATCCTTAGCTTTCACCACTGTGGCAAATACAGAGCAGACTTGAGTGGAACAACCAACGTAGTATTTTCAAGTTCGCTAGGTGCCCTTGCCCATCACCAGTAAGGCATCCAATTTGCCTTACAATAAGGCTTCACTCTGTCATTCATACAACTGCATTTTCAATAAGTTACTCTAAAGCTCGGTTTCTCAACCTCAGCACTCCTGACATTCCAGACTGGATAGCTGTGGCATCGCAACGTGTGCAGCTCCATCTTTGGCCTCTACCCACTGGATACCAGTAGCTGCCTGCCTTCCCTCGGTTGTGACAACCAGAAATGTCTCCAGACATTGCCAAATACCTGGGGGCAAAATCTCCCCTAGGTGAGACACTACTGCTCTAAAAAAATGGGTGGGGGAAGATAAAATAATGCAAAAACTCCAAGGGTGGATATTTGCTTCCCTTTGGCCTTGTGATAACATTCCAATATTTTAATCCTCCTTACTAACAAATGAACCATTGGAATACACTGTATAACTGGCATAAAAATATAAAGCATATTTAATTTAAAATGCACAATTACATATACAAGAAATAACTTCTTTTTTGGGGGGTCAAGATCTCACTCTGTCCCTAGGCTGGAGTGCAGTGGTAAAATTATGGCTCACTGCTGCCTCCACTTCTTGGGCTCAGGTGATCCTTCTGCCTCAGCCTCCTGATTAGCTGGGACTACAGGTGTGTGCCACCACACCCAACTAATTTTTTAGTTTTTTTGTGCAGACAAGGTCTCACTATGTTGCCCAGGATAGTCTCAAATTCCTGGACTCAAGCAATCTGCCTGCCTCGGCCTCCCAAAGTGTTGGGATTACAGGTGTCAGTCACAGTGCCCAGCCTAAGAAATAAGTTAAGCCTAAAAAAATAAGCCGGGATCGGTGGCTCAGCCTGTAATCCCGTGCCTTTGGGAGGCTGAGGTGAGTGGAATGCCTGAGCCCGCGGGTTCGAGACCTGCCTGGGCAACTTGGCGAGACCTCATCTCTACAATAAATCAAAAATTAGCCGGGCGTGGTAGCGCACGCCTGTAGTTCCAGCTACTTGGAAGGCTGAGGTGGAAGGATCGCCGGAGCCCAGCAGGTCGAGGCTGCGGTGGCCGGGAGTGGCCACTGCACTCCAGTCTGGGCGACAGAGTGAGACTCCAACTCAAAAAATAAATAAATAAATAAAAAATAACTAAGTCTACAAAAGGAATCATAAAAGATGATCCTGCAGCAAAAATGGCAAACACACCATATGTCTATAAAGGAAATGCAATCTTTCACTACATTTCTGTGATACATAAAGATGACTACAGGCCAGGTGCGATGTCTCACGCCTGTAATCCCAGCACTTTGGGAGGCTGAGGTGAGTGGATTGCCTGAGCACATGGGTTAAAAGACCAGCCCGGGCAAGTTGGCGAGACCTCGTCTCTACAATAAATCAAGAAAAATTAGCCTGGCGTGATAGCGTGCACCTGTAGTTTCAGCTACTTGGAAGGCTGAGGCAGAAGGATCGCCAAAGTCCAGGAAGTTGACGCTGGGGTGGCTGTCAGTGTGCCACTGCACTCCAGTCTGGGCAACAGAGTGGGACTCCAACTCAAAAAAAAAAAAAATAGCTGGGTGTGGTGGCATGCGCCTGTGGTTGCAGCTACTTGGGAGGATGAGGTGGAAGGATCACCTAAGCCCAGCAGGTCGAGGCTGTGGTGGTGGTGAGTGTGTTACTGCATTCCAGTCTCAGCGACAGAGTGAGACTGCTACTCAATAAAAAAAGATGACCACAAGGGGAAACCATTGTTACACTCATAAGCAACAAAGTAACATTCTCAGAATAAAGAAATCTCACCATATAAAATCCTGTGATAATACAACACCTATCTAAATAACCTCCGTCCCAATAATTTTATTCCTTGATCTTTATCCTGTAAATCTAGTCAGTCACTTTAAATTAGTCATAGGTAGTAATTGTGGCAATTGAGCATGTACACTCTGAAATCCAATCTTGGGTTTCTAAATACCATTCTCCACTAACGGAAACAGGACTCCTTAGAGAAATGGCCAGTTCCAGTGCTAAGAAAGTATAATGGGGCTGGGCTTGGTGGCTCAGCCTGTGATCCTAGCACTTTGGGAGGCTGAGGCGAGTAGACTGCCTGTAACCATGGGTTCGAGACCAGTCCAGGCAACTTGGTGAGACCTTGTCTCTACAATAAATCAAAAATTAATTGGGCGTGGTAGCGCGCACCTGTAGTTCTGGTTACTTGGAAGGCTGAGATGAAGGATTGCCAGAATCCAGCAGGTCAACGCTGGGGTGGCCATGAGTGTGCCACTGCACTCCAGCCTGGGTGGCAGAGTGAGACTCCACCTCAAAAAATAAAAATAAAAACAAAAAAACAATAAAAAAAATGTATAGCCGGGCTCGGTGGCTCAGCCTGTAATCCCGCGACTTTGGGAGGTTGAGGTGAGTGGATTGCCTGAGCCCGCGGGTTTGAGACCCGCCTGGGCAGGTAGCACGCGCCTGTAGTTCCGGCTACTTGGAAGGCTGAGGCGGAAGGATTGCGGGAGCCCAGCAGGTCGAGGCTGCGGTGGTCGGGAGCAGCCACTGCACTCCAGTCTGGGCGACAGGGAGACTCCAACTCAAAAAAAAAAAAAAAGAAAGAAAAAGAACGTATAGCCGGGTTCAGTGGCTCAACCTGTAATCCTGTGCTTTGGGAGGCTGAGGTGAGTGGACTGCCTGAGCCCGCGGGTTCGAGACTCGCTTGGCCAACTTGGTGAGACCTCATCTCTACAATAAATAAAAAATTAGCCGCGCGTGTTAGCGCGCGCCTGTAGTTCCAGCTACTTGGAAGGCTAAGGCAGAAGGATCACTGGAGCCCAGCAGGTCAAGGCTGTGGTGGCCGGGAGTGTGCCACTGCCCTCCAGCCTGGGCGACAGAGTGAGACTCCAACTCAAAAAAAGAAAAAGAAAGTATAATGGATGTCTAGTTATAGGAAAAAGTAAGAAAGTCTCAAATAAATGAAGGGGCCATGTCCAAAGAACATAGGAGGCAAGCTGAAAGAGTTCTCTTTGAGCCGGGCTCCGTGGCTCAGCCTGTAATCCTGCGCTTTGGGAGGCCAAGGTGAGTGGATTGCCTGAGCCCGCAGGTTCAAGACCCGCCTGGGTCACTTGGCCAGACCTCATCTCTACAATAAATCAAAAATAAGCTGGACGTGGTAGTACATGCCTGTAGTTCTGGCTACTTGGAAGGCTGAGGTGGAAGGATTGCCAGAGCCCAGCAGGTCGAGGTTGCGGTGGCTGGGAGCGTGCCACTGCACTCCAGTCTTGGCGACAGAGACCTCAACTCGGAAAAAAAGAAGAGTTATCTTTGGCCAAAACTGAGACAATTTGAGCATTAAAATAAATACAGGCATACTTTGTATTACTGCACTTCACAGATTTTTTTTTTTTTTTTACAAATTTAAGGCTTGTCACCCTGTATCAAACAAGTTTAATGGAACCATTTTTCTTTTCTTTTTTTTTTTTTTTTTTTGAGTTGGAGTCTCACTCTGTCGCCCATTCCGGGAGTGCAGTGGCCGCTCCCGGCCACCGCAGCCTCGACTTGCTGGGCTCCGACGATCCTTCCGCCTCAGCCTTCTGAGTAGCTGGAATTACAGGCATGCGCTACCACGCCCGGCTGATTTTTTGATTTATTGTAGAGATGAGGTCTCGCTGCCCAGGCGGGTCTCGAACCCGCGGGCTCAGGCAATCCACTCACTTCAGCCTCCCAAAGGCGCGGGATTACAGGCTGAGCCACCAAGCCCGGCGTGGCACCATTTTTCTAACAGCACATACTTACTCCCTGTCTCTGTGTCACATTAGTCAATAGTCGTGATATTCCAACCTTTTTCGTTATTATATCTGTTACAATGATCTGTGATCAGTGGTTTCTTTTCTGTTTTTTTAAAGCCAGAGTCTCGCTCTGTCACCCAGACTGTAGTGCAGTGTTGTGATCATAGCTCACTGCAACTGCAAACTCCTAGGCTCAAGCAATCCTCTCACCTTGGCCTCCCAAAGTGCTGAGACTACACAAGTCAATCACTGTGCCCAGCCCATGAGGAGTGATATTTGATGTTACTATTACAATTTTGGGGGGGCACTGTGAACCATGCCCATATAAGATAACAAACTTAGCCAGGCTCGGTGGCTCAGCCTGTAATCCCGTGCTTTGGGAGGCTGAGGTGAGTGGATTGTCTGAGCCCGCGGGTTCGAGACCCACCTGGGCAACTTGGCGAGACCTCATCTCTACAATAAAAAAAACAAAAAATCAGCCGGGCATGGTAGCGCGTGCCTGTAGTTTCAGCTACTTGGAAGGCTGAGGTGGAAGGATCACCGGAGCCCAGCAGTTGAGGCTCCAGTCTGGGTGACAGAGTGAGTCTGGGTGACAGAGTGAGACTCCAACTCAAAAAAAAAAGATAACAAACTTAATAAATGTTGTACGTGTTCTGACTGCTCTACCAACCAGCCTTTCCCTTGTCTTTCTCCCTCTCATAGGGCCTCCGGGCTCCCTGAGACACAATATTGAAATTAGGTCAGTTAATAATCCTACAATGGTCTCTAAATGTTCAAGTGAAAGGAAGAGCCACACGCCTCTCACTGAATCAAAAGCTAAAATTATTAAGCTTAGTGAACAAGACATGTTCAAAGTCAACAGGCTTGGCCGGGCATGGTGGCTCACACATGTAATCCCAGTACTTTAAGAGGCCAAGGCCAGAGGACTGCTGGAGCCCAGGAATTCAAGACAAGCCTGGGCAACATAATGAGACCTCGTCTCTACAAAACAATCAAAACATTAGCCAGGCATGGTGGCACATGCCTGTAGTCCCAGTTACTTGGGAGGCTGAAGCAGAAGGATCACCTGAGCCCAGGAGGTCAGGCTGCAATAAGTCATGATTGTGCCACTGCATTCCAGCCTGGGTGATAGAGTGGAACCTCCACAGAGGAGGAAGGAGAGAAGGAAGGGAGGGAGGGAGGGAGGGAGGGAGGGAGGGAGGAAAGCAAAGGAAGTAGGCAAAGGAAAAAAAGGAAGAAAGGAAGAAAGAGCAAGAAAGAGAAAGCAAGTCAACAGGCTGAAAGCCAGACTCCTGTTCCAAACAGTTAGCTAAGTAGTACATGGAAAGGAAGTTCTTGGAGAAAATTAAAAGTGCCTCTCCAGGGAACAGATGAATGATAAGAAAGTGAAATAGCCTTATTGCTGATATGGAGAAAGTCTGAGTGGTCTGGAGAGATCAAACCAGCCATAGTGTTCCCTTCAGCCAAAGCCTAGTCCAGAGCAAGGCTTTAACCCTCTTCAATTCTATGAAGGCTGAGAAAGGTAAGGAAGCTACAGAAGAAAAGTCTGAAGCTAGTCAAGGTTGGTTCATGAGGTTTAAGGAAAGAAGCTGCCTCTATAACATCACTGATAGGGAAACTGGAGCAAGTTATCCAGAAGATCTAAGACCCTTAATGAAGATGGCTACACTAACCAGCAGACTCTTGTACTGGAAGAAGATGCTATTTAGGCCTTTCATAGCTAGAAAGAAGCAATTCCTGGCTACAAAGCAAAGAACAAGCTGACTCTCTTGGTAGGGGTTCATGCAGCTATGACTTTAAGTTCAAGCCAGTTTATTTAGTATTTTGAAAACCCTAATGACCCTTAGGAATTATGCTAAAGCCGGGCTCGGTGGCTCAGCCTGTAATCCCGCGCCTTTGGGAGGCTGAGGTGAGTGGATTGCCTGAGCCCGCGGGTTCGAGAGCCACCTAGGCAGCGAGACCTCATCTCTACAATAAATCAAAAAATCAGCCGGGCGTGGTAGCGCATGCCTGTAATTCTGGCTACTTGGAAGGCTGAGGTGGAAGGATCGCCAGAGCCCAGCAGGTCAAGGCTGCGGTGGCCAGGAGCGGCCACTGCACTCCAGTCTGGGCGACAGAGTGAGACTCCAACTCAAAAAAAAAAAAAAAAAAGAATTATGCTAAATCTACTCTGCCTGCGCTTTATAAATGGTACAAAACCCAGATTACAGCACATCTGTTTCCAGCATGGCTTACTGGATATTTTAAGCCACTGTTGAGACCTACTCCTCAGAGAAAAGATTATTTGCAAATATAACTGCTTACCAACGATGTACCTGATCACCTAAGAGCTCTGATGGAAATGAATAAGGAGATGAATGTTTTCATGCCTGCTAACAAAATGCCCATTCTCCTGCCCATGGATCAAGGAATATATATATATATATTTTTTTTTAGTTGGAGTCTCACTCTGTCGCCCAGGTTGGAGTGCAGTGGCACGCTCCCAGCCACTGCAGCCTCAACCTGCTGGGCTCAGGCAATCCTTCCGCCTCAGCCTTCCAAGTAGCAGAAACTACAGGTGCCCATTACCATGCTCAGCTAATTTTTTGTAGAGACGAATTCTCACCATGTTGCCCAGGCTGGTCTCGAACCTGCGGGCTCAGGCAATTCTCTTGCCTTGGCCTTCCAAAATGCTGGGATTATAGGCTTGAGCCATTGCACCCAGCCTGATCAAGGAATAATTTTGACTTTCGAGTCTTATTACTGAAGAAATGTATTTTGTAAAGCTCCAACTGCTATAAATAGTGGTCCTCTGATGGATCTGGGCAAAGTAAACTGAAAACCTGAAAAGGATTCACCAGTCTAGGTGCCATTAAGAACATCTGTGATTCATGGGCGGTCAAAATATCAACATTAACAGGAGTTTTGAATAAACTGATTTCAAGTCTCATGGATGACTTTGAGGGGTTCAAGACTTCAGTGGAAGAAGTCACTGCGCAGGTGATGGAACTAGCAAGAGAACTAGAAATAGAAGTGAAGCCTGATGATATGACTGAATTACTGCAATCTCATGATCAAACTTTAAAATAGGTCTAGGGCTGGGCATGGTGGCTCACACCTATAATCTAAGCACTTTAGGAGGCGGATGTGACAGGATTGTCTGAGCCCAGGGGTTCAAGACCAGTCTGGGCAACTTGGTGAAACCTCATTTCTACAATAAAATAAAAAATAAAAACAAACAAAAATAAAATAAAATGGGACTGGGCGAGGTGCTTATGCCTGTAATCCTAGCACTCTGGGAGGCTGAGGTGGGTGGAGGTTCAGGAGTTTGAGACCAGCCTGGGCAACATAACAAAAAAAAAAATCAAAAACTTAGCTGGGTGTGGTGGTGCGTGCTTGTGATCCCAGCTACTTGGGATACTGAGGTAGAAGGACTGCCTGAGCCCAGGAGGTCAAGGCTGCCATGAACCGTGATCACTATGATCATGCCACTGCACTGCATGGGAACCAGGTAAGACTCCCAACTCGGAAAAAAAAGAAAGAAAACTTAAAAATGGATGAGAGTTGCTTCTTATGGATGAGCAAAGAGTATTTCTTGAGATGAAAATCTGAAGAAATTTTTATTTAACTTTTGTTTTTTGTTTTTGAGTTGGAGTCTCACTCTGTCGCCCAGACTGGAGTGCAGTGGCTGCTTCCGGCCACCGCAGCCTTGACCTGCTGGGCTCTGGCGATCCTTCCACCTCAGCCTTCCAAGTAGCCGGAACTACAGGCACACACTACCACACCCAGCTGATTTTTTGACTTATTGTAGAGATGAGGTCTCGCTGCCCAGGCGGGTCTCAAACCCGCGGGCTCAGGCAATCCACTCACCTCAGCCTCCCAAAGGCGCGGGATTACAGGCCGAGCCACCGAGCCCGGCTTTTATTTAACTTTTACATGCACTAGGAAAACAAAAAATTCATGAGACTCACTTTATTGCAATATTTGCCTTTTAAATACTATTTATTAATTTATTTTTTAGGAACAAGGTGTTGCTCTGCCACCCAGGTTGGAGTGCAGTGGTACAAACATAGCTCATTGTCGCCTCGACTTCCTGAGTTCAAGTGATCCTCCTGCCTCAGCTTTCCAAATAGCTGGGACTACAGGTGTGCACCACCATGCCCAGCTAATTTTTTTATTTTTTGTAAAGACAGGGTCTCACTCAGTTGTCCAGGCTGGTCTCAAACTCCTTGCCTAAGTCATCCTCCCACTTCAGCCTTGCAAAGTGCTGGGATTACAGGTGTGAGCCACCACACACTGGGCCTTTATTACTGTTTCTTTAGAGCCAAGGTCTTGCTCTATTGCTCTGTTGTCCAGGTTGGAGTGCAGTGGTTTAAGCAAAGCAGCATCGAACTCCCATGTTCAAGTGATCATCCTGCTTCAGCCTCTTGAGTAGCTGGGACTACAAGTGTGCACCATCACACTTGGATAACTTTTTTCTTTTCTTTTACTTTTTTAGAGAAGTGGTCTTGCTGTATTGCCCAGGTTGATCTCAAACTCCGGGCCTCAAGCAAACCTCCCACCTCACCCTCCCAAGTGCTAAGATTACAAATGCATGCCAGGCTCAGTGGCTCAGCCTGTAATCCCGCGCCTTTGGGAGGCTGAGGTGAGTGGATTGCCTGAGCCCGCGGGTTCGTGACCTGCTTGGGCAACTTGGCGAGACCTCATCTCTACAACAAATAAAAATGAGCTGGGTGTGGTAGCGCGTGCCTGTAATTCCGACTACTTGGAAGGCTGAGGCGGAAGGATTGCTGGAGCCCAGCAGGTCGAGGCTGCAGGGGCCGGGAGCGGCCACTGCACTCCAGTCTGGGCGACAGAGTGAGACTCCAACACAAAAACAACAACAAAAAATAAGTGCAAGCCACCATGCCCAGCCAATATATCTGCTTTATTGCAGTAGTCTGGAAGTGAACCTGCAAGATCTCTGAGGTATGCCTGTGATAGTCATGGATTATATAACTCATTGAACAAAATAATATTCTATGAATCCATACTGATACAAATGAATAAAAAAAGGAAGAGAAAGCTTTCTTATGCTAGATTGTCAACCAATAAATGTACAAGGAATGATGGAATTAGAAAAATGACCATTTGGAAATAATCATAGTAATAATTGATTCAGGCAAGAATCATTAATAGATGTTAAATTTGATGAGAAACAGGCTATTTACATAGTCTTAACATAAGGTACTGCTATTTACAAAGGGGGAAAAAAAAGGAGTTACTTTACAGTAGAGAAGCCAGACATTGCCTTACCAACCAACCAGAACCCATATCACCAGTAATGGGACACATCACGTGTTTCCTGAGATATTTCTGCCAAAAATGCATAACCTGAATCTAATCATGAGGACACAAACAAGCCCCAATTAAGGAACAGTCTGCAAAATAAATGGCCCATACTGTTCAAAGGTATCAAGGTCATAAGAAACAATGAATAGAGGAGCCATTCCAGATTAAGGAGGACTAAAGAGAAATGACAACTGAATGCAATGTGTGACCCTGGATTAAGTCCTGGACCAGAAAGAAGTTTTTTCCTTTGCTTTAAAGAACACTAGTGGGACAACTGGTGAAATGAGAATAAAGTCTGTAGAGTACAGTACAATAACAATGTTAATTTCCTGAGTCTGATAATTATACTGTGGTTATATAAGAGAGTCTTTTGTTTTTGCAAAATACACACTGAAGTATTTAGGAATAAAGGGACATTATGTCTCTTACTTATTCTCAAGTAGTGCAAAAACAGATATGTATATGTAAGTGTTCAATCTAGGAACAGAGTGAAGAGTATATAGTAGAAATTTGTAATATTCTTTATACTTTTCTGTAAATCTAAACTTAATTCAAAATAGAAAGCCAAGTATGGATTCTGGAGCTAGCTAACTCATTCCAATCTCCGGCTCCACCAGTTCCTGGTTGTTTCCTGGTTAGCAGAATGAGGAATCATATACATCCCTACACGGATGGTTGCATGAGGACCAAATGTAACGATCTACTAATGTGCTTAGAAAACCACTCAGCAGGCCGGGCTCGGTGGCTCAGCCTGTAATCCCAGCACTATGGGAGGCCGAGGCGAGCGGACTGCCTGAACCTGCGGGTTTGAGACCTGCCTGGGCAACTAGGAGAGACCTCATCTCTAAAATAAAATAAAAAATTAACCAGGTATGGTAGCGCGTGCCTGTGGTTCCGGCTACTTGGAAGGCTGAGGTGGAAGGATTGCCGGAGCCCAGCAGGTCGAGGCTGCGGTGGCCGGGAGCGGCCACTGCACTTCAGTCTGGGTGACCGAGTGAGACTCCAACTCAAAAAAAAAAAGAAAACCACTTGGCACATAATAAAGGGCTCAACAGATGTTTATTATTATTGAAGCTTTGTTTTTCATAGCCAAAGACTGAAAAAACCTACATGTCTATCAACATGGGACTGATTAAATAAATTATAGTATATTCATAATATAAATCACTATAAAACTGTAAAAAAGACTGAGAAATCAGGCCGGGCACAGTGGTTCATGCCTGTAAACCCAGCAGAAGAGTCGCTTGAGGCAAGGAATTCAAGAGCATCCTGGGCAACACAGCAAGACCCCATCTCTAAAAAAAATTTTTTTTATTAGCTGGGTGTGGTGGCACACACCTGTAACCCCAGCTACTTGGGAGTCTGGGGCAGGAGGATTGCTTGAGCTCAGGACCTCAAGGCAGTAAACTATAATGGTACCACTGTATTCCAGCTTGGGTGACAGAGGCACTCTCTCTATAAAATTTAAAAAAAAAGACTGAGAAATCTGTATGATCTGTAAGTAGTGGCAGGGAAGGAGCTATTGAATGAAAAAGGAATAAAGCAGAACAATTTGTATAACATATTACCATTTGTGTGGAAATGAGAGAAAAAGAAATAGTTGCTTATATATGCATATATGGAACGGATACACAAGAAGCCAAATGCATCAGAGATCTGAGTAGCTAGAGGCAGAGAAGAGTTTGGGGTAGGCCAGCAGGCTTTACACTGTGAAGAATCTTATACCCTTTAAATTTTTGAAATATGTGAATGGATTATCTATTAAATATGTGAATGGGTTATCTATTCAAGAATTTCAATTATAAAATCCTCAAAAAATAAACAAAATGCTGACAGTAAAAATTCAAGTTAAATAAAAGCATATCAGTAGCCGGTGATGGTGGCACAGGCCTATAGACCCAGCTACTTGGGAGGCTGAGATGGGAGGATCACATGAGGACAGGAATTCATAGCCAGCCTGAGCAGCATAGCAAGATCCCAGCCCTATTTAAATAAATAAATAAAAATTTAAAAGTATATTAGAGTACTTGTTTCTCATATAAAAACATTCAAAATTGAAAATAAAGCAATGGGAAAAGCAAAGGTTAAAAAAAAAAGGAATGCTTATGCCTTAGGCAGAAGCCTGCCTGAAATGCAAGCATTCTATTTCTTCACGCTATTGATCTCTGTATGTTTCTGAGCCACAGCAAATAGGTACAGATTTTAAAAAGAAATAATCTCCTTCCTCTAAAGAGTTTAACCATATCTTCTGGTTACTGCCACACCAAAGTCCATGGAAGTAAACAGCTTCCATACTACTGGATGAATCACAGCAAGTTAGTCAAGTATGAGGTCAAAGGGCTATATTACTAGAGTAAGTGCTACAAGTTACCTGACGGCCAAAGTCTGGAAGTTGATCAATGACTGCTATCACTCACTCAGCTTACTAAAATACAAAAGCTAGAGATTTCACATCATCACACATACAACTTTGTTTTTTTTAATATATAATTTCTATTTTAATTTTTTTTACACATACAACTTTTTAAACTAAAGCAAAATTATTTAATGTTCTCTAAATGCTAAGTGCTAACCAGATTACAATTGTCCTTGCACAGTTTGCAAATGTGCATACACAATCTCCTTTTACACAAAGGAAATCAAATGTAATACCATCCAATTACTGAAAAACAGCTAGGCTGGGCATAGTAACTCATGCTTATAATCTCACCACTTTGGGAGGCCAAGGTGAGAGGATTGCCTGAGCTCACAGGTTAGAGACCAGCCTGGGCAACTTGGCAAGACCTCATCTCTACAATAAATCAAAAAATTAGTGGGGCGTGGTGGCGTGTGCCTGTAGTTTCAGCTACGGAAGGCTGAGGCAGAAGGATTACCTGAGTCCAGCATGCCACTGCACTCCAGCATGGGTAACACAGTGAAACTCTGACTCAAAAAAAAAGAAAAACAGCAAGACAGCATATATCCACATAGGTATTAACTCCAAGCTAATCACACTACTTAAAACTTTCTTCAATTACAAATAAAATTAAAATGCAGAAATCATCTTACATGGCAACTCTAGGCCCGGGTGCACAGTGGCGTTTTTGACCATAGGGGGAGAATGTCGCCCATCATCCATGTCTAGTTCTGTGCACTGAGCTTCCCCGTGGATGACAGCTAACCCCAAACGCAGTCTCTCAGCATAGGACTGGGCCCTTGGAGAAGGACAAAGGGAAATGGTGAAACTGATGGGAAGAAAACCCAAGCATTACTACTGCATCACTTTATTAATCATAAAATGAAAATATTCAATCTCTTAGGGACATACAAAGACATTACTTACATAAATCAGCATGTGGGGCCCAGGCCAGAGGTAAATGCCTCAAGGGACATGTGAGTTGGGAGTCTGTGCTCATATCTGATTCTAGATAAGTTTGAATCTATCCTCTGTTCAATATTCTAACAGAACAAACTTTATTCAAAACTACATCTTAAAATCAGTTGCCTACCTGGGCATGATGGCTCATGCCTATAATCCCAGCACTTTGGGAGGCAGAGGTGAGGATTGCCTGAGCCCCGGGGTTCAAGGCCAGCCTGAGAAACTTGGCAAGACCTTATCCTTACAATAAATCAAAAAATTAGTCTGGCAAGGTGGCACACACCTTTAGTTCCAGCTACTTGGAAGGCTGAGATGGAAGGATCTCTTGAGCCCAGCAAGTCAAGGCTGCAGTGGCTGTGAATGCGCCAGTACACTCCAGCCTGGGTGACAGAGTGAGACTCCAGCTCAAAATAAAATAAAGTCAGTTGCCTAAAAAATGCTCATAGGCTATTTTCCTTTCCCTAAGAACTTAAAGGAAGAACTTTTTTTCCCAGAGGAAAGCTGAGTAATTCAGAGATCTGCTTATATTGTTTGGAGACTAGAGACAAAACCATGTGTGGTCAGGATATGACAATGACACAGGGGAAAGCGTGAGCCAAGGAGTTTTACAGGCCATGTTAGGACAGCCCCTGGACTCTAAAACAGCTAATTCTGACTTCATAGCACCCAAAAGGGATCTGATAAGTATTTGGCTTACTTACCTCTTTGCAGCATCAGGAGACTTAGCTACAATGACAGCATTTCTGTAATTTGGAATCTAGATTTGAAGGAAAAATAGAAATACTGAAAAGTTATCAAAAATGTCACCTAGACGCTGGTATTACAATTTTTCCTCTTCTAACAATGATCCAAACTAGTAATCACATATTTTAAGTCTAACATTTATCAGTTAACATCATTGCAAAAAGTACTCCTACACCAAGGATAAAAAAATAATTAACACCTTCATTTTAGAAAACATAAGCAAATTGTTAAAGATATTTGGAAGAAAATTCATTTTTACTGTCTTAAAAATATGAGCCTCCATGACTAAATGTTGACCCTATCTGCCTGCCTCAGGCATAAGACTTAAGGGAAAGCTCATTTGATGTGCCTTTCAATACTGAAATCTAATACCAGAGAAAAACTAAATAGGATCTCTTTTGAGGACAATGGGGTGTTTGCTGGTGGCTCCTCACTTCTTCCTGGATATACTGAAGCAGGAAAGGTGAGGCTCTAAGGTTGTCCACGGGAAAGCTGAAAAAGCCTTGTATTTCCTTTTGATGAAGATCCATAGTGATAATGTGAGTTAAACCTGAAATTTTAAAACAAAAAATTACAAAGTTCACCCTACAGGTTAATGGCTACAGTGGACACAGACTAGATGCTCAACTCCTGCTTCCCACCAGAAGACTGGAGACAGAGGATATTGTGAACAAGCACAGTATTTACAGACTTTATTGTTAATCTTAATAAAACTTTAATGTAAAGAAGCCTATGACCTTCCACATGGACAAAGAACTAAAGCTGAGAAAAGTACTAATTACTGGCTTGGTCCAGAAAACCAAGAAAAGAATAATCAAATAGAAGCAAAAATATGAATATGGAATTAATAAATACTGAGCAATAATAGATGTAAAAAATAGGAAGGCCTTGATTAAAGAATCTAGGAAGAAATGTTAAAGAACTGTGGCTTCAGCAAAAAAGGAATAAGAAAGCAAAAGCAAAGTAAAATAGGTATTAGAAGAAAAGAAACTCATGTAACACAAAGATAAGATATTGAAGTTTGGAACAATTTCTGTGTGTGATAAAAGAATGCTTCAAGTATTATTATAGAAAGACAACTAAGACATACTTTTATAATCAACTACTAAATAGAAAAAAGTACATGTATAAATACACTGCAAATTGCCAAAGGTCACGGCAAAACTTCCAGAGCAAAAAACCAGTATTACTTGGTTATCTCCAAAATCATGATGCCTTTTTAAAGAGAATAAAATTGAAATACAGCTGTCCCATTGCATCTGTGGGTTCCACATCCATGGATTTAACCAACCAGACTAAAAATGTAGTAGTTAGGCTTGAATGGTTGTGTCTGTATCAAGCATGTACAGAATTTTTTTCCTTGTCATTATTTCCTAAACAACACAGCATAACAATTACTTACATAGTATTTATATTGGATTAGTATTATAAATAATCTAGAGGTGATTTATAATATATGGGAGGATGTACATAGGTTTATGTGCAAATACTACCCCATTGATAAGAGGTTTTGGTATCTGCTGGGGGGAAGATGGGGTTCTGGAACCAATCCCATGAGGATACCGAGGGAGGATTGTTATATTTCTTTCTGAAGACCAAAACATGTATTAGCATTTTTAAATAGACATAAGAAAATAAAAACTCAATAGCAAAATATTACATCAGATTTATAGGCCACAAAGTTTGCCATTGCACTTAAGAATAAAAATAATGCGCCGGGCTCAGTGGCTCAGCCTGTAATCCCGCGCCTTTGGGAGGCTGAGGTGAGTGGATCGCCTGAGCCCGCGGGTTCGAGACCCGCCTGGGCAGCGAGACCTCATCTCTACAATAAATCAAAAAATTAGCCGGGTGTGGTAGCGCGCGCCTGTAGTTCCAGCTACTTGGAAGGCTGAGGCGGAAGGATCGTTGGAGCCCAGCAGGTCGAGGCTGCGGTGGCCGGGAGCGGCCACTGCACTCCAGTCTGGGCGACAGAGTGAGACTCCAAATAAAAAAAAAAAAGAATAAAAATAATGAAAGTGAGCTGCTATGCAAAAGGCAATGAGGGGTAGGAAGGAGACTATATAAACTAAAGAAGTAGTAAAAGAAAAATCCAGTTTTAATTCTAAGAACATAAATAGAAATTAGCTAGCCAAGGCAAACATGTACACCTAGACCTAAAGCTCAAAAGATCACATAAGAATGCCAAGGCCACCAGCTAAAATTTTAATGATTAAGATGAAACAAAGAAGTGACAAATGATAAAATGTTCATGATTAGAAAAAGTAGAAAACACTGAAGCAATGGCATTCTAAAGTAAGACAAAGAGAACTGGCAGGGAAAAAAAGAATTTATAACCAAGCTCACACATCCCCAATTAAAACTGTACAAAAAGAAACAAACAAACTAGGCCCCAAACTAGACATCTGAGGTATAAACTAATCTTAACTAGGAGAGAATGCTAAATGATAGTGCTGGAACCCTGGGTTTCTGTCCAAGCTCACCTGCTTTTGCCAGCATAGATGCCAAAAGTTTGCACACAATGGAACCCCTCTTCCTCATCTTGCTCTGCTTGCTGTAGGGGAAATAAGGGATGACTCCAATAATATTCCTGGCACAGGCAGTCTTCAGTGCATAAGCCATGATCAGTAACTCCATCACAGCTGTATTCACATCTCTGAAAAAGTTAGGATTTATATTTTGAGATTAGTTTCATGTATTAACCCCTAAAAACAATCCTGACTTCAGCAACTTAATATGGGCTACTCAGATGGGTATTACAGGCATTTTGGCACCATTTTACCTTACAACAGCACCTCATGAATGCAGGGGGAAAAATTTACCAATTCTTCTCTTTAGCTGAGTAGAATCTGGTTTTCACCTGTGGTTACTCACATTTAAAGCAGTTAAAGCACTGCCACCTTTGCCTGGATCATCTGTGTCTGCCCAGTTACGGTGTGGCAGGTGAAGAAATTGCTGGTGACCAGAGCTACCCAACACCTGCTGGTACCCTCCCAGGGATTTAGGCTCAGGCCAGCGTGAATGCCAAGGAAACCATTTGCCCTTCTATTTAGCTACCATTAACAGAAAGATTTTCAGCCGGGCTCAGTGACTCAGCCTGTAATCCCACACTTTGGGAGGCTGAAATGAGTGGACTGCCTGAGTCTGCGGGTTCAAGACCCGCCTGGGCAACTTGGCGAGACCTCATCTCTACAATAAATCAAAAAACTAGCCGGGCGTGGTAGCGCATGCCTGTAGTTCCAGCTACTTGGAAGGCTGAGGTGGAAGGATCGCCGGAGCGCAGCAGGTCGAGGCTGCGGTGGCTGGGAGCGTGCCACTGCACTCCAGTCTGGGCAACAGAGTAAGCCTCCAACTAAAAAAAAAAAAAAAAACAGAAAGATTTTCTCTTTTTTTCTCATTGGGGTGGGGAGGTCTTGGAACTTATTTTCAAAAACATCTCCTTCCCTTCTTTCCCTGAGATATACAGATTCCCAACAGATTACCTAGATAGACAAAAAAGGAAACATTTGAGGGAAAGACTATTTCCAATGATAATGAATATGGATCGCTAGCTTTTGTCAAGGCTGATCAAACTTAAGTTGGAATCTGCATTTGTCTATCGATGTAGTGCAGTGGCGCAATCATAGCTCACTATAGCCTTGAACTCCTGGGCTCAAGCAATCTTCCTACCTCAGGCTCCCAAGTAGCCAGGACTCAGTATGGGCCACTATGTCTGGCTAATTAAAAAAAAAAATTTTTTTTTCTTTAGAGCTAGGGTCTTGTTATGTTGCCCAAGCTGGTCTCAAACTCCTGGCCTCAAGTGATCCTCCCAACTTGGTCTCCCAAAGCACCGGGATTACAGGCATAAACTACAGTGCCTAGCATGGCTTTGCCATTAAAAAGGGCACAAGTCTTAAAATCCTTCAGGACAGTCTCCCACTATTCTGCCTCTCACTTTAGCCTTGTCCTGCTCCTCCCTAGATTCTCCACACATCCTCAAACACCCCCTCTTTGGGGGTCAGGACTGTATTTACCTTCCCCTCTGTCATCAGTTCCTACTCATAGGAGAAGCAGGGTCTTCAGGTGCTAGGTCTTTTTTTTTTTTTTTTTTTTGAGTTGAAGTTTCACTCTGTAGCCCAGACTGGAGTGCAGTGGCCGCTCCTGGCCACAGCAGCCTCGACCTGCTGGGCTCCGGTGATCCTTCCGCCTCAGCCTTCCGAGTAGCCGGAATTACAGGTGCGCACTACCACGCCCGGCTGATTTTTTGATTTATTGTAGAGATGAGGTCTCGCCTGCCCAGGCGGGTCTCGAACCCGCGGGCTCAGGCAATTCACTCACCTCAGCCTCCCAAAGGCGCGGGATTACTGGCCAACTTGAGTCAAGCATTGTGTTAGATAAACAAGGCAGACCACCTCTCAGAGGATGCCAGAGATCACCTGGAACCACTCTGAAGTAATCATTCATTCCAAGAAGGAGCACATCTGACTCATGTAAGAAGATTCCCTTCCCCAAAGACTTTTACACTTTATTCCACAGAGGGGAGGGCCTCTCTTCCCACATCAGATCACCTTAATTAATGCTTGTGAGCTCCTTAAGCTCCAGCTTAGCCTGCAGAGTCTGAGGACAGCATGTAATCAACTCAGGAGTCCATATCTAAATTAAATAACAGGCACCTATAGATTGCTTGCCAACTTTAGAAATAAAATTAAGCTGGGCTCAGTGGCTCAGCCTGTAATCCCATGCCTTTGGGAGGCTGAGGTGAGTGGATTGTCTAAGCCTGCAGGTTCAAGACCCGCCTGGGCAGGCGAGACCTCATCTCTACAATAAAATCAAAAAATTAGCTGGACGTGGTAGCGCACGCCTGTAATTCCAGCTACTCGGAAGGCTGAGGTGGAAGGATTGCCGGAGCCCAGCAGGTCAAGGCTGCGGTGGCTGGGAACGGCCACAGCACTCCAGTCTGGGCGACAGAGTAAGACTCCAACTCAAAAAAAAAAAAAAAAAAAAAAAAAAAGAAATAAAATTAGTCGGCCAGGCGTGGTCTCAAGCCTGTAATCCCAGCACTTTGGGAGGCCGAGGTGAGAGGACTGCCTGAGCGCACGAGTTCATGACCAGCCTGGGCAACTTGGCAAGACCTCATCTCTACAATAAATCGAAAAATTAGCAGGGCGTGGTAGCACGTGCCTGTAGTTCCAGCTACTTGGAAGACTGAAGTGGAAAGAAACCTGAGCCCAGCAGGTCGATGCTGGGGTGCCCGTGAGTGAACCACTGCACTCCAGCCTGGGAAACGGAGTAAGACTCCAACTAAAAAATAAATAAAATTAGAGCATTTCTTAACCTTCCATTTGTGTGATACTGTATGGTTACACACAAGCTCCATTGAACATGGCTTTTTTTTTTTTTTTTTTTTTGAGTTGGAGTCTCAGCCCAGACTGGAGTGCAGTGGTCGCTCCTGGCCACCACAGCCTCGACCTGCTGGGCTCCGGTGATCCTTCCGCCTCAGCCTTCCAAGTAGCCGGAATTACAGGCATGAGCTATCACACCCGGCTGATTTTTTTTTTTTTTTTGGAGTTGGAGTCTCACTCTGTCACCCAGACTGGAGTGCAGTGGCTGCTCCCGGCCACCGCAGCCTCGACCTGCTGGGCTCCAGCGATCCTTCCGCCTCAGCTTTCCGAGTAGCCGGAATTACAGGCACGCACTACCACGCCCGGCTAATTTTTGATTTATTGTAGAGATGAGGTCTCACCAAGTTGCCCAGGCGGGTCTCGAACCCGCAGGCTCAGGCAATCCACTCACCTGAGCCTCCCAAAGGCGCGGGATTACAGGCTGAGCCACCAAGCCCAGCTGAACATGGCTTTTTAAACCAGATCCCAATGCCAACAATACAGTTAGTGTTGGAATTAATTTGGTGTACCTGTCTGAATACTGAATACTGAATAGCTGGCTTTGTCATAGCATTTATAATATGCAAGTGTATGATATGATGAGTTTTGGAGAACATACCACAAGGGAGGCACACGTGGTAAGATATTAATATAACAAGAACAATTTTTAAGAAGTCTTGATTTCAGGGTAACTTTCCTTTCATTAATGGCCAACTTCCCACATGAGGTTTTTATTTTCTACTATTCCTCTTTCTGATGACCTATACCAAGGGTTTCAACATCCTCCAGCCTAAGACTAAGAAAATCCCCCCCACCCAACCTCTGTCCCTTATTGGTCTGGAAAGTAACAAAAGGACCTTTGTCTCACTGGTTTTTCCCATTCACTGACATTCACTGACAGATACTGGATAAATTGGACACCAGGCAGTTACTTTCTGAACTACAGGGTGAAGAGAACTGTTCATCTGTTCCCTAAGAATGTTCCAAGTGCATCCTGGCTAGTTCCTGTAGTCTTTGTGTCGAAGTAGGACAATCTTAACTGTTTTACCAACTATTTTTTCTTTCCTAAGACAATCACACCCTACACTACACACAGCCCTTACTGCTCCAGCATTTTGGATAAGCAAAAACTAATGTGAGGTGAGAAACAGGCATGGAATATCCATTAATTAAACTGCCCAGGCTTGCAAAAGATACACCAATACCAAAGGTGGAAGTAACGGGAACATGATAATGGTAGGATTTACCCCTCAACTCCAGCAATTAATCATCTGCAGCAAATAAGTGGTAAGTGTTATTTTTTATTTTTATTTGTTTTGAGTTGGAGTCTCACTCTGTCGCCCAGACTGGAGTGCAGTGGCCGCTCCCGGCCACCACAGCCTCGACCTGCTGGGCTTCGGCAATTCTTCCACCTCAGCCTTCCAAGTAGCTGGAACTACAGGCACGCGCTACCACGCCAGGCTAATTTTTTATTTATTGTAGAGATGAGGTATCCCGAGTTGCCCAGGCGGGTCCTGAACCTGGCTGGTAAGTGTTATTTTAATGAGTCTTACTTTACATTAACATACTAGAGTTTGAACATAAACCTGAAAATTATCAGCTGGGCTCGGTGGCTCAGCCTGTAATCCCGTGCCTTGGAAGGCTGAGGTGAGGCTCAGCCTATAATCCCGTGCCTTGGGAGGCTGAGGTGAGTGGATGACCTGAGCCCATTGGTTCCAGACCCACCTGGGCAACTTGGCAAGACCTCATCTCTACAATAAAATCAAAAAAATTAGCCGGGCATGGTAGCGTACGCCTGTAATTCCGGCTACTTGGAAGGCTGAGGCAGAAGGATTGCCGGAGCCCAGCAGGCGAGGCTGCGGTGGCCGGGAACGGCCACTGCACTCCAGTCTGGGCGACAGAGTGAGACTCCATCTCAAAAAAAAAAAAGAAAGAAAATTATCCTTTAGCATATACGTGTAAGCTTCATATTCTACTTAGTTCCACTGCTTGGTATATTTTGAATTTCCACACATGGCTCAATTACCCAATACCGCATTCTTATACACCAACAATAAACAAACAGAAACCCAAATAAAAAGCAAAATCCCATTCACAATAGCCACAAAAATAATAAAACACCTTGGCATCTTCTTAACCAGAGAAGTCAAAGACCTTTACAAAGAGAACTACAAAACACTGCTCAAAGAAATAAAAGATAACACAAACAAATGGAAAAATATTCCATGCTCATGGATTGAAAGGATCAACATTGTTAAGATGTACATCCTACCCAAGACAATCTACAGATTTAACACAATACCCATTAAATTACCAGCAGCATTCTTCTCAGACCTGGAAACGTCCCTTATTGGTCTGTAAGATAACAAAAGGGCCTTTGTCTCACTGGTTTTTCCCATTCACTGACATTCACTGAGAGATACTGGATAAATTGGACACCAGGCAGTTACTTTGTAAAGGAATTCATATGGAAACATAAATGACCACGAACAGCCAAAACAATCCTCAGGGGGAAAAAAAAAGGAGGCATCACATTTCCAGACTTTAAACTTTATTATAAAGCTACAATAATCAAAACAGCTTGATACTGGTACAAGAACAGCATATAGACCAATGGAACAGGATAGCGATTCCAGAAGCAAAATCTCAATTTCTCAACCAACTCATCTTCGACAAAACCTCCACCACCAACCACTGGGGAGAGAACACATTCAGTAGATGGTGCTGGGAAAACTGGTTGACACATGCAGAAGATTAAAACAAAACCCATACCTATCACTATATACAAAAAACAACTCTAAATGGATCAAAGACCTAAACATAAAACTTCAAACTATAAGAGCCTCAGAAAATGCAGGAGACACCCTTATGGAAATTGGAACTGGCCACCAATTCCTGGTCAAAACCCCAAATGCCCATGCCATAAGAGATAAGATAGACAAGTGGGACCTCATCAAACTGACAAGTTTCTGCTAAGCCAAAGAAACCACTGAGAGAATGGGGAGACAGCCCACAGACTGGGAAAAAATATTTGCCAACTGTATATCTGACATAGGCCTAACATCTAGGATCTCAATGTGCCAAACAAACAAACAAAAACAGTCCCATTACTAAGTGGGCAAAAGATGTCTTCAAAAGAAGACATACAAGCAGCCAACAGATACATGAAAAATGCTCACCCTCACTAATCATCAAAGAAATGCAAATTAAAACACTGAGATATCACCTAACTCCAGTCAGGATGGCCATCATCAATAACTCAAAAAACAACAGATGAGCCGGGCTCGGTGGCTCAGCCTGTAATCCCATGCCTTTGGGAGGCTGAGGTGAGTGGATTGCCTGAGCCCGCGGGTTCGAGACCCACCTGGGCAACTTGGTGAGACCTCATCTCTACAATAAATCAAAAAATCAGCCAGGCATGGTAGCGTGTGCCTGTAATTCCAGCTACTCAGAAGGATCGCTGGAGCCCAGCAGGTCGAGGCTGCGGTGACCGGGAGCGGCCGCTGCACTCCAGTCTGGGCAACAGAGTGAGACTCCAACTCAAAAAAAAAACCAACAAAAAACAGATGCTGGAGCGGATGCGGGGAAAAAAGGGAACACTCTTACACTGTTGGTGGGAGTGCAAACTAGTACAACCTCTGTGAAAAACAATTAAGCAATTTCTAAAAGATTTAAAAATTGACCTCCCATGTGACCCTGCAACCCCCCTACTGGGAATACACCTGGAGGAACTCAAATCACTTTATGAAAAAGATACCCACACACATGTTTACTGCAACATTATTCACAATAGCAAAAATACTGAACCAACCATGCTGCCCATTGAAAGAGGAATGGATTAAAAAAATGTGGTATATACACAGGGTGGAATATTATGCAGTCATAAAAAAAGACAAAATTATGAACTTCGCGGCAACTTAAATGGACTTAGAGTCTATAATACTGAGTGATCAATCACAGAAACAAAGAACCAAGTATTACATGTTCTCACTCATAAGTGGATCTTGAATAGCTATCGTAATACTCTAAGAAAGGAATTGGCCAGCCTGTAATCCTGCGTCTTTGGGAGGCTGAGGTGAGTGGATTGCTTTAGCTCGCAGGTTCGAGACCCGCATGGGCAGCGAGACCTCATCTCTACAATAAATCAAAATATCAGCCGGGTGTGGTAGCGCGTGCCTGTAATTCCGGCTACTCGGAAGGCTGAAGCGGAAGAATCGCTGGAGCCCAGCAGGCGAGGCTGCGGTGGCCGGGAGCGGCCACTGCACTCCAGTCTGGGTGACCAAGTGAGACTCCAACTCAAAAAAAAAAAAAAAAAAAGAAAGAAAGAAAGGGATTGGCAACAGGGGGAAACTGCCAGGGGAGGAAGGGGGTACCTCACCAAAAAGTGTACTTGTATAATGAACATTTGTATAACTAACCCTGAATTGTACACCACATATTAAAAAAAAATATCACCCAACATAATCACTTCATTCAGAACGGCTTTTTGGCAATTTCAAATCCAAATGTAAATCCATCCTCAATAACCAGAAATGTACTATTAGAGCAGTCAAAATAAACATCCTAGCTAGGCTCGGTGGCTCAGCCTGTAATCCCAGCACTTTGGGAGGCTGAGGTGAGTAGATTCCCTGAGCCCGCGGGTTAGAGACCTGCCTGGGCAACTTGGAGAGACCTGCCTGGGCAACTTGGTGAGACCTCATCTCTACAATAAAATAAAAAATAAGCCGGGCTTGGTAGCTCAGCCTGTAATCCCACGCCTTTGGGAGGCTGAGGTGAGTGGATTGCTTGAGCCTGCAGGTTTGAGACCCGCCTGGGCAACTTGGCGAGACCTCATCTCTACAATTAAAAAAAAAAAAATCAGCCAGGCGTGGTAGCACATGCCTGTAATTCCGGCTACTGGGAAGACTGAGGCAGAAGCATCACTGGAGCCCAGCAGGTCGAGGCTGCGGTGGCCGGGAGCGGCCACTGCACTCCAGTCTGGGTGACAGAGTGAGACTCCAACTCAAAAATAAAATAAAATTAAATTAAAAAATAACAAATAAGCCTGGCATGGTAGTGCACGCCTGTAGTTCCAGCTACTTGGAAAGCGGAGGCGGAAGGATCACTGGAGCCCAGCAAGTCGAGGCTGCAGTGGCCAGGAGCGGCCACTGCACTCCAGTCTGGGTGACAGAGTGAGACTCCAACTCAAAAAAAATAAAAAATAAACATCCTGCAATTTTAGAAAATGGTTTTAGTAGATCCAAAGCTACTCTGAGCAAAAACAGCACTCCCCAAAAAATGGATAAATATAATCTCAGGACAACAGCTCTGAAGGCACTATGCTTATTTGAATGTCTAAGCTTTGGTCTATTTGTCTAAAATCACCCTTATTACTTCAGGTAATATCTAACATCTGTGTTACTTGCAGATAATACTTAAATTTTCTGTGTTCTTTTTTTTTTTTTGCATGAAACAGGAATTTTGTTTTGTTTTGTTTTGTTTTGAGTTGGAGTCTCACTCTGTCGCCCAGACCGGAGTGCAGTGGCACGCTCCTCAACCTGCTGGGCTCCGGCGATCCTTCCGCCTCAGCCTTCCAAGTAGCTGGAACTACAGGCGCGTGCTACCATGCCCGGCTAATTTTTTTTTATTTACTGTAGAGATGAGGTCTTGCCAAGTTGCCCAGGCGGGTCTTGAACCCGCGGGCTCAGACAATTCACTCACCTCAGCCTCCAAGCCCGGCTAATTTTCTGTGTTCTTTAGTTGGTACTAAATTTTCCAATACTCAAGCAATAAAAGCACAGTTTATTGTAAAAACCCTAATAATCTTCTTTGTGGGATCCACACCCATGTCAAACAACACACCCAACCTTTGTCCTTTTTCCAAATTTTTTCTCTCTTCTTCCATCCCCATCATCCTGAGACAGAGAATCTGCCAGGTGAGGACATTTTTGCTTTTATCTGCCATGCTGAAGCACTAGGAAGAGAACTGTGGCTTCTAAAATTTCAACACAAAAACACATAAAGAAACTTCACCATCTTTAGGACAGCATTCTGGTTTTCAGTAGTACCTATTTATACTTATGTTCCTTTCTCAAAGGGAAAGGGGTCTTTCCATATGCTAGGACACACATAAAAAATTGTCATCACTATTCAACAAGATTCACTCTCTTTGTTACAACTCCATGAAGTACTCCCTATTTCTTCCTTTGGTCAAGTTTTCTAATAGTCTAAGTACAAGTGAAAAAAACTGAAAATGCTTTCTAATTAGCTATTTATCAACTTGCTTTTCCATGCTTCTTCTGTTCCTTCCCTGAAACTTACACATTGATGATGCCTAATTTAGTTTGGTCTATTTCACTGCTCCAGTAGCACTCTAAACTGCATGTATTAAATATTTATACTGAGCACTCTTAGCTTCCATGAGACGTCAAAGCCAAGACTTGGGCTGGGCAGGGCGGCTCACGCTTGTAATCCCATCACTTTGATCACTTGAGCCCATGAGTTCAAGACCAGCCTGGACAACATAGCAAAACCTTGTCTCTACAAAAAAAATTTAAACATTAGCCAGGTGTGGTGGTGTACATCTGTAGTCCTTCCTAGCTACTTGGGAGGTTGAGGTAGAAAGATCCCTTGAGCCCAGAAGTTTGAGGCTGCAGTGAACTATGATCATGCCACTATACTCTAGCCTGAGTGACAGAGTGAGACTGTCTCTAAGAAAAATTAAAATGAAAACAAATTAAAAAAAAATTAATTTTCAAAAAGTGACTTCTTACCACAAAAGACAATAATAAAGCCGGGCTCAGTGGCTCAGCCTGTAATCCCGCGCCTTTGGGAGGCTGAGGTGAGTGGATTGCCTGAGCCTGTGGGTTCGAGACCCGCCTGGGCAACTTGATGAGACCTCATCTCTACAATAAGTCAAAAATTAGCCGGGCGTGGTAGCGCGCGCCTGTAGTTCCACCTTCTTGGAAGGCTGAGGCAGAAGGATTGCCAGAGCCCAGCAGGTCGAGGCTGCGGTGGGAGTGGCCACCGCGCTCCAGTCTGGGTGACAGAGTAAGACTCCAACTCAAAAAAAAAAAAAAAAAAAGACAATAATATGCTATTTCTAAACTTGATTAGTTTGAGATAAGCATGGATACAGAGGAAAGATCACGAGAGGACAAATGCTACTAATAGTGAATGTTAGCCTGGCACGGTGGTTCACGCCTATAATCCCAGCACTGTGGGAGGCAGAGACGAGAGGACTGCCTGAGACCAGGGATTCAAGACCAGCCTGGGCAACTTGGTGAGACCTCGTCTCTGCAATAAATAAAAAAATTAGCCGGGCGTGGTGGCATGCACCTGTGGTTCCATCTACTCAGAAGGCCGAGGGAGAAGGATCACCTGAGTCCAGCAGGTCGAGGGTGCAGTGGCTATAAGTGTGCCACTGTACTCCAGCCTGGGCAACAGAGTGACACTACTACTCAAAAAAAAAAAAAGTTACTTTGTGATGACAGTAGATTGTGAATTTATACTGATAATGATACATTAAGGGAAGTCTGAATTAAAACCCCAGGAATTTCAAAGTATAGACAGAAACCTCAAAGGTCTTTTCAATTTCAGACATGATTCAGTGGAGGAAGGAAGTAATATCACATAGTGACAGGCTGAAATCTAAGAAAAGCAGAGGGGAATCACAATGATCTTTTAAAGATGCAGAAAAAATACAAATGCATAAAA
This sequence comes from Cephalopachus bancanus, assembly GCA_027257055.1. Taxonomy (NCBI): domain Eukaryota; kingdom Metazoa; phylum Chordata; class Mammalia; order Primates; family Tarsiidae; genus Cephalopachus; species Cephalopachus bancanus. The sequence continues at coordinate 323,961 of JAPVLO010000409.1, read as the reverse complement.
GTTGTGTGTAGTAGTATTCATTAATTCACGCTACAATTATTGGAGAGACTACATATGCAGCGAAATAGAAGGTCAAAACCCATTTGTTCATTAAACAAAAATTTATCAAATGCCTACTACAGGCCAAGTACTGTTTTGGGTGCTGGAGACAGAAAACTCTCTTCCCTCAGGGAGCTGATGTTCTAATGGGAATATGCAGGAAGACATTATAACCACAGGGAAATTGTGCTTATAGTTGTCCTTCCACCCTACCTACACAAACCCACACATACAATGCAGAAGTCAAGGACTCCGATTAGAGAACATAACAGGGAAACAGTAACACCTGCCTCAGAGAGTGATGGGATAATTCACCTGAGGCCCTCAGAACCGTGCCTGGTACATACTGGCCACTGCAATGTCAACTATTCCTATCTCTCTCCCCTACTTCCTAGAATCATAATAAAAGAGAAAAGAATATGCAAAAGCCTCAGGAAAATGTGCTATAAAAAACACCCAGTCTTTTCTGCCTGTAATTCCAGCACGTTGGGAGACGGAGGTAAGAGGACTGCCTGAGACCAGGGGTTGGAGACCAGCCTGCACAACTTGGTAACAGTAAATAAAAAAATTAGCCAGGCATGTTGGTGCATGCCTATAATCCCAACTACTTGAAAGACTGAGGTGGAAGGATCGCCTGAGCTTAGCAGGTTGAAGCTGTGGTAGCCATGAGCATGCCCCTGCACTCCAGCCGAACTCAAAAAAAAAAAACAAACCCAGTTTTACTAAGAAATGTACTGGAAAAGATCACACTTTCACAGGGCATCAGAGCCTCAACTTTCTCAACTCCTCATCAAACTGAAAAGTACATTAGCCGGGCGCAGAGGCCCATGACTATAATCCCAGCACTTTGGGAGGTGGAGGCGAGAGGACTGCCTGAGTCCAGGGGTTCCAGACCAGACTGGGCAGATTAGCGAGACCTTGTCTCTACAGTAAATCAAAACAACAAAAAAAAATTAGCCAGGCATGGTGGCACATGCCTGTGGTTCCAGCTACTAGGCTCAGGAGGAAGGACTGCCTGAGTCCAGCAGGTCGAGGCTGCAGTAGCCATGTGTGTGCCACTGCAGCCTGGGCAACAAAGTGAGACTCCAACTAAAAAAAAAAAAAGAAAAGCTCATTAATTAATCTCCTGCTCTCTAATAGCTATGCTTTAGTGGTCTACAAACAGCAAGGAGTCATAAATTCCTCAGTCATTAATGTCCCCCATGTTGTATGGACTATCTAATAAAAAGAGGTCTCTGCTGAGGGGGTCATAACCTCTTAACCTCCTAGCTACTCCCCTGACTCAGGGATGATCCCTAAATACATGTAACAGAACAAAGGTATCAAGACCACAAATTCTTATACCAGGAACTACCCTGACAGCCTGGCATGGAGGCTCACATCTGTAATCCTAGCACTTTGGGAGGCCAAGGTGGGAGAACTGCTTGAGTCCAGGAGTTCAAGACCAGGCTGGGTATAGTGAGGCCTTGTCTCTACAAAAAAAGTTTTAAAAAAATTAGCTTGGCATGAGGGTGCACCCTAGTCCCAACTGCTCAGGAGACTGAGATGGAAGAATTGCCTGAGCTCAGGAGTTTGAGGCTGTGGTGAGCTATGCACTGTACTCCAGCATGGGCAATAAAGTGACACTACCACTCAAAAAAAAAAAAAAAAAAAGCTATCCTCACTGATCATGCACTGACTTGAGCTAAGTCTTTTCCTGGAGAAGTGCTAAAAGTCAAAGTTCAAATTCCAAGTTACAACACAGACCAATGAATTCATGGGAACAAGATTTCTTTTTTTTGAGTTGGAGTCTCACTCTGTCCCCCAGACTGGAGTGCGGTGGCTGCTCCCGGCCACCGCAGCCTCGACCTGCTGGGTTCCAGCGGTCCTTCCGCCTCAGCCTTCCGAGTAGCCAGAATTACAGGCATGTGCTACCATGCCCGGTTGATTTTTTGATTTATTGTAGAGATGAGGTCTCGCTGCCCAGGCGGGTCTCGAACCCACGGACTCAGGCAATCCACTCACCTCAGCCTCCCAAAGGCGCGGGATTACAGGCTGAGCCACAGAGCCCGGCTGGGAACAAGATTTCTTAAAGATACACAATTCTTTACATGAACATCTTTATGCTATCACAAATTCAGTTAAGGTAGTAAAGAGACTTTACCAACCAATACAGCCTTTGGACTCAGACCCCCATATTTCCTGGAAGATTAGAGACAAACCTGGCCCATGGCTACAAAGGCTGAGGTTCTGTTCCTCCCTCAATAAAGCCTTAGTAGTCTGAGGTGGCCAGGCCAAGGACTTGGGGTCACATGTGTCTCCTTCCTATTCCCCAAGGAACTCAAGAATGCAGAAAAAAAACAATGCAATCTTAGTACTCTCTACCAAGAAAAGCCAGGATAAGCACAGACACAGGAGCTGGGCGGTATGTCAAAGCTTCTTTGCTAAGAACATTTTACCCCTAAGCAAGCCCCTCAGGTCTTCTGTCATTTATAAAGTGCAGTGTCAAACAAACCCAGTGGGCAAAAAAACTCCAGTCACCAGGAGACAACAATACAAAATCAAATCACTGGAGATAACATGAATTAGTATATCCTCAATGAGGACAAGGCAGTTGTATCTCTCAGTACCACAAAGCATGGATCCTCCTACGCCACAATTTCATGTCTTGGGATCTTCCCACAGATAAGCCTGAAGCACAGACAATACAGTGTACATACTAGGGAGATCACTAAAGCTGGGTTAGTAAAAGTCTAGAAACAGACTGATACGTGAATGGTTGAATAAACTGCAGTATATACATACAATACATCATGAAGCAGCAAAAAGACTAAGAGGACACAGCTTCACTCCTAGGATATTTCTTCTAAAAATGCACAACCTGAATCTCACCATAGTAATATATATGACAAACTCAAATTGAGGAGCATTTGACAAAGTAACTGGCAAAACATCAAAGTTTTCCCAAAAGTCTTCAAAAGTATCAAAGTTTTGTTTGTTTTTTTAGAGTCAGGGTCTTGCTCTGTTAACCAGGCTGGAGTACAGGGGCACCATCATAGCTCACTGCAGTCTTAAACTCCTGGGCTCAAGCACTCCTCTCAAGTAAGTAGGACTAGAGGTGCACATCACCATGCCCAGCCTTTTTATTTGGTAGAAACGAAGACTCCCTAAGTTGCCCAGGCTGGTCTCAAACTCCTGGGCTCAAATGATCCTCCCGCCTCAGACTCCTAAAGCACTGAGCTTACAGACATAAGCCACTGAGTCAAGTCCAAAGTGTCAAAGTTTAGAAAGGCAAGGAAAGACAGGAAACGTTCCAGATGGAAGAAACCTGAATAGACAGAACTGAATGCTACCTGAGATTCTGAACTAGCTCCTACTGCTAGAAAGACCGTCACTGGGACAATGGACAGAGTTGAATGGAGTCTGATGACTTGATGGTAGTCATGTGTAAGTGTTCTTGACTCTGCCAGCTGTACCATACTGTGATAATAAGAGAAAGCTGGTTTGCAAGAATAAAACACTCAAGTATCTTGGGGTGGGGAGGAATCAGGTTGACAATTTATCCTCAAACGGTTGCACCACACATGCAAGTTTCGTGTAAGTTTGGGAATGAAGAATGTTTAGATTGGTTGGGCACAGTTGTTAAACCTATAAGCTCAGCACTTTGGGAGGCAGATGTGGGAGAAGTGCTTGAGCTCAGGAGTTCGAGACCAGGCTGGGCAACATAGTGAGACCTTGTCTCTACCAAAAATACAAAAAAAGTTAGCTGGAAGTAGAGGTGTGCGCTTATAGTCCTAGCTACTCAAGAGACTAAGGTGGAAGGATCACTTAAGCCCAGGAGGTGGAAGCTATGGTGAGCTGGGATCATGCAACTGTATGGCAGCCTAGGTGACAGAATGAGATCCTGTCTCAAAAAAATAAAAAATTTACAAAGAATTTTTAGGCTGGACGTGGTGGCTCACACCTAAAATCCCAGCACTTTGGGAGGCAGAGGTGAGAGGACAATCTAAGCCCAGGGATTCAAGACCAGCCTGAGCAATTTGGCAAGACCTCATCTCTACAATAATCAAAAAATAGCCAGGCATGGTGGCACACAACTGTAGTCCCAGCTACTGGGAAGGCTGATGCAGAAGGATTGTGTGAGCCCAGCAGGTTGAGGCTGCAGTAGCCACGAGCTTGCCACTGCACTCCAGGCTAGGCAACAGAATGAGACTCCAACTAAAAAAAAAAAAAAAAAAAAAAAAAGGGATTTTTAGGCTAGGTGCAGTGACTCGTGCCTGTAATCAGCAATCTGGGTGGCCAAGGTGGAAGCACCACTTGAGCTCAGGAGTTCAAGACCAGCTAGGCAACATAGTGAGACCTAATCTCTATTAAAAAAAAAAAAAAAAGTTAGACAGGAACGACAGCAAGTGTCTGTAGTCCCAGCTACAATACTTGGGAGGCTAAAGAGGGAGGATCACCTGAGTCTAGAAGGTTGAGGCTGGGGTGAGACATGATCCTGCCACTGCACTCCAGCCTGGACAACAGCGAGACCCCGACTCAAAAAAAAAAAAAAAAAGAATTTAAAAGACGAGGTAGTCCGTAGTTTTTGTTTTCTGGTTTTTTTTTGAGTTGGAGTCTCACTCTGTCACCCAGACTGGAGTGCAGTGGCACGCTCCCGGCCACCGCAGCCTCGACCTGCTGGGCTCCGGCAATCTTTCCACCTCAGCCTTCCAAGTAGCTGGAACTACATGTGTGCGCTACCATGGCCAGCTAATTTTTGATTTTATTGTAGAGATAAGGTCTCGCCAAGTTGCCCAGGTGGGTCTTGAACCTGCAGGTTCAGGCAATCCTCTCACCTCAGCCTCCCAAAGCCGCGGGATTACAGGCTGAGCCACCAAGCCTGGCTGTCCGTAGTTCTTAATGCAGTATTACAGAATATTGCTTTATCAAGATATCTTTTATGTAAAAATTAAGAAAAATATGCATATAAGCAATTGCTTGAATACACATAAAGACCATGAAAGAATACCTAAGAAACTGACAGTGCTGGCTGCCTCCAGGGAGGAAAACTGGATGGCTGGGAGCAAAGGTCATAGGAAGCATCATTATACACTCCTTGAAACTTGAACCATGTAGAAATTTATTGTATAAGGAAAATTTAAATTAGAAAAATTAAAATTATATGTACTTTAGGGTTTCTTTTTTTGTTAAAGACAGGATCTTGCTGTGTTGCCCGGGCTGGACTTGAACTCTTGAGCTCAAGCAATTCTCCTGCTTCAGTCTCCTAAGTAGCTGGGACTACAGGTACAAGCCAACACAGCTCTGCATTTTGGTTTTAAGAATTACTTAAATTACGAAACCGAAATTTGCATACACACGTAAGCAACATAGAAGAATAAATAACAGTTTTGAAGTAATTATTTCAAATGAATAGGAAGCAGATGAAGAGAGTTGAGGAATTTTTATTTTCTGATACACATTTCTATAATGCTAATATTTTCAGTGATGAACATTTTTTTTTTTTTTTGAGTTGGAGTCTCACTCTGTCGCCCAGACTGGAGTGCAGTGGCCGCTCCCGGCCACCGCAGCCTCGACCTGCTGGGCTCCGGTAATCCTTCTGCCTCAGTCTTTCCAGTAGCCGGAATTACAGGTATGCGCTACCATGCCCGGCTAATTTTTTTTATTTATTGTAGAGATGAGGTCTTGCTGCCCAGGAGGGTCTTGAACCCGTGAGCTCAGGCAATCCACTCACCTCAGCCTCCCAAAGGTGTGGGATTACAGGCTGAGCCACCAAGCCCAGCGATTATTATTTTTTTAACCAGAAAAAAGTATTAAAAATAAAATACTTTTGCAACCTGCCTGGGAAACTTGGTGAGATCTCATCTCTACAACAAATCAAAAATAGCCGGGTGTGGTAGCGTGCACCTGTAGTTCCAGCTACTTGGAAGGCTGAGGCGGAAGGATCACCGGAGCCCAGCAGGTCAAAGCTGCAGTGGTCGGGGGCGGCCACTGCACTCCAATCTGGGCGACAGAGTGAGACTCCAACTCAAGAAATAAAAAAATAAAATAAAAATAAAATACTTGGTAATGCTGGGCTCAGTGGCTCACGCCTGTAATCCCAACACTTTGGGAAGCAGAGACAAGAGGACTGCCTGAGCCCACGTGTTCGAGACCAGCCTGGACAACTTGGCGAGACCTCATCTCTACAATAAATCAAAAAACTAGCTGGGCATGGTGGCGTGTGCCTGTAGTTCCAGCTACTTGGAAGGCTGAGGCAGAAGGATCACCGGAGCCCAGCTGGTCAGGTTGAAATGGCTGTGAGCATGCCCACTATATTCCAGCCTGAGTGAAAATGTGACTCTGCCTAAAAAAAAAAAAAAAAAAAACCAAAAAAACTTATCTACCAGTAACAGTACGTAGGGGATTTAGTTATATTTGCATAGTATCATTCACTCCATGACCCTGTGGTCCTCAATCTTTTTTTTTTTTTTTTTGAATTGGAGTCTCACTCTGCCACCCAGAGTGGAGTGCACTGGCCGCTCCCGGCCACTGCAGCCTCAACCTGCTGGGCTCTGGCGATCCTTCTGCCTCAGTCTTCCCAGTAGCCAGAATTACAGGCATGCACTACCACACCTGGCTGATTTTTTGATTTATTGTAGAGATGAGGTCTCACTGCCCAGGCAGGTCTCGAACCCACGGGCTCAGGCAATCCACTCACCTCAGCCTCCCAAAGGTGTGGGATTACAGGCTGAGCCACCGAGCCCGGCTGGTCCTCAATCTTTCAGACCAAGTTTCCTCAATCCCCTCAATGGTGGCTAGTAATAGCTGCCATGTAGGACTTGTTTAAGGATTAAAAACTATACATATTAAGTGCCCAGCATGCCAGTGGCACTGAATGCCATTCTTATTACTGATACAGTCTCAGAAATCTAAATTATCAGGATATAAAGATCTGGATTTTCCAAAGACACATATGATCTAACTACCCCATTCCCTGTGAGGTGATGAGAAAAGAGATAAGCCACATGGAAACTCATACTCAGGTAGGCCAGAATTCCCCTGACATCAGCCCTCCTGCCACAAGGGAAGGAATGCTAACTGAATTATAGATAGGGCTAGAGATGGACCACTGTGCAAAGTAAAATACAGTGCACAAACCTGTCTTGGTGAGTAGGAACCAGGATCAGTTATGCATCGCACTTAACAACAAGAAGTTTTCAGCAGAGCTGAGCTGACAGACACTGGCCTAGGGTCAGTGCAAACGATGGTAAGGTTATTTGTCCTTAAGGAGTTTACAGCTTGGAGAAGGTGGTCAAGTAAAATAACAGTAGTATGACAAACACTGGGTAGGAATTCCAGAAGACTATAATTGTATTTTATGAAGCACTTATTTTATGAAGCATATGCAAACAAATGTATTAATTTTTTTAAAAAACACTGAATTGTTTATATGAAAAGATAGGGCCAAGTGCAGTGGCTCAAGCCTGTAATCCCAGCACTTTGGGATGCTGAGATCACTGGACTGCCTGAGTCCAAGGGTTTGAGAACAGCCCAGGCACCTTAGCAAAACTACATCTCCATAATAAATCAAAAAATTAGCCAGGCATAGTAGCATGCACCTGTAGTTCTGGCTATTTGGAAGGCTGGGGTGAAGAATTGCCTGAGTCAAGCAGGTCAACACTGGGGTGGCCATGAGCATGCCACTGCACTCCAGCCTGGGTGATAGAGTGAGACTCCAACACACACAAAAAAAGAAAAGAAAATGAATTATATTATTAAGATTTTTTAGAGGAAAAGGGATACATAAAGTAGTGTTAACTCTTACCTGGGTATTGTCTGTATAATGAAAATATCTTGGCCACGAACAGATTCTTTTATTTCAACTCTTGTTTCTGAAAAATAAAAATTTTCTAAAGTTTTAAGAAAAGTACTTTATGATGCAATAATTAGGTAGCATTTAGAGAGATAAAGATGAATCTAAAGCAACACTTCACTTGGTGCATCAAGAAAAATTCTTAAAAGATTTCAGAATGACATGTACAAATATAATAACAGTCAAGTGAGGGGGAAAATAAGCCAAATATAGAAGACAAAGCTAACCAAGTACATAAAGTCTCAGGGTCCAAACAAAAAGAACACACACACATCCACAACCCACCACCAAAATAAAGACATAAACAAAATGCTTAGGAAAGTCTACAGCAGGCATGTCCAACCAACAGCCCAAAGGCCGCACACGGCCCAAGGGAACTAGTAATGTGGCCCTACGAAATCTTTTAACGTCATGTGTTTTTTAGTGTTTATTTTTTATTTTTTAGAGTTGGAGTCTCACTCTGTCACCCCAGACTGGTGTGCAATGGCTGCTCCCGGCCACCGCAGCCTCGACCTGCTGGGCTCTGGCGATCCTTCCACCTCAGCCTTCCAAGTAGCTGGAACTACAGGCGCGTGCTACTACGCCCAGCTAATTTTTGATTTGTTGTAGAGATGAGGTCTCATCAAGTTGTCCAGGCAGGTCTCGAACCCGCAGGCTCAGGCAATCCATTCACCTCAGCTTCCCAAAGTGCTGGGATTACAGGCTGAGCCATCGAGCCTGGCCTTACTGTTTATTTTCATCGTGACCCCATGTGTAGTTCCATTTTTGAAGTTCATAATCATGTCTTATTCATGACATTGCTTTCTGGCAGCACATGCATTTGTGAGTAGCTGTTTTCAATTATGAAGTACACAAAGAGTAAAATTCAAACACAATTCTGACAAGCACCCTGACAACTCACTAAGAATTGCAACCACTTCCGTGGAACCAGATATTGATAGATTAGTTTTACAAAAATGAAGTAAAATTTCCCACGAGTTTTATATTGTTCTTAATTTTCTAAACTTTATAATAAAAAATATTTTAAAAGGTATCTTATTATACAAATATTTGTATATACACACACACAAACTATATTATGTAGTTTATGTGTGACCCAAGACAATTCCTCTTTACTCAGTACAGCCCAGGGAAGCCAAAAGGTTGGACACTCCTGATCTACAGCAAATAAAGAGGCCAAAGATTAACATCCTTATTATTCTTTCTTACTTTTTTTTTTTTAATTGGAGTCTCACTCTGTTGCCTAGGCTGGAGTACAGTAGCACACTTACAGCCACTGCAGCCTCAACCTGCTATGTTCAGGCAATTCATCTGCTTCAGCCTTCCAAGTAGCTGAAATTACAGGTGTGTGCTACCATGCCAAACTAATTTTTTGATTTATTGTAGAGACAAGGTCTCGCCATGTTGCCCAGGCTGGTCTGGAACCTGTGGGCTCAGCCAATCCTCTCACCTCCGCCTCCCAAAGTGCTGGGATTACAAGCACAAGCCACTGTGCCCAGCCTACGTTCTTATTATTCTTTCAACAAATGCTGAGACCTCCTCTTTGCCAGGCCCTGTGGGGACCCCAATGTAGAAGACCTAGACCAAAGGACAAAGACTGACCCAGGAGAGACGATGCAGTACCAAAGGCCAGCAAGCCCTCCAGACCCTATGGCAGAGACAGACTAGCCAAGATACAAGAGGAAAATAACAGAGCTGGGAACAGTGGCCTCACTGCAAGCTGGAATGTGAGGTGAGGAAGTAGGGGAACATGGGAAGATGTGGGGGCTGAATGTGACAAGCAGAAAGGCAGGCAGTTCACTTGAAAACCACCTGGAAAGCAGAGTGAGTGAGGGGAAAAAAGAAGACAAGAGCCGGGCTCAGTGGCTCAGCCTGTAATCCCGCGCCTTTGGGAGGCTGAGGTGAGTGGATTGCCTGAGCCCGCGGGTTCGAGACCCGCCTGGGCAGGCGAGACCTCATCTCTACGATAAATCAAAAAATCAGCTGGGCGTGGTAGCAAGCGCCTGTAATTCTAGCTACTCGGAAGGCTGAGGCGGAAGGATCGCCGGAGCCCAGCAGGTCGAGGCTGCGGTGGCCGGGAGCGGCCACTGCACTCCAGTCTGGGCGACAGAGTGAGACTCCAACTCAAAAAAGAAAAAAAAAAAAAGTAGACAAGAGGTCAGGGAGCCAAAAGGGGCCAGACCACGCAGGACTCTAGATTTTACTTCCGATTTTATAAGGAGTTTGGATTTTATTATAAATGTGATAGGAAAGCCACTAGAGGATTTGAAGTTGGTAAGGTTTGATCTTGTTTTAAAAAAAACCTCTGGCTACTATGTGAAGAAAAATGCAACAGGGCAGGAATGGCCCCCGGGAGACTACGAAAGCTGCTTTTGAAGGAGTCTGACAAGCAGCACATGGCAGGCGGGATTAGAATGGCAGCAGTGGAGGCCGAGAGAAGGGGTGGGATTTAAGATGCATTCCAAAATCAGAGTACACACAATGTGGTGATCGATGTGATCAAAGATGAGGCAGGTGAAGGGGCAGAACCTGGATCCCAAAGGGCCCCACGCAACTGCTAAGAATGAACTCCAGCCTAGGAGTGGCACTTGCTTTTATACAGCCCCAAACATCATTATGCCTTAGTGATGCAGCTCCTCTAGCTACTTATCAGGTACAACTTAGAAAGAGAAAGGAAGCATGGAATTATGAACCCAGGCTTTTAATTTTGCAAATGTAACTCCAAATTATTATTATTATTATTTTTTTTTTTTGAGTTGAAGTCTCACTCGGTCGCCCAGACTGGAGTGCAGTGGCCGCTCCCGGCCACCACAGCCTCGACATGCTGGGCTCTGGCGATCCTTCTGCCTCAGCCTTCCGAGTAGCCGGAACTACAGGTATGCGCTACCACGCCTGGCTGATTTTTTGATTTATTGTAGAGATGAGGTCTCAGGCGGGTCTTGAACCCGTGGGCTCAGGCAATCCACTCACCTCAGCCTCCCAAAGGCACGGGATTACAGGCTGAGCCACCGAGCCCGGCTCTCCAAATTATTTTATACAGACTTAATAATAAAGACATTATAATCTGACGTATATGACCCCTCAGGATGGGGCCACCTGATGCAGAGCCCCTAGGATACCCGCTATTAGCAAAGTACCTTCAAGTACTATCAGCTAATGTGAAAACACAGCTCTCTACACAAACCCACAGGGGAGCAAAAAGGGGTTACCACCACAGGGTAAGACTCTATATGAGAACAGAGAAAAAAACTGAAAAATGGAGCCAACTGAAAGAGGATTTTTGAGCCGGGCTCGGTGGCTCAGCCTGTTATCCCACGCCTTTGGGAGGCTGAGGTGAGTGGATTGCCTAAGCCCACGGGTTCAAGACCTGCCTGGGCAACTTAGCAAGACCTCATCTCTACAATAAATAAAAAACTAGCCGGGCGTGGTAGCGCGCGCCTGTAGTTCCAGTTACTTGGAAGGCTGAGGCAGAAGGATCGCCGGAGCCCAGCAGGTCGAGGCTGTGGTGATCGGGAGCGGCCACTGCACTCCAGTCTGGGTGACAGAGTAAGACTCCAACTCAAAAAGAAAGAAAGAGGATTTTTGGCCGAGGTGAGTGAATTGCCTGAGCCCGCGGGTTTAAGACCCACCCAGGCAACTCGGCGATGCCTCATCTCTACAATAAATCAAAAAAATTAGCCAGGTGTGGTAGCGCGAGCCTGTAGTTCCAGCTACTTGGAAGGCTGCGGTGGCCGGGAGCGGCCACAGCACTCCAATCTGGGCGACACAGTGAGACTCCAACTCAAAAAAAAAAAAAAGAAAAAAAAGAAAGAGGATTTTTGTATGATGAAGAGAACTGAAAGAGTTTTTATGGAAGTCATTACTATCTAGTACCAGATCACTCTTGATGTTACTTGATGACCTAGTGAGATCGATAAATGTAAGAAATATTTATCAAACACTACTCACTGTAAGAAGAAAATTTTATATATATATACACACACTTTTTTCATTCTAAAGCAATAGATTTGTATCATTGTGGAAAAAGAGGAAAAAGAGACACTTAAGCCGGGCTCGGTGGCTCAGCCTGTAATCCCGCGTTTTGGGAGGCTGAGGTGAGTGAATTGCCTGAGCCCATGGGTTCGAGACCCACTTGGGCAACTTGGCGAGACCTCATCTCTACAATAAATCAAAAAATTAGCCAGGCGTGGTAGCACGCGCCTGTAGTTCCAGTTACTTGGAAGGCTGAGGCGGAAGGATGTCGGAGCCCAGCAGGTCAAGGCTGCGGTGGCCGCTGGCCACTGCACCCCGGTCTGGGCAACAGAGTGAGACTCCAACTCAAAAAAAAAAAAAAAAGGAGACACTTATGAGGAGAACAAAGAAGTTAAGATTTAAAGGGGGAAGTATAGAACGATGACATATACCTCTAATGTTAAAGAGAAAATGTTTCTGTGTTAAATATGAGTAGTATTTGCCTTGTAAAACATGACAGCTGATTAAATGGTTTAAAAAAAAAAAGAATGTTTAAGAAATAATTGCAACTTACCTCCATTGGTCTCCTGGTATACAACAGACTTCCCCAGTTCAGCACCAAGACGCCTATAGGCAACAACAAAAAAAGGCAATTAACAATTCTCTTTTTAAAAAAATTTCCAGTTCATATGTATATGTTTAACAAAAAGAGTCAAGTAATTAGGTTGGTATTCTCTCTAAAAAACAATTTGGAAAATCTAATTTATTAAGAACTAAAATTCTGCTGTCACTCTATAAGCAGCTCACCATTTCATAACAGAGCATTTTACCGGAAAAAGCTCACAACTAAAGTTTAATGTCTGTTTCCTTGCTCTCTGAATAATAATTGTTTTAGAAAATCGTTTCTAAACAAATACTTGGTTACTAGCAATGACTGCAAAAAAACAAGTCAGAGGTAAATGCCTCAATGGTCAAAGGCATACAGATTTTTATTGCCATTAATCCAAAATGGTATGGGTCTTGTATGGATCCTGATTAAAATTTTTAAGGATATAAACTTTTTTTTTTTGAGTTGGAGTCTCACTCTCTCATCCAGGCAATCCTTCTGCTTCAGCTTTCCAAGTAGCTAAAACTACAGACACATGCCACCATGCCCAGCTAATTTTTTTGTGATTTATTGTAGAGACAAGGTCTCACCAAGTTGCCCAAGCTGGTCTCAAATCCCTGGGCTCAGGCAATCCTCTTACTTGGTCTCCAAAAGTATTGGGATTACAGTCTGAGCCACTGCGCCTGGCCAAAAATGTAAATTTTTTTTTTTTTGAGTTGGAGTCTCACTCTGTTGCCCAGGCTGGAGTGCAGTGGCTCGCTCACCACCACCCCAGCATCAACCTGCTGGGCTCAGGCGCTCCTTCTGCTTCAGCCTTCCACATAACCGCAACTACAGGCATACGCTACCACTCCAAGCTAATTATTTTTATTTATTGTAGAGATGAGGTCTCACCAAGTTGCCCAAGCTATTCTTGAACCCATGGGTTCAGGCAATTCTCTCACCTCAGCCTCCCAAAGTGCCGGGATTACAGGCTTGAGCCACCACACCCAGACCAAAATTATAAATTTAAAAGTCATTTTTTAAACAACCAGAGAAGTATGGACAAGGATTAGGATTAGATACTACATAATATTAAGGAATTAATGTGGTGCCAGGTTTTTTTTAGAACTCCTTGTTAAAAATTAGCCAGGCATGGTAATGCATGTCTGAGGTTCCAGCTACTTGGAAGACTGAGGCAGAAGGATCACCCAGAAGGTCAAAGCTGTGGTGGTCATGAGTGTGCCACTAAAAAAAGAAAGAAAGAAAAGAAGAGAAAAGAAATCCTTATCAGTTAGTATGACCTTTTTTTTTTTGAGTTGGAGTCTCACTCGGTCGCCCAAACTGGAGTGCAGTGGCCGCTCCCGGCAACCGCGCCTCGACCTGCTGGGCTCCGGCGATCCTTCCGCCTCAGCCTTCCAAGTAGCTGGAATTACAGGCATGCGCTACCACACCCGGCTGATTTTTTGATTTATTGTAGAGATGAGGTCTCGCTGCCCAGGCGGGTCTCGAACCCGCGGGCTCAGGCAATCCACTCACCTCAGCCTCCCAAAGGCGCGGGATTACAGGCTAAGCCACCGAGCCCGGCTAGTATGACCATTTTTACAAGCGAAATGATATGACGCATGAGTGGAATCTATTTCAAAACACTTCAGCCGGGTATATACACACAATAGAATATAATTCGGACTTAAAAAGGAATGAAATTCTGGTATGTGCCACAACATGAACGAACCTTGAAAAAAATTAAGCTGAGTAAAATCAACCAGACACAAATATACAAATATTGTATGATTCCATTTATACATGGTATCTAAAATAGGCAAATTCACAGAAACAAAAGAAGAGAGGTTACCAGAGACTGGAGGGAAGGGAGAAACTGGGAGTCCCAATTTAATGAACGTAGAGTTTCTGTTTGGGATGATGAAAAGTTCTGGAAATGGATAGTGGTAATAGTTGTACAACATTATTAATGTACTTAATGTCACCAAATTGTGCACTTAAAAATGGTTAAAAGTAAATTTTAGGCCGGGCTTGGTGGCTCAGCCTGTAACCCCACGCTTTGGGAGGCCGAGGTGAGTGAATTGACTGAGCACGCGGGTTCAAGACCCGCCTGGGTAACTTGGCGAGACCTCATCGCTACAATAAATTTTTTTAAAAAAGGAGCTGGGTGTGGTAGTGTGCGCCTGTAGTTCCAGCTACTCGGAAGGCTGAGGCGGAAGGATTGCAGGAGCCCAGCAGGTCGAGGCTGCAGTGGCCAGGAGCGGCCACTGCACTCCAGTCTGGGCTGGATGACAGACCCTGGGGTTACTTGTAACACACACGTAACTTACACATGGGGAATGTAATGGAGTGAACTCTTTTATTGATTCAAGTGCATAATCAAAAATTTTGAAGACCCTTGCTTGAAGTTTAAAAAGTCTGCAAAGAATCATGGAAATAAAATATTATGACCAGGGGTCATTCAATCTAGTGATTTTCAAACTTTGTTTAATGGTAACCCTTTTTTCCAGTAAAACCTTACTGAGAAACTCAGTAAGTGAAACAAATAAGGGAAGTGTCTAAAACAGTTATTATTTACAGTATCTCAAAACCTTTCTGGAATTTGGCAGGAAAGAATCCAAATAACAAAAGAGCAAAAACCACTGACTTTGTAAATGCACCCTCCTCTCTACTGCTCTCTCTCAGCAAGATCACGTGTGGTATATCTGAACCAACACAAACAAACACAAGCTTCAAATTTAGTGTTTTAGTTGGCCTCAAAATGAAAGACAAATAATCAGGGGTTAGAAATAGAAACTAGGTAGTAGACTGTAAAAGGAGTTTTTAAAAATATATTATTCTAATCCCATTTAAAATTCCATCTGAAAACAGGCATAGCTGAAAAAGTATGACTAAAGTTTTCCCTTCTATATGTACACCTAGAATTTTTAAATATGTCCATGTAATTATTTATCGCCCCTGAAAAAATCCACAAAGTAACAAATGAAAAATTGTTTTAAATGGGAAAATGACTTTAAATGTTAAATGGCAAGCTATTTATCTTACGTCTTCTAGTTCATTCGGAAAGGGCCCATAAGGCTCCTTTCCAAATGAACTATTACGACTCTGGAATTCTCCAAAAGAGACAACTACAAGTCATTTAGCAAACAGGTATTATCCAGAGGGCCACCATGGGTCCCTGCTCTGCTAGATACGTGATCTACATTTCCCGTCGTGTTCACAACGTCCTTGCCCAGTCGATGGAATCATCCCCATTTTACAAACGACGTTTGGGAAAATCAAGTCTCTTGTCCAGTGGCCCAAGTGGAAAGACTCAGGGAGGGCATCTCCGAGCTGCCAGGCCCCAAAGGCCACTGGAGACCACAGGCTTCCTTGGCTTAAAAAGACCCAAAGTCAAAGACTTTTCTCCAAACGGCCGGTCCAACCTAAAGCTGGCTTGCAAAACGTGGTCAGGTTCACCATTTCCACCACCAGCCCCGACCTCACCTGCTTCCCGAAGCAGCGGCCTCCACCGCGCTGCCCGTTCCCACCCCTTGGCTGCGACCCTCGCCCGTCCCAGAAGGAGACTGGAAAACGGCGCCGGGCAGATTGAGGGGTCAACGCCAGCGGGGGACAAGGGGGCCACACCGGAGCCCCTCTCTCCCAGGCCCGGCCTCCGGGGTCACAGAATGCCCGCCCCGCCCCGGGATGTGGGAGCGGGTGGACGCAAGGAAGGCCAGCGGTCCGAGTAGGGGGGACGGAGAGGCTTGAGTCGCTGAGTCGGCCGAAAGCGTCTCAGCTGCAAAACTGGGGGCGCCGGGGGGCTTCTGTGGCCTCCAAAGATGTGTCCAGCGGAGACGGTAGGATCCCGCGACTCCCTCCCCACCCCCCGCCGCCCCCGGCCAGGTGCAGGAGGTGGGGCGGGTGGGTGGAGGAGAAGAGCACAGGACGGCCGCGGGCAGGGGTCCTTCGGGGCCCTCCCGCGCCCCCCTTACTCGGTGATGCGCTTGGCCAGCTCCGTGCAGGCGGCCGTGGAGTTGGCCGAGAAGACTCGGTAGCCGGTGCGAGCGGCGTTCATGGCCGGCAGGGGGGCGGGGCGGGCTCGCGGGGCGCGGAAGGCCGAGGACGCGGAGAGCGGCGGCAGCAGCAGCAGCTTCTTGGGCATCGTCCGGCCCGAGGCGCGGTTACGGCCGGCCCCGCGCGGGGCTGGACCCGGGAGCGGTCCCGACCGGGACGGCCGCGAGACCCAGGGCTCCGGCTGGAGGAGGGGCTGAGGAAGCCCGGCGCGGGAGGGGAGCGACGCCCACCCTCCGCCCACCACACGCCACGCAGGGCCACCGCGCAGCCGGGTTGCAACCCCCGCCGCGGCCACCTCAGAGCAAGAACGAGGCCGCCGCCCCCTCCAGGCATCCGAAGAGCCCGGCTAGAGCGCCCGCACGGCCGCCATCTCAGATGAGGGCAGGGAGGTAGGCGACTCTTTCAAGGTCAGCGCTTCCGAGGGACACATCACGCCTCGCTCTGTCGCTTGCTCTTGCCGCTCCCACGGGAGCTCTTTTGTTTTCACGTTCTTGGGCGGTGCATCCTGACTTGGTAGTGGTCGCAGCCGTTTGCCACCTTCCTGCCAGGACTCAAAATGTCTGCCTCCGAGTAGGTGGGCGATCTAGCCCCGGGCCTCTATGGTAATGCAGCGCTTGCCCTCCGTGCGCATGCGCCCACCTTGGATTTATTTGAAAGAAGGGGGCGGGGTCGTTACCAGCTGGTTGCCTACAATACTGAAACGCCCAGAGTGAGCTACTGAACTGACTCCAAGCTTGCTTCTGCGTGTGAGGCAAGGTTCCCCGAACGTGTCAAAGGCACTGCTGCCATCTTCGTTCTAGTAGTGTCTCTCAATCAAAAAAGTCCTCCTTCCTCCCATTCCATAAGCTCCCATTCCTCCAAGACCCTCTCGAAATGCATCTGCTCCACAAAGTCTTTCTGGGTGACCTCAACTACAGTAAGCCGCCCTTGGACTGTGCCATGTGTAGATGCTTTTTGTTTTTGTTTTTTGAGTCAGGGTCTCACGCATCCTTGAATTTCTGGGCTCAGGTGATCCTCCTGCCTCAGCCTCCCAAGTAGCTGGGCGTGGCACACACTGCCACACTCTGCTAATTTTTATTTTTATTTTGTAGAGACGAGTTCTCACTATGTTGCCTAGGCTGGTCTCGAACTCCTGGACACCCAAAGTGCTGGGGGAACAGGCGTGAGCCACTGAGCCCAGACCAGATGCTTGTATTTGTATTGACTTTTGTGAACTAGGATGTAACCCCTCTTAGGCCAAGATTGTATTCCTTAATGCTTATGTTTCCCAGTCTCTAGGGCAGTGTTGTAAGTTCCAATCAGTACTTGTTGAATACCGTCTAAGAAAGTAGTGGGCAGGGAAGAATTTGAGTCACTAGCTATCAGCTGCCCACGACTGGGAGTGGACTGGATGGCAGCACCACTCACACTGACGGCACCATCTTCTGAGAATGTCCTTTAGGGACTTGGCGTATTACGAGGTTGGGCCTGAGGGAGCAGTAGATTGTGAATCAGCATGTCATCACAAGCCAGAAGGCTCAGGTTTTGGAAGCTGAACTGCTCTGGGCCTGCAGCAGACTGGCCCCTATTCTGCTAGCTCTCTAGAATTACTGCCCCCCACCCACCTATCCCTATCTCCCAAAGCAGTTTAAGGAAAAAGAAAAAAAAAGCACAGGGGCTGCATAGCGTAGGCCAAATTATGTAACCACTGCACACATGTCCAGCTAATGGACCCAGGCAGAAATCTCGTTACCTTCTAAAACAAAGGGGAACCACTTCCCTTCACATTTTCCTGTATATATATCCCCTCAAACCTTAGCATACCCCAAACTGAACCCATCTTCATTTTCTCCAAACTATTCCTCTATTCCCTCTGTAAGTGAAGTAACCATCAGGTCCCCAGGTATCAGCTTTTATTTTTCTCTTTCTCCGGCTTTCTACATCTGTCCATTCATCCACACATTAATTTTTCTTTTCTTTTTGAGTTGGAGTCTCACTCTGTTGCCCAGGCTGGAAAAAAAAATAGAAAAGCCATTTAAATTTAAAAATAAACTTTTTTTAGTCTTTTTTTTAATTGCCCTCAGATCTAGTAACTGTTATTGGTATTAAAAAAAAAAAAAAAGCACAATTATTTTTATTGCGTCTCCTCACAAACAGGAGATATATATAAAAGACTATATGTTTTTTAAAACACTACTGCCAGACCTAGATAAAAGATAGATTATTAAAATCTTTTAACACCCAGAAATATATATTTTTTAGGTTTTTGTTTTGGTTTTTGGTTTTTTTTTTTTTGAGTTGGAGTCTCACTCTGTCGCCCAGACTGGAGTGCAGCGGCCGCTCCCGGCCACCGCAGCCTCGACCTGCTGGGCTCCGGGGATCCTTCCGCCTCAGCCTTCCGAGTAGCCGGAATTACAGGCGCGCGCTACCACGCCCGGCTGATTTTTTGATTTATTGTAGAGATGAGGTCTCGCTGCCCAGGCGGGTCTCGAACCCGCGGGCTCGGGCAATCCACTCACCTCAGCCTCTCAAAGGCGTGGGATTACAGGCTGAGCCACCGAGCCCGGCTACTAAAAATGTTTTTATTTAAAAACTAAAAAATAAGCCAGGCTACTTGGAAGTAGCCCGGCTACTGTCGCCACCGCACTCCAGTCTGGGCGACAAAGTGAGACTCCAACTCAAAAAGAAAACAAGAACAAACTTTTTTAGTCTTTGTATTAATTTTATATACCTTTAAATAAATAAAAACTAGATTTTTAGAGCGCAGCGGCTAAGGGGCCAGGTCGCCTTCGTTGCCGCCGCTCCGCTCGTCTTTGCACCCGCCCGCTGCGGCCAACCAGTCCTCGCCCCCGCTTTGGCCCGCAGAGCTCGCCTCTTCCCCACCCGCAGACATGTCTGAGACCAAGAGCAGTCCCGAGTATGCTCGTTTTTCGCCGTCATGGGCGCCTCCGCCGCCATGGTCTTCAGTGCCCTGGGTGCCGCCTATGGCACAGCCAAGAGTGGCACCGGCATCGCTGCTATGTCCGTCATGCGGCCGGAGCTGATCATGAAGTCCATCATCCCGGTGGTCATGGCTGGTATCATCACCATCCTCGGCCTGGTGGTGGCAGTCCTTATCGCCAACTCCCCGAATGACGGCATCAGCCTCTACAGGAGTTTCCTCTAGCTGGGCGCTGGCCTGAGTGTGGGCCTGAGTGGCCTGGCAGCTGGCTTTGCCATCGGCATTGTGGGGGACGCCGGCGTGCGGGGCACCGCCCAGCAGCCCCGACTATTTGTGGGCATGATCCTGATCCTCGTTTTCGCCGACGTGCTCGGCCTCTATGGTCTCATCGTGGCCCTCATCCTCTCCACAAAGTAACCCCTTTCAAGCTCACCAGCCACAGAATATGATATAAAGACCACCCCCTCCTCATTCCAGAACGAACAGCCTGACACACGCCCGGGGCAACTGCCCTCAGTAGTTGGTCTTGTAAATGCGCAGTGTCCTAGTGCCCATTGTCTGTTGCCCTGGCCTTGCCCCCACCTGCCGCGTGCTGTGGACATCTGGGCCCACTTATCACCCACCAGGCCCTGCCCAGTGAGGACGCAGGCCTCCAGCTGTCCCCACCCATCTGCCCTAGAGTGCTCTGTGTATAAGGATGAATTAGAGTTGTCATTTTCTCTTCACTGGATGTTTGTTTATAAAGATTTGATCTGTTCATACGTCTGTGGAGCAGCCCTTGTCTCCCAACTATATAGTAATCTTTATAGGTAGAGTGTCACCTTGTGGGGTCCTGTTGCTGAGACTTGCTTGGATGGAACCACCCTGTCCAGCTGGGCTGCCAGGCCCCGCGCCGGAGCTGTTTCCAATAAAGTTCTCGGATGTTAAAATAAATAAATAAATAAATGAAAACTATAATTAATTTACAAATATATAGCCCAAATTGTTTAAGGAATTTGTGTAAGGTAAATAATACATTTTACTTCTTTTTTGCTTTATACTTGGTTATAATCTTACATTATTATAATGCAGCACCATCTCACCTTGCCTCAGTTTATCCTTTCAGTTCCCTATTACTGTTACTGTGGTAACAGATTACCACAAGCCTTGTGGCTTAAAACAACACCAATTTAACTGGGTATGGTAGTTTGCAACTGTAGTCCCACCTACTCTGTTGGCTGAGTTCAAGACCAGGCTGGGCAACATAGCAAGAACCTGTCTCTAAAAAAAGCAAACAACTGAAAGTGTATAAAATTATAATTCTGGCACATGGATCCCCTCATCCACCCCACCACTCTTCCCCTCACTTCATTTTATTGACATAATTTGAGTTTTTATTCATTAAGGCAAAAGGTGAGCTGCAGTAACTGAAAGACGCTGTCATATGAGTAGGGTTATAAAGAACACAAAATTTCTTTTTTTTTTCCTCCTGCAGGACACGTAGGCAGACTCTGCTCCATGAAGTCATCCAGTGATCCAGGCGAGCAAATGACCCTGCCATCCTCAGCACACGGTAGGAAGGAGGGGCAGGAAGTCACATATATAGCTCTTCTTCACACCCCATTAGCAAAACTCAGGCCAGAGGTCAGCCTAGCTGCAAAGGAAGCTGAAAACTGTTGCCTCTGGCTGGGCAACTACATGCCCAGGAAGAAGGGAAGGGCAGATCTGGGGTCAGAGCCAGGTGACCCCCCCCACTCGTCCTTGAACTCCTTGAGGCTAGCTCCATTGCTGAGTCCTCACCACCAACAGAGCATCTGGTACACAACAAGAGTCCAATAAATGCTTGCTGAAAGGGGGAGAGCTGAGCACTTCCAGGGCCCCTTTTCCAGCACCAGGGTGGGCTTTGCAACAATATGTGATTGCTCCAGGGTGGCTGATGGTCATTGGTAGGGGCTGAAAGTTTGTGTCCTCCCAATATCCATATGTTAAAACCCTACCCCCAGTGCGATGGCATTAGGAGGTGGAACCTTTGGGACGGCATTGAAGTTAGATGAGGGTAGGGTCCCCAAGATGGGATTAGTGCCCTCATAAGGAGAGGAAGAGACACCAGAGCTTCTTTTCTCTGCTTGCCACACAGCAAGCAAAAAGGCAGCCATTTGCAGGACAGAAGAAGAACCTCACCAGAACCTGACTGGCTCCCTGATCTGTGAGAAATAAACAGCTCCTGTATAAGCTACCCAGTCTGCAGTATTTTGTAGCAGCCCAAACAGACTAAGACAGTTATGCTGAGCCTAGCTGGGGTGTCATGCATCCCGCCTGACGGGTGGGCCTGGCCATGGTCTGGTTTGTCTGCTCCCAAGATAGCCCCGTGCTCCTCCTCAGAAGTGATTGATGCTCGAGACACTTTGCAATATCTGTGCTGTGCTGTGCTGTTCCCCAGCAGTGCCCCCTCCCAGGGTAGCATTGCAGGGATCTATCTGAAGAGAGAAGTGAAGTGACAAAAACAGCTCAGTGCCCAAAGAGAGGATATTGGGCCTGAGGAGAACCTGCTCAGTCTAGCAGAAAAGAAGCCACCCAAAGGCCCAAGAATAACAGAATGGCTAAATAAATTATTAACAAGATGAATGTCAACATGGAATTAGTAATGAAATAATCTTGCTGGTTGTGGTGGCTCACACCTGTAATCCCAGCACTTTAGGAAGCGGAAGCAAAAGAATTGCCTAAGTCCAGGGGTTCGAGACCAGCCTGGGCAATATGGCAAGACTGCATCTCTGCGATAAATCAAAAAATTAGCTGGGTATGGTAGCACACGCCTGTGGTTCCAGCTACTTGGAAGGCTGAGGTGGAAGGATCATCTGAACCCCAAAGTCGAGGCTGTGGTGGCCATGAGCATGCACTCCAGCCTGGGTGACAGAGTAAGACTCCAACTCTAATCGTCATCATCTTAGCTAAAGTGTAGCCATTTTAAAGGAAAGGTTTAAAAAGCATTCAATCTCAAACAGCCAGTAGCCATGTTTTTTGTGAGCTTTGGCTGGGCCATGCTTTTCCCTAAGCTTTGGCCACCTCCCTGACCTTGGGGAAGGGAATCTTTTCTATCTCTAATCTACTTTCTAAATAAACTATATTTTCTGATCTAATTTCTATGCAATTCTTTGCATATTACCCACAGAACCAGCTCAGCACACCAGCCCACTGACCTAATAATTCTCACAGGCCTAACAATTTGATACCTCCACACAATGGAATATCAAAAAGTTTGCTTTTTAGGACCTGAGCATGGTGTTTCACCACCTGTAGTCCCAGCTGCTCAGGAGGCTGAGGTGGGAGGACTGCTAGATGCCAGGAGTTCGAGGTTGCAGTGGGCTATGATCTCGACACTACACTCCAGCCTGGGCCACAGAGTGTGCCTCGGTATCTCTTAAAAAACAAACAAAAAAAGTTTGCTTTTTAAAGAATCATTGATGACTTGGGGAAATGCTTATAAAGAAAGTGGCAAAGGCGGGCTCAGTGGCTCAGCCTGTAATCCCGTGCCTTTGGGAGGCTGAGGTGAGTGGATTGCCTGAGCCTGCGGGTTCGAGACCTGCCTGGGCAACTTGGGGAGACCTCATCTCTACAATAAATCAAAATATTAGCCGGGTGTGGTAGCGCGCCTGTAGTTCCAGCTACTCGGAAGGCTGAGGTGGAAGGATCGCTGGAGCCCAGCAGGTTGAGGCTGTGGTGGCCGGGAGCGTGCCACTGCCCTCCAGCCTGGGCAACAGAGTGAGACTCCAACTCAAAAAAAAAAGAAAAAAGAAATAAAGAAAGTGGCGAGATAACCTGATTTAAAAATTATCTGGGTCTTATTTTCCTACATTTCTCCTTAAGAGAAAGAGAGTACACGGGGATGTATCCTAGAGACTTAAGATTCCCTTGTATTGGAGAAGTAAAGGAGGGCAAGAGTTTTTAAAGGAAGAATGAGAAGGATTGCAATTGTTTTGAGATAATTATCCTCGGCTACAAGACCCAGTAACAAGAGCAAGGCCAATCTGAGGTTGTACAGGTAGTTTCTGGGCAGATGCCCTAGCAGGAGTTTTTTTGTTTGTTTGATTTGAGTTGGAGTTTCCCTCTGTCACCCAGGCTAGAGTGCAGTGGCAAGCTCATGGCCACCATGTCACTGACCTGCTGGGCTCCAGTGATCCTTCCGCCTCAGCCTTCCAAGTAACTGGAACTACAGATACGTGCCACCACACCTGGCTAATATTTTGATTTACTGTAGAGACTAGGTCTTGCCAAGTTGCCCAGGCTGGTCTCGAAGTCCTAGGTTCAGGCAATCCTCTCACCTCCACCTCCCAAAGTGCTGGGATTACAAGCATGAGCCACTGCGCCTGGCCGCAGGAATATTTTTTTTTTTTTGAGTTGGAGTCTCACTGTTGCCCAGACTGGAGTGCAGTGGCCGCTCCCGGCCACCGCAGCCTCGACATGCTGGGCTCCGGCGATCCTTCTGCCTCAGCCTTCCACGTAGCTGGAACTATAGGTGCGCGCTACCACACCCGGCTAATTTTTTTGATTTATTGTAGAGATGAGGTCTCGCCTGCCCAGGCGGGTCTCGAACCCGCGGGCTCAGGCAATCCACTCACCTCAGCTTCCCGAAGGCGCAGGATTACAGGCTGAGCCACCGAGCCCAGCTAAGGAGTATTTTTTTTTAATGTAAGGTTCTGATAGCCTTTGCACAAAAGGTTGTGGTTTTGCAGACTCTTGTGATAGTTTTGTTACCAGGCCTTTATATGAGAACCCTGTCTTCATAGCCTGCCCAGCTTGATTTGTCAGGAATTTTTTTTTCTTTTTTGAGTTGAAGTCTCATTCTGTCACTCAGCACGGGAGTACAGTGGCATGCTCCCGGCCACCGCAGCCTCGACCTGTTGGGCTCCGGCGATCAGTCTTCCAAGTAGCTGGAACTACAGGCGAGCGCTACCACACCCGGCTAATTTTTTTGATTTTTATTGTAGAGATGAGGTCTCGCCAAGTTGCCCAGGCGGGTCTCGAACCCGCGGGCTCAGGCAATCCACTCGCCTCAGCCTCCCAAAGCACGGGATTACAGGCTGAGCCACTGAGCCCGGCTAGGATTTTTTTTTTTTTTAATCACAAGTGACTCTGTTTTGATTCTGACAACTTTCACAGTGCCTTCATTTGTTAACAGTGGATCAAGGCTTCTCAACTGAAAACATGTATGTGTATTCTTCACTCCACCATGGAGGCAAAGTGAGAACTGATGTTTTTTTGTTGTTGTTTTTGAGTCAGAGTCTCACTCTGTCGCCCAGGCTGGAATGCAGTGGCATGTTTATGGGCATCACAGCCTTGACCTGCTGGGCTCAGGCAATCCTTTCGCCCCGGCCTTCCAAGTAGCTGAACTACAGGCACATGCCACCACACCCAGCTAATTTTTTTTTTGAGTTGCAGTCTCACTCTGTCGCCCAGACTGGAGTCAGTGGCTGCTCCCGGCCACCGCAGCCTCAACCTGTTGGGCTCCGGCGATCCTTCCGCCTCAGCCTTCCAAGTAGCCGGAATTACAGGCATGCGCTACCACACCCGGCTGATTTTTCTGATTTATTGTAGAGATGAGGTCTCACTGCCCAGGCGGGTCTCGAACCCGCGGGCTCAGGCAATCCACTCACCTCAGCCTCCCAAAGGCGCGGGATTACAGGCTGAGCCACCGAGCCCGGCTAATTTTTTTTTTACTTTATTGTAGAGACGAGGTCTTGCCAAGCTGCCCAGGCTAATCTTGAAACCCTAGGCTCAGGCAGTCCTTTTGCCTCAGCCTCCCAAAGTGCTGGGATCCACAGGCTTGAGCCGCTGCTCATGGCAAGAACAGACGATTTTCTATTGCACCTTGTAGCAGCACTAGTGGGCGTTGCCAGCCACCTGGTGGTTTCCAGCTGCAGCCCCTGCAAGCCTTGGGCAGCCCTTATAGGACAGACTGGAAGGGCCAGGGAATTTTTTTTTTTTTTTTTTGAGTTGGAGTCTCACTCTGTCACCCAGACTGGAGTGCAGTGGCCGCTCCCGGCCATCACAGCCTCGACCTGCTGAGCTCCGGCGATCCTTCCGCCTAAGCCTTCCAAGTAGCTGGAACTACAGGCATGCGCTACCTCGCCCGGCTGATTTTTTAATTTATTGTAGAGATGAGGTCTCACCAAGTTGCCCAGGTGGGTCTCGAACCCACAGGCCCAGGCAATCCACTCACCTCAGCCTCCCAAAGGCGCGGGATTACAGGTTGTGCCACCGAGCCCGGCTCGGGCCAGGGAATTAATGCCCAGCTCCTCACTGCTCACTGGGGACAACTCTGAGGGGTGCCCTCCACTATCTCCTTGGGCTCCCCAGTGGGAAGTAACCCCTGTGGCCAACAGCCATAACCCGCTCAGTACTCAGCCCCTTCATCATCCCTTCCTTTCTCGCCAGCTAGGTGCTTTCTGGTTTCATTTCCTGAATAAACGACATACACCACATTCTTGTCTTGGCATCTGCTTCCGGGGACCTCGGTCTAAGACCAGGCTGGGCCTAATGTGTTTCTACTGGCCTGTGATAGTTAAGTTTATGTGTCAACTCAGCTGGAGCATGGTGCTCAGATATTTGGTTAAACATTATTCAGGATATTTCTGTGGAGGTGTTCTTGGATATTTATTTATTTATTTAGAGCCTCACTCTGCCGCCCAGTCTGGAGTGCAGTGGCACAATCACAGCTCACCACAGCCTCGACCTCCTGGGTTAAGGTGATCCTCCAGCCTCTGTCTCCCGAGTAGCTGGGACTATAGACGTGTGCCACCACACCTGACTAATTTTGTGTTATCTCTTGTAGAGATGAGTTCTCACCATATTGCTTAAGCTGGTCTCAAATCCCTGGGCTAAGTGATCATTCCTCCTTGGTTTCCCAAAGTGCTAGGATTGTAGGTGTGAGCTACTATGCCCAGTCTTCCTTTTTTATTTTAACTTTTTTATTTGTTTTGTTTTTTTATTTTTTTTGAGTTGGAGTCTCACTCCATTGCCCAGGCTGCAGTGCAGTGGCATGCTCATGGCTACCCCAGTGTCAACTTGCTGGGCTCAGGTGATCTTTCCGCCTCAGCCTTCCAAGCAACTGAAACTACAGGCACGTGCTTCCACGCCTGCTTAATTTTTTTTATTTATTGTAGAGACAAGGTCTCACCATTTTGCCCAGGCTGGTCTCAAACTCCTGGGCTCAAGTGATCCTTCAACCTTGGCCACTTAAAGTGCTAGGATTATAGGGTATGAACCACTATGCCCAGTTCTTTTTTATTGTAATTTTGTAAAGATGGAGACAAGGTCTCACTATGTTGCCCAGGCTGATCTTGAACTCTTGGGCTGAAGGAATCCTGCATCAGCCTCCTGAGTTGCTGGGACTACAGGCGCATGCTACCAACCCAGCCTTTTGGGTGAGTTTAACTATTTAATTATTTATTTATTTTTGAGTTGGAGTCTCACTCTGTCACCCAGACTGGAGTGCACTGGCCGCTCCCGGCCACCGCAGCCTCGACCTGCTGGGCTCCGGTGATCCTTCCGCCTCAGCCTTCCAAGTAGCTGGAACTACAGGCGCGTGCTACCACGCCCAGCTAATTTTTTAAAATTTATTGTAGAGATGAGGTCTCACCAAGTTGCCCAGGTGGGTCTCGAACCCACGGGCTCAGGCAATCCACTCACCTCCCAAAGGCGCAGGATTACAGGCTGAGCCACCG
Organism: Cephalopachus bancanus; assembly: GCA_027257055.1. Classification (NCBI taxonomy): domain Eukaryota; kingdom Metazoa; phylum Chordata; class Mammalia; order Primates; family Tarsiidae; genus Cephalopachus; species Cephalopachus bancanus. The sequence goes on along the minus strand of JAPVLO010000409.1, from coordinate 296,872 downwards.
AGCCCGGCTGAATTTAGCATTTAAATCAGTGGACTTTGAGTAAAGCAGATGACTCTCCATAAGGTGAGTGAGCCTCATGCAATCAGTTGAAGATCTAAATAGAACAAAGACTGCTCTCCCTGGAACAAGACGAAATTCTACCAGCAACAGCTTTTAAATGGGTCCTGTGTCTCTTCTCTAGCTTGCTGGTCTACCCTGCAGAGTTTGGGCTTGCCAAGTCTACACAATTTAGTGAGTCACGTCACTTCTCTCTCTGTGTCTGTCTCTCTCTCTCTCTCTCTCTCTCTCTTTCTATATATATATATATAAAGTTTTTATTTTATATTTTTGTAGTAACTGGTGTCTCTATGTTTCCCAGTCTGGTCTCGAACTCCTAGCCTCAAGCATCCTCTCTCCTCGGTTTCCCAAAGTGCTGGAGTTACAAGAATGTGCCACCATACTTGACTGAGTGAGCCACTTCTTTAAAATAAATCTCTCCGCGCCTTTGGGAGGCTGAGGTGAGTGGATTGCCTGACCCCGCAGGTTCGAGACCCGCCTGGGCAGCAAGACCTCATCTCTACAATAAATCAAAAAATCAGCCAGGCGTGGTAGCGCATGCCTGTAATTCCGGCTACTCGGAAGGCTGAGGCGGAAGGATCGCCGGAGCCCAGCAGGTCGAGGCTGCGGTGGCCGGGAGCGGCCACTGCACTCTGGGCGACAGAGTGAGACTCCGACTCAAAAAAAAAAAAAGAAGAATTCACTGGGCATGATGGCACACACCTATGGTCCCAACTACTCAGGAGGCTGAGGCAGGAAGATCCCTTGAGCCAGGAGGTTGAGGCTACAGTGAACCATGACTATGCCACTGCACTCCAGCCTGGGTGACAGAGTGATACACTGACTCAGAAAAAAAAGTTACCTAGCCGGGCTCGGTGGCTCAGCCTGCAATCCCGCGCCTTTGGGCGGCTGAGGTGAGTGGAGTGCCTGAGCCCGCGGGTTCGAGACCTGCCTGGGCGGCGAGACCTCATCTCTACAATAAATCAGAAAATGAGCCGAGCGTGATAATATGTGCCTGTAGTTCCGGCTACTTGGAAGGCTGAGGCGGAAGGATCGCCATAGCCCAGCAGGTCGAGGCTGCGGTGGCCGGGAGCGGCCGCTGCACTCCAGTCTGGGCGACAGAGTGAGACTCCAACTCAAAAAAAAAAAAAAAAAGACCTCATTGTTAGCTGGGCTGCAGGTTCAGCATGAACTATGGAAAGATCTCCTCTGTTCTAAAAACTAGAAGACAGAAAGTGGCGTGGGTTCACGTTTGGCATGAAGTAATTGTCCTAGAACCAACAGGACAAGACAAAGAGGGGTGTGTTTAGGATTGCTTAGCTCTATCCCCAAGGGAAGAACTATTGGGAAGACAAGGTCAGTCTTTGCAATGAAAGAAGACATTTCAGGCAATAATTCAGGAGTTTTGCATCTACGTTGCACCACTTCAACTTGAACTTTGGAGAAATGTGAGGCCTTTTCCTGTTTTCCTTCTCTGAATAGGCCCAAGTAAGCTGAGACAGAATGATCTTTCTTTCTAAAAATAATATCAACTTGGATCTCTAAGCTGGTTCTCTCTATAGGATACCAGAAACCATGCTGGGGGCAGGAGCAAAATACAGGACAGAAGAGCCAAGCATGCTGGGAGTGATCCTTCCCAACTTCAACAAGGACGGTGGTAGGTAGCAGCAGCTGGGATGGTCACTGGAAAACCTGAAATGGAATCGCTAGGGGCAGCGTCCTCAGGAAGGCACGGACCTCACCTACACCTGGGGTTTTAGTAGCTCTTGGTGGAGGCCTTTGGAAGCATTCGGGGTGTCCCCAATACCGGCACATCATTCAAGACTTTGGTTCAAGTAGAAGCCACCTAGTGCCTTCTTCTAGTGCCTTCTTCCTGGGCACTACAGAGGCTCCTGTCAAACAAGAAGCATTTTCTTGCCTGGATGGCCAGATTCATAGCAACACTGGCAAAATGGGGTGAAAGAGGAAGAAATGGAGAGAAGAAAAAGACCAGGGCCATAGGGGCTGAGAATAGGAGGTGAACACTGAGGAGACAGATGATAACAAACCATGAGGCAAAGAGTTCAGAAAGTCACAGGTTCTTGGCTCTAGTATGGCAGGTGTGTCAGGTTCAAGGGGATCTGTAATAGCCAAACCCCCCAAACAATGCAAATGTCCAAAGATAGCTGTGGTCCATCCATTAAACTGGAATATTCTGTGGTCACTTACTGCCTTCCAGGGACACTCCAAGAGGCTGCAGGTCTGAGTGTTGTCTCAGGAGCCAGATTCCAGGAGACAACTCCCACCAGTTTTGTGTGACCCGTGAGGAAACGTGCCTTCCTCGGCCTCACACTGTTCCTCACTACAGTGGAGATCATTAAAATTCCTATCTCGTAGAGTTTTTTGAGGGTTAAGTGAGTTAAGCAGTTCAAACAGGGCCCAGCACATACCAGCTGTTAGGTGAAGGGAGATGGAAAATATTTACCCAGGCTCGGTGGCTCAGCCTGTAATCCCAGCACTTTGGGAAGCTGAGGTGAGTGGATAGCCTGAGCCCACGGGTTCGAGATCCGCCTGGGCAACTTGGCGAGACCTCATCTCTACAATAAATCAAAAATCAGCTGGGCGTGGTAGCGCGCACCTGTAGTTCCAGCTACTTGGAAGGCTGAGGCGGAAGGATGGCCGGAGCCCAGCAGGTCGAGGCTGCGGTGGCCGGGAGTGGCCACTGCACTCCAGTCTGGATGACAGAGTGAGAATCCAACTCAAAAAAAAAAAAAAAAAAGAAAGAAAGAAAATATTTATACAGACTCGTATATACCAGTCAGGAGCCAATCAAGAAAACAGAAGTCACACCGATATGTTAACAGATAATTTAATATAGGGACTTGGTTAAATGAGTATTACAGGACAGAAATGGCAAAAAACAGACACTGGGGGAAGAGAAGGAGTAATCTAGAAAAGCAGCTCCCTACCCCTGCAGCTGGGGGGAAGCAGAGGGGAGGTTGGGGTGACCCATCCGAGAGGCCTGGGAAGAACAGGACCATGGAACTGGACTCCAATTCTGAAGAGGAGGCTCTGCCTAGCAGATGCTGGCACCTCTACAGGGCGCAAAAGGCTGGTTCTGAGAATGCAAGGTACCCGATGTTACCCTTGCCAGGGGGTCCTCAGGAGGCCCATGAGCAAGACTCAAGCGGCCGCCTCTCTCTCCTCCTCCAGCCCTGTGAGCCCTTCTGGCGCCCCCTAGCGGCCGCGCCTGCCAGGGAGCAGTGGAGAGGGAGGAAGCCGCGTCCGCGCAGCATCTCACAGCCAGTGTACGGGAATGAAGAGAAATCATTTTTTCTTTTCTTTTTTTTGGGGTTGGAGCCTCACTCTGTCACCCAGGCTGGAGGTCAGTGGCATGCCTCTCGGCCACCGCAACCTCGACCTGCTGGGCTCCGGCGATCCTTCCGCCTCAGCCTCCCCAAGTAGCTGGAACTACAGGCGTGTGCTACCACGCCCGGCTAATTTTTTTGATTTATTGTAGAGACGAGGTCTCGCCAAGTTGCCCGGGCCTCCCAAAGTGCTGGGATGACAGGCTGAGCCACCGACCCCGGCCAAATCATTTTTCTTTAGCGCTCATAGGTTTTTAGCTGGAACGGCTTCTGTAACAAAAAGGCAGAATAACAGGAGAAAAACAGACAGACGTTTGTCAATATGCACATTTCATATGCATACGGGAGATAATTCCAGCTAGTGTCACATCTTCAACGAAGAACAATACAATTTTAGGAAGACAAAGGAAAAGGACTTTTAGTTTCTTGGGAGAAGGCAAATAGCTGGCAGATGAAGGCTAGTGTGTGACACCTGTCCATTTGAAATCCTCTGGTGTAGATTTCTCCGGGCCCAGAAGGGTCCGCAGGTGTCTTCAGTGGCCAAGCTTTGTTCTCCCTGGTAGGAGGAGGGCTGGATGCCTGTTGTCTCAGGAAATCTGTGTCCTGCTTTTTAGGCAATTAGAGGGAGGGCTATTCTGTGCCTACTGTTTCTTAACTGTCTCCAGCTCAGCAGTCCTTCATAATTTCGGGGTGCCATCTTGCCACCCAGAGTATGGTCTGGGCTCTCAACAGAATCTCCATCCCTTCCTTCCTTCAGCCTCAGGACGGTGGATTGGAGGAAGAGGGCAGTGGAGTATTCAGGGTCAGAGGCACCAGACCCTTAGGCAATGGTTTAAAGGCCAGGTGGTGCTGAAGGAGGGAACAGGACAGAGCACCATGGAGCTCAGCATTTGAGAAGTGCTGTGTTCCTGCTGCAGCCACAAGAATGAGGGCTGAGATGGCTAAAGATGGTTCCAGGCCAGGCATGGTGGCTCGTGCTTATAATCCCAGCACTTTGGGAGCCCAAGGTGGGAGGACTGTTTGAGCCCAGGAGTTCAATTCTTGCCTGGACAACATAGTGACACCTTGTCTCTATTTTTTTAAAATTTATTTAAAAAACATTGTTCAGCTGGGCTCGGTGGCTCAGCCTGTAATCCCGTGCCTTTGGAAGGCTGAGGTGAGTGGATTGCCTGAGCTCGCGGGTTCGAGACCCGCCTGGGCAGCGAGACCTCATCTCTACAATAAATCACAAAATCAGCCGGGCGTGGTAGTGCATGCCAGTAATTCCGGCTACTTGGAAGGCTGAGGCGGAAGGATCGCCGGGGCCCAGCAGGTCGAGGCTGTGGTAGCCCGGCGCGGCCACTGCACTCCAGTCTGGGCGACAGAGTGAAACTCCAACTCAAAACAAACAAACAAACAAAAAACCATTGTTCGCCAGGCTCGGTGGCTCAGCCTGTAATCCTAGCGCTTTGGGAGGCCAAGGCGAGTGAATTGCCTGATCCCGTGGGTTTGAGACCCGCCTGGGCAACTTGGAGAGACCTCATCTCTACAATAAACTAAAAATTTAGCTGGGTGTGGTAGCACGTGCCTGTAGTTCCGGCCACTTGGAAGGCTGAGGCGGAAGGATCGCCAGAGCCCAGCAGTTCGAGGCTGCAGTGGCTGGGAGTGTCCACCGCACTCCAGTCTGGGTGGCAGAGTGAGACTCCAACTCAAAAAAAAACAAACAGTGTTCTAGATCAGAGACAGATTTGGGCAGGGATCCAACTGCCAGACCCCAAAGTCTTCCGTGTTCTCAGAAAGAGTTGTAGCTGAGAAGACTGTGAGCCGGAGGCCAGAGATCTCAGCAAATGAGAAGTGGCCTGTGGCAGGGTGGAGATCCAGAGTGGGGGGAGGGGCGGCAGGCAGCCACAAGGGCATTGTGGGAGAAGGGGCGGCGGTTTGGAGGCCACAAGGAGCGTTATGGGACACGGATGCTATGTGGGTGGTGGGCAGGAGGCAGGACTCCCTGGCCCAAGGGAGGGTGGCTTTGGAGTCAGACAGTCCTGGACTCAGCCCTGACTCCCAGGTTCACCTGGGGCAGTCAGTCTCTCTATCTGAGCCTGCCTCGAGGGTTGCTTTGAGAACAAAATGAAATGACTGCAATGAAATCACGCACGTATGGCAAGGCTGAGTGGGGTTCCCAGTGGGATCTTTCCCGTTTTCCAAGAATTATCAGAGCCATTGCCAATGAAATGCACCCCACATTCTCAGTTCAGGGAACATCCAGCTGGGAGCTGACTGAGCGATGCCTCCCAGCTCTGACACTATCAACCCTGTGTGTAACTGAGAACTGGCTGGCCTTTGTCCCTGGTTCCTGGGAGGTAACCTCTAAATCCTTGGCATTTCCTGAGAGACGCTTGTGTCTTTGTTACTCATGGAGGGGGGAGCCTTCAGAGGACACTTGATAGTTTATGTTAATAAGATGACTCAGAATGGAGGGGTGCAACAATGTCTACAGCCGTACCACCCTGAACATGCCTGATCTCATCTGGTCTCAGAAACTAAGTAGGGTCATGCCTGGTTAAGTGCTAGGATGAAAGTTCAAGACCAACCATGAGATTAGAAGGTTGGGACTTTAAGCCACTTTGACCCTGAACTCTGGGGAAGGGAGGAGGGCTCAAGAATGTGTTCAATTAGTAGCTAATGATTCAGTCAATCAAAACCCTAGATTAAAAAAAAAAAATTCCTAGACATCAAAGCTCACATAAACTTCCTGGCTGGCAATGCTCTGTGTGTTGTCACACATCAGTGGAGGAGGGTAAGGGAGTCCCTGGGGATGGCAGAGCTTTGCACGTGGGACCCTCCCAGACCTTGTCACTTATATCTCTCCCTGTGGCTGGTTCTGATTTGTATTCTTTTGCTATCATGAAACTGTAAAAGTAAGCACAGCATTTTCCTGCATTCTGTGAGTCATCTCAGTGAATGATTGAATCCGAGGGGGGGAGTAGTGAGAACCCTCGAATTTGCAGCCAACAGGTCAAAAGTGAAGACCTCCCACATGTCACATGTGGCTCAACCCTAGGTAGGTGGTGTCACATGTCATTGCGCCCTGCCCTGAAAGAAGGAGGGAGGGAGGAGGGGGGAGAGCCCACCTCCTGGGGATAGTAGGTGTCTGTGACAAGAGGCCTCACTCCCTCATGAGAACTTGACTGGTTTTTCTTGAAACCAGATAAGAGTTGCAGTTGCGGGGGCTGGGGACACAGTGGAATCATTGTCCAGCGTGTGGGAAGGCAGAGAAGAACTCCTTGTACCCACCTGGTTGCCCACTTGGCTGTGCACTGGCTGATCTGCCCTGAGGCTTCTGAAGTTTGGAAAACACCAGAGGAGCTGACAGGGTGGGCAGTCAGGCAGGGGCCAACGGCCAGGACCATCCATCACCTCAGAAGATGAAAGCTGTACCTACGGGCCCCAAAGTCGAGATCCAGAGTGTGGATGAAATCACAGATTCTAAGATTGGGGGTTGGCGGATGCTTTAGAGCAATGTGGCATGAGGCCCCCCTCCCAGGGTCAGGAAGAATGTGCAACCCAGGGGAGCCCTTAAGAAAGAGCCTCTCAGCCGGGCTCCGTGGCTCAGCCTGTAATCCCGCGCCTTTGGGAGGCTGAGGTGAGTGGATTGCCTGAGCCCGCAGGTTCGAGACCCGCCTGGGCAGCGAGACCTCACCTCTACAATAAATCAAAAAATTAGCCGGGCGTGGTAGCGCATGCCTACGATTCCAGTTACTCGGAAGGCTGAGGCAGAAGGGAGCCGGGCAGGTAGAGGCTGCGGTGGCCGGCAGCAGCCACTGCACTCCAGTCTGGGCGACAGAGTGAGACTCCAACTCAAAAAAAAAAAAAAAAAAAGAAAGAGCCTCTCATGCCGGGCTCAGTGGCTCAGCCTATAATCCCGCGCCTTTGGGAGGCTGAGGTGAGTGGATTGCCTGAGCCCGCGGGTTCGAGACCCGCCTGGGCAGCGAGACCTCATCTCTACAATAAATCAAAAAATCAGCCGGGCGTGGTAGCACATGCCTGTAATTCCGGCTACTCGGAAGGCTGAGGCGGAAGGATCGCCGGAGCCCAGCGGGTCGAGGCTGCGGTCTGGGCGACCGAGTGAGACTCCGACTCAAAAAAAAAAAAAGAGAGAGAGCCTCCCGTCAGCTGGCCTGTGCAACCGACCCTTGTCCACACCATGTCTATAGAGCAGTGGTTCTCAATCACCAGCAAGTTTGTCCCACGGGGGCATTTGGCAAGTCCAAGTTTGGTTGTCCCAACTTGAGGGTTGTACTGGCATCCAGAGGGTGGAAGCCAGGGACGTTGCTACACTGTGCATAGGACAGGCCCCACAACAAAGAATGATCTGGCCCCACACGTCAGTCGTGCTGAGTTGAGAAACCCTGGTCTTGGGAATGAGCTACATCAGCAGTGAAGACCCGCAGCAAGGGAACACCGAGGCTGCCACCGCCGACCAGTCACCACAGGAAACACATCTGTTTTCCATTTCTCTCTTTCCTGCCTCAGTCTCACAGAAGTCAGCACAAAGAGGGGGGTGGAGGGTGAGAGACGATACCATGTCCCCCATTCCGGTGTCAGAGTCTTAGGCCTGGACTGTGCTGAGAACAGATGAGGGTCACATGAGACCTTTTAAATGGACAAGTCTCAAATAGCAAAGTGAGGCTGTCTTGATAGCAAAAAATGCCTGGAAAAATGTGGAATCAAACTGAGGTTCCTCAGAGGGAGCTTTATGCCCAATGGGAAAGGAGATTTTTGACCGAGCAGGCTGGTGGTACTTACTGAAAACCTTTTCTTAGGCAGGATGTGGTGGCTTACGCCTGTAACCACAGCACTTTGGGAGGCGGAGGTGGGAGGATTGCCTAAGCCCAGGGGTTTGAGGCCAGCCTGGGTAACTAGATGACACCTCGTCTCTACAATAAATCAAAAAATTATCCAGGTGTGGTACCTACTTGGAAGACTGAGGTGAAAGATCGCCTGAGCCCAACAGGTCGAGGCTGCAGGAGCCATGATCGTGCCACTGCGCGCCAGCCTGGGCGACAGAGTGAGACTCTGATTCAAAAACAAAACAAAACAAACAAACAAAAAACCAAAGAAAATCTTATTTATTTTTATTTTTATTTTTTGAGTTGGAGTCTCACTCCATCACCCAGGCTGGAGTGCAGTGGCCGGGCTCGGTGGCTCACGGCCACCGCAGCCTCGACCTACTGGGCTCCAGCAATTCCTTCCGCCTCAGCCTTCCAAGTAGCCGGAACTACAGGCGCGCACTACCACACCCAGCTAATTTTTTTTTTTTTTAGATGGAGTCTCACTCTGTTGCCTAGACTGGAGTGCAGTGGCATGTTCCCAGCCACCGCATCCTTGACCTGCTGGGCTCCAGTGATCCTTCCACCTCAGCCTTCCAAATAGCTGGAATTACAGGTGTGCGCTACCATGCCCGGCTAATTTTTTTGATTTACTGTAGAGATGAGGTCTCGCCGAGTTGCCCAGGTGGGTCTCGAACCTGCGGGCTCAGGCAATTCACTCACCTTGGCCTCCCAAAGCACGGGATTACAGGCTGAGCCACCGAGGGCCCTAATTTTTGATTTCTTGTAGAGATGCGGTCTCACCAAGTTGCCCAGGCAGGTCTCGAACCTGCAGGCTCAGGCAATCCACTCGCCTCGGCCTCCCAAAGTGCTGGGATTACAGGCTGAGCCACCAAGCCCGGCGAAGGTATCTTTCTTAGGCTGTAAACCAGTTCTCTAAAATCGCCCCAGTTCCTACTTCCCTAGGTAGATCCCCAAAGATGGTTGCCATCAATCCCTTCTCTCTCTGTGCGTACAAACTGTTCCTCACAGGCGGTGGGTAGGGGGGTCTAGTTCCTATCCCTGGAATCTAGGTTGGACTTAGTGACTTGCTTGATCAATGGAGTGTAGCAGTAGTGATGTTCTGGGATGCCTGAGGCTAAGCCATGAGAAGCCTTGCAGCGGCCTGAGTCTCCAGGGATGATTGCTTGTGTGACATTCCCTCCTGGAACCCAGCCGCCAAGTCACACGGGAAGGCCACATTCTGGCTGACAGTCCCAGCCGAACTCCCCCCGACAGCCAGCACCAGCTCTCCCGTGGGAGGGTGCCCCCACTTACATGACATCCACCAGAGACCTCAAGTGAGAACCACTCAGCTGAGCTGTCAACCCGCAGCACACTGTGGGAGATGATACATTATTGCTTTAGGCCACTACATTTTAGGGTGGCTCATTACTCAGAAGCAGATAATTTGAACACTTCCCTGGGGAGCCAAGTGCTTTCAGAAACATATGCTGCCTTCTCGGATGAAAAATTGTCTTTCTAGTGATTATCCAGGAAAGGTTCACACAAGTGGATATCAAGGCTAGTAGAAAGATGCAAGTCAGATACCCAACTCATTCAAGTTCCGGTCTGTTCGTAGTGCTGACTCCTAAGCCAAGTAGCCCTTGACATGAGGCCATCCTCCTCTTCCTCCCCTTCCCCACCCGCCCATCCTTCCTCCCTTCTCTTCTTGCCACCCCTCTCCTGTTTCTTCACAAATTTCCAACTGCTATCCCCATACAAACGCAATCAGGTTCTTAGAAATCTGACCCATATCGGGAAATATATTGTGTCGAGAGGCTTCAGTAGGGGGAAAATTTAAGGGTGTCCACCAGAGTGAGGTCTCAAAGTCTTCACCGTGGGAAGGTGAGTTTATGTCTTCATTTTACACACCAGGGAAAACAGGATCCCCTAGTAATTAAATACCAATTAGCTATTAAGAAAAAGCCTTTCCAAAATTGTATTACTGTTCAACAGGGAAATCGGATTTAATTTAGCTTTTTTTAATTCGTGAGAGCGCCTGCCTGGACACCACCTAGTGGGAGCCATTGTAGGAACGGCAGAGCCGGACCCTGCCCCCCTTTTCTTGGAGCTTGGGTGGCAGCCAGCATTGTCACCATTCCCACATTCCCATGCCAGTGTCTGGGAGGAGGTGGGAGAGATTGTGATAGGATGTGTCGCTTCTGCACGACGTGTGATTCATTTCCAGACATGAACTAGTCACTGTGACCATGACTGTTCATGACGCCCTTCAAAGTCTTCTGTGGCAATTCTAGAAATCTCTGAGAGTCCTTATTTAGTGAGCCCACAACTTGAAAACAAGCTTCCTTTGATGCCAAGTCGGTGGTTCCCAAACTTGTTTGCACATTACAATCACTGGGGAATCTTTGAAAAATTCCAGACCAGTTAAGTCAGACTCTGGCTGCGGGACCCACGCTCTTTAGGTAATTTCAGTGTGCCACCTAGTTTGGAAGCCTGTGCTAGATGACCCCAAATTAGCTGCCCGCCCCTCATCAGCAGCTGCCCCCCCAGCAGCTCCCAGTGAGGCACCCTTGCGTGCAACTATTGTCTTTCTTAAGAAACAGCTTTCCTTAAGGGATAGACCAAGGCCAAGTTTCACAGCGTCCTCTTAGTACTTGTGATGTTTAGCAAAGCCTTCACACACACAAAAAAAAGCCTTTTTTTTTTTTGAGTCGGAGTCTCACTCCGTTGCCCAGGCTGGAGTACAGTGGCACGCTCCATGTAGCTGGAACTATAGGCATGCACTACCATGCCCAGCTTATATATATATTTTAATTTATTGTATATAAATATATATAAATTAATTTAATTTATTGTAGAGACAACCAAGTTGTCTAGGCTGGTCTCAAACCCCTGGGCTCTGGCAATCCTCTTGCCTCAGCCTCCCAGAGGCTTGCAGGCTTGAACCACTGCACACAGCGAAGCTTTTTTTTTTTTTTTGAGACAGAGTCTCATTCTGTTATCCAGGCTGGAATGCAGTGGCATAATCATAACTCACTACAACCTTGAACTCCTGGACTCGAGCAGTTCTCCCATCTCAGCCTCCCAGGTAGCTAGGATTACAGAGATGAGCCACCACACCCGGCTAATTTTTTAATTTTTTGTAGAGATGTGGTCATGCTATATTGCTCAGGCTGGTCTCAAACGCCTGACCTCAAGCAATCCTCTCGCCTCAACCCCACAAAGTGCTGGGATTACAGGCATGAGCCACCATACCTGGCCAAAAAAAATTTTTTTTTAAATTTTCATCTCTAATGTACTTTTACTTTGATTAAATCTCTCTTTTTTAATGGTGTTGTGCTGGATCCCCAAAGACCCCAAAAGGGAAGACACTGTGTCTGAGAGGCCAAAGAAATGATCCGGAGACAGCGGATGAGACAGCGGCTTTATTCGGGAACTTACTTACAGGGAAGGTGGCCCAGGAGCAGCTGGCTGGACAGGAAAAAAACCACTCCTAATTGTTTTTTTTTTTTGAGTTGGAGTCTCACTCTGTCATCCAGACTGGAGTGTAGTGGCCGCTCCCGGCCACCGCAGCCTCGACCTGCTGGGCTCCAGCGATCCTTCTGCCTCAGCCTTCCAAGTAGCCGGAATTACAGGCATGCGCTACCACGCCCGGCTGATTTTTTTTTTAATTTATTGTAGAGATGAGGTCTCGCTGCCCAGGCGGGTCTGAAACCCGCGGGCTCAGGCCCAAAGTGCTGGGATTACAGGCTGAGCCACCGAGCCCGGCCCACTCCCAATTGTTAAAGGCACATAGGTTATATAGCATTTTACACAGGGCAAAGTTTGGGGTTAAGTGTGAAAAGAGTAGTCTTTATACATACATATATATATATATATATATATATATATACATAATATATATATACACATATACACACATACATATATATATATATATATATATTTTTTTTTTTTTTTGGACACAGAATCTCACTCTGTCACTCAGGCTGGAAGCAGTGGCACACTCATAGCCACTGCATCCTCGACCTGCTGGGCTCCGGCAATCCTTCCGCCTCAGCCTTCCAAGTAGCTGGAACTATGGGCACACGCCACCACGCCCGGCTAATCTTTTGATTTATTGTAGAGACGAGGTCTCACCAAGTTGCCCAGGTGGGTCTCCAACCCACCGGCTCAGGCAATCCACTCACTTCGTCCTCCCAAAGCGCAGGATTACAGGCTGAGCCACCGAGCCTGGCCCACGCAACATCTTAAAGTGAACAAAAGGTGGCATTAAGTGCATTCACAATGTTGTGAAACCACCACCTCTGTGCAGTTCCAAAACATTTTCATCACCCCAAAAGGAAACACCCACACTCTTAAAGCAGTTACACCTCACTCCTCCTCCCCCCAGCCTCTGGCAACCACCAATCTGCTTTCTGTTACTATAAATTTGCTTATTCTGGACATTTCATATAATGGAGTCATACAATGGGTGACCTTTTGCATCTGGATTCTTTCACTTAGTATAATGTTTTTGAGGTTCATTCATGTCATAGCATGCGTCAGGACTTTGCTCCTTTTTATGGACAAATAATTTTCCACTGTGTGGAGATGCCACACTTTGTTTAGCCATTCATCCATTGATGGACATTTGGGTTGTTTCCACCTTCTGGATACCGTGAATAACAACGAACATTCCTGTACAAGTTTTTGTGTGGACTTGTTTTCATCTCTCTTGGATATAGACCAGACCTAGGAGTGGAGTTGGTGGGTCATGAAATAATCCCATGCTTAATTTTTTTTTCTATTTTCTGTTGGAGTCTCACTTCTTCGCCCAGGCTGGGTGCAGTGGCACACACACTCGTGGCCACCCCAGTGTCGACCTACTGGGCTCCGGGGATCCTTCCGCCTCAGCCTTCCAAGTAGCTAGAACTACAGATGCACGCTACCATGCCCGGCTATTTTTTATTTTTATTTATTTTATTTTTTTTTTGAGTTGGAGTCTCACTCTGTCGCCCAGAGTGGAGTGCAGTGGCCGCTCCCGGCCACCGCAGCCTCGGCCTGCTGGGCTCTGGCGATCCTTCCGCCTCAACCTTCCGAGTAGCTGGAACTACAGGCACACGCTACCATGCCTGGCTGATTTTTGATTTATTGTAGAGATGAGGTCTCGCCAAGTTGCCCAGGCGGGTCTCGAACCCGCGGGCTCAGGCAATCCACTCACCTCAGCCTCCCAAAAGCGTGGGATTACAGGCTGAGCCACCGAGCCCAGCTGCTTAATTTTTTAAAAGGAAGCCGGGCTCGGTGGCTCAGCCTATAATCCCAGTACTTTGGGAGGCTGAGGTGAGTGGATTGCCTGAGCCCGCGGGTTCGAGACCCGCCTGGGCAACTTGGTGAGACCTCATCTCTACAATAAATAAAAAATTAGCTGGGTGTGGTAGCGCGTGCCTGTAGTTCCAGTTACTTGGAAGGCTGAGGTGGAAGGATCACCGGAGCCCAGCAGGTTGAGGCTGCGGTGGCCGGGAGCAGCCACTGCACTCCAATCTGGGCAACAGAGTGAGACTCCAACTCAAAAAAAAAAAAAAAAAAAAGGAAACTTGAATTTCTTATTCTAAAATATACTTTTCTCTGTGGGTGTGCTGGCTCATGCTTGTAATCCCAGCACTTTGGAAGACTAAGTGGGAAGCATCTCTTGAGGCTAGGAGTTTGAGACCAGCATGGGCAACATAATAAAACCCTGTCTCTACAAAAAATATTATCCAGGTGTGGTGGTGTGCACCTGTGGTCCCAGCTACTTAAGAAGCTGCTGTGGGAAGATCACTTGTGCCCAGGAGTTCGGCTGCAGTAAATTACGATCACACCATTATACTCCAGCCTGGGAACAGAGCAAGACCCTGTCTCTAAAAATATATATATTCATCTCTCTATATATTTTTTCTCAAGGGCTGGTTGATAAGCTTAGCCTAGTTTTCCATATCTATTAAGATCCTTTTCAGCCGGGCTTGGTGGCTCAGCCTGTAATCCCGCGCCTTTGGGAGGCTGAGGTGAGTGGATTGCCTGAGCCTGTGGGTTCGAGACTCGCCTGGGCAGCGAGACCTCATCTCAACAATAAAATCACAAAATCAGCCGGGCGTGGTAGCGCATGCCTGTAATTCCGGCTACTTGGAAGGCTGAGGCGGAAGGGTCACTGGAGCCCAGCCGGTCGAGGCTGCGGTGGCCGGGAGCGGCCACTGCACTCCAGTCTGGGTGGCAGAGTGAGACTCCAACTCAAAAAAAAAAAAAAGATCCTTTTCATAGGCGACATGCCAGCCTTTGTTGAGCACTGGCAACATGCAGGCAGTTGGTTTAGAATTAGAATCAGATACCTGCTCTCAGGATATCAGAAATGCTTGAGACCTCAAAGACAAACAGATGTCCTTCAGTGTCACAGGCTTTGCTGTGGCTCCTGGCTCCTGCTCAGACTTTCCTGGGCAGTGTGACTCCTGCAACACTGAAGGCAGCAAATTGAGGTAACAGATCCACTGGTGAGGACTCAACATGCCTCTGCCCTTAGTAATAACACTTACGCCTGCCAAGAATGGAAAGGAAGTAGATCGGACCCTGTGCTAATCACCTTTTGCTGTTACTGAGTGCTTTTCCTCCTTAGGAGCTCAAAGTTCTCAATCTGAGAACCAAGTAGCTGCAGATAATGGTCACATGGCAACCGGAACTCAGCCCAAAATGGTTTGTGCTTGTTTGCAAATGCCTAACTCTGATGCTATAGATTTTTCTAGGCCATGCAGAGTCAGGAAAACTGATGTGTCTTTTTAACTGTGCATCGGGACCATCTGTCCCTCCTGGGACCCATCAGCCTGCTGTGCCCAGCCAGGAGGAGGTGGAGGGTTAGACCCTGCCCTTCCTGAGTTCTCCACCTCTGCAGTGGCACCTGGTTCCCTCCTCTGGGTGCTGTGCTGCATCTGCCTGAGGGATGCAGCTGGGAGAGGTCAGCCCAAGAGCATGTCTTAAGGCCTTTTGTGCGCAGAACTTCGCTGATTATAGTCTAGGGAGGAAGCAAAAAGAGAAGAGAAAAGGTTCTCCAACTGTCTGCAAGTCCTTTGGTGCTCAGGAAGGAGCACATTCTGGGCCCTGTTTTGTTTTCTTTCTTTTTTTGAGTCGGGGTCTTACTCTGTCGCCCAGGCTGGAGTGCAGTGGTGCCAACACAGCTCACTGTAGCCTCAACCTCCTGAACTCAGGCGATCCTTCTGCCTCAGCCTCCCAAGTAGCTAAGACTACAGGCACGCACCACTGTGCCTGGGTAATTTTTTATTTTTTAAATTTTTTGTAGAGACGAGGTCTCATTACGTTGCCCAGGCTGGTCTGGAATGCCTGGGCTCAAGTGATCCTCCCTCCTCCACTCCGGAAAGTGCTGGGATTACACCGTGAGCCACGACACCCAGGCTGTTTTTCTTTTTAAAATAATTTCGCTAATTAGTCTGCAAGCCTTGAAATATCAGAGGCATTAAAAGTCAAACTCTCCAGCATCTAGACAGGTAATTGTTTGCTTACTCCTTCAGTTCTGAAACAGTGAGCTTCAGAGGCTACTGGGATCATCTGACGGTGCCTTGAAGAAGAAATGACATCTTAACTCATTCTCAAGATGCTAGTCACGTTGCCGTGATCAGGACTTCAGGGCAGTGAGCAAAGAGAACAAGGAACTCTGCTGTTGGAAACAGCTCTCCTGTCGGATCGGCCCAGCGTCACTCCCGTGGCTGCACAAAGGCTCAGGGGCACCATTGTGGAATTATGCTCCCTTGTCCCCAGCGCCCCTCCCCAGCCCAGCTGTCCAGCCCATCCTGTATAATCATTACTTAAATTACCAGGGTTGTGTCTGGAAAGAATCGAAGGGTTTGACCTTCAGGAGGCAAGCCTCCAGGGAAGGAGAATTTCTATTTTCAGGATGTGGATAATGAGCACGCGGGTGGGCAAGCCCTGCTCCAGGCGCCGTGTCTTCTTCCGCTTGATGAAATAGGACGTCCACACCCCTCCTTTGCCCCCAAGCCCCCCACTGACTGGCTTCAATGGAGCAAGCCTGAGCAGCTGCATGTTTAAAAAAAAAAAAGAGGATGGGGTACACCTCTGGGTGGCCACCAGGGTGGCCAACGTATTTGGGAATTATCTAAGTATTCCCAAAGGCAGGTTGTGCTTGTCTGTGACCACAGTGAGAAAGGACTTCACTGTCCCCCATGCATATGTGGGTCCACTCTCAGGTGGGTGGAAAGAGCCCAGACCATTACATTAGTGCAAATGTACTGCCTGGCTCAGGGCCACGTCCAGTCCACTGTATGTTTGCTTTGGGGCCTGCCCAAGGACACATTTTAGCTTTAGAGAAATGTGATAGTGGAAAATATTGCAAAACAAAAAGCCCCAGGAAAACTGTGCACACACCCATCCCCTCGGCCTGATGCTCCCCTGCTAAGAGATAAAATAAAAGCAGCTCCATTTTCCTGCTCCCGGACCGCAGAGGTGCTAGGTCCTGCTTCCTGGTTCCCAGTTTTGCTTTTGGGAATTGCCCAAAGTAGTGTGACACACAACTGTTGGGCTTCCCTTCCCTTGGGTGGGAAGTTGGCCAGCTTCAGGGACGTCTCTGAGCCAGGATTCACAGGCTAGTGAGCAAAGAGTGGGATGGAGTGGGGGCTGGCCACAGCTTCAGCAGAAGGGGAGCCATCTTTCCCCTCACAAGCATACAGGGGGTGGTACTGGATATTGGAGACCAGGCCAGAGTCCACTTTGGACTCAGACGGGAGCTAAGTGACCCAGTGAGCAGCTCTTCCTGCCAGCCTGGTCCAGCCTTGCCACAGAGGAGAAGCAGCTGGACTTCTAGGTCGCGTGACAGGACTGGGAGGGCCACACGCTTCCCACCTCTGTTTGATGCCGGGGGACTTGTGCCCAGCGGCAAGCCCTTCCTGCAAAGCAGTGTGGGGAATTCTGCCAGGCTGAAGATGGATAGGCGGGTCTGTTTCCACCCCCTTCCACAGGTGCAAAGTTGGGGTTTGGCCATCCTGTCATTATGTGTTCAGCAAAGACGCCAACTTCTCCCTCTTGGGTAGTTTTAAAAAATGGAAACCAATTTTCTTTGTAGGGGTCTCTGCCAGATGAACCAAAGACCACAAGCCTATAGAATCACGTGTCTACCCCAGCAGGAGGGTTTTCAGCCCCACTCCACACATGCAGACTTGGGGGAAAGCAAGTTCCTGGTTTGTGTTCCCTTCAGTAGAGTTAGGGGGTAGGGGAAGGGAGGAGTTGCCCAAAAAAGGTTCTGGAGTCAAAGAGGACACAGTTCCTAGACTCTTTCACTACACATCTGTGTTGGCAAAATAACGGCCCCTCAAAGGTATCCATGTCACCATCCCTGGAACTTATGAATGAATATGGCAAGAAATCTTGCAGATGTGATGAAGTTAAGGACCTTGAGAAGGGGAGATTATTCTGGGTTATCTGGGTGGGGCTAATGTCATCATGGGGTCCTTCTCAGAGGAAGGCAGGAAGGCCAGCGTCAGAGGAGTTATGACAACAGGCGCAGAAGTCATACTGAGATAGATTTGGTTGGGCTGTGCTGCCGGCTCTGGAGGCAAAGGAAGGGGCCGTGAGCCAAGGAATGCGGGTGGCCCCAGAAGCTGGAAAAGGCAAGGGAACACAGCCCTGCTGGTCCATTTTAGACGTCTAACCTCCAGAAATGCAAGACAATGAATTTGGGTTATTTTAAATTTGTGCAGCAATCAGGACTGAATACACCATCCAATAAGACTCAGCTTTGCTCTCCCAAGGACTGGGGAAGAAACCCATCTGCTCAGGAAGCTGAAGGTGCCGTAAGCCAAGATGTCAGGGAACAAGTGAGAGTCAAGAGGGCCCAGAGCCGTGTAGAAACCTGAGCATAGAAAGTCTGGCTGCCAGCACAGACACAAACAACTCCTCCCAAAAGATCACACCCTGGGATCGCAACGCTGGGAGGAGGGCAGGGCTGGCACACAGACACCTCCCTTCCTGCTATACCCACAGGAGCATGCACTGTTTCCCTCTTTTAAGACACCTGGTGCTGTTATCTTATTTCATTGAAAACATGATACACTGATTCACACCAGGACCCTAATAACTTGGGAGTTCTCCCTCCCAGAGGTATTTGCATTTGAAAAAGAACCTGCCACCAAGGGTGCTGCAGAACCTACAGAGCAAGTCTCACCAACTCTTTCACAGGGAGAAGCCACGTGAAGGTGAAGGCAGAGATTAGGGTGATGTATCCGCAAGCCAAGGTTCACCGAAGATTGCCAGCAAGCCACCAGAAGCCAGGAGAGAGGTCTTGGACAGAGTCTCCTTCACAGCCCCAGAAGGAACCAACCCGGCCAACACCTTGATCTCAGACTTCTAGCTGCCTCCAAAACTGTGAGACACTATATTTCTGTTGTTGAAGCCACCCAGACATGAATACAAATGCCACCAGATGCTGGGCAGGTTGCTGAGATGAGTAGAGAGGGTATGGCCTGCAGGCCTCCATATTGAAAGGGCTCTAGAAGCTAACTGCCGTGAATTGGAGCCAGGGTCAGCAGACCTGGAGAGGAAGGCACCCGGGAGGCAGAGCCAGAGGCCTTGAAGAGGCCTGGGTCCCCAGCCTCAGAAAGGATGCCCACCAGGACAAGGAGACCACCCAAGGAGTACAGGTACCCAACCATTCACCCAAAGCTGTCAAAACACTGGAGAGAAACAAAAACTCAGGCAAAGCACACACTCCCTGCAAGCAGCCAAGAATCCTGCATGACCAGCTGCCCCTCTGGCTCTCCACATGTGGCATGTGGCACCCCCTCCACCCAATGCTTAGCATGGTCGCCCTGGAGACAGCATCTAGGAAACTCTCAGAATGGAAAGCCACATGGGGGCGGCCCTGGAACAGAGCCTGAACAGTGTCTGAAAAAGAATCTGGACACCTCCCTTCCCCTGCCCTTGCAACCTCCCAGGAAGTGAAGTACCATCAAAAGGGAAAGAAGCCGTGGTCCAGAAAGGCCTGGAGGCCATGCAATTAGGGAGCTGTAACCTCCCAGGGAAGTACCTTCGGGGAAGGGTGAGATGGCAAGAATCCTCTGCTAATAAAAACAGGTAATGTGCCATCTGGCAGCCCTGACTCCGAGTTTCTGGCGATCTGGGGCCAGGCCCAGTGAATGCCTCCTTTCTTTCTCTGAAAAAAAACAAAGGGGTTTCTCAGGTGTGTCTCCCTGGGGAGACTGCCCACAAGGAGCGGGAGGCTGGGGGCGATGGAAACAATCCACTTCACCTGCGAGCTGAGCTCTGGATTGGCCGTCAAGTCAGGCCTCTTCACAGGTGCAAGCCTGAGGTCAGGCCCACAGTGGGCCTTGTGGGGCACGGTGGCTGCCAAGCGGTCTCCAATCTTCGTCCCCCAAGTCCTCTTAATTAGCCTGGAGAGGACTTGGAGCTGCTTCCTCTTTCTCACAGCCACTGAGCAGCTCTGTGTCAAGCAGTCCACCAGGTCAACAGAGCCTGGGATATGGGGAGGCCCAGAGGGGAGCTCTGGGTGGACTTGGCCTCCCAGGCTGGCAGTTAGGACTCCAGGGCTTGCTTCTCAGCTTCGCCGGGAACTGGTCTGGTAGCTTGGGCAAGACCTTCCCCCTCTCAGAGTTTCGGTTCCCCCAGTTGTCAAAAAGGGGAATAGCATCTTGCCCAACTCTGTCTTTTGGGCCAGGGATGCAGATGGGTGGGTTTCTGGCGATAGGATAAAGTTCTTTAGAAAGGGAGAGAGGGAAAAGGGTCTGGAGAAGGGAGGGTTGGGGGAGGTGAACGCCGAGAATGAGGGGGACAGAGCAGAGGCCTTGGAGGTGAGAAGGGCAGGAGGTGAGGCGTCAGGGAAGACAGAGGAGTCATTGTGTGGACTGGAACCGAGGCCAGAGGGCTTTGCCCTTGCCTCCCTCCCACTGGGCCTTCTAGAGCCGGGAGGGGAGCTGGGCCCCCGGAGGCTGCGGGATAAAGAACCCGGCAGGCCACCCCGCCTCCCCTCGCCAACTCGGTTTCCAGTCAACCCCGCCCCGCCCGCCCTGCGGACTCCAGGCGCTCCAATCTGGGACCCTGGGAGGAAAGGAGACCAGCGCCAGGCGGGCTTCATTACCATGAACTCACACACAGTCAGGTCTTCCCCTCCCTGTGCCTCAGTTTCCCCTCTTCAGACTCTAAGCCTAACGGCGGCGGCGCTCCAGGCCTGGTGGAAATGCCCTCCAGAGCGGGGAGCAGAAAAGGGAGGCTGTCCCAGGCGGTCTCTGAAGCCGTCCAATGCTGAGACCTCTGGGCGCACAGCCTCCGACCCTCGTCTTCCAGGCACGAAAGCCCAGACCTGGGCCCCAGCCATCGCCGGCGAGAGGAGGGAAAGGGGGAGAGGAGATGGGAGGGCGGGCGCATCTGGCCGTGAGCTCCCACGCGGAGCCCCTTCCTCCCGCCGCCGCTCGCGTCCCCGCAGCGCGTGACCGCGGCACTGCGGCTGCGGCGCTCCCTCCCCCGCCCGCGCCGGATTCCTGGGGACTGGGGGCGGGGGGCCCGGAGGCGCAGGACCCGACCTCGGCGGGCGCGCGCCGCGGTGCTGGGAGTGGGAGATGACGCCCCTGCTCCCTCCTCTCGTTCCTGGTACTCGGAGTTTCTCCGCCCGCGAGCGCGTCGCTGAGTCACCTTCCCGGAACGCGCTCGGGACGCTCAGGACCCAGCCGAGGCTGCTCGGGGGCCGCGCAGGGAGGAGGTGCAGACCTCCGAGACGCGCGCGCAGCCTCCGGGCCAGAGGCCGCGCGTCCCGGCCCGCGCCCTCCGCCCCGCCCCGGGGCCCGTCCGCCTAGCCCCCCGCGTGGTGGGAAACCGGGCCGAGCCGCCTGGGTCCTCCCGAAGAGAAGACACCACGGAGGCGTGCCCGCGATCAGGGCGCCGCCCGGCCAGTGGGCTCCGCTCTCCTCCCGGACCTGCCTCTTCTCGACTTTAAGAAGCGATGAGAAGAGAGAGGTGTGTGGGGGTCGGGCGGGGGCAGGTGTGAGCGCGTAGCCCCCTGCAGCCAGGGCCTGGGCCACCTCGGCCTCCTGTGGGGTTTGGTTTTTCCTAACTCCGGCCTCACCCGGTCGGGTCTTCCTCCCAGTCCCTGCAACACCCCCTCCCCGCCGGGGATTTCACTCGAGTTGGTCCCGGACACGTTCAGGTCGCTTGCTGCGATATGTATGTCACCCACATGCACACTGACACATGCACCCCCATCGGCCTCCATGGAAGCGACAGCTCTTGGGCGCGTTGGCATCTTCCCGCTGAACCGGAGGGGGCAGGGGGACACGCCCCCCAGCTTGGCTCTCCGATCCTGACGGGGACCCCAAGCCTGCCGACACTGCCAAGGCTCCTCTCCGCTCCCTCCTCCCGACAGCATACTCCGGCTGGGAGCCTCCGGCCAGTCTCCTGCTCGGCCCGGGACGGCGCGCCAGGAGGCCTGGAGCTCGGCGGCCGGGTGGCCTCGCTGCAGCGTCAGAAAGTTAAAAACAACCCCCCGCGGGAGAGCGAGGGAGGAAGAAGGAGGGAAGCCGGCGGGCGGCGGACGGGAGGGCCCGACCTCGAATCGGGGCGCGGGGCGGCGTCCAGACCTCGAATTCCGGGTGGGCTGGGACAGGGCGCGCGAAGGGGGCGCTGCGTTGTCCCCGCGGGCAGTCCTGCAGGCAGCACACGCGGGGGGCAGGGCGAGGTCGCGGCGTCGAGGCGAAGTCCGGGGTCTGGTGGAAGGTGCGCGCTCCCGGCGCTCGCGCCGACGTCGGGCCCCTCGGCCTGCGCTGCGCGTCCGCCTCTGCGCTCCCGGGACTCCGCGCCTCGCCGACCGCCCCCTCCGCCCCTCGGGCCCGGACGCGGCGCCGCCTTCTCGCCGGACGCGGAGGCGCGCCGCCGCGTCCCAGGACCCCGCCGAGAGCCGGCGCGTGGCCGAGCCGGGGGCGCGGGCCGTGCGGGGGGGCGCGGCGAGGCGGGGGCGCGCGGAGGTCGCGGCCGCGCCGGGCGCAGGTTCCACCTCCGCGAGCGCGGGGCGTGGCCGGGCTGGCGCGGAGGCACAGCGCCCTCCCCGCGCCGCGGCGCCAGACCGCGAAGTTGGGCGAAAAGTTTGAGGCCGGAGGGAGCGCGGCCGGGGCGTCCGCGCCAGCCGGGCTCTGCGGTTGTCCCCCAGACGCGGGGCTCAGCCTGGGACGAGCTGCGTTCCGCCCCAGGCAACTATAGGGAACGGCGGCGACGCCTCCCCAGCAAACCGGACCGACTGGGTAGGGCCGCCCGCCCTGCCCTCCCGCCGCTCGTGGCTCCTGGGAGGCCCGCCCTCGTGGGGCCCCGGGGAACTGGGCCACGCATCGCGCGTCCTTCGCGCCCATTCGTCGTCGGGGCGAGGGCAGGCGGCAGCTGGCGGCCCCGCTCGGGCTCGGCGCTCGCGCAACCCGGCCTCTGCTCCCACGACCGCGGGCGGGGTCCTCGGAGGGGCGCGCGGCGGCTCCGGCAGCTCTGGAGCTCGGGACCAGGGACGCGGCGACCGCGCTGGCCGGGAGCGGGGTTCCTCCCCGGAACTTAGTGCCCGGCGATGTCCGCACAAGTGTTGGGGTTTTTACGCAGCTGGACTCCCCTCCCCCTGGCAGTCCTGCGGGGTGAGGAGCTAGTCCGTCGGAGAGAGCCTCGGGGCTCTGACTCATCCGTCGGGCCGGAACCGAAGCCCCAGAGAGGAAAGCCCGCGGGAAGACACCCTTCGCCTCGGGCGGGGGGCGGGGATGGGGGATCGGTTGCATGATGAGGGCGCCCTTGGCACCGGAGCTCGGCTCTCTGAGCCTCCCGGGAAACTCGATCCCCGACCCACGGGCTTCGGGCGATGCAGGAGCGCGCAGCTCCACGCGCGTAGTCTGGGGATCTAGCCGGGCGCACTTCGGGGAGCCGCGGCCCGGGACTCTGCCAGCGCAGTCTCCTCCTCTTCCTCAGATCCGGCCGCCGCAGGGAATGACGCGGGTGCCCCCACGGCCTCGGCTCCCGGCGGGGAGGGCGAGCCTCACAGCCGGCCCTACGACACCCGCCTGGACAGCACCGATAAGGAGCTGAAGGCAGGAGCCGCCGCCACAGGCAGCGCCCCGACAGCGCCGGGGACCCCCTGGCAGCAAGAGCCGCGGGTGGAGGTTATGGATCCAGGTTTGTGGGGGCCTTGCTGGCCAGGGCTGCAGGGGGATCCCTCTCTTCCTCGCCAGGAATGATGGACCGCTCAGCGGAACGAAAGGGGCTGGGGACGCTCGAGAGAAACACTTTCCTCCACGAAGCCAGAAGCCGGACGGGCCTGAGCCAAGGAAGGGGGTGGGAGAGGCGCCGCGCTCCCACCCCGGGGCTCCCCACGGGAGGACGTCCCCTCTGGCCAGGCTCGCTTTGGTCAATTATCTGGCACCACGTTTCCACCCAGAGCTCCTGTTGTTATCCTCAGCCCCCTAGCGGCCGGTTGGGGACACAGCCTTTTGGGTTTGTTTTCCCAGCGGGCGGCTGCC
This sequence comes from Cephalopachus bancanus, assembly GCA_027257055.1. Lineage (NCBI taxonomy): Eukaryota > Metazoa > Chordata > Mammalia > Primates > Tarsiidae > Cephalopachus > Cephalopachus bancanus. The sequence goes on along the minus strand of JAPVLO010000409.1, from coordinate 273,160 downwards.
GGGGTCTGCTCCCGCGGCCCTGCCGCGTGCTGGTGCTGCTGAACCCGCGGGGCGGCAAGGGCAAGGCCCTGCAGCTCTTCCGGAGCCACGTGCAGCCCCTTCTGGCCGAAGCCGAGGTCTCCTTCACGCTGATGCTCACTGGTGAGTACCTCCTGGAGAGGGTTCAAGGAGCGTCTCCTTCCGGGGACCCCTGGCTCTGATAGCCCCAGTCTCCCCTTAGAGCGGCGGAACCACGCGCGGGAGCTGGTGCGGTCGGAGGAGCTGAGCCGCTGGGACGCGCTGGTGGTCATGTCCGGAGACGGGCTGATGCACGAGGTGAGGCCTGCGCCGCGAAGCTGCCCCGGGGCTGGGCAGGGGCTTCTCAGACTGAAGCCACACATGCTTCCACAGGTGGTGAATGGGCTTATGGAGCGGCCTGACTGGGAGACCGCCATCCGGAAGCCCCTGTGTAGCCTCCCGGCAGGCTCTGGCAACGCACTGGCAGCTTCCTTGAACCATTATGCTGGGTGAGATCCTGGGGCCGTAGAGGGCCTCAGTTTCCCCTCCGTGCCCCTCTACTGCCAGGTTTTTTTTCTAAGTTCCCACAGACTGAGGTCACTTCCATTCCCTCTTGTCTCTGTTCCGGGGCTGTCTCCTGGTGACCCGGGCTGGCTGCCTCCACCTGCTCTGTCTCTCACTGTTCCTGCCAACTCCCTGTGGACCACGTCTCACTTGGCCTGTCCCCGTTCCCCAGGAGGAGGAAGGGTAGGATGCGTGGGGGCTCCTGACTGGCTCCTTCTGACATGTTCCCCCTGCAGCTACGAGCAGGTTACTAACGAAGATCTCCTGACCAACTGCACACTGCTGCTGTGCCGCCGACTGCTGTCGCCCATGAACCTGCTGTCGCTGCACACGGCCTCGGGGGTGCGCCTGTTCTCTGTGCTCAGCCTGGCCTGGGGCTTCATTGCCGACGTGGACCTGGAGAGTGAGAAGTATCGACGCCTGGGGGAGATGCGCTTCACTCTGGGCACCTTCCTGCGCCTGGCCGCCTTGCGCATCTACCACGGCCGACTGGCCTACCTTCCTGTGGGAAGAGCCGTGTCTAAGACACCCACCTCTCCTGCTCTGGTCCCGCAGGGTCCCGTGGACGTGCACCTCGTGCCACTGGAGGAGCCAGTGCCCGCTCACTGGACAGTGGTGCCTGACCAGGACTTTGTGCTGGTGCTTGTGCTGCTGCACTCACACCTGGGCAGCGAGATGTTTGCGGCACCCATGGGCCGCTGTGCGGCCGGCGTCATGCATCTGTTCTACGTGCGGGCAGGGGTGTCTCGGGCCATGCTGCTGCGCCTCTTCCTGGCCATGGAGAAGGGCAAGCACATGGAGTATGACTGCCCCTACTTGGTATACGTGCCTGTGGTCGCCTTCCGCCTGGAGCCCAAGGATGGAAGGGGTGTGTTTGCAGTGGACGGGGAGTTGATGATTAGCGAGGCTGTGCAGGGCCAAGTGCACCCAAACTACTTTTGGATGGTCAGTGGTTGTGTGGAGCCCCCGCCCAGCCAGGATCCCCAGCAGACACCATCTCCAGATGAGCCTGTATGACCCCATTGGCCTTGTGTGCCTTAGTCTGCTGGGTCTGTGCTGAGCTCAGGACCTTTCCTGCTTCTCCAGGACTGCCCACAGCTCACGCAGGGTGGAGGGGATGCCGCTGGAGAAGGGGAGAAAGGTGTAGGCTGTGATTTGGGAGGGCAGACTCTGTCCACTGAAAGCCAGAACGAGGTCCCGGGTCAGGAGCCCAGCTGGCTGGGCTGTTGCCCGTGGAAGGCATTCCGTTTTGTTCTGAGATTCTCCACCCCCTGAACCAAATCCAAATAAAGTGAAATTCCCAGCCTGCTGGTCCTGTCCTGACGAGTGGGGAGGGATTAGGGGTCTTGCTGCAGCCAGGACTGTAGAATTTAATGTTAATGATACAAAGGTGCCCACTGGATGGATGTTACTGGTCCCCTGGCATAGCCATCACGGTAGTGGGTCCAGGACCAGAGCTGGTCCAGTTCTTCTTACTCAAGGGTGGGGCTCTACCACTGCTAATCGTACCACCTCCAGCCTGAAGAAGCCTCCGCACTTGGCCAAGTGCCTGGCCACACATGGGAAGATGAGGCTCAGAGCTAGTATGTCTCACCTAGGATCACACAACCAGCTTGTCTCCGCAAATTCGGTTGAAGCCCCACGTGGACTTGGCAGGAAAAGGAAAGTATCTCTGATTTAAGGGCATTCGAAAATTGGCGGGGGACAAGAGATTTCAGAAATCAAAGTGGCAGGTAGGCTGGGCGTGGTGGCTCATGCATGTAATCCCAGCACTTCGGGCGGCTGAGGTGGGAGGACTGCTTGAGCCCAGGAGTTCAAGACCAACCTGGGCAACAGAGTCCTCATCTCTACAAAAAAATTTAAAAATTAGTGGGGCATGGTGGTGTGCATCTGTAGTCATAGCTACTTGGGAGGCTGAGGTGGAAGGATCACCTGAGTCCAGGAGGTCGAAGCTGTGGGAGGCCGTGATGGTGCCACTACACTCCAGCCCAGGTGACAAGATGAGACTGACTCAAAAAAAAAAAAAAAAAAAAAAGGTGGCAGGCAGCTCTTTTTTTTTTTTTTTCCCCAGTGTGCTGCTGTTTATTGCTGGCAAGTTCTCTGGCACTGTTGATATTATTCTGAGTTTTTTTTTTTAAATCAATATTTTTTATTATGATATTGTGGGGTACAGTTAAGGGTTAGGTATACAAATATGCTTCATTCAGGCACCCTTGTTGATAAGAAGTGTCTCCCCGAGCTCTTCTTTTTCAAAGGTGTCTGTCATCCCCCCAGTTAGGAGTCTAACTCAGCAGCCTTTGTCCTTCCCCAGCTGTCCTTGCAGAGGAATGTCAGGCAGGCGTTAAAAGGAAGCAGCAGGGAGGGGCAGATGCCAATCTTCCAAACTGGGCAACCATTTGGCTTAAAGCTCAGGAGTGACACCTGTCTACCGCCAGGTGCTGTGATGTCAGCGCCCCCAGAATCTGGAAGGAGCCGAACTGGCCGAACTGGTAAAATGTGGGCATCTGAGGGCCACAGCGGCTGGAAGGCAGGCGTTGTTGGCTCTTGAACACACCACCAGCCAGGAAGAGGCCAGAGGACTGCCCCCAGGATAGACTGCAAAAGGCATGCAAGCAGACCAGACTGGGAAGGTGCTATATGCGGTGGTCCCCCAACTTGCCAGGGGGCTTTCCTTCGCGCGCGCGTGTGTGTGTGTGTGACACAAGCACATTGTGCCCCAGAGAGAAAGAAAGGCAACAGAGCCCAGATGAATGGCAGAGGCAGGTTTAATGGTGTCACCTTGTCTTGTTAATGAGCCAACCAAAAAAAAAAATGCAAGTAAAAAAAGTTTAATCACACAGCACTTTATACAGATATTGTAAGCAGTAGGCATTCACATCTCCACATGAACAATGCACTGGGAAGCACAGCCCCACCAGTCACTCCAGGTGTTTTTCAAACAAGTTTCCGACTCTGGGCTCCAGATGCCGCAGGTGTGGTCCAGCTCCCTCCTACTGCGGCGCTGCTGGCTGGACAGTCACGGCACAGCTCAGGTGTGGAGCCCACTTAAGGCTGACAAGACGCATCATGCTTTGGCTTTTTTTTTTGTCTTTTTTCTATTAAGAGTTAATATCTTTGCTTTTGAATCTTTTTTCAAACCTTAAATATTACATACATACACCAAATACATTACATAGCTGCAATGTGCTCAACAGCATCCTCTGAACCCAGAGCTTCACATTATCAAAAGCTTAGAAAACTTGTAAACCTCTGGGCCTGTCTCTGGGCGATAGGAGGGTCCCCGCCGGCCACGCCCCCTGGGTTGAGCCTGCAGTTTGTAAGCCAAGGCTGATGGGAGGCCTCGCTCTAGTCCAACAGAGGGCTGGTTCGCTCTGAGTACAGGGAGTGGCACACCGTGTCCCAGCATGGTTTGATGAGGGAGAGGCCCTAGCACTTGCCCTGGCCTTGTGCAGCTGCTCCTGCCTTCTGGGGTGGAGAGGAGGCTGCGGCCCACACAGTACGGCCCAAAAGCCAGAACTGCTGATGCCCCCACCAGCCTCAGACAGGAAGAGCAAGGCACCTACAGCTGTTCCTATCCCAGAAGCTCCCTGGTCCTCAACTCCATGTTCATGTGTGAGGCCACCACATCTCCTGGGTGTCACCCTGAACCTAGCCTGGTCCCAACTTCTCTTAGAGAGCAAGTTCAAGAGGCCTAAGGGCTATAATGTGGTAAACAGGCCAGTGTAGAGCTGGGAGTCAGTGACAGCAGCTACAACTCCCAAGGGACAGCGTGGATGCTGGAGGACTAGGGAGGACCTGGTGGCGGTGGCGGCAGGAAGGTCTGGGACATGGGAAGGCTTAAGTTGAACTGAAGAGGTGGAAAGGGAGTAGGAGAATTGCTGGAGCAACTCACACTTCATGCAAGGCACATCCTCTCTCCCGCTGGTATGCAGGGCATTTGGGCCCAAAGAAAGCCCAGCATCAGGCCCTAGGAACATCCACCTCAAACCCGAGAAGGGAACAGCACAGGAGTAAGTGCCAGAACATTCTGCCTAGGATGACAAGTGGTTCCAATTTTCTTTGCCACAGGGCACCTGCTGGAAGATTGCTTCGGAATAAAATGGCAGCATCTCAAGACACGTCTTGCGCTTCAGCATCCAACTTGCCTTGGGGAGAAGAGGGCAGTGAGGGGCTTGCATGGGGGCAGAGGGGTATGGGATAGGAGAGACTCCAGGGAGGGAGTGAGCAGGCAGCGGCTGGCCTCTCCCACTGTGACGCTCCTTCCTCGAGGGCTGGCACTACTTGTCCTCTGTGCTCTCAGGCATGCCTGCCTCTAGCAGGGCGGCCCGGAACTGTGTCAGGACACCCCGGATGCTCTTGATGAAACCCTTAGAAAGCGGAAAGAGGGGGAAGCCGATGTCAGGGAAGCCACTCTTCTCAGGCAAGAAGCTCCGGTAGCTCTTTCTCCGCTTCTTTGGTTTGACACTGGGTGGCGCTGATGCGTCTGGCGCAGTCTCCGAAGTCTGGTCTGTGTGGTCCCTGCTAGCTGAGGCCGGGCCCTGGGCACCGCCCTCTGAGTCTGAGCCCTGGGAGGCCTCTCCAGGGGCCAGCCCTCCATCCTCAGGCTCTTGTCGGCTGGAGTCTGAGAGCTCGGCTACAGCAGGTGGCTCCGGTGAGCTGCTGGCTTTGGGGTCCCCGTTGGGCAGCGCCTGGGCCCTCTCCAGAAGGGCATGGGTTTCCAGCCAGGACTCGATGCGGTTCACCAGTCGCCAGCCTCCAGTGCTGAAGTGCTGCCGGATCTCCTGCTCAAAGACTTCCGGGGGCCGCCGCACCAGCTGGGTCATGGACTGTACCACACGGATCAACGCCATCTCGTTGTAGCAGCGACTGTTCTCATAGCCTTCCTGCAGGCCCCGGTCACTGTCAAAGCCAGCTTCATTGTAGTATGGTTCATTCACCAGGATCAGACCTTCAGGGAGGGACACCTGCCCTCAGTGGGAGGGAGGAGCCCTGATACAAGCCTGCCCTTAGCCCCCATGCTCACCCTCACCCTCACCCTCACGGAATGGCCAGAGTCACTGTGCCCTCCACTGGCCCTCCCTGTCACTCCCCAACCCCAGCCCAGCCATACCTTGGATGGAGATGAGCACCTGGAGAAGGCTGGACTTGCTCGTCCACCTCTCTGTCCCCTGAAACACATACACGGCACCATTAACTCCGTCCCACCCACCACCGGCTTTCCCTCCTTCCCAACCGGGAGGGCTGGCGTCATACTCACCTTTCCAATCCAGGTGCCCAGGAGACTGACACACACCTTCCCATTGTCATACAGGTTTGGGTTCAGGCGGCCACTGCACTGGGAGAGGTAGCAGAAGTGGGGGGGCACGGCCGGGTAGATGTTAGGGAGCTGGATGTCAAACAGGTAGAGGCCGTCCTCGTAGGGGGTTCGTGTGGGGCCCTTGATGAGGGCTGAGAAGAGGTCCTAGGGGAGGGAGGAAGACTGAAGTTGGCCAGGCCCAGGGGTTCTGCTTGTGGTGCCTGCATCTGCACCTCTCTTTTCTAGGGCACTCTGCAGATCTAGTGGGAGGACAAGCAGTACCTGGAACTCCAGTCTCTGCCAGCAATGGGCGAAGCTAAGCGCAACTCTATCTGCAGACCCACTTGGCATCTTTGACCTCTGGCATATGAGGAATCTTCCTAACTGGTTTTTCTCTTATCAGGTGTTTTCCCCTGGCTTGACTCCCAAGCCTCAACAAGGCAAGCAATAATTACAAGCAGTTAGAAACTAAAAGGAAGTTCCAGGATGGTGAGGCTGCATTGCTTTTACAGGGCTTGGAGGGAGGATGGTCTAACAGGAGAACACGAGAGTTTAGACTCCAGGGGACATGTTTGGGGACCACCAGAGAACTCAGGCCATTAAGTCCTGAGAGCTGATCTGCAGATATCTGGAAGCTGTGTGCACGTATGCGTGTGTGCGTGTGCCACCTGCCAGGGCAGTGGGTGTGGGGCAAGTGATGAGCTGAAAAGCAGCAAGGGCAGAGCAGCCACTGGAGTAAGGGCATCCTCTCGTGTATGTTCTTGTTGGTGCCACCCAGAGAGCCTCAAGATGATGTGCTCCTTTCCTTCCCCTGAATGTGATTTGGAAAAAAACAGAGTAGAACAAAAAATACTGTTCCTTTCTTCCCTTCGCAGAGCTGAGATAGGCTGGAATTTTCAAAAGGAGTTTCACTAAAACCTGAAAACCCCAAAAGTGTTATTAGGTGGGCTGTAAGTCCTCTCAACAGCACCCCTCTTGATGGCTCTCAGGATCCCTGCTCTCTCTGTTCTGTCTTCTTCCTTCCAGGGCAGGGCCAGAGCTGGGACCTCAGACCCAAATTAAGTGTTTAGCTGGTGCCTGGCCAACAGTGGAGGCCCAGGGGGTTGAGTAAACAAGGTGGCAGGTAGCCGGGCCTGCCCAGCCAGGAGCAACAGAGGAAGCTGCCTCAGTAAACATGACTACTCAAGCACTCCAAACACCGGCCCTGACCCCCACATGACTCAAACATGTCCACAAACAGAGGAGTGGGAAAATGGAGTGTGACGTGGCCACATGATGCTATACTATTCTGCAGGTAAAAAGGAACAAACTAGATCATTATGAATCAACATAGGTCTCAAAAATGACCCTGCTGAGTGAAGAAAGCAAATTACAGATGGCATATGACGACATGCTATTTGTATAAACAAATCATACAGAATACTATATACTTAGAGGGATACACGAAAACGTTAAAAACATCCGTCATCCGTCTAGAAGAAGCACTAAACTTCTAACAGTCACCACCTCTGGAAGTGGGAAGAAGCCCAGAGTTTGGAGAAAGGGAAGTGAGGGCTGGTCAAAAGCAACTTTAGTTCTCTGTGCAATGTTCTAATTTCTTAAAAAGAAAAGCAGACTCCTATCAAGCAGTAATAACGAATTTCAAGCTAATTTTAAAAAGGAGGGAGGAAAGCAGCACCTGGTCTAGACACATGACTCTGTGTCAGCCCCTCACCTACTGAGACTGTGACTGCCCCTGTAAAAGGTGGGTGGCCTCCTAGGCACCAGTCAGCCCTGGAGGTCCAGGGACCCAAGGTTGGCAGCCTCTTGGGTAGCAAGTGCTCACCCAGCACATCTGCACCTGCCCATGTCAAGCCTACTTGCCATTCTATCCTCAAAAGTCTTGACCATGATGCCATCAGGCAGTGAGGTAGCCAGCAGTGCCATCTCTTTCCGTACTGTGCTGAAGAACTTCTTGGCTTCTGGAGGCTGGAACTCAATTTTCTTAAAAGAGTGATTTGCTAGAGGGGAAAAGAGAATGGTCAGTCCCTAGGAGCTCCACCTGCAAACTCAGCTGCCACCTTTGGGAAGCATGGTTGGAGGGAACAGCAGCTTGGCGCTCCCAGATAGGTGAACAAACCCACAGGCTTCCCACCTGCTCCTGACCGAGCCAGGGAAACGATTTGCCCCAGGCAGCAGTCAGGGGCCGGGAGGACATTCACAACTTGGCCCCTAGATCTGTTGGCACTAACAGGAACCCTGGGGGTGGCGGGGGAGTGAAGATGAGGCGAGGGTCGACTCACAGGGTGCAAACTCCAGCACTGAGAAGACCTCGCCCTTGGCACTGGTGAAGGTGACACCGGGCTTGCCACCACATTGCTGGCAGAGCACTGGGGTCTCGCTGGGCCACTCGGCCTTCACAGGTGACTGTCCCTCGGGCTTGTCCTCCTTGCGCTCTATGTCAGGCATTGCCTCCATCTTCTCCTCCTCTGCAATAGCCACATTGTCCAGGGTCTTCTTGAGGTTTTCCTGCAGTTTCTTGATGTCATCCAGAAACTTCTTCTCCCGAGTTGGCTTCTCAGGCTCCACAGTCGGCGAGGTGGGCGAGCCTGTCAGCAGCTGCTCGACCGTCATGTTCTTGAGGCTCTCCAGGATCTTGATGGCCTCTTTCAACTCCCGGAAGCTCTTGGGGGGCCCGTCCTTGCTAGCCTTCTCCATCAGCCCGGCCACGGGAGCAGCCATGGCCACCGCCCCCTGCACAGCAGCCGTTGCAGCTTCTTCGCTGATCACCACCCCCTTGTCTTCCTCAGGGGCCACAGGCTGCTCGGTGGGTGGGATGGGGGGCTCCTCTATCTTGGGGTGCTCATCTTCCACCACCCCATTGTCTGTCTCCCAGCTGTCACTGTCATCTTCCCATTCATCCGAGGATGCCCCACTGGTGCTGCCTTCTACCGAATCGTAGTCTGACTCCTCGATCTCCGACTCGATGTTGTACAAGTGCTGGGGGAAAGAAGGGAAGTGTTGGGGTAATTCAGACAGGAAGTCACCTCTCTACCACTAAGGAGCAGCTCTGGGGACCCCTGGTCCTCACAGCTGATGGTGACTGGGCTCACCGAAGCCTTGGAAATCTCATTCCACCTTTCCCCCTTCTTCTGCTCTGGACTTCACAGCTTGGGCCTTTCGGTGCTAGGTGAGTCCTAAGTCTCTGGGAGGGCCCTTCACCCGTTCTACCCCCCAGCAGAACCCAAAACCCCTGTCAATGGCCTGTTCCAGCCTCCCCTCCTTCTCTGCACACTTGATTAGAATCTGTTTGAGGGGCCAGGGTGTCCAAGGGGACACCTTAGCTAATCCAGTGCCATCCCCAGAGGACTCAAGTCAGCTGACAATGTGGGCAGGACAGCCTATGTCAGGCTACAATGGGAGCTGGGCATGTGACAGGAGGGGGATGTGGGAGAGCTGGCCCATGTCATATCCTGGTGCCTTCTCTGGAATGGCTGTTGACATGATGGGATGAGCCATTCCCTCCTCTGGCCTCCATGCATGCACCAGGAGAGGGGAGCTGGACTGTGTGGATCAGCTCAAACCTGGGGCAAGGGAACGGGAACCCGAAAGGCACCGGTTCTCTCTTTTGTCTTTCTTATTTGCTAGAGATTTCCATTTCCTAGAAATGGTGGCAGGACAGTCTCCAATCTTCTTTTAGGAAGGACCTTGCATTTTCTTAGCACAGTGAGCTGAGAATCCAGGAAAATCCTGGAGGTCTATGAAAATCTACATGCATGTGAAAAGTCTGCCAGGAGAGGCGAGACTAGTGGGCCGGTTGTGGGATGCCACCACAACTCCTTACCCCAGAGCTGTGCAAAATGCCTGCCCTTTCTCTCAGGCTCTCAGAAACAGGATTCGGGCCATAGTCCCCAGCCCAGGCTGCCACTGTCACAAGCTGAGCAGTTGGGGTCTTGCCAGAGTCTCACCTGGGGCAGGATGATGGTCTTTGAGTTATCGGCCCATACCACCTCCACCTTGCTGCTGACATCCACACGGGCCACCTGGCCTACCGATGGCTGCTGGGCAAAGGGGACAGAATCAAGATGCAGCTCTCCAGCAGGGGTGAGGGTCAGAGCAACTTTGAAAGGACCTCCAGCAGTGGGTAGCAAGGGCTGAGGCCATGAGGACTAAAAGAGATGTGGGCACTGGCAGGAGGTGAATGACTCAGGTGTGGGACCCTTTTGCTTAAACACCATCAGCACTCACCGCCTTTACCACTCACCACCTTCACCATCCATTGAGCTCATGCTCCATCACCTGGCAGTCACACACCTACAACCTGGTCTTCACAAGTCCCCACTAATTCCCTTCCTAAAAGCAGCATTCTGGCCCTCTCGGGGCTTCTTGCCACGTCCAGGATAGGGCTCCCTGCCTTGGTACTTCTGTTCCTACTCTTCCCTCATCTGCATTCTGCCTCGACTCCCACCCAATGTTCCCACCTCCTCCTCACAGCCCAGCACAAGGCCCAGCTCCCCAGCCTTTCCTGTGCTCTGCAGTGACTGACATCACTCAGCTTTGCTGAAATGTAACCAGCAAGGCCTCAGGGAGGCAGGGAGATGAGTCCTTCTGCAGATGTTGGGGCTGAGCTGCAACTCACTGCAGGGCAGCTGCCCTTCTGGGTTCACTGGCCCAGAGGACTTTCAGGTCTTGTCTCCTGGAGCCACCTGGTGGCACTATCAGGGACTGCATCTGCTGCACAGGACAGGGAGCAGCATTCCAGAACTTGAACTTGGGGTGTACCTCATCTTCCTTGTGAGGAGCTCCATCCTCAGTATTGCCAATGCGGATGACAATGTCAGTTGTGCGGAACCGAAAGTCAGGGTGGTCAGCAATGTCATAAACGCTCACATCTTCTTCTTCTCCAATCAGCTGTGGCACAGGATGGATTGTCATGAGCCCAGGCTCTACACCCACCCCAGAGCCCACTCTGAAGAGAAGCAGGGGCTGCACACACCTCCACATCGTCCCCGCTCGGCCGCAGCTTGAACCACTTCACCATGCAGGTGCGGCCAATGTGGTCCCCAGATTGCACCACACCATAGACAGCAGGGTCTGGACAGCTCTGGACTAGGGAACCAGAGGAGGGGACGCAACTAACAAAGGAGCCCTGCGGTGCCTGCTACCCATGTCTCAAAGCACAGCAGGGCATAGAACCCAGACCCTCCCTGGCTCGGCCTCCCCCAGCCCTTGGAATGGTGAGACCTCTTCAAAGGGGCAGTCTCCTTCCTGACCTCCTCAAGACCCCTTGCCCATTCTTCCCAAGCCCCCACCGGGCCCTTATCAGTGACGGCCTTGTTGACTGCCCTTCCAGAGCAGGACTACCTCGCTTATCGACCACGAAGTCCCCCGGGCAGAACTCATTGTTGTCCAGGTGGTGCACAGGGAAGAGGTCATTAGAGCGGATGTTGCACTCCACGGAGCCATCTTGCCACATCACGTCAGCGGAGGTCATTGTTGTCACCACCTCCACTGCCACCCTGCCAGTACAGGCCAGTGAGCCAGGCCATGCAAAAATGCTTCCCCGGGAAAAGGCAGAGAACCTTTCTTCTCCGTCCCCCTCCCCGTGGGTTTGACAACCTGAACCTCTTAATCCCAGGTCACCAGGAGGAGTCTCTGATGCAGGCAAAGCTCTCCTACGGTTCTGATGCTATAAAGTCTCCTGAGAATGGGACCCATCTGGGAGAGCTCAGGCAGACGTGGTCCCAGAAGGCCATGCTCAAGGCCAGTGCCATCATGCCACCCTTGCACCACTCCTAGAGCCCTGCTTTTCACGAGGACCTACCCCAGGCACTGTACACCGTCTCAGATGGTATCCCTGGCCATCACCTGCAGACAGTGAGCATGCATGTATTCACATGTGCTGAGGGGCCTCATGCTGGACCCTGTGTATGGGGGAAGTGCTCTGAGTTTACCTGTCCCCCGGCTTGAAGTCACGAGTGATTTTATTCTTCTTCCTCTTGTGTTTTCGCTTTAAGTTCTTGATGGACAAGGGGATGCTCTTTCTGCGACTTGTGCCACTGCCGCTCTGAGAGGAAGTAGTGGAGCTGGCGGAGGAGGTTACTGAGCTCGTGTCATCTGTGTCGTCGGCGGCCTCATCATCTGCATCCTGCTCTGCTGAGTGCAGCCTGTCGTCTCTGCCTTCCTTCAGCATGAAAGGAGGCAGCTGCTCCCCAGACTCCTGAGGCTCCTCCGTGCTCTCGTCTTGCATCTCTACTGGACTGGCAGACCCATCAGGTGTCTCTTCAGGGCTGGCAAGCCCCACTTCGCTCTTGGCTTTGGCTTCCCCCTTCTTGTCTGGGTCCTCCATGGAATGGTCCCTGGAACACTGGGTGTCCGGGGAGCACGACATGATCCGCACAACCTGCTTCTTCAATAGGCGCTTCACCTGAAAAGGTGGAGCAAAGAGGAGGGAGGGCTGTGGAGCACACCAGGCTGGCTGGCCCCGCCCTGGGCCTGTGGACACTTGAAGACCTGGCCCAGGCATCCTGGTCTGGGGAGATGACAGCTATACACACCTGAGTGGCCAACAAGGGTCATCAGGGCTGTCCCCCAAGGCCTAAAGCACAGACTGTCCTTCCTGGCTGTGGAAATGGCTCAAGGCCAATTCCTCAAGTGCCCACCAACCCCCAGCTCCAAGGACATACCTTCTTGGCCATAGAGCCCTCCCCCTGGGCGCAGTTTTTTTCTGGACATTCCCAGGCAATCTTGGCCGGCTCTACCTTGGCTGGGAAGACATACAGACAGCGTTCCCCAAGCTGCCGTTGAGCATGGTCAAAGCAGCCAAGACGCTTCACCCTGTGGGGAGAAGTCAGGGTGGGCCATGCTGGACTTCTGGAAAGCCAGCAATGTTCCTGGCCCTTCCCATATATCTGTGATGGGGCCTAGAGCCTTGCCCCAGGTGTGCCCCTGGGGTTGCTGGCAGTGAGGACATGCTCACCTGCCTAGGTTTTCCTGGGTGATGACAGAGGGTGGGGGGCTGACACTGTCCGTGCCCCCAGGACAGAAACTCTTGGTAATCCATGTGACTTTCAGCTCCACAACCTGTACCTGGGGATGGCAGGTGGATGTGGCAGTCAGGGCAGGCTCTGGTAGCACTCTCTTTAACCAGCTGCCCAGAACCCACCTGACCTCCCAAGTGATCTTCCTAGTAGAGTACCAAGTATGGACTTGTGAGGGCAGGTATCTACCAAGACCACTGTTGCTGCTTCATCCCAGTTAGGAGCCACTGGAACCACCATTTGCCACTTTACCCTGCCACCTTGCTTAACCTGTGTAGGTCAGGCTGGGGGACACCTGCCTATTGGTCACTCCATGAACAGAGCCTGGAGTTCCTTTATCCTCAGAGCTCTTTCAGATCAATAGGGTCCAGGTACCGAAAAGCAGGGTTCAACACTCAGAGCAGGCAGGAAGGGGGCAGAAGCTCAGCTCCAGGGCATAGAGGTCAAGGACCCCATCTCCCTGTCCCTGCCCGCAGGCCCTACCTCTTCCACCACCACTCGGAACTTGCTCTTGGTGCTGAGCACAGGCTTGATGCCCGAGAGCCACTGGACACTGGAGAAGATCTTGGCGGGGCCAATGAGCACCTGGCCTGGATAGAAGCCGTAGGAATCATCAAAGAAAAGACCCTGCAGGATTTGGGGCCAGAGGAGATTTCTTGTGAGCAGTGCCTCCTTGGGTGACAGTGCTCTCTGTGCCTGCCTCCTGTCACTCCCCATTCGCAGAAGCCTACTCACACGCAGTTCCCATGCTTCCTGAAACAAATTTAGCGGTCCCAGAGCAGCACTTCCCAAACCCAAGGTGCACACAAATCACCAATAATCTTGTTAAAATGCAGGTTCTATGTTCCTAAAGAGCTTCATGCAATGTCAGTGCTGTTGGTCGAGGTCATACTTTGAAGAACAGTTCTAGAGAGCAGTAGTCCGTAAACCTGTTTGCTCATGCACACAGGTACTACTGTACTATTATATCATCCTGAACTAAGATCTAAGACACTAGATACACCCTAAGACAGAAATACACCACCTCAGCCTTCCAAGTAGCTAGAACCACAAGGGTGTCACCATGCCTGGCTAATTTTTTGATTTACTGTAGAGATGACGTCTTGCCAAGTTGCCTAGGCTGGTCTCGAACATGTAGGCTCAGGTAGTCCTCTCGCTTCAGCCTCCCAAAGTGATGGGATTATAGATGTGAGCCACCATGCCCGGCGAAAAATGGAGACTTTAAAGGATGAGATGCAAAACTAGGAGAACTGCAAATAAAAGTTCTAGGACTTTCTGCCTATGCCCAAACTTTTAGATTCTCTGGTGTATGTCCACCCCTTTTCTAGGAAACCGCTTTGCTTAGCTGGTGCCGGCTACAAGCTCTTTGCTAAGCAATCCTTCTTTCAGAGGGCTGAGCAACAAGAGAAGGGCACCTCCCAAACCCCCAAGCAGCAGGACTAGGCAGAGCACACTACCGAGTCGCTGACATGCGGGCAGACATCGTAGAGCTTGGCACCATCTTCTGTGTTCATGGAGCATCTGAAACAGTGAACAGAGGATTGGTCTCCACCGGGGGGGCACAATGAGGATTGAACAGTAGTGACCCAGACGTGCCCACAAGCCCTAAACAACACAATTCATTTTCAGCCATCAGTTCAGCCTGAGATGGTACAAGAAATGATCCCACAATGAACAAGACCCTAAATCCCGAGTGCTCACCATTATCAAAGTAAAGTCCCAGACTCTAGCAAATATCTCAAATGAAAATGTTTCTACCCAAGTCGAGACAGACCAGAAAATGAGCAAGAGAATTAGGCCACAGAAGATAAGGAGACGGGCACGGGTTAGGCCCTGAGATGCAAGGCTCCAGATGCCTGCAACATCTGTCATTGCCCTCGAACAAACCTGTCATAACAGGCCCCATGAAAAAACACCCTCTTCCTTTCCTTTTCAAATGGCTGCCCTTCCCAGGCTCCCTCATGGTGAGACATCTACCTGGCACCATTGGACAGCTTCAGGATGATCTGGTTCTTCAAGTCGTAGACCTTCCCCAGCCAGCAGTCATAGGCAATGTAGTCCCCATACATGAAAGGCTGCAGACAAGACAGCAGGGGCAGTGAGACAGCAGACAACATTCATGTCCAGAGCACACATTCCTCTCTGTCTTACTGAGACAGGGAGGAAGGATTTAGATAGCTCACTGTCCGGCTACTAGCCCTAAATAACTGCCGCAACAGGCCCTCCCCCCAAGTTCTAGGCTGCATTTCAACTCCCCTTTATAGTGAGCAGGATGTGGTGGTATAGGCAGGTTCCTGGTGTGCATGGGGTAGAGGGTGTCATACAGAGGCCTGACGGCATTCACGGACACAGGGCACCTGGCAAGAGTGGGCCATGGAGGTGGCAGGCAGAGGAGACAACCACACTGCTGGGGTGGGTACGTGGACAAATAAGTGCTTTGAGAAAATACATTGAGGATATTGAGAGGTAAGTATCTCACTGTTAGAGAAGGCGCTCTACTAAAGTAGAAAGGGTGAAGAAAAGTCTGAGATGCTGAAGTGGAGTTAGAGGCAGTAGAATGAACGCATGTATCTTAATATATACATGGAACAGATATTGCCATATTTAGATGTGTGTGTATATGTACATACATATGTACATTTCCTAATGCTGTCCTAAAAGGGCCTAGTAGCAATTAGCACACCTAGAATCCAGGTCTCGGTTTTTGGTTGTTTTTTATTTTTTTGAATTGGAGTCTCATTCTGTCGCCCAGACTGGAGTGCAGTGGCACGCTCCCGGCCACTGCAGCCTCGACCTGCTGGGCTCCAGTAATCCTCCCACCTCAGCCTTCCAAGTAGCTGGAATTGCAAGGACGCACTACTGCGCCCGGCTAATTTTTGATTTATTGTAGAGACGAGGTCTCGCCAAGTTGCCTGGGTGAGAATCCAACCCGCGAGCTCAGGCAATCCACTTGTCTCAGTCTCCAAAGTGCTGGGATTACAGGCTGAGCCACCGCGCCTGGACCAGGTCTTGGTTTTTTAAATATCATTCTCAGCAAGGTGTAGTAGCTCACGCCTGTAATTTTAGCACTTTGGGAGGCAGAGGTGAGAGGATTGCTGAGTCTGCAGGTTCAAGACCAGCCAAGCCTGGGTGTAACATGGTGAAACCTCATCTCTACAATAAATCAAAAATTAGCTGGACAGGGTGGTGCATGCCTATAGTTCCAGCTACTTGGAAGGCTGAGGCGGAAGGATCCCCTAAGCCTAGCTGGTTGAGGCTACAGTAGCTGTGTGTGCCACTGCACTCCAGTCTGGGTGACAGAGACCCCAACTCAAAAAATAAAAAAAGTAAAAGTAAAAATAAATATCATTCTCCTCTGAAAAGAACTAAGCTCCTTGAAGAAGGATTTGGGGCTGGATAAGAAAAAAATATAAGATAAGCCCAGAATATCTCATGCCAGAAAGTAAGAAGGTGCTTAAATAAAGAAAAAAAGACAGGGCCATGTGAAAAGGACATAACAGCCAGCTTGAAGGGCTACTGTTGGCCAAATCTGAGCTGATTTAAACAACAAAACAAGTCGGGCTCGGTGGCTCAGCCTGTAATCCCACGCCTTTGGGAGGCTGAGGTGAGTGGATTGCCTGAGCCCGTGGGTTCGAGACCCGCCTGGGCAACTTGGCGAGACCTCATGTCCACAATAAATTAAAAAATTAGCCGGGCGTGGTAGCGCGCGCCTGTAGTTCCAGCTACTTGGAAGGCTGAGGCGGAAGGATCGCCGGAGCCCAGCTGGTTGAGGCTGTGGTAGCCGGGAGCGGCCGCTGCACTCCAATCTGGGCAACAGAGTGAGACTCCAACTCAAAAAAAAAAAAAAAAAAAACCAACAACAAAAATAATGGTAGAATGAATTACAACCAACTGAATAGCACTAAAATCTCTAAGTTCACACTTAAGAAAATGAATAAACTATTTTTTCATATTTGAAAAACTGAATAAACTATAAATTTTTTCATAATTATGAAAAATGGTTTTTTTTTTTTTTTTTTTTTTTTTGAGTTGGAGTCTCACTCTGTCGCCCAGACTGGAGTGCAGTGGCCGTTCCTAGCCACCGCAGCCTCGACCTGCTGGGTTCCAGCGATCCTTCCACCTCAGCCTTCCGTGTAGCCGGAATTACAGGCGCACACTACCACACCCGGCTGATTTTTGATTTATTGTAGAGATGAGGTCTTGCCAAGTTGCCCAGGCGGGTCTCGAACCTGCGGGCTCAGGCAATCCACTCACCTCAGCCTCCCAAAGGCGCGGGATTACAGGCTGAGCCACCGAGCCCGGCTCGAAAAACGATTTTTAAAGTGAATAAATAAATACATGAGGCAAAAGGTAAAGCTTTCTCATACAGTAGAACACTAACTAATAGAAATGAGGAAGGAACAATGGTATCCTACAACCACTACTCAGCAACATCAGAGTGATGATGGCAGTGCAGGCAGGACTGTGAATGGAAGCCAAGTCTGGTGGATTTGGGTTTGACAAGTAACAGTTTGCTGACATAATCTGGGAATATGTTCCCATAAAATATAATCACTTAAAAAGGGGGTAAACGGTGGCTTTATGGTAGAGAGACCTGGTGGACACCAAGATGACCAAGGGATCAAAGCAAACATTCTCAGCATTATGCCTATTGGTACCGTGAGTCAGAGTAGAGCTCAGTGGCATCTGTGTGGCCGGCATGCCAAGAATACATGGGCAATGAGGCCACACCAGACAGACCCAGGCCAGGGTCATGTTACTTCATGTATCACTGTCCAGGATATGGAGAAAGAAACCATTCCAGATTGGAGACAGAGCAAAGAGTTGACAACTAATGCAAAAAATGTGTTCCTGAATGGGATCCTAGATCAGAAAAATAGTGAGGGGACAAATGAATGGGCTCTGTGTACCAGACAGTAACTATCAATATTGACTTCCTAACCCGGGAGGTTACATGGTGGTTATATAGGAGAGTGTCCTTGTTTTTGGAAAATATGCACTGCAGTGTCCGGGGGCAATAGGGCATCTTATCTGTAGCCTGCTTGCAAATGCTTCAGGAAGAAAGAAAGACTGGTGAGAAGAGAAGGGAAGATGGGGAAGGAGGGTGAGGTGGTGACAGAGCAAATGGAGTGAAATGGTAACAGCTGAGGACCTGGTTGAGGGGAATACAGGAATCTACAACTTTTCAGTAAGTTTGAAATCATTTTAAAAATAAATGATTGAAAAACATTTTTTAAAGAGAAGTGTCAGAGGAGAAAGGAAAACAGGTAAAGGCAACAACACTGGCAACCTGCGCTGGGGTTAGAGCAGTAAGGATGTGTCCTGACCTCATGCCTAAATTGCTCACTTGCAAGTGGCAACTACAAGGCGCCAAGATGCCAGCTGCCTCTGCACTTCAGTCAGACCTGAGAGGCCTGGCAAGAACATGGAGGGCTCACAGGCCATGCTGCTGAGAGAATGAGAGGGCCCAGAAAGACCACTCAGAAGACAGAGCTGGCTCACCCAGATGTGCTGGAGGTCCTTGCTGTTGACGGGATAGATGATGCAGTTGGTGCCGATGAGCTTGACGGCGCAGTCGATGTTGACATCTATCACTGTGCCACACTGACTGTCCTGCGGGAGGGAGGAGGCATGCAGGCTGAGCAGATACAGCAGCCCTGGCCACCACAGGAGACCCAGCCCAGACAATCCCCATGTGGCCCCCCAACCAGAGCCAGTCAGCTCTCCCAGAATGTGGGGTGGGTAGGCTCAAAGTCCCAGGGTGGCTGTCCTGAGGCCCGGAGTTGGGGTGGGGATGCAGGACTCACGGTGGATCTCATGTGCCGGACCACATCCCGGGGCACCACAGAGCGGTCCTCTAGTTTCAACTGTAAAAGAAAATACAGGTATGAGAGAATGGACTCTGCAGCCACCACAGGATATATTTTTCTTCCAACTTCCTAAGTATTCGGCTCCAAGCATCTTCACAGATGCACATCCCACTAACCAGCACCCAGACCCAAAGACAGAACATGTCACGCCCACAAGCCTCCTGGTGCCCCCTCCGGTCAGTCTCTCCAGCCACAGGCAAGCACGAGGCTTACTGGAGATATTCCCAATCACACTAAACAGTGTGGCTAAATGATAGATCGCATAAGGCCTCACTTTAATTAAAGATCTAACAGCCCATCCTATGGACAGCAAAACATGCTACCATGAGTTCAGTTCCTTTCAACCTTCTGCAAGCACCTGTCCTCCAACCCCGCTGCTCAGCACTGAGGAAAGAGTGGGCTGGGGGAGGAGCGGGACGCCAGGTTGTGGTGGATCACCCTGAAGCCCAGCTATCACCTGACCCCACGTTCTAATCTGGTTTATCCTCCTCACCAGCTGCAGCCTGCCCCTTATCTATGGCGCTGCGAAGCCCCGCGGACTGCTGAGTAACTCTAGGATGGCTGGCTTTCAGAGCCTGGCCACCCACACAAGCACCTGACTTGTCCCTCCATCCACACCCAGCAGCGGCTGCCACCTCCTGCTGCCGAATCCCCGACAGCCCAGGCAGGGCCAGCCTCTGGATGCATCCCGAGGTAGAGCCAAGAGGTGCTTCAAGTAGGAAAACAATCATACGGCAAGGAAGGGAGTGAGAACAACGCCAGGGGAGAAGGCAATACGGTAGGAGCTGGGCACTTCGTCCCCTTGTTTTTGCTGCTTCCCCAAACCTGGGGCGACTCCTCTGGAGTTCTTCACTGAGTCATAGCCCACCTCTAAGACCCCATACCATGGAGCTGGAGGAGATATTCCCTCAAACACTCAACTGAATTATTCCTCAGTGGTGGCCTCTCTCTACTCCCAGGGCACTGAGAGGTCACCACCAGGAAAGAAGAACTGAAGCTGAAACTTGAAAAAGGAAGATACCAATTCAAGGTCACCAAAATTTTGGCAATCACGACTAAAGCAAATTCTGCTCTATTAGTGGGATGTGGCTCACAAAAAAAGGAAAGGGGAAGCATTGGACCCCACCACCAACCTGCGGTGGCTCTACTGGAACAGGAGGCCATGTCCCAGATGACAAGTCTCGTTCTTAAGTATGGGGTTGCCAAGTCAGACACAGAAACCCGAGCAAACTGTGGCCGTCTACACTAAGCAGGAATGACTGAGGCCGGACAAGTAAGGCAGTGGGGGCACAGTCGGACATGTGGTGCGGGGCACACAGCAGGCGCCCAGCAAGGCTGGCTGTGATCTGGCCCTGTGGGGTGCAGGCTGGAAACCCCTGAAAGGTCAGGCTCTCCTGACCTCTGCCGCATGCTGCAAATGAGATGTCACTTTTCTAACTCAGGAAACATTCTATGCTGTAACTCTCCCAAACCTCTACTCTGGGTCATGGTATTTTTTGTGCTGCCCCACCCTATCTCAAGTCCCTGATCCCATAGAAACCAGAAGCTGGCCACCTATAATCCCTGCACTTTGGGAGACCAAGGGAGAAGGATTGATTAAGTCCAGGAGTTCAAGAACAGCCTAAGCTACATAGTGACCTCATTTCTAAAAAAAAATGTTTTAAAATTTGCCAGGCATGGTGGTGCCTGACTGTAGTCCCAACTATTTATGAGGCTGAGGCGGAAGGATTGCCTAAATCAGTGTAGTCTTTGATGGACACTCTGTCCAGCCTAACTGCACCCCTGGGGGTGCAGGAGAAACTGAGGCTCCAACTCTGGGGCTGAAGTAAAAACACAATAGCTGGTGAAAGCTGCTATCACGGCAAAGCCAGTGGCTGGCAGGGCAGGCAGTGCCCAATATGCTCAAGAGAGGGAGTCTATGCAGCAAATGCTGTCCTCTCCACACAGCTCCCTGGCCAAGAGTGACTCTACTCCACTGGGAAGCTGCCTCTAGGGGCTCATCTAATCTTTCTGTGACAAGGAGTTATATTTCTCCAAAGCCTTGTTGGTGCTGGGAGCAGAGTCGGAGTGACAGGGAGAAGGAAGGGGAGGGGGCTACTATGGTCGCTGTACTCCCTTTTCTTGAGAATTCCAGAAACAGAGACAAAAGGTATCTGGAGGGGCTCAGGATGACTTGGGAGGCTCTCCAATGTTCATGACTTTCATGACTTTCCCTTCTAACTCCCTATGTCCCATCTATACTGGGCAATGTTTTTCTCCAAATGAGCCTGTACTCCCCCACCTTTGGGCCACTCTGCTGAATGGTTCCTTCCAAACGTTGTTCTCTCCTGGACTCCTACACGTGCTATCTGCTTCATGAAGCCTTTCAATGTTGCCCTTCTGGAAGAAACCATGGTGCTCCTGGAGAACTCAGGAGCTCTGGAGTCCTCCACCTTATAGTAACAGCACAACGAAGTGCTTATTGCCTAACAGGTAGTTTTCTAAGAAGACTTTTTCTAAGCACTATGTATTTTTACCTGTGAGAGGCTCCAAATTCTATGAAGTAAGTGATATTACCATCATTCCTAATTTACAGATAAGTAAACTGAGACAAAGAAAATAAGTAATGAATGTTCAAGGTTGCCAAGCTCATAAGTAGTACAGCTTAGGCAGTTCGGCTCGAGTACATTCTCTTAACCACATACAAAGCTCATCCCTCCTCAGAGCTGCAGAGACAACAGAGCAAAACACATTTCCAGCAAGTTCATGCATTCTAGAAGGCAGAGATTCTTCTACTGGCTATAAAAGCAATGAACATTCTCCTCATTTCTAGGGCACATGGAATGCAGTTGTGGTGACCTCAACTATGGATGTCATGGAGGCCCTGAGTGCTTGCCGGGCGGGAGCAGCCCCGAGGTCAGCAGTTTGCCCTTTACTTCCCCTTCCACCTTCTGCCAGCAAAGATCAAGTACCCAAATCGCAGGTGCCAGCACTGTGCCTGCTCTGGGAAAACACCAAATGCTAGAACAAAACTAAGCTAGGAACTAAAATCTGTTAAGATACACCCTGAGTGTAGTTTAAAAAATTGTTACTAGGAGGAGATCTAACATGGGGGAAGTGTAGATTTCAACTGTCGTCACAGACTGAAATTCTGAATGACTTCTGAGTTGGCAAGCTATTTATTGTCTAACATATATTGGGGTGCTGTAGTTATCAGAGGTTTCTAAACAGAAAAAGGACAAAAAGATAAGACACTATAATGTTAACAGTCTCTCTAAGCCAGGAGGGGTCCTGGATAGTCTAAGTAAACATGCATTCCTGTGAACACACGTGACAGGGCTATGGGACTGTCTGGTGCATCAAACGCCACAACTGCCCTTGGAGGAGAGAGATGCTGGCACACACTGTGGAGGAGGAAAAGTCAGGCTTTAAGGAGTTTGTGAATCTGATTGATGCTGACTGTGCACCTCCCATGTACCAGGCATAAGAAGACACACCCCACTCACAAAGTACCCATTCTCTCCTGCAGTGGGGGAAGCAGACAGACAGACACAGGGCAGTGGTGCCAAGAGCCACAAAGAAAAACAAGGCAATATGCAGATGGCAGGGGGGAGAGCACCGGTGAGTTACTGAGTTATTTTAAATGGGTGTACAGGAGAGGTCATTCCAAGGTAATGACTGACCAGAGATCTGGGTGGAGCAAGTGAGTAAGCTTCCCAAGGAGAGAGAAGAGCAGTCATCAAAATGCTGGGTAGAATGTGACTGCCAAGGCCAGCAGGACTTCAAGAAGCCTGAGGAATGGAGCCAGGCCATTCAGGCCTTAGAGGATCACGGGAGGACTTGAGAGTCTTTCCTGAGCAAGATGGAAGCCCCTGAGCAGGCCACTGCTCAAATCCCTGCATGAGAGTAATGCCAAAAGGATCGTCTAGCTGTTGTGCTGAAAAAAGGGTAAGGAGAGCAGTTAGCTTAGTGGTTCTCATCTGGGGGAAATTTTGCTACTCCAAGGACATTTGGCACAGTGTGGAGACATTTTTGGTTGCCACAGCTGGAGGAGGGGCTTCTGGTATCTGGTAGCTAGAGGCCAGGGATGCTGCTGAACATCCTACAATGCACAGGACAGCCCTCGACAAAGAATGGCGTTGCCAAAGCACCCACAGTGCCGCAGCTAAGTCCTGAGGCTGCTCTGGGGATGGAGTTGCTGAGACCAGAGCACTGGCAGGGAAGGTGGGTCAACAAACCAGCCTCTGGAGGCATCCTGAGGTAGAGCCAAGAGGGGCTTCAAGTAGGAAAGCAATCATATGGCAAGAAAGGGGCTGAGGGCAATGCCAGAGGAAAAGGCAATGCAGTAGGAGGCTGGACAGTTCCATGCTACCCTCATCTGAGCTCCAAGAAGCCCTGCTGGGACTACCTTGCGCTGGCCACTGGAGGCCTGTCCTGTCAGAAGAGCCACCCTTCTCTGCGGCTGTCCAATTCCCGAAGTGTGTGATGCTTCTAAACTGCAATCTTGAGTCCTACCCCTGACAACACAGCGAGAGCAATTAGCTGATCCTACAACTCCTGTCCAGACCCTCATTCATAACACTGACCCTGAAACTGACCAGGTAGAGTCCAAATTTGCCATCTAAAATGTTCCAAGAATAGCAAAGGCATAACTGAGGCTGATCAACAGACTGAAAATATAAGGACGCTAAACCAAGATGCTACTTTCAAATGGTTTTGAACATTACATCCTGTAGGAGTAGGCAGACCCTAAGGACTAGCCTGCTCAGTGAAGGCCAAGTCCTTGTCCTAGAGGAAAAGGAAGCTTTGTGCCTGGTCACTAGCACCAGCATCTGGAACACTAAAGGGGCTTCTAATTCAAGAGGGGGAGCTGCAGGAAGTCCAAAGGAGAGGCTTTCATGGTGCCTAAGCATTTATATCTCAAAGCTGGAAGCCACCAGTCACACCACCATCATCTGTAAAACACCAAGGAAAGCCAAACAGAGATCGCATTGAGTGCTCTCTTTCAATCCTAGAGGAAGAAAACCACCCCATCTTTTCTGGGGGTTAGTGATGTGATCAATACCAGATATTCAACTTACAACTGGGAGTAGTTTCAAACACAAAAGGTCCAGCACCCACTGAAGCTTAATCAACAGCCTTGGATCTCAAGGACAAGCTGACTGCCAGCCCCACACTGTATCCCTGGTGAGTAGAAAATTGGAGACAGCTGCAGTGGCTCCTAATTTGGGTTTGTGTTCAGAGAGTGAGGCTTTACCTTAGCTGGACTAAGCCAGGCGTTGAGACCTCTGAAGGCCCAGAAGTCACATAGGATTAAAGCTCTTTACCTAGGCCAGGACTCAAAGAACAGATTCCTGAAAGAAACATTAGGTCAAACCAGCATTGGAAATTTCTAAATTCCAATTTGCTACTTCCCAAGGAGTAAAAACCATCTGAGAAATACCATTCCTTCTGCCAACCCCCAACTCCACCCCATACAGTCTGAGCTAGGTCTGAGTCCTAGACATATGGAAATGGGGTGAAATAAGACAGTGGTCAATTGGGGATGTGGAGGAGACAGAGATTTCAATTATGCCGGGGACCTTGGGGTTCCTCACCAGCCCCTCTCACTCCCCTCCTGTCTCAACAGAGTACCTGTCACAGGTACTGAAGCAGGCTCCTCTGGCCCTGTTGTCCCTGAGCTTGAAGGGCCTGGCTGCATGCTGCTGTAGGCCCACTACACTTTGAGCACAGGTGTGATGGCACTGCAGTCCAACATTGGGGTGGGGGCTGGGCACAGAATGTGTGTCTGTGCACATAGAGATGCTTCTGTGGCTGAAAAACTCAACTGAGTTTTAGGGAAGAGGAATAGAGAAAATCATTCAACAGAAACTTTGCTGAAACCTAGGATCACATTTTTTAGCACTTCCTGTAGAATCAAGGCTAGGCAAGAATACAAACATAAAATAAGGCAAGATCATTGTCCGTAAAGATTTTACAAGCATCTGGCATAGAGATGGGGTGGAGGAGGAACAGGACTAGTGACATTAACATAACATGATGCATTAACATTCATGGTGCCTAAGCATTTATGTCTCAAATGTTAATGCATTTTTGTGGCCTGAGAAGCTATGTCAGGTTAGAAAGTTTATCCCAGTGTGGACTTTCTGCAAAAACTTTGGAAATCTTAGAATGAAACAGTCCCTAGAACAGTGTTTTTTAAACCATTAGTGGATATTGGAATCAATTTACTGGGTCAAGGCCAATGCTGGATGGGGGATAGGGACATAACTGAGTGTATTACATACATGTGGTATGGGTAAGTGCTATTTTGAAAACGTTTTCCGCTGCATGTATAGTGTATAACATGTCCTGGGTACCAATGAAAAATGTGTATTTCACTGTGAGCGACTGACTGTCAAGATGCTGGAGAATCTCTGCCCTACTCAAGTATCTGCCTGCTCCCGTGCTAATTCTGCTGGTCCTAACTAGCCAGGGTTTCAGCCAGTTACATCAGAGAGAGAGACACCCCCTTTCATCAGAAGCTAGTCTTGAAACCAAAAAATACATAATCAAACAAACACATTTGGAGGCCCCGCTGGGATAACCCTAACAATAAATATTTAGACACTCATTTTGGGGCAGAAAATTATAATGCTTTCTGACATGACTTAAATGTCATGATGTGGGCTCAAACAGTAAAAATGGCAGAAAATGGCTTTCTGTTGGAATTGGGCTCCTTTCCAGTTTCTTCCTAAGCCCCAGTTTTCAGCTCAGCCTGGATTTGGGGATATGATGGGTCATTGACTGCAGCTTGTGCCAGTGTAAGGAATTTATCAGAGCAGTTGACCATCATGTGCTGAGCCTCCGATAACCCAGCAATCAGCATGCTGCCCACCTGAGGACAGAAGGTTTACCAGCAAAGCACAAATGGCCAGAGGGCTTCACATGCTTGGGGGAGGGAAGGGAAAAGAGCTGGAAATGGCTGAAGTAAAAGAAATGTTGGTGCCCCTAGTTAGAAAATTTTGTCAATCATGTGCTACAGAGGGCATTCAACAGAAGCTCTGCTAAGACTGAGGTCAATCAATTCAATAGTTTTTAACCATTTTCTACAGATTCAGGACGAGATAAGAATACAAATATACATTAAGAATGTGCACTGGTTATTTTTTTTTAACAATTTTTATGGTTGTAAACACTGTATTTTTATTTATTTATTTATTTATTTTATTTTTTTTTTTTTGAGTCGGAGTCTCACTCTGTCGCCCAGACTGGAGTGCAGTGGCCGCTCCCGGCCACCGCAGCCTCGACCTGCTGGGCTCCAGCGATCCTTCCGCCTTAGCCTTCCGAGTAGCCGGAACTACAGGCGTGCACTACCACGTCCGGCTGATTTTTTGATTTATTGTAGAGATGAGGTCTCGCTGCCCAGGTGGGTCTCGAACCCGCGGACTCAGGCAATTCACTCACCTCAGCCTCCCAAAGGCGCGGGATTACAGGCTGAGCCACTGAGCCCGGCTTATTTATTTTTATTTATTCATTTATTTTTTGAGTTGGAGTCTCACTCTGTTGCCCAGACTGGAGTGCAGTGGCCGCTCCCGGCCACCACAGCCTCAACCTGCTGGGCTCCGGCGATCCTTCCACCTCAGCCTTCCAAGTAGCTGGAATTACAGGCGTGTGCTACCACGCCCGGCTAGTTATTTTTAAATTTATTGTAGAGATGAGGTCTCGCTAAATTGCCGAGGTGGGTCTCAAACCCTCGGGCTCAGGCAATCCACTCACCTCAGCCTCCCAAAGCGTGGGATTACAGGCTGAGCCACTGAGCCCGGCTATTTTTAGTAATTTATTTTTTAAACAGTGAAGTGCACTGGCTTTCTAAAACTAACATTTAGACAAGGAGACAAAATGAAACTACACCTGAAAACATTTATCCACAAGTAAATACACTGTTGAGCACAGCAGAGGGATAATAACACCTGTTTCTCGATAGCGTGTAGGGGTTAAGGCAGAAGGAGCCCGGTCTTACGGGAAATGCTACCAGGGAAAGTCCCCTCCTCCAGGACCCCTCTCTCTGATCGCACACCACAGACTTGAGGCCTGCAGCCAGGGCCAGGCAACCAGCACCACTGCATCACTGCCGGGAAACTACAGCTGTGGCTCGCCGCTTGCTGGAATGGCCTGGAGGCACAGCCCGCCCGCCCGAGGGGACAGAGAAAGGGGACTGAATCCAACTGCCTGCTAAGTGAGAAGGACTGCGGAGCTGGGCCTGGCAAGAGGCCAGCGGGAGGCCTGGGTAGTGGGGCCAGTCTCTGCAGATGCTGTGGTGTTTGATACGCAGTATGTGCATTTGGTAGCAGGAGCAGAGAGCAGAGAAAGAAAACAGCACTGCACAGTGTGCCTTAGCTCTGGGCTTGTTACCTGGGCTTAAAAAAGAGAAGAATAGCCCAGGAATCTGTGTTTGAAGAGAGGGGACAAAAGGGCAACTTTAGAAGGTCTCCCTCCTTGAAAGGTATGAATAAAAGGTACAAAAGTGAAGAGTATGATTTCATGTTCTGTTTCTGTGTGGTCTGACTGGGCTATCATCACCTAACCAATTAGCCTGCACAGCTCCATGGCACACATGGCAAGCTGCTGTCCTGGGGCTGCCAGGAATACCTGGGAGTAAGAAGGGGGCAGGACAACCATCCAGGTACCGAGCAAGCTCACTTCCTCAACAGGGCGCTCCAGATCCCCTCATGTCTCATGTCAAGTTAGTTCACAGAATGATGACCCAGGGTACCACACCAACCCATCCTGCTGGAGCTGGCGCTATTAACAGGCTCTGCCTCTTGCAACCCTCACAACCCCCTCCCCCAGGGAGGTACCATTCCTGTTCTCACTCCATAGGAGGTTGGTTGGGCAGCTTGGAGAGAAGTGACCGACTTGCCCATGGTCACCCAGATGCCAGAACTCTTTGCTAACCTGTCCTTTCTTGTTTGACCTGTGTGGCATTCCAGTGTGGCCCTTGCTACCTCTCTAAGTGGCAACTTAGAGCCATGTTGCCACTCAAAGTGTAGTCGCTGGACTGCCAGCCCAGCATCTTCCCTGAGCATACTGGAAATGCTAACTCTTGGGACTCAATGCCTGAGAATACCTGCTGTCTGGGAATCGGCATGCTAACAAGGTTTCCAAGTGATGTGTGTGCACATTAATGTATCCTCACAGAGCAGAAGTTCCTAACAGGAGTTCCTAACAGAGGAAGAGCCTGCTCCAGGCTCACTGTTCTATCACAGTCCCCAGAATGATATTCTCACAAGAGGCATTTTGAAAATGTTCCCCAAATGATTCTGATGTATATCTCCCAAATCCTGGCTCTTCTGACTGGCATTTTAAAGACAGCAAGGAAGAGGAGGATAAATAGCGGCTATGGTTGGGCTGTGCCTGAGTACAGTACGACAGGACCTGCTCTCAGCCATGAGGGGCCCCAAGTGGGAGAAATACAACCTCCCTGAGCCCACAGCAACTTCTGCTTGCTTCTCAAACACCTGCAGTTACTATTTCAAGGCAGATGAAATGCATACCATCCTGGAGTGCTGGTATCACCAGGGCACCAACTGGTCAGGCAACTCCGGGTTGACTAAAATGGCTCCTAGGGGTTGATGCCACTTCTTGGTTAGATCCTTAGGTCCTAAGTGCCTTGACTGCCCTCCCTTCCAACTCCATTTCTCCCAAGGTGCACCAGCAACAGGCAGCTCATCTCAGGACAGTGAGCAAGGACTAAAATATTTACTAACTAAAAAAGTACAATCACAGAGACTGGGAGAAGAATCTGTCTAATTTTGTAGGTGCAGTGAGATGAGGCTGTGGCCAGCCACATAGAGAACACACATTGCCGGGAATAGAGAGAGTACGGGTCGCTAGGGTGGGAGTCATGCCACCTCCTTGGTCACCAGATGCCTCATGAGGGTGGGCAGCACCAGGCTGGATGAGCTCTGGGTCCTTCTAGCTCCAGAGCCTGCTCCGCCCCAATGTCTCCAGGGATCCCAATTTCTACCTGCCTAGTACCACTCCCTGCCTCAGGGCCAGACCTTTGCTCTTCACATGCAGTAGTCCATCTGGAGTATGAATTCCCACAGATTCACCACAGTAGGCCAGCTGAAAGGAAGGGACATCCTTGAGCAAGCAGCATGGCCTGAGGAGGTTCCCGTGATCGGAGCATCAGGGAAGAGCCTGGATGAGGCTGGATGAGAAACTCCAACAGTTTCTCTCCCAAGGAACTAACAGCTCAGTGGGAAAGGCCAAACACAGATAGATCACTTTTACAAACACAGCCGGGCTCGGTGGCTCAGCCTGTAATCCCGCGCCTTTGGGAGGCTGAGGTGAGTGGATTGCCTGAGCCCGAGGGTTCGAGACCCGCCTGGGCAGCGAGACCTCATCTCTACAATAAATCAAAAAATCAGCCGGGCGTGGTAGCGCATGCCTGTAATTCCGGCTACTTGGAAGGCTGAGGTGGAAGGATCGCCGGAGCCCAGCGGGTCGAGGCTGCCGTCTGGGCGACCGAGTGAGACTCCGACTCAAAAAAAAAAAAAGAGAGAGAGCCTCCCGTCAGCTGGCCTGTGCAACCGACTCCGGCTACTTGGAAGGCTGAGGTGGAAGGATCGCTGGAGCCCAGCAGGACGAGGCGCGGTGGCTGGAAGCGGCCACTGCACTCCAGTTTGGGCAACCGAGTGAGACTCCAACTCAAAAAAAAAAAAAAAAAAAAACCAAACAAATAATAGAACACAGTGCAAAAACTAACATACAGGCACATCTGAGTTTAGACGTATTATTAAAGTAAGGGGATTTTAGGTATGCCAGGAGAGCCATCTGAAGAAAATCCACAGAATGTCACATAGTATTAATCACCCCCTGGTTTACATGGTGTGGACGCACCCACCCCCAGTGATGAGGAGACATGGATGGAGACTGCATCAGACTTCATGTGAGACTGAATTGAGCTGGGTCTTTAGAGGCTATCACTGACACCACCTGGCAGAGACTACTATAAAGGGCTTTCGACTACAGGAAGAAATAGCATTTCACAGGCCAAGTGCAGGAAACGGGTTATCTCAGGCCCAGGCGAGAGTGGAGGAGGGTAGAGGAGTGAGTGTCTGATGCTTCGCAGACTCCATTCAGTGCTTATAACCACTTCAGGGGGAAGGTCTCAACCCCTTTTCAGAGACAGAAAACAATGTGCAAGGAGAGGTCACAGAGTCAGGATGCCCTGGGCTGAGCTAACACCCAGTCCCACCCCAGGAACCAGGACAGCTTCACTGTACCACACTGCCTCGAAGTGCCCCTGTGGTGCCCCAGGAGAAAAGACACCAGAGAACAAACACCAGCATGAGAGACCTGAGACTTCGGCCCTCTGATGATTTTTTTCTATACAATTATGCATAAAATGTCCTTCCTCTGTGAGTCCAGAGCCTCTCAGAGGGCCTCCACGTCTCGCGTAGAAACTCATTTTATCATGGCCTGAAGGAGGTACACATTTCCTGAGAGTAACAGATCAAAATTTACTTAACTATAGGACACCCACTTCTGGTCCATGCCTTGGAACTAGCAACTCTGAAGTGGCATTTTGGCTGACCACACACTGTGCTGGTCTTTGAAGGGCAACTGTTGGAACCCAACAGTTGAAGGAAGTCTAGATATTTGATTTAGCAGTACTGAAAAAGCAAAAGATGAAAGCAGCCTCAACAGGTCCCTTGGAAGGAGGAATAGGTTGTAAGGCAGCTGTTCATCAGTTCTGAAAATACAGATTCCCAATCTTTTACCCCAAGTCCATTGAGTGACTCTCTGGGTGAAACCATGAATCTGTTTCTTTTTTTTTTTTTTTTTTTTGAGTTGGAGTCTCACTCTGTTGTCCAGACTAGAGTGCAGTGGCTGCTCCCAGCCACCGCAGCCTCGACCTGCTGGGCTCCGGCGATCCTTCCGCCTCAGCCTTCCAAGTAGCTGGAACTACAGGCACGTGCTACCACGCCCAGCTGATTTTTTGATTTATTGTAGAGATGAGGTTTTGCTGCTCAGGTGGGTCTCGAACCCGCGGGCTCAGGCAATCCACTCACCTCAGCCTCCCAAAGGCGCGGGATTACAGGCTGAGCCACTGAGCCCGGCTGAATATGTTTCTTAACATTCCCTAGAGGAGTCTGATAACTGGCAAAATAATGGCTAAAATAGTTCAACTTCAACCAGCAATTTTCCCTTTCTTCTAAAACAAAATAAACTCTGACTACTTAGGAATGTTCGTTCTTAATTTTTAAAAACTTAAAAGATAGAAATCTTGAAATCAGCCGGGCTCAGTGGCTCAGTCTGTAATCCCGTGCCTTTGGGAGGCTGAGGTGAGTGGATTGCCTGAGCCCACGGGTTCGAGACCCACCTGGGCAACTTGGCGAGACCTCATCTCTACAATAAATAAAAAAAAATTAGCTGGGCATGGTAGCGCGCGCCCGTAGTTCCAGCTACTCGGAAGGCTGAGGCAGAAGGATCGCCGGAGCCCAGCAGGTTGAGGCTGCGGGAGCCGGGAGCAGCCACTGCACTCCAGTCTGGGTGACAGAATGAGACTCCAACACACACACACACACAAAAGAAATCTTGAAATCAAAGTGCAAAAGTGTGATGGCTCAAAATGATTAACAAAGTGAGAGTCAAATGATACCCACTCCCTCAACTGCCCTGACACACCCCTCCTGTGGACAGATAAACAGGCACCAAACCCGTGCGGCCCCAGTCTTGGCCCACCTCTGCTCAGGTGGTCCAGATTCCAGTGTGGGCCAGTTCCCAAGAAGGCAAGAACAAAGCCCCAGCCTCTGGGACACCTTCTAGCACATGACCCCAGCTGGCAGAGAGAGAAGGACCTGACCTAGCCCAGCTGCTGCCAAGGAGGCAAAGAGCAGATTCTGCCAGCAGGTGTCTTCGGGAACCTGGTGACAAGGTCCTTCTTAAAGACTCCCAGGCAGGAAGGCAGCTTCCTGGGACCATGCTGTGGCCTAAGATCCTGACTATCAGAGGTTGGTCACTGGACAGGAGCGAGCTGGTAAGTAAAATGTGGCCTATCATGTGCAAAACTCAAAGTTCAAAAAAGAGTGCCGGCAGGACAGTCTGACTAGCCCAAATCCTCAGCCTTGGTCCTTAGGACCCTAGCTCTTTTGCCCCTCATTTCGCCTCTCCCCACTGTGAACCCACAGAAGCATGATGTAACTTTGGGCAGCAGAGAGCTGCTGCCCCACTCCTGCGGCAGCTTGTGATGTAGAGCCTCACCCCTGCCCAGCACAGCAACAGCCCCCTTCGTGCCACACTCCCAAACACCGCGCATCAGCTGCTAATCAATAGCCACACTCTGCAAATGCATCCTACCTTCCTAGGCAGACTACCACTGAAAAGGATTCACTCAGCACTGTTATTTTTAAAAATGCAAATATGGTAGGAAAAGACAGTAAAAATAACACCCGAGAGCCCCATCCAAGGCCAATTCTTTCTTCAGGGCCAGATTCTCACTGAATTGGGAGCAGGGACTGTGGCGGAGCAGAATGATCTTTCTACAGCGGCTGACTTTCTGTACGGTTTTGTTTTTCTAATACGTGTGATTCCAGATCAATCCCAGTGACCAGAGGTGGTACAGACTCACACACCTTTACCCAGATACGCAGCTGAGCAGCCCCACAAGCAGGCAAGGAGAAATCCACACAGAGGCATTGGCAGGTTTCATGACCCACCCTGGAATGACTATGGCAAAACAATGTTGGTTCTCCATGTCTCTATAATTCTATAACTACATCTTTCCAAGACAAACTGGGATGGGGTACCACAGATACTTCTTTTTCGCAAAGAAGCAGGAGCATGGTAAAGGCATGTGAAGCCAAGGAGGAAGAGACACAGACCCCTGGGATGGACAGCAAGCTAGGGTCTTGCATCACTCAGTGTTAGTCCTGACAGCCTTCAAAAGGGGCTTGATATACACTGTCAGCATCCATGACCACAGAGAGCCCCACAGATAGGCTGACCCTGCTGAGTCAGTAGTGATGGCCTCGTCACTCACCCTCCCAGACTCCCCAGTGCCAACTTTGACAGTACAGTCTTCCCTTTTCCTCAGTTCCTCACATCACTGGAATTAGGTCAGGATAAGATCAGGTAGCCTGCCTTCTAAGCCAAGACTTCCAACAAAATTAAACACAAATATGCAGCAGTGCATGTCTGGACTGAGTTCCCGGTAACTGGATGGGACATTGGAATGGGTTCACTACTACCCATCTAGAAAAACAGGTGGGGAGGAAACACCCAATGGTACTGTGGACCTCCTTCCAATAGGCCCTTGCTCATTCTCTGACAGGACATGGGAAACTGTTACAGCTACAAGAAGCTCCCTAAAGCTGAGGCCAACTGAAGGAAAATACTGCAGAAAGAACTGAGTCGGCCAGCTGGTGGCTGAAACCACATGGTCACCAACTTTCCAGACACTAAAACACCAGAATTACCCACATCAAAGCCATCAGAGCAAGGAATATGATTTGAGTGACTATTTTCTATTCTTCCAAGAATGGAATAATCAACACTACTTGAGATGCATTAATGCATTCCATCCGATGCATTGGCACCCCTGGTTGACCAACAGGATGGTAGACTTTTATGGAATAAGTGCCACGTGCTTCCTATCTCTCCCATGCCAGTTGGCTCTAGTCCCCTCAGTCCCTGGGTCCCAGGAGGCAGTCAACAAGTCGCTGGACCAGGAATCTGAAGACTGAAGTATCCCTCCAATCTCCAATGGATATGTATCACATGTGCTCAAGGACCACAAATCCCAATTAGAGGAAGATGGGAAGATGAAGACACCTCAAGGGCTCTGCTGTGTCCTTCCTTTAAGAGGCAGCCAAGCTACAGGCAAATAGTTTTGAGACCTCTATGTGTGATAAGCCATGGGGAGCACTGGGACATGTGTGTTACATGCTAAGTAAGCTAAAAATGTTAGTTCTTGCTGAGGTGAGTGGATTACCTGAGCCCGCGGGTTTAAGACCTGCCTGGGCAGGCGAGACCTCCTCTCTACAATAAAATCAAAAAATTAGCCGGGCGTGGTAGCACACGCCTGTAATTCCGGCTACTCAGAAGGCTGAGGAGGAAGGATCGCCAGAGTCCAGCAGGTCGAGGCTGCGGTGGCTGGAGGCGGCCACTGCACTCCAGTCTGGACGACAGAGTGAGACTCCAACTCAAAAAAAAAAAAAGTTAGTTCTCATAGTCTTCCCTACTCCCACCACTCCTTAAAGGCTCCCCAACTATTTCAGAGTTACTCTACTCAGCCCTGGTGTCTTGAACTGGTCGATGATATGCAGAAGCACGACCTCAATGAACACGGGGAGCTCTTCCCAGGCTGAGCTCAAGCTTCACCTCTCCTCCACCAGGGCTCAACAGGCACAGGGCCTGCCCTGTAATGAAGTCTGGACTCCCAATGGCTTGTTTCCTTTCATTTATTACATGCTGCTCATTTGATCTTCGGTAGACCATCAGTTCAGTCAGTCATCCACTCGCTCATTCAACAAACTGAAAAACTACTAGCTGGGCAGACCCTGTGACAGATACTAATGAAAGATGAGGAAACATGAGATAGCCCTTGCAGAGCACCCGCAGGATGGGAGGACAGGCAGTACAAGCTGTCATTGCATACCGAAGCCCACCAGGTTACGGGAAGTATGAGCTGCCACAGGGAAAAGTCGTGGCTTTTAAATTTCCCCAGATAGCTGTACCCAAGTCTTTGTTTGCTCACAGGTCATCTCCTCAGAAAGCCTTCTCCGACCACCCTGTCTGGAACTACTCCTCCTCATTCTCCATAGCACTTACCATTCCCTGACTTTGCAGTCCCTGTATCTGTTATGGTCTGTCTGACCCATGAGGGTTAGAATATGAACCCTACAAGGGTGGCCTCACGATTGCACACCCTGCAAGTACCTAAAACACAGAAGGATGCACCTGAGGGAAAGCTGGAGGAAAAGGCATGGGAATGGGGACAAGTGTTAAGAAATGAATGGTCAGCAATGCCCAATGCTGCTAAGAGATCCGGTACCACAGGGAACAACAGTGTCCCTGATGACCTTGGTTCAGTGATACCAGTGGGTGGTGTGGGCAGAAGCCTCACTGGCAGGGCCTGGAGAACAGCTGACAATTCAAGAAATAGGAATTAGAAGGTAGAGTTCATTCAGAAGCTGTGGCTGAAAAGGAAGAAAAGGACAAGGCCAGTGAGGGGGTGAATATGGGCTGAGGAAGGGTCTCTTTTTAATTAAAAATGGGGTCATAGCTGGGTGCCATGGCTCATCTTGTAATCTCAGTACTTTGGAAGACTGAAGTGGGAAGACTACCTGAGCCCAAGAGTTCAAGATTGCAATGAGCTATGATCATACCACTGTACTCTAGCCTAGACAACTAAACAAGACCCTGTCTCCTAAATTTAAAAAAAAGGGCGGGGGGAGGTCAGACAGGAAGTTGCAGAGGGAGTTTGAAGATTTAGGACTGCAATGTCACTGATAGAGGTAGCCTACGGCATGGTGTCTACAAAAGAACCAGAGCACAGGAGAGGGGACATGCCCCTCTATACCGGTAGGCTCTTGCCCAGAAACCCTGCTACTTCTAGCAGATTGGGTTTTCCTAACGGCAGCTGGAGACCACTTGGCTGGGTAAGCCCAGAGTACGTCCACACAAGGAAGTCCCACTTCGTCTCGGCAGCAGATGGTGCTGAAGGGCCTCTACTGCTGCTCCTGCCCTATGCTTCGCCATGGCCTCAGTCTCTCCCAGCGAAAGATCTCCTGCTGGGAGCCACCTCTCAACTCGATCGCTAGCTGCTCGGAGGCAGGGTCATACCACATCTCTAAGACTCAGATGGCAGGCACAGTGCCCACACACAGCAGGCTCCTAAGTATTTGCATTCCATTCTGTCTATGGTTAATATCCAGGCCCAGTGGCTCAGCTCCCAAAACCCACCACTGGTAGTCTATTGGTCTAACGTAACAATTCTGATCAGTGTCCATGGTGCAGGCATTGCATATGGTGATGTGCTCAGGGTCACAGGCCTGGGCCTTCTCCAGGGTCTTGGAGGGGTGGAAGTGAGAACAATCAGTAGGCTAGAGGACGAGAAGGCACCTGAGCGACCTACCTTGCTCATGGTCATCCCAGCACACTTCCTTCACTCCTAGCTTTACAGCAACCTACACAGTGGTGAGCTTTTATGAAATTGGGTCTTTTTTTTTGGAAGTGGTGAGAAGTGGGAAGAGTAACAAGGAAAAGGAGCCATGTGTGTGTGCACGCCCATATATGTATGTGTACAACTACCAAGTAGACCCAGACCTTCCCAATCTTCAAGGGAATTATATAAAAACTAGGGTAATAAAAAAATGGAGAGGGGTAGGGATTGTCAATAGCTTTAAAACACAAAACAGGCCAGGCATGGTGGCTCAGCCTGTAGTCCCAGCGCTTTGGGAGGCTGAGGTGAGAGGATTGCCTGAGCATGGGAATTCAAGACCAGGCTGGGCAACTTGGTGAGACCTCGTCTCTACAATAAATCAAAAAATAAGCCAGACATGGTAGCACATGCCTGTAGTTCCAGCTACTTGGAAGGCTGAGGCAGAAGGATCACCTAAGCTGCAGTGGCCATGAGCATGCCACTGCACTCCAGCATGGGCGACAGAGTGAGACTCCAACTCAAAAACAAACAAACAAAAAAACCCCAAAAAACAGCATTGGCACCCTAAAAAAACCCCACAAAACTTTATAGTTCTCCACTGAGTCAAATCTGGGGGTTGAGTTCCAGGGATTTCAACTGTTTAACAAACTAACTTGTGTTCACTTTGGCAGCACATATAATAAAATTGGAACAAAACAGAGAAGATTAACATGGCCCCTGCACAAGGATGACACTCAAATTTGTGAAGCATTCTATATTTTAAAAAAACTCAACTTTACTAATCATCAAAGAAATCCAAAATTAAAACCATACT
The DNA here is from genome assembly GCA_027257055.1 of Cephalopachus bancanus. Lineage (NCBI taxonomy): Eukaryota > Metazoa > Chordata > Mammalia > Primates > Tarsiidae > Cephalopachus > Cephalopachus bancanus. The sequence goes on along the minus strand of JAPVLO010000409.1, from coordinate 236,466 downwards.
AAGATACTACCTAACTCCAGTCAGGATGGCCTTTATCAATAACAAAAAAACAACAGATGCTGGAGAGGATGCAGGGAAAAGGGAACACTTCTACACAGTTGGTGGGAGTGTAAACTAATATAACCTCTGTGGAAAGCAGTGTGGCGACTTATAAGAGACCTAAAAATCAACCTTCCATATGACCCAGCAATCCCCTTCTCGGAATATATCAGGAGGAACTCAAATCACTAATGAAAAACATACCTACACACTCATGTTTACTGCAGTATTATTCACAATAACAAAAACATGGAACCAACCATACTGCTCATTGAAAGTGGACTGGATAAAGAAAATGTACATATATACTATGGAATATTATACAGCCATAAGGAAAAACAAAATTATAGGCTTTGCAGCAACTTAGATGGATTTAGAGTCTATAATATTCAGTGATCTATCACAGAAACAAAAATCTGAGTACTACATGTACTCACTCATAAGCGGACCCTGAATACTTATCATAATACTGTAAGAAAGAGATTGGCAGTAGTGGGACATTGCCAGGGGAGAGAGGTGGGGTACCCAATTTCAAACCAGGTGGAGTGGGGACCAAGAGGAGGCCCAAACTTTACCTGTACCATGACCACTTATGCACCTAACCCTGAATTGTACGCCACAGCTTTAAAATAAAAAAAAGACTTTTAAATATTAATACCCAGTCATTATTCTTAACACTGTAAGCTCAACTTTACACCTGCAAAGCTAGGAGATGTACCAGTATTTCTAGCGGTCCTGAATACAGCCTAGATGCTATGGACACAACACATACACCAGCCTAAGGCATCTTTGTATAGGTAAAAACATTTTTTATTTAACCAGGGGCTGACTACAAAGTGTGGGGACTGGTATAACAGAAGATCTATGAAAGTCTTTTGGGGCCGGGCTTGGTGGCTCAGCCTGTATTCCCGCGCTTTGGGAGGCCGAGGTGAGTGAATTGCCTGAGCCCGAGGGTTCGAGACCCGCCTGGGCAACTTGGCGAGACCTCATCTCTGCAATAAATCAGAAAAATTAGCCAGGTGTGGTAGCGCGCGCCTGTAGTTCCAGCTACTTGGAAGGCTGAGGCGGAAGGATCGCCGGAGCCTAGCAGGTTGAGGCTGCAGTGGCTGGCAGTGGCCACTGCACTCCAGTCTGAGTGACAGAGTGAGACTCCAACTCAAAAAAAAAAGAAAGTCTTTTGGGACAGGAAATCCAGCAGTTAAGAAAATAGGGTTTCCAAGACTTAATGAAGAATGCAAACAACCTCATTAACATTTTTTATAATCATTACATGTTGAAATGATATCCTGGATATATACTAGGTTAAATAAAACATACTACAATTAATTTCACTTGTTTCTTTTGACTTTTTAAAATGTGGCTACTAAAAAATTTTAAATAACCTATGTGGCTCATACTGCTTGCGCCTCTAATTCCTAATTAATTATAGACATTATCTGTTGACTTCCTGTTTGAGTCGTTGACGACCTAACTCTTACCCTATTACACAAAACCCTTTGCTTTTATTTCATCTTTCCAATAGTTCCATTGCATAAACTGAAAAATATAAATGTGCTATGATAGAGAAATTACAGCTCACAGCTTAACCAGATGGTGTTCTGTGAATACGATGTCCTCACACAATCTACGTACATATTGGTACTTGTGTCAAATACTCATCCATAACTTTTCTAAACATCATCAAATTATCTACACATGAGGTATCAGATGTCTTTTGGTTTTGTCTTTTCCACCCTGCCTCTTTAACCTAGACTTTACTTTGCCACTCAACTGTGTCGAGTCCCTTGTTTCCTGGATCCCAGAAAAACTCCCTGGATTCGGTGAAGAACTCTTCCCACACTTCCCCCAAGAAAGAGTTCATGAGAGGTACGTTTTTTCTTCAGTCCTTGCATGCCTACAAAGAACTCTTTTCTATTACACTCCACTAGAAATTTGGCTGGATATGGAATTCCCCCAGATGTTGAGAGATTTGCTGTTGTCTTCCAGCTCAATAACCTGCTAATTGGTATACTTAATCTGTTTATATTCTTTTTTTTTTTTTTTTTTGAGTTGGAGTCTCACTCTGTCACTCAGACTGGAGTGAAGTGGCTGCTCCCGGCCACTGCAGCCTTGACCTGCTGGGCTCCGGCGATCCTTCCGCCTCAGCCTTCTGAGTAGCTGGAACTATAGGCGCGCACTACCACGCTCGGCTAATTTTTTTGATTTATTGTAGAGATGAGGTCTCGCCAAGTTGCCCAAGTGGGTCTCGAACCCACGGGCTCAGGCAATTCACTCACCTCGATCTCCCAAAGCGCAGGATTACAGGCTGAGCCACCGAGCCCGGTCTCATTGTGATTCATGTAGATTTATTTCTATTATCTTTAGGGTTTTCCAGCTACCATACTTTTTCTTTGCTCTCTTTCTGCTAGACAAATTACCTGGTTTTTATTTATTTATTTTTATTTTTGCATTGGAGTCTCACTCCACCCAGACTGGAGTGCAGTAGGGCCCACTCAAGGTCACCAGCGATCCTTCCGCCTCAGTCTTCCAAGTAGCTAGAACTACAGATGCGTGATACCATGCCTGGCTATTTTTAAAAATTTATTGTAGAGACGAGGTCTTGCCAAGTTGCCCAGGCTGGTCATGAACCTGCGGGCTCAGGCAATCCACTCGCCTTGGCCTCCCAAAGTGCTGGGATTACAGGCTGAGCCACTGAGTCCAATCGACCTGGTTTTTAAATTCCAATTTTTTCCCTTCTATGAGTTTGAAAGCTTTAAATTCTATTTCTATTCCTTTAGTGGTTACCCTTAAAATTTGAACGTCTACCTGACTCAGAAAGGCTAAAGCTAATCATCTCTCCCACGCCTCCCAAACAGTTCAGAGATCTTAGAATGTATTCATTCAAATCACCACCTCTCTCATTTCCATTTATTGTCAGGATTTTGGGTTTTAATCTTCCCCACATTAGTGACGATCACCATTTTATAAGTGAATGCTTACTTAGATTTACCCACACGTTTCAATATCTTTCACATCAAGCCTTTTTGCACCTTTCCAGTTTCCTAAGTCTAGTTTCCCTCCTAAAGTACGCTGAAGGTCTGTTAGTGAATAAACATTTTTCTCTCTGTAAAAATGTCTTTATTCTCATTATTGGATGATACTTTAAACTGGTTTCCGAAAACTAAGCCAACAACTGATTTTCCTTAATATGCTGATTTTATTCTATTGTGGCCTCCACTACTACTACTCCTTCGATATCTGCTGAGTTTCATTGCTGAACCTTGGGGGTGATATGACTTTTTCTCTCAGGCTGCTTTTAAGATGCTATTTTTTCCTTTGGGAACTCCCATTAAACACTCATTGGGCCTTCTTGTACTATTCGCCATGTTTATAACTTCTCTTCCTCATATATCATCTCTTTTATCTCTCTGTATGGAATCCTAGTTAACTTCTTCAGATCTATTTTCCAGTTCGTATACTTCTCTGAGGGTTTATGCTATTTAACATTTCCATTGGGTTTTTAACTCAATGATTAGAGTTTTCATTCTAGAGATCTTATCTGGTTCTCTTAAAAATACTCCCTTTAAAATATATTGTCTTATACCGGGCTCGGTGGCTCAGCCTGTAATCCCGCGCCTTTGGGAGGCTGAGGTGAGTGGATTGCCTGAGCCCACGGGTTCGAGACCCACCTGGGCAGCGAGACCTCATCTCTACAATAAATCAAAAAATCAGCCAGGCGTGGTAGCACATGACTGTAATTCCGGCTACTTGGAAGGCTGAGGCAGAAGGATCTCTGGAGCCCAGCAGGTCGAGGCTGCGGCACTCCAGTCTGGGCCAAAGATGAGACTCCAACTCAAAAAAAAAAAAAAAAAAAGGTCTTACTCTTTCCTTTCTATTCCTTCTTTTAGCCCTTCAATCACTTTAAACATTTCTATTATAATCTCTTCTATTACCTGAAGTTCTTGTGTTAGGAACCTTCCTGTCTGTTATGACCACTAACTCATAATTTCTTCTACATGTTTGGCAATTTCCTAGAAGGAGCTCGCCATCTGTGGGGACCATAGGATTCCAAGCAGCCTGTACAATGAAAGGGTCACTCTAGAAAAGTTTCACCACTGCTTTTGCAAGGAGCTTCAGGGGCATCACTGGCCTGCCGAGTGGTGCTAGCTTGGGGATTCCAGCAATGTGAGCATTATTATTATTTTTTTTTTTTTGAGTTGGAGTCTCACTCTGTCACCCAGACTGGAGTGCCTCAACCTGCCAGGCTCCGGCGATCCTTCTGCCTCAGCCTTCCAAGTAGCTGGAACTACAGGCACGCGCTACCACGCCCAACTAATTTTTTGATTTTATTGTAGAGACGAGGTCTCGCCAAGTTGCCCAGGCGGGTCTCGAACCCACGGGCTCAGGCAATCCACTCACCTCAGCCTCCCAAAGCATGGGATTACAGGCTGAGCCACCGAGCCTGGCCAATGTGAGCATTAAAAACACAGACTTCAAACTTAGATATTTCAATACTCACAGACAACCTCCTCCAACAGCACCCCAAGTGTGAAGCACGATAAGCTCCCTTGCCATGTCTCTGGCCCTCTGGTAGATTTTCTTGTATCCCTTTAACTTGGGACTGGCCTTTTGAGGGGATTTCCATTTCAAGTCCATTCATTAACATCCAAACTCTTTTATTATTAGCACTTATTTTAGGGTCCAGGGAACTGCTTACTCTGCTCTGACTTGAAGTTCCTGCTTTGATTTTGGTTCTCTGTTATCCCTTTCTTTCTTATAAGTTCAGTATTATATTTAAATTTTTCTTACTGTTATACTTTATATAGCATTCTAAGTGATTGTGGTAGGAACGGTTCCATTTAGCTCAATCTACCATGTTACTGAAACAGGAAATCCACTCCATTGTCTTCTGGCTTCCCATGAGCTTGAAAAACCCAATCCATCTTCATTCCCTATCTTTAGCATGTGATCTGTTTTCACTCTTTGAAACTTTATCCCCAGTGTTCTGGAATTACACAATATGTCACAGGATGTTTTCCATTCATCATTTTGGAACCTAATGACTGTCAATTCTGGAAACAGTCTTAATTTTTTTTATACACTTCTGTTCTTCATTTTCCCTTTCTTTCTTTATAGACTCCCTAGATGTCAGATTTTTTTTTTTTTTGAGTTGGAGTCTGAGTGCAGTGGCATGCTCCCAGTCACCGCAGCCTCAACCTGCTGGGCTCTGGCGATCCTTCTGGCTCAGACTTCCAAGTAGCTGGTACTGCAGGCGCGCACTACCACACCTGGCTAGTTTTTTTTATTTATTGTAGAGATGAGGTCTTGCCAAGTTGCCTGGGCAGGTCTCGAGCCTGCAGGCTCAGGCAATCCTCCTGCCTCGGCCTCCCAAAGTGCTGGGATTACAGGCTGAGCCACCAAGCCCGGCCAGTGTCAGATGTTTTTATTCTATTTCCTGGGAGCCTCGGTCAATTCTTTATTTTTATTTTTTATTTAAAAGATGTGGGGTACAATTCACATTAGGTATACAAGTGGTTGTCAACTCTTTAAAGAAAAAAATAATGGTTTTAATTTACAAGAACTCTTTCTTATTCTGATTTTTATAGTATCCTGTTTTTATTTCATGAATAAAATATTGGTTCTTATTTTTTAGTATTTCACTATGTGCTTTGAGATATTCTTCTATTGCACAGTCAACTCTAATTCCTCTGAGGTATGTTTTGCTCTGCTTTTTCTGGCCTCTGTCTTTCAAGTTGGAAGCTTTCTAAATATATCCAGTGATCCTTGGCTGTCCATCCCTATTTAAAATTGAGGCAGTTTCAGCCTGTAATCCCAGCAGTTTAGGAGGCTGAAGCGAGAGGATTGCCTGAGCCTGGAGGCTCAAGACCAGCCTGGAACTTGGTGAGACCTCGTCTCTACAATAAATCACAAAAAAAACTAGCCAGGCATGGTGGCGTGCATCTGTAGTTCCAGCTACTTGGAAGGCTGAGGCGGAAGGATTGCCAGAGTCCAGCAGGTCGAGGTTGCAGTGGCCGTGAGCATACTGCTGCACTCCAGCCTGGGTGACAAGAGTGAGACTGCAACTCAAAAAATAAAATAAAATAAAATTGAGACAACCGGGTGCGGTGGCTCAAGCCTGTAATCCCAGTGCTGGGAGGCAGAGACGAGAAGATTGCCTGAGTCCAGGGGTTCGAGACCAGCCTGGGCCTCATCTCTTCAATAAATCAAAAAATTAGCTGGGCATGGTGGCTCTTACCAGTAGTTCCAGCTACTCAAGGATAGCCTGAGCCCAGCAGGTCGAGGCTATGGTGGCTGTAAGCGTGCCACTGCACTCCACCTTGGGCAACAGAGTAAGACTCCGACTCAAAAAAAGTGAGGCAACAGGAGATCTTTGTGGTGATGAGACAGTTCTATTTCTTGATTTCTGTGGTAATTACATGTATCTACATGTGATAAAAGGACAAAGAACTATACAAATACAATGTCAAGTCCCTGGTGTTGATGCTATGATTATGTAAGAGATATCTATGGGTAAACTGCATGAAGGATGAAGGGACCTCTCTATTTTTGCAACTTCCTGTGAATCTATATTTACTTCAAAATAAAAAAATGTTTTTTTTTAAGTCAAGGCAATAAAAAGATGGAAGCTTTGTGAACATGAGTCAGGCTCTGGACTGGTAAAGACCCTATTAGTTGGGATAGAAAGCCAGTGTTTGCTGTGAAGGACCGCCAAATGCTAAGAACAGCAGGTCTTGTCTCTGACATGCTCACTTTTCCCAGAGAGGAATCCTCCAATGGCATACCTCATGTCTGGTGTCAGCACTCTGGGATTTGCTCTTTTAGTGTGCAGACATTCATGAATTTCCTCTTTCAGCCCAGCGATACCCTGCTTCTTGCTATGCCCGAGGTACCTCAATTCTGAACATAAACCTCTACTCACTGATTCTTGGGCATAGGGTATGAGTATTCTCAGGTTTGCAAAATCAGAGCAGTGACTGGGGAGTTTAGTTTCTCCCTATACAGATTCTCCAACTAATCCCTCCGTTTTTAGGCCCAAACTGCACTCCTGCCTTAAATGCTACCAGGCGCCTCTAATTCCTAAGGCTTTCTAAAGTGCTTTTTTCTTGGTGTATTTCTCCACAGGCAACATTTCTGTTTCCTCTGCTCATCTTCCATTCACCTTCCAACTTCCAAAGATATGAAAAAAAATTGTTTTAATGGAAATGGAGGCCTCACTGTGTTGCCCAGACTGGTCTTCAAGTCCTGGGCTCAAACAATCCTCGCAACTCGGACTCCCGAGGTGCAGGGATTACAGGTACACCCTGCCTGAAACCTTTTGTCTGTTGCTGTTCTCTCCCATTCTTTGTCCTTGTGGATTTATACTTTTTGTTTTTGGGGGTCCGGGTCTCACTCTGTCACCCAGGCTGGAGAGCAGTGGCATGGTCCAAGCTCAACACAGCCTCAACTTCCTGGGCTCAGGCAATCCTTCCACCTTAGCCTCCCAAGTAGCTGGGACTACAGGCAAGTGCCACCCCACCCAGCTAATACTCTGATTTTTTTCTTTTTGTAGAGATGAGGTCTCACTATGTTGCCTAGGCTGATCTCAAACTCCTGGGCTCATGCAATCTTCCTTCCTTAGCCTCCCAAAGTGCTGGAATTACAGGTGTAAGCCACTGTACCCCGCTGTGGGTTTATACAATTTGTTTTTTGGGTTTTTTTTTTTTTTTTTTTTTTTGGAGCTGGAGTCTCACTTTGTCGCCCAGACTGGAGTGCAGTGGCCGCTCCCGGCCACCGCAGCCTCCACCTGCTGGGCTCCGGCGATCCTTCCGCTCAGTCTTCCAAGTAGCTGGAATTACAGGCATGCACTACCACGCCTGGCTGATTTTTTGATTTATCGTAGAGATGAGGTCTCGCTGCCCAGGCGGGTCTCAAACCCGCGGGCTCAGGCAATCCACTCACCTCAGCCTCCCAAAGGCGCGGGATTACAGGCTGAGCCACCGAGCCCGGCTTTTGGGTTTTTTTTTTTTGAGTTAGAGTCTCACTCTGTGGCCCTGGCTGGAGTGCAGTGGCACGCTCACAGCCATTCCAGCGTCAACCTGCTGGGCTCCAGCGATCCTTCCACCTCAGACCTGCAAGTAGCAGAAACTACAGGCATGCACTAACACACCCAGCTAATTTTTTATTTATTTTAGAAACAAGGTCTCATCAAGTTGCCTGGGCTAATCTTGAACCTGTGGGCTCAGGCAATCCACTTGCCTCAGCATCCAAAAGTGCTGGGATTATAGGCAGAGCCACCGAGCCTGGCCAGGTTTATACATTTTAAAAATTCTTTTGCTATTATTTTTGTAGGGTTTCTGAGGGAAGTGGATATAAATGAATGTGTTCAACCTACCATGTTTACCTGAAGTATGCCAACCAAAGATTTTTTTAATCTTAATTTTGCAAAGTACTTACATACAATCATAAGACATACTTGGAGATGAAGGAGAAGTGATAGTAAGTCAAAAAAAACAGGGAACCACAAAATAAAAAATTAGAAATCCTTAGTTCAGATATTTACCTACTCAATGTAAAGACCAATTCACCTTTGGTGGGTTCTCCCAGTGCTGTTATTCTGAGATTTGAAATAGTGAGTAGGAAAAAAAAAAACCAAAAACATGCATAACTCCATCAGAAACTCATCCAAACACCCGAAAGGGCCTCCTACCTGCTTCAGCCAATGGCTTTTGTTTCAAATGTCAAAGAAATTTTAAATTCTATTAGTTGCTGTGATTTCAACAATAGCAGAACTGATCCAGGACAAATTTGGGCTCCAGGTGGAAGAGATTCACTGTTAAGTGTCAGCAGCAAGCGTGGGTAATCAACACTTTACACACTTACAAAATAGATTCTCAAATGCTAAACTAAAAACAATCACTGAAAAAGTCACCAAACATAAATAGCAGCACATGTGCCCCTCAGCAGTCAGTCACACTGCTTAAGGATGGAGGATCTGTGAGCCACCAGCAGGGAAGATCCTCTCAAAAAGCTCAGGGCCTCCTAGCGCAAAGTATCCTCTTGCACATTTCAGCACAACCATGTCTTAAACCTGCCAAGCAGCTATAGAAAGGACATTCTTGTCAAACAACAAATATTTCATCATACTACTGCATAAAAAGTATTACAATCATACAACGCAAGAGACTCAAAAGAAATATACCACATGGTATCTGCTTTGAAAAATGCATATGTACATGTATGGTTCATGTGACTGGCACATATTTGAAAACTTGCCCACTGTCCAAGAAGATCTGTTTAGCAACCCTTTCTCATCCTAGGGTGATTGTGCAGTCCCAGATTTAAAACAATTAGAACTCTGTTCCTGGAAAGATTTAGGACTTTCAGCCCTTTCACAGTTTCTAGGAGTCTTAAATCCTCTAGGGCATATTTAAATAGGAAAGGGGGTTAAGTCCCAACATAATGCAAGACAGCTGGCACAAAGCCAATGACTGACAGGCATATACCGTAAGAGGTGGCCCACCTGCCAGATGCCACAGGACAGAGAGAAGATCAAAATGCAGGGTGTAATAAGCAAGTTAGATAACACAATTCAAAAATTGTGCAGGATTTACTTCAACAGACAATTCTCCAAAGAAATTATACAAATGGCTATAAACAAAACAACTGACAATCACAAGTGTTGGTGAGGATGCGGAGAAATTGGAGAAATTGCTGGTGGGCATGTAAAATGGTACATTCTAGAAAGCAATTTGGCTGTTCAAAAGGTTTTTTTTTTTTTTTTTTGAGTTGGAGTCTCACTCTGTTGCCCAGACTGGAGTGCAGTGGCCATGCTCAGCCACTGCAGCCTCGACCTGCTGGGCTCCAGCGATCCTTCCACCTCAGCCATCCGAGTAGCCGGAATTACAGGCATGCGCTACCACGCCCGGCTGATTTTTTTTTATTTATTGTAGAGATGGGGTCTCGCCAACTTGCCCAGGTGGGTCTCGAACCCGTGGGCTCAGGCAATTCACTCACCTCAGTCTCCCAAGGCGTGGGATTACAGGCTGAGCCACCGAGCTCGGCTGTTCAAAAGGTTAAACACAGACTTACCAAATAACTCAACAATCCCTCTTCTGGGTATAATACCCAAGAGAATTGAAAAATAAATGTTCACACAAAAACATATACACAAATGTTCATAGCAACATTATTCAGAATAGCCAAAAAGTGGAAAAACCCAAATGTTCATCACTGATAAATGAATAAATACAATGTAATATATCCATAAAACAGAATGTTATTCAACAATAAAAAGAAAAGAAGTGCTGATACATGGAAGAACTACAACATGGATGAACCTTAAAAATTTTATGCTAAGTGAAAGAAGCCAGAAACAAGGGCCATATTTTATATGTGTCCATATATATGAAATGTCCAGAAAAGGCAAACCTTTAGAGACAGACACGGTTCTAGAAGTTGGGAGGGGGTGGAGGAAGGGGAGCATAGGGTGTAACTGCTAATGGGTATGGGGTTTATTTTTGAGGTGATGAAAATGTCCTAAAATTAGATAGTAGTGTGGTGATCACACAACTCTTTGAATGTACTAAAAACAACCTAAATTGTACACTTTAAAAGGGTGGATTTTACGGTATGTGAATTATCTCAATAAACTCAAGCCAGATTGAGTTGCAATTGGTGACTCTGCCTGGTTCTATGGTCTTTAGTAAGGAGTTTTATTAAATAAGACTCCTAAGTCACAGTGTTCCCTGTAAATCCTCCGTATTATTGATTCTATTTCTTTCTTTCCTTTTTGAGTCCAGGTCTCACTCTGTCACCCAGACACAATCACAGTTTACCGCAGCCTCAACCTCCTGGGCAGCTCAGGTGATCCTTCTGCCTCAGCCTCCCGAGTAGCTGGGACTACAGGCATGCGCCACCATACCCGGTTAATTTTTTTATTTTTTGTAGAGATGAAGTCTTGCTATGTTGCCTAGGCTGGTCTTGAACTCCCAGGCTCAAGCAATCCTCCTGACTAAGCCTTCCAAAGAGCTAGGTTTATAGGTGTAAGTCTGCGCCCAGCCAAATTCTAAAACCTGTCTCAACTGTAACTCATCACCAGGAAACTAAACAGGCACTAGTAACATCCTCTACTCTTAGAGAAGTAGGTATGTCTTGTCCCTCAAGGCTGTGCCAGGCATATCACTTCCCTTCTTTCCTCTCTCTATTGTGTTACCCTTCATGCCAGGCTATTGAGCTGGATCCAGTTTAGTGCTGCTTCAGCAAAACCAGCACTCCCTGAAGATGGATGGGTGTGTCCACCCATGGACATTTGTTTCCTGAGAAAGAAGTCTCTGTGTCTTCCATCAACCTTAATTTCAACCACTTTGCCTTTCTGGGCCTTAATTCCTTGACTATAAGTGTTCAACCAAGTCACCCCAGGATCCTTCCAGTACCACCACTAAAGATGTAGACAGACACAGAAACCCAATACACAGCCATAAAATCTCAGGACTCAGGTGAGGACCCCATCTGCACTTAGCACTCAAAAGCTGAAAACATCCTCCCATTCTGATGTACCAGAAGAAGAAAACGTGAGGTGTAAGGGTCTACAGGAGAGACAGAGAGGATGGAAACCTCAGTGTGTAGGAAACACACTCCAACCTTGGGAATCACTAGGCACTTATGTCTTCCTGGAAACTGTAAAAAACATAGTCAAGGCTGGGCTTGGTGGCTCAGCCTATAATCCCAGCACTTTGGGAGGCCGAGGCGAGTGGGTTGCCTGAGGCCGCGGATTCGAGACCCGCCTGGGCAGCGAGACCTCATCTCTACAATAAATCAAAAAATCAGCTGGGCGTGGTAGCGCGTGCCTGTAATTCCGGCTACTCGGAAGACTGAGGCGGAAGGATCGCCGGAGCCCAGCAGGTCGAGGCTGTGGTGGCCGGGAGCGGCCATTGCACTCCAATCTGGGCGACAGAGTGAGACTCCAACTCAAAAAAAAAAAAGCAACAAAAAAACAAAAAAACATAGTCAATAATCCTACCATGAGCTGTCATCTCAGAAATATCTCATTGGAATCACATGAAAGAAACGGGAATTCCAAGCATTAATTAGGATAACTCCTTATCCTGAAGAAAGGAAACAGAACCTAATTCATACGGTCATGGTTTGCAGGGCCCTTTTAGAGTTTTGCCTTGGCTTCTGCAAGGAGCTCAGGGGTAGCCTCAGCCTGAACTCTAATACCAAGAGAGCAACTCTGACTGGGGCAAAATACCAGGGGTGGAAAGGAGTTGAAAGACACTTGGGGAGAGAAAGGGGCTGGGGGGTAGGGGGAAAAGGGAAGGGGATAAAAAAAAAAGACACTTGGGATATTTCTTGGAATACTTTTTCACTTAGGTTGTTTTTAAAAACCTTTCCCCCACCCTCATAAGGGTCTTTGGATTCAAATACCTCTGTAAGTCATCTTACCCCCACCAGTGGCAGGCACCCTTTGACTACAGAGAAAACCCTGCACCAGGAGAGGGGTTCGGGAGCTCCCACCCAGGAATCATGGATTCCCACACCATCTCCTACACAGCAGAGTCAGTGTCTCCATGAAGTGGCACTAAAACTGGATCCAACAATATCTTGGCACAAAGGGCAACACTTGAGAGGAGAGAAGGGACGTGAAGTGCCTGGCACAGCACTGAGGGACAAGACACACCAAACTGGCCATGAGCTACCACAGAGCAAATAAAGAGAAAGGTCAGAATCTAAATCCAGGTTTGTCTGGAGCCACAGGTGTGACTGGTGAAGTGCAGAGCAGTTGTATAGAAAGTTACTATTTATTTATTTATTATTATTATTTTTTTTGAGTTGGAGTCTCACTCTGTCGCCCAGACTGGAGTGCAGTGGCCGCTCCCGGCCACCACAGCCTCAACCTGCTGGGCTCCGGCGATCCTTCCACCTCAGCCTTCCGAGTAGCTGGAACTACAGGCACGCGCTACCATGCCTGGCTAATTTTTTGATTTATTGTAGAGATGCAGTCTCGCCAAGTTGCCCAGGCGGGTCACGAACCCACGGCAATCCACTCACCTCAGCCTCCCAAAGGCACGGGATTACAGGCTGAGCCACCAAGTCCGACTGAAAGCTACTATTTATGTAAAAAATCAAAATAAGCCGGGCTCAGTGGCTCAGCCTGTAATCCTGCACCTTTGGGAGGCTGAGGTGAGTGGATTGCCTGAGCCCGCGGGTTCGTGACCGGCCTGGGCAACTTGGAGAGACCGCATCTCTACAATAAATCAAAAAATTAGCCAGGTATGGTAGTGCGCGCCTAGTTCCAGCTACTTGGAAGGCTGAGGAGGAAGGATCGCTGGAGCCCAGCAGGTCGAGGCTGCGGTGGCCAGGAGCGGCCACTGCACTCCAGTCTGGGCGACAGAGTGAGATTCCAACTCAAAAAAACAAACAAAACAAAACAAAACAAATCAAAATAAATAATTAGCCGGGCATGGTGGCACGTGCCTATAGTCCCAGCTCGGGAGGCTGAAGCCTGATACGAGGTTGAAGCTGCAATGAGGCATTATCATGACACTGCATTCCAGCCTGGGCGATAGAGTGAGACCCTGACTTAAAAAAAATACACTCACACACAAGCTAGAATATATCTACTCACAGTGGCTATCTCTAGGGAGTGGAAATGGTAGGAAAGAAAACATTTTACTACATATTCTTTTATTCAGTTTTTTCATTTCTTTTTTTTTTTTTTAATTTTCCTGGGCTTTCACATTTGTTGATTTTTATTCGCGATCTCTTTTTCAATACAATTTACAACCTCATCCCCATTTCCAGTCTGATTATACAAGTGCTAGGTGGCAGAAAAGTCTAGAATAAATACACCAAAAAAGAAAAAAAAAAGCAAAGCTGTGAAACTAAGTTGCATGCAACAGGTTCTGTAAGGACAGAAGTGTCTGAAAAATAAAAAAGAGAGAAAGACAACGTAACTGGAAGGTTTTGGCTAAAGTTCTCTCATTCATCTTTGTCTTTCGCTCCATGTTTAAGGGTGCGCGTGAACTCGATGTAGTTGAAATTCCCCTTTTCGTCGATAGGTGCTTCTCTGTACAGTTCATCCACTTCCTCATCTGTGAACCGGTCCCCCATGGTTGTCAGCAGCTCTCTCAGGTAATCTTCCTGGATGGTGCCTGTTGCTTCTTCATCAAAGCAAGCAAAAGCATTTCTGATGACATCCTCAGGATCCGTGCCATTTAACTTCTCACCAAACATGGCGAGGAACATGGTGAAGTTGATGGGTCCTGGGACCTCATTCATCATGGCATCAAGAGAGGCATCAGTGGGATTCTCCCCTAGAGAAGCGAGCATATCACGCAAATCTTCCTTGTCGATGAAACCATCTCTGTTCTGATCAATCATATTGAAGGTCTCTTAACTCCTGGATCTGTGACTGGTCAAACATGGCAAATACATTGGATGTTGCATGCTGAGGGCGCTTCTTGGTGGCCTTGGTCTTTGCCTTTTTGCTTGACATGGTGGCTGTTTAATTCCAGTGTCAACCACCAGAACCGGGCTGCCCTGCGTGAGACGAGGAGGGGTGGCGAAGAGCGCTGGGTTGTCAGTTTTTTCATTTCTAAAAATGTGTATACATTTTTTGACACCCTCTGTATACTTAAGTATATATAGATATACGCATACAAATTAAGCAATATTCCTCCTAAACCTCAATCATGTATACTGTGTGAGCTTCCAAACATGATGGGAAAATGGAAGCAGAGCTAAACTACTCCCTAAGTAATATTACCACTGGTCAGGTACTGTGCTGAGCACTTCTCAAAGTGCTTAGCACAATCTCAATCCCAACAACTGCACAAGATTCGATCTTTTCTAGTCATCAACACTGAGTAACTGCAGGGGTACATGCCTGCTCCAAGCCCCGCGTCCGAACCACCACATGCCTTCTTTGGCTCACATAATGTCTCCTCGTCCAGCCCTTTGCTTGGGGCCTACACTGCCTGAGCTCCAGGCACAACAGACCAGGCCATCCTGCAAAGCTCAGGGACATCAAAGCACAGAAGGGCAAGAGAGCCAGGCAGACGACCTGAGTGCCAGCTCTCTAGATGCTGCTGACTAGCTGGAGATCCGACAGGCATCACAACAAATTCTCATCATGATGCAAGGGAAACAGACATTCCAAGATGGAAGCGTCAACTGGAACTACTTTTCAGGATGGCAGGTAAGATGAATTAAAAGTAGAAGTCTTAGAATTGAGACCCTCAAGTCCAAGCAAAGTAAAAGTGACAAAGGAGTTCTTGTTATTGTTGTTTTGTTTTAAAAATACAATCCAAGCTGGGTGCAGTGGTTCACGCCTATAATCTCAGCACTTTGGATGCCAAGGCAGGAGAAATGCTTAAGCCTAGGAGTTTGAGAACAGCCTGGGCTTCACAGCAAGACGTCATCTCTACAAAAAGCAAAAAAATGAGCTGGGCATGGTGGTGCATACCTCAAGTCCCAGCTACTCATAAGGCTAAAGTGGAAGGATCGCTTCAGCCCAGGAGTTCGAAGCTGCGGTGAACCAAGTTCATGGATGATGCCACTGCACTCCAGCCTGGGCAACAGAGTGAGACACTGACTTAAAAAAAAATTAAGCCGGGCTCTGTGGCTCAGCCTGTAATCCCGCGCCTTGGAAGGCTGAGGTGAGTGGATTGCCTTAGCCCACGGGTTCGAGACCTGCCTGGGCAACTTGGTGATACCTCATCTCTACAATAAATCAAAAAATCAGCCGGGCGTGGTAGCACATGCCTGTAATTCCGGCTACTTGGAAGGCTGAGGCGGAAGGATCGCCGGAGCCCAGCAGGTCGAGGCTGCGGTGGCCGGGAGCGGCCACTGCACTCCAGTCTAGGCAACAGAGTGAGACTCCAACTCAAAACACAAAACAAAACAAAACAAAAAAATTAAAAATACAACCCAAAAATGATTCTTTGGGTTCAAGTCTATGAGAATCAGAGTATAATCAAGGGGAGGGAAGATGTCAAGCCGCTACAGAAGAGTTTCTGGGATACCTGCAATGGTCATCAAGGAGGGATCAACTGCACCCCAACAAATCCGACAGATTTTCAATGCAGGTGACACAATCTGTCTTGGAAAGATGCCTTCTAGAACACTGATCAACAAAGAGGAGAAAACTAAATCCGGTTCTGAGGTATACTACAGGGGTGCTGTGAATTTGAACTTCTCTTGGACACTGGCAGTCTTTTGGTATTTGACCCACCATTTTAAATTTGCTAAGTGGGAGGAGGCTAAAGCTACCACAGTAAGTATTTTGTAAACAGAAATATTTATATGCTTATAAAGACTAGAATAACCATCCACTGAAATAATAAAAAGCAGTTATCCCTGAGTGATAGAATTACAGGTTACTCTTTTACCCACTGTTAATACATTCTTTCATTTTTGTATCAAGGATATAAGTAACTTAGTATAACTTAGCAATCAGGGAAAAAGCTATAAATCTAAGACAAATAAGAGAATGATTCCAGCAATTTTTCTTCAGTGTTGGATCACCAGAGACTGAACATCAGACCATTAAACTTGAGACTTTCCGTCCTTGCCTGACGATTGGATACCCAAGATACTGGCCTATGCTCCCAGGCCTCTGCCCCACTCTGTACTGTCTTTCTAACCTATAGCTGCTCTCGTTCCAGTCACCACCTCTCAAAGTGCTATCCACGGCTCCTCAGAACAACCAAATTACCTTTTTTTGTTTTTTTTTTTTTTGAGTTGGAGTCTCACTCGGTCACCCAGACTGGAGTGCAGTGGCTGCTCCCAGGCACTGCGGCCTCGCCTGCTGGGCTCCGGCAATCCTTCCGCCTCAGCCTTCTGAGTAGTCGGAATTACAGGCAAGCGCTACCATGCCCGGCTGATTTTTTGATTTATTGTAGAGATGAGATCTTGCTGCCCAGGTGAGTCTCGAACCCTCAGGCTCAGGCAATCCACTCACCTCAGCCTCCCAAGGCGCGGGATTACAGGCTGAGCCACCGAGCCCAGCTAAAATTACCTTTTTTTAAAGAAAGCATCCTACCTGACCCTTCTCTCTCTGTCATCAAAAGCTATTGGCCAGCACTCTCTTTCCTGAACAAAATTCTTCAGAACAGGTAACTCTTAAGACAGTATGAAATACAGATTAGAGAAAGAAAAAGATAATTAAGAAAGTTTATTTCAACATTTAAAAGGCAATTATGCTAAATGTAATGTAGCATTCCAGATTATATCCAGATTGGATCCTGGAACAGAAATAGGATATCAGTGGAAAACTAACTCAAATGAAAGTGTGTAATTTAGATAACAGTATGTGGCCGATGTTAATTTTTTTTTCTTTACTTTTTTTTTTTGAGATAGGGTCTTACTGTGTTGCCCAGCCTGACCTTGAACACCTGGGCTCAAATAATCCTCTGGCCTCAGCCTTCCAAAAGACTGGGAAGATTATAAGTGTGTACAACCACACCCACCCAGCTCAATGTTAATTTCTTACTTCTGAAAACTGATCTGGGCACAGTGTCTCGTGCCTATTAATCCCAGCACTTTGGGAGGCCGAGGTGAGAGGACTGCCTGAGCCCATAGATTCGAGACCAGCCAGGGCAACTAGGTGAGATCTCAGCTTTACAATAAATCAAAAAATTAGCCAGGCATGGTAGTGTGTGCCTGTAGTTCCAGCTACTTGGAAGGCTGAGGCAGAAGGATCGCCTGAGCCCAGCAGGTTGAGACTCTGGTAGCCTTGAGCGTGCCACTGTACTCCAGCCTGGTGACAGAGTGAGAGACTCCAACTCAAAAAAAAAAAAAATTGATGGTGGTATACAAGATCTGGAACATGAGGGAAAGCTGGGTGAAGGGTATAAGAGGACTTTCTGTATGATTTTTGCAACTTTTCTATAAATCTAAAAAATGCTTATTTAAAAACTGTAATTAGGACAGAAAACTGCATGAAATAGGACAGCAGTAAGAATTAAAGAAAGACAGGGGACAAGCTGAATATATATTTCCAAGGCAGGTATCTCTTTATACCTGGATGCTTCTAGGCATCCAATTTGCAATGCTGTCTTAAACAGAATCTCCCTCTACACTTCTCTGTCCATGCTGCTATTACAGACAAGACCAGTGACCTGGCCACATACATGACAAGTCTGAGTCTCTGCCATACTTTCCTCTTCTCACTCTCTATATAAAGGCGACCACATGTCTTCAGTGAACACCTATTACTTTAATAAAATTTTTTCTAAAGGCTATAAAACTTGATGGTTTGGGGAGTTATTGTTTAATGGGACAGAGTTTCAGTGGGGGGATGATGAAAAGTTCTAGAGACAGATGGTGATGATGGTTACAAAATAATATGAATGTATTTAATGCCACTGAACTGTTGTACACTTACATGATTATTAAGATGGTAAGTTTTGTTATGTATATTTTACAATTTTTTTTAACTTAAAGGTTTCTCATCTCTCTCCTGGTCATCTGAAAGCCTCGGCACCCTGATGTCCCCATTCCCGCCCTGTTTCCCACCTCCTGCCACGTACCCCGACTCAGCTATGTGCCAGGCAGTAGAACACATGCTTTACCTGTTATTCTCCAAACATCCTTCACGCCTTTGCGGCCATCTGAGAAATCTTTCCCGACAACCACAATCTCCCTCCTCTCTACAGCATCACTTTAATTCGAAGCTTTATTTATGGCTCTTACATTCAAGTAGAGTCCTGATTTTACTGGGGGGTTAGGTCCTAAGGTCAAATTGAGTATTCAAAATAATCTTTGAAAACTTCCCTAAGTCCATAAGTAAGTCCAACATAAACAAGTCTTTCCTTTTGCACTGGAACAGGCATTGCTTCCTCCACTGAATATTGGATGAAGTTGCCGACTCCGCTTATGGCCATTTTGTTTGAAAAGTCAGTACAGTAAGTCCTCATCAAACGAACAAATCCCATCCCAAGAGTGCGTTTCTAAGTCCAATTTGTTCATAAGTCCAACAAAGTTGACTTTGTGTTAGGTACTCAACTAACACAATCAACTATATAGTATTGTACTGTAATAGGTTGATAATACTTTTCACACAAATAATACATTAAAAAAAATACAGAAAACCTTTTTGATTTTACAGTACAATACCTTGCAAGCACGTGACAATGTATGTCAGACACATGGACTAGCTTATGTGATTGGCTGGATGTGGGGATGCACAAAGATACATTTGTATCTTTGAAAGATCACGTGCAAACAAAGATACATTTGTATCTTTGAAAGTTTGCAACTAGAAGGTTCATTTGTAGGGGACTTACTATACTTTCATCATTCCATGCCATGCATGCATATGTGATGTCTTGCAAACTGAATGCACAGAAAAGACAATTCATCTGCACTGTAAAAACCTCTTAAAGCCTGTAATCCCACGCCTTTGGGAGGCTGAGGTGAGTGGATTGCCTGAGCCCGCGGGTTCAAGACCCTCCTGGGCAGCAAGACCTCATCTCTACAATAAATCAAAAAATCAGCCAGGCGTGGTAGCGCGTGCCTGTAATTCCAGCTACTCGGAATTCCGCTGAGGTGGAAGGATAGCTGGAGCCCAGCAGGCGAGGCTGTAGTGGCTGGAAGCGGCCACTGCACTCCAGTCTGGGCAACAGAGTGAGTCTCCAACTCAAAAAAACAAAAAACAAAAACCTCTTAACTGGTCTCCAGGATTTCCAGCCCCCAATACACCTTTGAACTGCTGCTAAATCACCCACTGCAGACTTTGAAGCACCTCCTCATTACGCAAAAAGCAAATCCAAACACCTGAGTCTGTTTTCCAAAGACCTGCACACCACACAGCAAGCACAATGCCAGCTGCCTTCAAGAAGCAGCTGACAGTGTGGCTAGGGGCACTGCCGGGTTTTAACCTGAGCCCTTCCGCTCACCGCCTTAACCTGTCCTCAACTGTAAAGTAACACTACTGTCTGCATGGGCCTCTCCAGTGACAGTGCTTAGAACCCAGCAGATGCCAATAAACTTTTGTTATTATCATTATTTACAGTCAGGCCCAGCCTCACCTGCCAGCACTCTCTCACCTGTCTTCTTCCATCCTACCTCTAGCTCAGCACTTCTCAAAACATGGTCCAGGGATCCCTGAGATCTTCTCAGCAGGTCTAAAGTCAAAACTTTTCACAACACTAAGATTAATTTCCCTTTTCCTCTCTCATCCTCATAAGTCTACAGTGGAATTTCCAGAGGCTACATGATGGGTGATGATGTCACTGCTCTGATGGCTAATAGAATGTATGCCTGGGTATTCTCAGGCTTTAAATTTTGTTTAAATTTTTTTTTTTTTTTTTTGAGTTGGAGTCTTACTGTGTCACTCAGACTGGAGTGCAGTGGCCGCTCCCGGCCACCGCAGCCTCAACCTACTGGGCTCTGGAGATCCTTCCACCTCAGCCTTCCAAGTAGCTGGAACTACAGGCGCGCGCTACCACGCCCGGCTAGTTTTGGTTTATTGTAGAGATGAGGTCTCGCCAAGTTGCCCAGGCGGGTTCCAAACCCGCGGGCTCAGTTAATTCACTCACCTCAGCCTCCCAAAGCGCGGGATTACAGGCTGAGCCACCAAGCCCGGACTGTTTAAATTTTTATATGGTAAATGTTAATAAAGATAACCCATCTAAGCAAAAGCTTGTTGGGGTCCTCAATCATTTTTAAGTTAAAGAAGTTCTGAGGTCTAAGTTTGGAACTGCAGAAGTGAAGCATTTCTGTGTTTTCTGGGTTTCTTCTGTTTTTTTAGTTGGAATCTCATTCAGTCACTCAGGCTAGAGTGCAGTGGCAGGTTCATAGCTCACGGCTCACCATAGCCTTGACCTCCTAGGCTCAGGTGATCCTTCTGCCTCAGCCTCCTAATTAGCTGGAACTACAAGGGTACGCCATCACTCCTGGCTGATTTTTGATTTTTTTTTGTAGACATGAGGTCTCATTATGTTGCCCAAGCTGATCTCGAACTTCTGGGCTCAAGCAATCCAGAAGTGAACCATTTTTTCAGGCACATTCCATGAACTTTCTGCCTCTACTGCCTTTGAGCACATTGGTCTTCCCACCTAGGATGACCCTCTCTTCATCACTGCTGTTCCAAGCACTTATCTTTCAAGGACTAACTCAAAAGGTACCTCCATGATGGCACTTCCTAAAACTCCCCGCTACGCTCCCTCATAACTTTAATTGTATGCGTCACATGGAAATTCGCTCTTGCTCCCTTATGTGCATTAATTCATTCATTCATCAAACACATCTCACTGAGCACCTACATTGAGCCAGTCACTGAGGATACAGCACTGAACAAGACATTTCTGTACTTCTCTTACCTTCTGGCTGGGGAGGCAGTAAACAGGACATGAAGTAATATAATCTCAGATAATGCTAGGTGCTGTGAAGAAAAAAAGCTGAGTAAGGGATCAGAGGGAGGGTTCTCTATCTTATCAGACTGTTTCTGGAGCAGTGCTTTCCAGTACAGTAGCCACTATAGTAAAAAGAATGTACAATCTTTCATAAATACTTTTTATATTGATGTTGATACAGTATTTTGAGTACATTGGGTTAAGTAAAATATACTAAAATAATTTCACCTGTTTCTATTTACTTTTTCGGATGTGGCTCACGTTATATCTCTATTAGACAGGACTCTTCTAGAGCAGAGGTGGGCAAACTGCAGCCTGCAGGTCAAATCCAGACTATTGCCTGTTTTTCTAAATAAAATTTTACTGGAACACAGCTATACCCATTCATTTGCTTATTGTCTCTCAATGCTTTCATGCCACAATGACAAAGTTGAGTAGCTGGAAGGAGACAGTGTAGCCTGCAAAACCTAAAACATTTACCATCTGGCCCTTTCCAGAAAGTCTGCTGGGCCTAATCTGGAGGATAAGGCCTGTGTGGGGTGTCCTGACTCCCCATAACATCCAACCCAGTGTAGAGGCAGCCATGTAATCATGAAGACAACATGTACTGAGGCTGCACAAACAGCTCTAAGTCTGAATCTGGAGTCTGCCTCTTACTAGCTGTGTGGTCTTGGCAAGTTATAAGCACTCTCTGGGTTTCAGTCTCTCTAATGGGACACTGGTTCTAGGATACCGGTCATGGAAGAAAAAATAAAAGAAAAC
Organism: Cephalopachus bancanus; assembly: GCA_027257055.1. NCBI lineage: Eukaryota > Metazoa > Chordata > Mammalia > Primates > Tarsiidae > Cephalopachus > Cephalopachus bancanus. Next base: position 214,327 of record JAPVLO010000409.1, on the reverse strand, counting down.
AATTTAAAAATGGGGCACTGGCCACCTGAGATGATACAGATAAAGCATGAGTTAACACTGCAGGGCACATAGTAAGAATCCATTGAGACTGGCTGAATAAAAGACAGTAATTTAATTAAGATGCTGAATAATCATTTTCCTCTTGAACTGGCTGCATTATACTCATAACAACTATCATATTTTCATCGCAAAAAGCAGATTCTCTAGCCCAGTGGAATTAGAATAACTTGCACTAGGAGAACCCAGGTGGTGGTATGCAATATTAACCTTGGAGAAATGCTGGTCTAGAATGCATTTATTCATGCTCTCCACACTCACCCCAATAAACGGGTGTGGTTATATCCATTTTTAACAGATGGTTCCTGATTCCTTCAAAGTAACAGGCCTGACATAACCACTGCAACTCCAGGCTCCCTCCACAAGGTCTTGATGCAGGCAGAGCACACAGCCCGAACTGCGTTCCCGATTCATTTATAGTTCTTGGTTCACTCATACCAGTTGGGCTGGTATTCTTTTTCCAGTACAGGAGTCTTGTACTCAGTCTTCCTCCTAAGGTAAGGACTGGGTGCTGATCACCATTCAGGAAACTCACTTGTGTGAATCTGCCACTTGCCAAGTGCTTTCAGTGGGGACTATTACATGGAGAAATGTAGCCAGACACAACTGCATTTCAACCACAGGTGACACCACAGATGACACTAGCTCTAGCTAGCTTTAGTCTAGCCCACGGTGCATGTACTCTGCCTGGGAAGTCTCATGATAGCACACTACAGTATGGTGTATTTTGATTAATCTGCTCTTCCTAGTTTTAGGATGCCCTTATGTCCCAGCTTGGGCAATAAATTACTGTGCATCATCAACCCACCTAGCACTGGAGGCTGGACAAGGTGGAGTGGGCCAGCAAGCAGTCCACACAGCTCCAGCACAGATCTCAAGGTGTCTGGAAGAAGACTAGGTAGACTCTGTATGTAAGCGTGAAGCAGTAAACTCTGGTCACTCATTCAAATGTTTCTCAAGAATCTACACATGTGTCAGAGCATGTAAGCCTTAGGAGGTGCTGTTTTTGCTTCTCAAGGAGCTTCCAATCCAGGAGCAAGAATGCCAAGTGTATCAAGGAACATTAGAAGCAAGGAACAACACAGGTGAATTGGGGGAAACAGTCAGGCTGGCTGGAGTCAACTGAAGAGGTAGAAAATAAAGTGGGACTATAGGTGAGGGATCTTGACTGACAACCCAAGGCAAGACAAGAGGCTGGATTCTAACACAATCCAAGAGGTCATTTAGGAGGAAATATATTTACACACATAGATGAAGCAAATATGGCAGAATGTTAACAACTGCTGATTCACAATGATTGGTACTTAGCAATCACTGGCCTAGACTTTCAACTTTTCTGTATGTTTAAAAATTTTTCAATTTAAAAGTTGAGTCCTGGGTTCCAGCACCAAAAAAAAAAAAAAAAAAGTGGGGGGAAAAATTTAATTCCACGGACTTGGGGATGAGGAGGTAGTCACATATCACAAGATTTTACACCCATAAAATCTAAATAACATGAAGGAGCTATCAAGTCAGCAGCTGGAAATGTGACGTAGCTGTGGAAGTCATCTAAATGCAGGCAGATGTAGCTACAGGCTTGGAGAGCACTCCAAAAAATGAAGCGGGAGAGGTGAAGAGGGCAGATCTTGGAAAAATCTCACATCTAGGGGGTAAGAGGAAGGATACAAAAACAACAAAAAAAAGAGAGAACCATTTAGTATATTCTGGTATAATGGAACCCAAGGGAAGGAAGTTTCCATTAAGAGGACATGGTCAACCATACTAAATAAGGCTGACAGGTCAAAAGGAGGACAAGGGCTAAGAAAATGTCAGCAAATGCAGTGACCAGGAATTCACAAGTCACTTGTAACCTGGATGACTTCCCAGGGAGCCGTCACATTCAGTGGTGTGAGAGGTCAGACAGAAAAAGGCTAAAGAGGTGACGAGGTCATAAGAAATTAAGACAGACATCCATTTCCACCAGTAAGGTGCTGGGATCCCCTGAAAGCACGCTGGGGGTAGGGAGACATGCTTTCTTCCTTGGCTTGCAGATGATGTCATCAACCTTCAGGGCTCTCACAATCCCTTAAGCAATTAAACAGTCAGAGCAGACAAATACCAGGATGCTTTCAGCACTGCATATGTCAAGTCTTGATGCTCCTGAAGCTGCTGAGAGTCGTATTTGTGTGTCTATATACCTGCCACCTACACTTAAGGGGCTAGCAAACAGTCCGGTGGACATGCCTGTCAAGGTATCTTCACCAGCCCTGATCCCAGAGGCGTCCCACAAAAAGGATCAAAATTAAATCAAGGAGGAAGAGGATCATCAGAGCTGCTGAGTGTGAAAGACCAGCTCTCTCTTGCAGGATGCAAATAAAGTACCATCTCTTTAAGGGAGCCTGCAGGAAATCTGTCAGTGATAGCTGGGAGTTTTCATCTTATTGTTGGGTAGGATTGACTGCCCTTTTTTTTTCCAGCATGACTCAGTATCTTAATTCTTTAAACTTGAAATTGTCAGACTTTCCCAGATATAGCTGTGTATCCATTTAAACCAAAAGTGACCTAGCAAGTGTCTTACTCCTTTGAGCTAGCTGAATATTAAATACTGCTGTAGTCTCTCAAAATATGCAATCAAACTGAAAATCTCCCAAATAATTAGCCAGATTTTATCCAAAAAGGACACTCATTCCAATACTTATTGCCTGCTGAATACTTCAGAGTGGCATATCATTTGCCTGCAATGTTTAAATCATAAAGATTTGCTTTTCACAGAATTGCTTCAATAGAATACAGAACACGGCGGGGGGGGGGCGGTAAGGAGGGGAAGAGAGAGGCTCAGCATGACCTAGACAAAGCTGCCCAAAAGATCCATTCCACACAGTCAACCTGGGTTGAAGGACATGAAATCCTCAACCGCAGAGTACAGCTAACAAACAAAACATGGGCAAATAACCTTGGCATACAAACATTCAGAGGATTATCCATTAACACGATTCAATTTTATTGTGAATTACAAGAAATTCTAGTGGGTATTTTACTCTTCCCTGTCTGTAACCACACACGTCAGGTAGTTTCTCATAGAGCCCCCAGGGGCTGGCTGGAATGTCAGAAACAGAAGCAATTTTGAATGGGCACTCCTGCTCAGTAAGAGCTTCAAATGTGGATGCAGCAGTATTAAAATCATGACCTCCTCCGGGCCTGGCATCCATTCACTGGAGCAAGTGAAGCCTCAGGAAGGAGTTACAGTTAAATATACCCAAATCCTATTAAGTAAGATAAGTGATAGCATCTTACAAACTGGAAAGCACTTTATAAACAATCCTGATTGTTACTTTCCTCCTTTTAATTATCACTTTAAACTAGCAAGTCCCCACTCTCACCCAGAAGCAGGCTAAGCACTGGGCAAGAAAATACCAAAAGCTTCTATCAGAACAGGAGCACAGATCATGTTCTCCTGGGCAAAAACCCACTCATCACAGAAAGCCACCCTGACTCCAACTTTGAGGGGACCACCAGAGGCAGCTGACACTGATCACATGCCCAGTACTGTTGTGATGGCAATTCATGTTACACATGATACTGCACCATTTTTAAAAGTGCTGGCCCTGAACAGCTTCTACTGGATTCCATGAGGCCCGATACTGGGTAAAATAGTAAAGAGAGACAAAAAGTTCCTCTCGATAGAACAGGAAAATGAAACAGAGAGAAGCAAGGAAAATAGTGAAGAGGGGATAGAGAAAGTACAAAAAGACCTTTATTGTCCTAAAGCGAAAACATGTGGAAGCTGAAGAGAACGGAAACTGGAATAGAGGCAGAACTAGCTTCCCTCCAAGGAGTCCCTCCTGAACCTGTCTCATGACTCAGCATTCTTAGCCTGAGGATGACAATAGCAGCAGAAGAGGGAACAGGAGGTCAAGCTGGAGTTCCTAACACTGACCATTTCTAAGTCAACACAGAAACAAACACCAATTACATGGAATGTTTGCACACTTGTTTTGCAGCAGGAGGTAGAGGTAGGGAATAAAACCAGTGTTGAAATGAATCAGACTACAGAGGTTGCCTTCATTCAACACTGAGGGCATTCAAAGGTTCACTAGAAATGTTTTTGACAGTTATTTTGAGAAGAAATGAAAAGTGTGGAAGAGCAGACGCACACCACAAAGTACAAATGTGGTATTCCTCCTGTCCTGCTCCTGATCCATCATCTTCCTCTCTCCTACCCACTGGTACAATTTCCACCCATCCCAGCATCCTGCGCCTTCCTCCCTCCTTACTTGTTACACTAAGACTCCAACTGTTTAAAGACAGGATGATTAATGCCAACCGCAGGGCTTCTGATTCATGTTTGATTAGGGTACTCGGTCAGATATAGTAATATCTATGAATCCTGGACTTAAATATTCTCAAGTGAGAACAAAGTACATTTACTTCAATTTGTATTCAGGTTCCTCCACTTGGCAGTGTGACACTAGGAAATTTACTTAACTTCTCTGTTCCTCAGTTTCCTCCTCTGGAATATGGGACTAAATAATGGTACCTAATTTACAGGGTTGTTGTGTGTGCATTAAGCAAAACAGAGGTCCCCAACTCCTGGACTGCAGACAGATACTGCTAGGAACTGGTCTGCACAGCAGGGGATGAGCTGCGGGTGAGTGGAGCTCCGCCTTCTGTCAGATCAGGGGGCATTCGATTCTCATAGGCATGTGAACCCTATTGTGAACTGCACATGTAAGGGATCTAGGCTGCACGCTCCTTATGAGAGTGCATATTAGCCTGATGATACCACATCCCCCCACCCCACTCCCATCCATGGAAAAACTGTCTTCCATGAAACCAGTCCCTGATGCCAAAAAGGTTGGGGACCACTGAAGTAAAACATACTAAGCACTTAAAGAATGCCTGGCATGAGCCGGGCTCGGTGGCTCAGCCTGTAATCCCACACCTTTGGGAGGTTGAGGTGAGTGGATTGCCTGAGCCCACCGGTTCAAGACCTGCCTGGGCAGCGAGACAATAAATTAAAAAAAAAAATCCGCCAGGCGTGGTAGCGCATGCCTGTAATTCCGGCTACTCGGAAGGCTGAGGCGGAAGGATCGCCAGAGCCCAGCAGGTCGAGGCTGCGGTGGCCAGGAGCGGCCACTGCACTCCAGTCTGGGCGACCGAGTGAGACTCCAACTCAAAAAAAAAAAAAAAGAATGTCTGGCACATAGTAAACAATCTCTTATTATCTTAAAAAACAAAAGCAATACTCTATCATCCTTGTAATTCATAATTTTGGAAACTATCTTTTGGGAATTTCAAAAGATGTGTCTATCAGACTCTGGAAAACACGTAAATATACATATATATTCATTCCACCCCCTCCTGGAGGTTGGTAGGTATTACTCTAAATGTGCATTACTGAATTTCTTATAAAGTAATAAAGGTGTGAAGTTCATAGTATTTCTAGAAGAGGCTTAACAAAGTCAAATCTATAACCCATCTGGTCACTAGCAACACGATCAATCAGGAATTCCTATGCCACTGGAACAAAGCCCTGTGCATCTTTTGCTTCCAAGGTGCCTCTTTGGTAACACATCACCCTGTGACACACAAGTGGTCTCTTGAAGGGACAAGGCTGGCTCTGTCTGACAGACATCAGAATGAAGTTTGCTAATAATCAAGTGGCTGTCCGAGGCATGACCTGACTACACTTCTGGTTATTCCATCCATGCAGGCTCCTTTCAAGGGTTAGAAAGACAGACTAACTGCAGAGAAAGAAAATGAGGCAATGAAATGGCCAAGGTCATTCAGGGTAGGTGCCAGCTAGGAAGAACACCCAGGGGTTTTGGCTTCCAATCACAGTACAAAACACAGGCCCCTCATCTGGGAAAAGTGCCCTTGAATCAGTAACATCCAGACAGAGTCATCATCAAGACTTTGAGGCCCAAAAGTTAGAAGACAGAAATTAAGGGACAAAGAATAAAATCACAGAACAGTCATTCAAGGCTACATGTGCTGGGATCCTAGCTGAATAAAATGCAATTAGGTGCACTTAGTCTATCTTGGTTAATCTTAATAACTTCTTCACATTACATCACCGAGAACAACTGCTTTTAATGGAGTTGGCACCTGGAAGAGTGAGACAAACTTTACATGCTATGACGCTACACCTGTATAGCTTTCCCCACGGAAATGCTGGCCTGAGTAGGAGCCAAAAATAAACTGAAAAGCCAGTTCCTGAGAGACCTGTCATCAAGGATGCTTCTCACACACACAGCCTCACAAAAGCAGGGTGATCACAGACAGCTGTAGTTTATAGGCATTATTTCTCAAAACTAGTGAGCCCCTGAATTTGGTAGCAACTTAAAACAAAAGACAATACACAACAGACAAGAAAGCAGAGAAAACTAAAGCATGAACAGGTCGCCTCCAAAAGGAAAGCTGAACTTGAGCCGACAGACGGAAGTCCTGCTCCCTTCCTCGCAAGGGGCCTTTCTGTCCAACTGTGACAGGTAGAGACCAGAAGGACCAACCAAGTCTCGCCAGTGCTCAAGAAGGTTTAAGTAGCTGTTGGCATTTGGCCTTATTCCAAAATTATACTCGAAGGATGACCAGTGATGGAGAAGGGGCAAGCCTCCTCTGAAGAGATCCATAGCCAGATGGGAAGAGTTTCAAGGGGATCAATGGACTACCTTGCTGAACCCCCTCAGGAGGTCAGGAGCCTGGGGAAAGAAAGGAGAATGTAAGAGGCACAGGCCGCCTGCTTCTTTTAAGTCCTTAAGAAGCTTAATTTTGGCTGATGGAAGGCTCCAGAAGATGACCATATATTCCACAGCTCCATGAAAGCACTTTATTCCTGTCACTATTTTCATGATGGCAGGAAAAAGGTAGGACTTGCTGCCCAGTCTATTCATCTCTCTTTGTAAATTTGTTCACTAAAAAATTAAGAGACTAGTAAGAAGTCTTTATTCACTACCCTCCAACATAACACAGAAACTACAAAAATATTCCACAGCCTATGAAACACTTCACATTAAATAGAAACTATTTAAAAAATTTCTGGCTGGGCACAATGGCTCACACCTGTAATGCTAGCACTTTGGGAGGCTGAGGTGGGCAGATTGCTTGGGCCCAGGAGTATTAGACCAGCCTGGGCAACACAGTGAAACCTCATCTTTACAAAAAAATTTTAAAAATTAGCCAAGCATGGTGGCATGCACCTGTAGTCCCAGCTGCTCAGAATGCTGAGGTGGAAGAATTGCCTAAGCCCAAGAAGTTGAGGATGCCATAAACCATGGTCATGCCACTACACTCCAGTCCGAGAGAGAGAGTTGAGATCCTGACTAAAAACAAAACAAAAAAAACACTATAGACAGCAGCTTTAAAAAAAAAAGTTTCTCAAAACTATCACTACAGCTGGGCATGGTGGCAAATGCCAGTAATCCTAGCTACAGCCTGGGTAACACAGTGAAACCCTGTCTAAACAATAATAAGTAAATAAATCAGTAACTTTTAAAAAACTGCCACATTATTCTATCAATAACTGGGTTCTCAAATTTCATAACTAGAAGAACTCAGAAACTAAATGCTCAGTCTTGGTCTGATGGCCTTTACAGCACACTGCCACCTTGATGGAGTTTATAAGGAATGGGAGGTGAGAAGAAAACTTATCCTAAACCACAATGCTGCAAGGTCCCAGGACCCACCCTACCACCCTGGTTGGTGGCCAGGAGCAGAGCAGGAGACATTCAGCTGACCAGAGTCACTGTGCCTATAGCTCACAGTAACAGAGAGCTATCCCTATCAGTTATAAACTCCCCCCATCAAAACAAACCTAATCTCAAATCCTAAAAGAACTGGGTCCTGCCACCCATAAATGGGCATTACATTCCACCACTTCCGGGAATTCCTATGTCCCTTGGCTTTTGCTAAGCCCAGAGAAGCTACAGAAACTACAATGATAAAGAAAACACCACCACCAGAGCCACAAAATGGATTTCAACAAATTCAAAGCAAGTCACAAGAGGCCAGCTTCAAAATCTATGCAAGCTGGTACCTTAAAGTTGTTTTCTAGTCAACTCCAAAATGGGTATTTTAAGTAAAGCTTTGTATAATTACACATGGTGTGGGAGGCAGACAGAATATAACGGACAGAATATAAACAAAGTTAACCACCAAAGTCAAGATGGACAGGAACAACAACTGATAAACATGGCAGCTCCCAGTAGTGAGCTGGGCCAGCCTCCCTGAGCCTCAGGGAAGGAGGCCATGACACACAGATACTGGAGTCAAATGAGTTGTACTTCAAATGTCAGAAACCTCTAGAGAAGATGAGTGGTAAAAAAAATTCCCAAACACTCACAGAAAGACACCAGCGACCATCTTGTGTCACACAGTATTAGAGAGCAATAACCCTCTTTTCCTGACACAATGATACTAGTGGTCATTTTTAACAACCATTCTGCTGTAAAAAGTAATATTTTCCAAATACTTTTGCATACGAACTAATAATTTTCTTTCTGAGTCAGGGAGCTGTTGCCTGACTTGCATTTCTCTGAGGGGAAGTCAGGTTCTGTGTGTAGATTTGTGTCTGTGGATGCATGCGCATCAGCAAGAAAAAGACCCTGCTGGTATCAGCACTCACTTCTGCCACTGGGAACAGATCACAAGCTCTTCTCAGGAGCGGGGCCTTTTTCCTGCTCAAGCAGTTGTCACAGACCCTCTTTGTAGTTCGGCATGAAGCCCCATTCCTCTGTCGCCTTTGTCTCCCACTGTGTGAGAAACCCAGATTAACTTCTAAAGTGCCCTCTCCTCTCAACCTCCCAGGGACCCAAACAGAGCAGGCCTGATTCTTACTTATAAATGTTTTCTAGAAGGGGAAGGGAAGGAGGAGAGGAAAAAGGGGTGTGAGATACAGGTGTGAGTGTGTGTGTGTGTCTGATAGGAATTCACACTCAGCAAAACAAGCCACCAAACTAACCTTGGCTCAAGGTTTCAGGTTATGATAAATCCCTTTGTTTTGTAAAACTGCTATATACACTAGCATCACCCCAATCCCATACGGAAGTCTCATGTTTACCTAACAGCCTCACATCAAAAAAATTCCTTCAGTTTTCCAAATTGCTGACTCTCCTCTATCCATGGTTCAGCAATATCTTTTTTCAAGAAGTCCAAATGGACTTAGGAGTCATCAATCCCAGTTGCAGCTGTCAGAATCTCCCCCAGTACTATTAATATCATGGCTCTGATTATTAACGATTTTACTCACAAAGTTCCCCGCAGCAATTTAAATGAAGCAGCAAGGTAAAACAAAAAGAGATTGGGTTGCTGCACAATAATGCATTCTGTAATCTAGCGAACTTCTGGGGTTTTCAAATCGGCTGGGGTTTTCACCTCTATCTTTGTTTTGGAATGCCCATAACCCCTCCCTGCACGGATCCGGCACGGCCTTCATTTCTGGATGCACAATGCTGCGCGAAGCTCCTTGGGGGTCAGCAGAACGCCGCACTGGTGTAATGCCGACTGCGCCTCAGAGCCAGAGGAGGTTCCCCAGGGAGTCGGTTCACGTCCTCAATCGCGAGGCCGACACCACAGCATAGCATGGCTTGTCCCGGGCCAGCAGTGCCTGGCTCGCGGGTGCGCCCAGGGCTGGTGCAATGACTTTGCACGGAGCTGCCCTCTCCTCGGGCTGTCCGCCCTCCTCGGCCACCGCAGTGGCACCACTCGGGGCAGTGCCCTGCACGCCGTCCCTCCTGGGCCTAGGCTCTAGCCGCCGGCCCCCTTCCCCCCGCACCGTCCAGCCGGGCCCCCCGGGACACGCCCAGCCCCCACCCCGCGCCCGGCCGCACCTTGGTCTCCTTCACATGCTGCTTGACGCCCTCCGGGTACCACTGGACGCGCACGTAGCCGCGGCGCAGCGGGCTGGCCCGGCCCTCCTCGTGGCCCGCGCCCCCGGCCTCGGAGCAGCCCGAGCTGCCGCGGCCCTCCTCCTCGCCCTCCGAGTCCGAGTCCTCGCCGTGGATGAGGCGCACCAGCCCGAAGTGCACCGAGCCGCGGTAACGGCCCGACACCAGGTCATGAGAGAACAGCAGGCGCTGCGAGCCGGCTTCGGGGCCGGAGTCCGAGGATGGCCCGGAAGCCGAGTCTGAGGCGGGCGCCGCGGCCGGGGCCGGGGCCGGGGCTGCGGCCGGGGCCGGAGCCGCCTCCGGAGTTGGGGCCGGGGCCTGGGAGGGAGCTGGAGCTGCGGGGGCTGCGGGATCCGCCATAACTGCTCTGCGCGAGTCTCGGGCGGCGGCGGCGGCGGCGGCAGCGGCGGCGGCGGCGGCGAACGAGGCGCGGGGAGGCGGGGCCAGCGGGCGCCGGGGGCGGGGCCGCGGCGCGCTGACGTGTCCCTACGTGCTGCCGTCGTCAGGGAACCGGGATGCGGTTGCTAGGAGCCACCGCCTCGTCGCTAGGGGACGCTGAAGATGCTGCGGGGGTTGGGGGATTGGAATCCATCAGGGAAGGGCAGGCCAGAGGGGATACAACTTCAAGGGAGCGGGAAGGGGCGGGGACCCAGAAGGAGGAAGTGGAGTAGTCACTCTGGAAAACACGAGTGACCGAGGTGGGGCAGAGGATGCTCTGTCAACAACTTTGACTGTCAACAACTTTTAATGAGCTCCCTTGGCGTCCTAGCCTAGTCCTAGGCACTCCGAGGGTTACAGAAAAATACTGTCCGTGTCCTCTAGGTGTTTACAGTCCTCTAGTTGGGGAGACAAAACAAATACACATTAAATAGCTAAAAAGCAACTCCAAGGCAGCTTGTAAGCAAGGCTATTAAATAGATATGTACAGAATATACATAGAATGCACTGTATTAGGGAAATTCAGGCAAAGCTTGGAAGGTCATGATCCCTTAGGGATTGGTTTGGGGGCTGGTGAAGGAGAAAGAAATAAGAAAGAATAAGAATAAGAAAGAAGGCCGGGCTCGGTGGCTCAGCCTGTAATCCCAGCGCTTTGGGAGGCCGAGGTGAGTGGATTGCCTGAGTCCGCGGGTTCGAGACCCGCCTGGGCAACTTGGCGAGACCTCATCTCTACAATAAATCAAAAAATTAGCCGGGCGTGGTAGCGCGCGCCTGTAGTTCCAGCTACTCAGAAGGCTGAGACGGAAGGATCGCTGGAGCCCAGCAGGCGAGGCTGCGGTGGCTTGGAGCAGCCACTGCACTCCAGTCTGAGTGACAGAGTGAGACTCCAACTCGAAAAAAAAAAAAGAATAAGAAAGAAAAGTATCAGTGACCCCAGTGGTTTGGCTTTAAATCCATTTAGATGAGTTCAAAACTCCATGACATCAAGTATGCTTGGCAAGAGGTAGTATAGCAAGATGGTTATGAGTGGGAGCGATGGATTCCAATTTTTGGCACCGTCACCTACTAATCTATAAAGATAGGCAAGCTGATTAACTTATTTTCGTCTTAATTTTCTCATCTGTAAAATAGAGGTAATACTAGCAGCACCCATATCATTGGGCAATCGGGAGGATTAAATGAAGTAGAACAGTGCCTAACATATAACTCCCTCAATAAAGCGTAACCATTATTGTAGGATTTCAAAACGTCCTGCCTAAACTAAATTCCAGAATGGCAGAACTGCTATACTTATGATCTGCTCTGCATTGCTATTTTAAAACATAAACAACTGTTCTAATTTAATATGTCACCTAAGTAAGTGCCAAAAGATTTAGATGCATTGTCAGAGGACAGACTCATAATGAGTCGTCAAAGGGAAATTAAGAATACTCAAGATCTGGCCCTAACCCTTCTCAGTCAAAATTACTTTTTCCACATTTTTTTCACATCAATGACAGATTAGTAAAAATGACCATCAATGACAGATTAGTAAAAAGCATTTAGGGTCTTCAAACAAGGCAGAATCCCAACCCTTTGGGTTGTTTACAGGTTGCTGAGGATACAGAACTACACTCATGGAAAAACTAAAAAAAACCACACAAAGTATAAATGGCAGACCAAGCACATAAGATGCCCTAGACCAAGTACTTACAGAGTACTGATGTAATAGTGGGCTCAAGGCAGTTGTCAATGAATCCAAGTCTTAGAAAATTCATGTACTAACTAAGACATAGAAGAAACCTAGGCTGAATGAGCTGAAGGGAAGTCAAGATACAATTTGGAGGCAAAGCTGGATTCTCAAATCGCAGCCTTCCTATACCAGACCACCGTGCAGAATGGTCATCTGGAATCATTGCTGTAAGGACACAGGTCTCCGCTCCCTCTGCTGTAAAAACATGGGTGATTTAACAGCAATAACAGAAGCTTCTGTTCCACCTCCCATCCCCCTTCAACCCTGTCTCCTTGATCCTTGATAACTTAATATCTATTAAGCACGTATTATTGACCAGGCTTTATGCCAGGTACTTTCACACATATTATCATGTCTGTTATCACAATCTTGGATGGAGGTGTTGTTGACCTCATTTTACCAATGAGGAAAGAGGGCCCAAAACATTCTGTGCCTAAGGTCACAGGTGGAAAATCTCTCAACTCCAAGTACAGGGGCTTTTCTATTTACACTGTGTCTCCAGACCTCCCTCTGAGGAGCTCCTGATTGCAGAGAGGAGTCTATATATCCACGTGTCCCACCAAGGGGATGGGGGAGCAGATGAGCAAGTAGGCTGAAGAAGTAGGGCCATGTATGCCCCAAATCTGTGCTTGGTGTCAAAAGTCCAAGTGAGGCCAGGCATGGTGTCTCACATCTATAAGTTCAGCACTTTGGGAGACCAAGGTGGGAAAATCACTTGAGGCAAGGAGCTCGAGACCAGCCTGGGCAACATAGTGAGACTACATCTCTATAAATGATTTCTTAAAATTAGCTGGTTGCTATAGTGTATGCCTGTAGTCCCAGCTACTCAGGAGGCTGAAGTGGGAGAATTGCTTGAGCCCAGGAGTTTGAAGTTACAGTAAGCTATGATCATGCCAATGCACTCCAGCCTGGGCTGTAGAATGAGACCTTGTCCTCTCTCCCCCAAAAATCCAAGTGAATTTTGCATTCTACTTCAATTTGTACCCGTGTTTGTTGTCTTAATATATGTATAAAAAGAATGTTCTTTCCTCCCTAATTGTTGAGTAAATTTGGCACTCCAGAAAGATGAGCTGTGTTTATTCTGCAGCTTCTTGTAATAATGGCTAATAATAGCTACCATTTATTGAGCTGTAACTTCATGCCAGGTACTCTACTAAGTGCTTTACATAGATTATCAGGAAACTGCAGGGTCGTAGGTAAGAGTCCTTGATTTCAATAGCTGATCTCTCCCTCACTAGACTAAACTCTTGAGCATGTGGATAAGTTGTATTAACATGTGTAGTACAGTTCCTGCCATAGTGTTGGACCTATCAATAATGTGTCATGTGGGTATGTGTCAAAGGCCTGAGATTCCTGTACCTCCATTCAGTCAGTTTCCTATCCTCTCCTTCTCCCCTCTTACACACAACGAGCTGAAGAAGGTGGGGAGGGCAGTACTCAGGTCCCTTCCTGCCAGTGCAATTTCCAAACCCTTTCAACTGCCCACAGTTTGAACTGCATCTGGACCAGTTTAAAGATAAATGCTGCCAGGCTCGGTGGCTCAGCCTGTAATCCCGCGCCTTTGGGAGGCTGAGGTGAGTGGATTGCCTGAGCCTGCAGGTTCGAGACCCCCTGAGCAGTGAGATCTCATCTCTACAATAAACCAAAAAATCAGCCGGGCGTGGTAGCACATGCCTGTAATTCCGGCTACTTGGAAGGCTGAGGCGGAAGGATCGCCGGAGCCCAGCAGGTCAAGGCTGCAGTGGCCGGGAGCGGCCACTGCACTCCAGTCTGGATGACAGAGTGAGACTTCAACTCAAAATAAATAAACAAATAAAGATAGAGGCTCAGTGCATCCCTCCCCTCCATGGTGTCTTTCAGAGACCTCACTCAGACCTGAGATGTTCCAGACAACGTTTGAGCCTTGACTCCTTCCCAGACCCAGAGTCCCAGCCACAGTCTCTGTACACTCAAGCTGGCTAGAGGGGTGAGCGTGGATGGAAGCAGCTGCTTTGGTTTTTTGTTGTTGTTGTTGTTTTTTGCTTTTTTTTTCTGAGTTGGAGTCTCACTCTGTCACCCAGACTGGGGTGCAGTGGCACACTCCCGGCCACTGCAGCCTCGACCTGCTGGGCTCCGGCAATCCTTCCACCTCAGCCTTCCAAGTAGCCAGAATTACAGGCATGCGCTACCACACCCGGCTGATTTTTTTATTTATTGTAGAGATGAGGTCTTGCCAAGTTGCTCAGGGGGGTCTCGAACCCGCGGGCTCAGGCAGTCCACTCACCTCAGCCTCCCAAAGGCGCGGGATTACAGGCTGAGCCACCAAGCCTGGCCGTGCTTTGTTTTTATTTTCATAATTGTTGAGATGTAAGAAGGAGAAAAAAATTCATTTCCTAATGAGAAAAGCCCCTTCTCTCATAGCCCCAACACCCAGCTCTTCATGGGGAACAGAGATGCCTCTTGGAAGAATTTCACTTATTTACAAATGTGCCTAATAGAAACTGAGTCAGTCTGGACACTCCCCTTGCTGAAGGGTGGGGGGTGATGTGCAGAAGGCTGCAGCCACCAGCAGCAGAGTGAACTGATCTAAGGAAAGGAGGTCTGTCTTGTCCCTATCTTTTTTTTTTTTTTTTTTTTTTTGAGTTGGAGTCTCACTCTGTCACCCAGACTGGAGTGCAGTGGCATGTTCCCGGCCACCGCAGCCTCAACCTGCTGGGCTCTGGCGATCCTTCCGCCTCAGCCTTCCAAGTAGCTGGAACTACAGGCGCACGCTACCACGCCCGGCTAATTTTTGATTTATTGTAGAGATGAGGTCTTGCCAATTTGCCCAGGCGGGTCTCGAACCCGCGAGTTCAGGCAATCTACTCACCTCAGCCTTCCAAAGCGCTGGGATTACAGGCTGAGCCACTGAGCCCGGCTGTCCCTATCTTAACCAGCCACAGAGGTGCCTCTCCAACCCCACAAATTGTGATCAGGCCCCACACTGCCCCCTGGGGGAGCCCCAGCCTGCTTGGCCTTTCCATGCCTCACCTTGTAAGCAAATCCAAGCTGGCCCAAAGGACTCCCTCCACCCTGGAGTGGGTGTTTGGGGGCTCCTGGGTGCCTTTAGCACTGAGGAGTTAGTGGGGAGGTGGGGCGGGAGGTAACTGCCCTGAGGAACTCTCCCACACCCTCATGTGATTGGCCAAAGAAATGTCTCTGCCTAAGGCTCCAGCTGAGGGTCACTCAAGAATCAGGGGACAAGCCGTGCTCGGTGGCTCAGCCTGTAATCCCACGCTTTGGGAGTCTGAGGTGAATGAATTGCCTGAGCCCACGGGTTCGAGACCCACCTGGGCAGCTTGGCGAGACCTCATCTCTACAATAAATCAAAAAATTAGCCGGGCGTGGTAGTGCGCGCCTGTAGTTCCAGCTACTTGGAAGGCTGAGGTGGAAGGATCGCCGGAGCCCAGCGGGTCGAGGCTGCGGTGGCCGGGAGCATGCCACTGCACTCCAGTCTGGGTGACAGAGTGAGACTCCAACTCAAAAAAAAAAAAAAAGAATCACGGGACAGACACTGGGTACAGTGGCTCACGCCTGAAACTCAGGCCCCTTTGGGAGGCTGAGGCAGATTACTTGAGTCCGGGAGTTCAAGACCAGACTAAGCAAAATAGCAAGACCCAGTCTCTACAAAAATGAAAAAAGTTAGCAGGGCATGGTGGTGCCCACCTATAGTCCCAGTTACCCATGTGGCTGAGGTGGGAGGATCTCTAAAGCCCAGAAGCTTGAGGCTGCTGTGAGCTATGATGTTGCCATTGCACTCTTGCCTGGGTGACAGAGTAAGACTCTGTCTCTGGGTAGGGAGAGGGGGGAAAAGAGAGAGAGAGAGAGAGAGAGAGAGAGAGAGAGAGAGAGAGAGAGAATATCATGGGCTTTTGGAGTTAAAGGAACCCTTCTTGCTCCTGGAGCCTCACCCCTCCTTCCACTGATGCCCTAGGAGAACCCTGTGACTTGCCTAAGGTCGCTCTGCTGTACATTTAGGATAAGGACTCAGACCAGCCAGCCCTCAGCCATTCTTACTCCTACTCCAAGGATGGTTGCAATCCATTGGGTGAAACACTTTGTGTGGGGGGGCAACAGGGACAAGGGACCTCATCTCTACAATAAATCAAAAAATTAGCCGGGCATGGTAGTGCACACCTGTAGTTCCAGCTACTTGGAAGGCTGAGGCGGAAGGATCGCCGGAGCCCAGCAGGTCGAGGCTCCGGTGGCCGGGAGCGTGCCACTGCACTCCAGCCTGGGTGACAGAGTGAGACTCTGACTCAAAAAAAAAGCTAGCTGTTGATATGAATTTATCTCCATTGTCTGCCTGCACTGTTACTGTAGTCTCCTCATCGCCTTAGGCTGCCCAGTCTATCCACCACCTCGTTCCCAGGGTGATGGAACAAACCTGATCATCGAACTTCTTGGCTTCCCAGGGGCCGCCAGAGAATGGCGAGTGCAACCTTTGTGAACTGGTCCTCCTACTAATCCCTCCAGCCTGCTTCCCCCTCTGCATCCGGCACACCTAATCTGCTCCATCTGAACTCCTTATAAGAACCAGCTTGACTCTTTTTACCTACGAAATCATCCAAGCACTGCATTCTTCCACTTGTCCTGCCTCCAACATGGTAATACCTATGCTCTGTTGTATTTATGATCCTCTGTCACAGTCACTGGTTTGCACACCTGTCTCTCCTGTGGGATCAGGAACACCCTGAAGATGAGAACTGTGTCTTCTCCATGTTTGTACCCCAACATCTAGCACAGGTCTGACATGTAGTAGATGCTCAAAAGATTTTTGGAGCCGGGCTCGGTGGCTCAGCCTGTAATCCAGCGCCTTGGGAGGCTGAGGTGAGTGAATTGCCTGAGCCCATGGGTTCGAGACCCGCCTGGGCAACGTGTTGAGACCTCATCTCTACAATAAATCAAAAATCATCTGGGTATGGTTGCGCGCGCCTGTAATTCCAGCTACTTGGAAGGCTGAGGCGGAAGGATCACCGGAGCCCAGCAGGTCGAGGCTGCGGTGGCCGGGAGCGGCCACTGCACTCCAGTCTGGGTGACAGAGTGAGACTCCAACTCAAAAAAAAAAAAAAAAAAAGATTTTTGGTGGCTCAGCCTGTAGTCACAGCATTTTGGGAGGCCGAGGCAAGTGGATTGCCCGAGCCCGCGGGTTCGAGACCCACCCAGACAACTTGGCAAGACCTCATCTCTACAATAAATCAAAAAATTAGCCGGGTATGGTAGTGCGCGCCTGTAGTTCCAGCTACTTGGAAGGCTGAAGCTGAAGGATCGCTGGAGCCCAGCAGACCGAGGCTGCGGTGGCTAAGAGTGTGCCACTGCACTCCAGTCTGGACGACAGAGTGCTACTCCAACTAAAAAAAAAAAAGAATTTTTTGTTGAATGATTGAACCAAATAAGCCAACCTCTCCCAACAGCCTTAAATGCCATCAACAGCTCTCTGAGATACCTCTGTCCTTCTTCAGTCCCCAGTTCTCTATTTGTCCTAGCTCTGGAGAGGAATGTATACATCCCTCCATAGGCATGCTCACATCACACGCATGCTCACATCACACACACACACAAACATACACTCCACAAGCACCCCCAGGCACACTCACACACACCCATACGTACACACATGCCTACACTGTGGCTCTCTCCTTTGCCTTCGGCCTCTCCATCTGTGCTGCCCAAAAATGCTGCCCTCACCACATGTGGCCCCTGAGCGCTTGCAGCATGACTGGTCTGAATTGAATGTGCTAGAAGTGTAAAAATACACGCTGTACTTGGAAAACTCAGTACAAAAAAAAGAATGTAAAATAGACAATTTTAGCCGGGCTCGGTGGCTCAGCCTGTAATCCCGCACTTTGGGAGGCCGAGGTGAGTGAATTGCCTGAGCCTGTGGGTTCGAAACCCACCTGGGCAACTTGGCGAGACCTCATCTCTACAATTAAAAAAAAAAAAAAAAAAAATTAGCCAGGCGTGGTAGCGCGGGCCTGTAGTTCCAGCTACTTGGAAGGCTGAGGCGGAAGAATCGCTGGAGCCCAGCAGGTCGAGGCTGTGGTGACTGGAAGCGGCCACTGCACTCCAGTCTGGGTGATAGAGTGAGATTCCAACTCAAAAAAAAAAAGACAATTTTTACATTGATTACTTGTTTAAATGACAATATATTTTAATTTTTCTTTCTGTTTGTTTTTTTGGAGACAGGGTTTTGCTCTGTTGCCTGGACTAAAATGCAGTGGCAGGATCATAGCTCCCTGCAACCTCAAACTCTGGGACTCAGGCAATCCCTCCCACCCCAGCTTCCTAAGTAACTGAGACTACAGGCTCATGCCACCACTCCTGACTAATTTTTATTATTTTAAATTAATTAATTATTATTATTATTTTTGAGTTGGTATCTCACTCCGTTGCCCAGGTTGGAGTGCAATGGCATGCTCATGGCCACCCCAACGTCGACCTGCTGGGCTCTGGCGATCCTTCCGCCTCAGCCTTCCAAGTAACTGGAACTACAGGCACGCACTACTACACCCAGCTAATTTTTTATTTATTTTAGAGACGAAGTCTCACTAAGTCCCTGGGCTGGTCTCGAACCCGCAGGCTCTGTCAGTCTACTCACCTTGGCCTCCCAAAGTGCTGGGATTACAGGTTGAGCCATCGAGCCTGGCCTAATTTTTTTTTAAAGTGTTAAATCTTCTGTTGAGGATGGCACATAAGGCTAAGGGGTCTCCCACCTTATTTGGGGTTCAATATCTGTCATATAGCTGGGCTCGGTGGCTCAGCCTGTAATCCCAGTGCTTTGGGAGGCTGAGGTGAGTGGATTGCTTGAACCCGCGGGTTCGAGACCCACCTGGGCAATTTGGCGAGACCTCATCTCTACAATAAATAAAAAACTAGCCAGGCGTAGTAGTTCCAGCTACTTGGAAGCCTGAGGTGGAAGGATCGCTGGAGCCCAGCAGGTCGAGGCTGTGGTGGCTGGGAGCGGCCCCTGCACTCCAGTCTGGGTGACAGAGTGAGACTCCAACTCAAAAAAAAATCTGTCATGTTTGATAGGCACATACCCCAGAAACCAGGACCTCATTCTGTCACCCATGCCCATGCAGTGGCATGATCATAGCTCACCACAGCCTCAACCTCCCGGGTTCAGGTGATCCTTTCACCTCAGTCTCTGAAGCGCTGGAACTACAGGCAACATGCCACCATGCCCAGCTAATTTTTTTGATTTTTTTGAAGAGATGAGCTCTGGCTATGTTGCCCAGGCTGTTCTCAAACTCCTGGGCTCAAGCGGTTCACCCACCTCGGCCTTCCAAAGTGCTGGGATTATAGGTGTGAGCCACTGCAGCCAGCCATTTTTATATTTTTTAGAGACTGTGTCTCACTATGTTGCCCAGGCTAGTCTTGAACTCCTGACCTTGAGCAATCCTCCCACCTACAACCTAGTGAGCCACCCAGCTGGCCTTGGCTTTTTAAAATTTGTCTACACACATTTAAAGTCACATATGGGGCTCGCATGTTCTTCCGATTGGGCAGTGCGTCTCCACGCGCTCAGGGAGCCATAGGTCCCTTCTTCCTCCAGGAGATGGCGATAGCTCCCTGCCTTTGACGCCTCCATTCCAGAAGGGTCTGGAAAGTTTCTGGGGTACGTGCCTATCAAACATGACAGATATTGAACCCCAAATAAGGTGGGAGACCCCTTAGCCTTAAGTACCATCCTCAACAGACGATTCAACACCCAGCTGGTAGCACAATGTCACACTTACCACATGACTCTGTTTTCCAGGGGGATATAAACCTATCGGGAGGTGGACATGCAGTGGATGCTGTGGTCGCAGCCCAAATCCCACTCCTCTCCAAGGATTGCCCCTAGCTGAAAGAAAACATTTCACCCATCCACCAACTCTCTGTGAGGTGAGACAAACCCTAGCCCTCTTGCGTCCACTCAAGACATCTGCAAAGGGCCATCTCTGCTTTGGAGCTCCTCCTGGGATTAGCAGGGAGGCCTCTGCTGCAGTTCACCTCCTTGTCACAGTTAAACATCCCCCTTTGCCTTCTTTTGCTTACTTCAGTCCCTCACAGGTGATTCCCCGAGCACTGTCCCCAGTAAACCCCTTCATGCAGATCTCAGAGTCTTAAAGTCTACCCACTGGGGAATCTCACCTGCACCGCAGTTGATGCCAGGTGAAGTCCTGGGAAACAGACTCTGGATGGGCTTTTGGATGGATCACCCACCTGCTGATGAGGACTCTGTCACTGTTGGTGGGCGCGAGACAGGTGGCCCCTGGCATGCTGCAGCAATGCAACTGTACAGACTTCACCCGTGGTGAGCAGAGATGCGATGCCAGTGGAAGGAAGTACAGGGTGGTTGCATCACCTCAGGTGTTTGAAAAATGTGGGGGACGCTGGAGTAAGTGTAAGGACAATGGGATTGGGTGGCTGTTGTGGGGGCAGTCATCGCTTTGGAGACAGACAGTAAAAGGCTGTGGGTGATGAATCACCAGTGGAAGACGAAGTGTGAAAGCCAGAGGGTCTCCTTGGCAGCATGTAAAAAAACCCGCCCCCCCAGCCGGGCTCAGTGGCTCAGCCTGTAATCCCGCGCCTTTGGGAGGCTGAGGTGAGTGGATTGCCTGAGCCCGTGGGTTTGAGACCCGCCTGAGCAACTTGGTGAGACCTCATCTCTATAATAAATCAAAAAATCATCCGGGCATGGTAGCGCATGCCTGTAATTCTGGCTACTTGGAAGGCTGAGGTGGAAGGATCGCCGGAGCCCAGCAGGTTGAGGCTATGTGGCCGCAGTGTGCCACCGCACTTCAGTCTGGGCGACAGAGTGAGATTCCAACTCAGAAAAAAACAAACGAGCAAACAAACAAAACAAAACAAAACAAAAACAAAGCCGGGCTCAGTGGCTCAGCCTATAATCCCGTGCGTGGGGAGGCTGAGGTGAGTGGATTGCCTGAGCCTGCAGGTTTGAGACCCGCCTGGGCAACTTGGTGAGACCTCATCTCTACAATAAATAAAAAAAAAAGAAAAGAAAGAAAAAGGCCGGGCTCGGTGGCTCAGGCTGTAATCCCAGCACTTTGGGAGGCCGAGAGGACTGGATTGCCTGAGCCCACGGGTTCGAGACCCACCTGGGCAACTTGACAAGACCTCATCTCTACAATAAATCAAAAAATCAGCTGGGTGTGGTAGCACGCGCCTGTAGTTCCAGCTACTTGGAAGGCTGAGGCGGAAGGACCGCCGGAGCCCAGCAGGTCGAGGCTGCAGTGGCCATGAGCGGCCATTGCACTCCAGTCTGGGTGACAGAGTGAGACTCCAACTCCAAAAAAACAAAAAACCCGCCCCCTGAAGTTGGGGGACAGTCGAGGATCAGGTTCCGGACTAAGAGTGACAGAGCCCCAGAGCAGGTTGAATTCTCGATCTCAGTGAGTCAGTTCTATCAAGGAGGCCCCTGGGGAGAAGTGGGAGACATCCACGGGAGGCTGTGATCTGGATAGGGGTCAATGCTACCTCCTTGCTTGAGGAGAATGACTCTTCCTTTGGAGATATGCTATTCCCTTGCCTGACCCCAAGTATCTACTCCACCTCCTTCCTTGCACTGGACCAATCATGAGACTTCAATCACCACCTATGCCGCTGGCGACGTGCAGGGCCATCCGAAAGAAGGAGGGGGTCCTGGCCAGGGGGTGCTGGCAGAGCCGGGAGCAGGCAGGACTGGAGCTAGAGTGCTGGGTCAAGGGGTCAAGGGATAAAGTTGTATAAGGAAAATCCGTTGGTGTGGGAACACCTTCTCCAGTTATAGGATTTGTCACCCTAGCAGGGACCCTGGATGTTGGTGCAGACATGCTGCTAGGGTAGCTCTTGGAAACTTGGAGAAAGTGACCCTGGCAGGACTGCTGATGGCTCCCAGCTGCATTCGCCAGCAATTGCCCTCACCTGAAGGAAGCTGCTTTCCCCAAGGCCGATGCAGGACAAAGAGGCTGGCAGGAAGGGCTTCCCAGCTCCAGAGCTTCCCATGGGATAGCCGAAGCCTCAATTACAACTGCATCATCTGGGTCAACTCCTCCCTCTGCCCAACCGTCTTTCCCTTGTTCCCCAGCAGGGGTCGTTCTTGAAAGTTCTCTACATGAAATTTGCTGCACACTAAGGTGGAAGTGAGGGGAGGCAAGTAGGGGGTGGGAGGAGGCGGGTGGCTCACACCTATAATTTGAGCACTTTGGGAGGCCAAGACAAGTAGATTGCTTGAGCCCAGGAGTTCGAAGCCAGCCTGGCCAGCATAGTGAGAACTCATTTCTACAGAAGAAGTACCCAGTGTGGTGGCATGCACCTGTAGTCCCACCTGCTCGGGATGCTGAGGCGGAACGATCACCTGAACCCAGGAGATCGAGGCTGCAGTGAGCCGTGATCATGCCACTGCAGTCCAGCCTGGGCAACGAAGTGAGATCCCAACTCAAAAATAATTAATTAATCTTTTTAAAAAACTGGGCAACCCCTTCGGGCCCCCTCCGACTGTGGGAGCTTTTCTGTCCTCTCAATAAATCCTGCTATTATTTATTTATTTATTTTTTAAATTGGAGTCTCACTCTGTTGCCCAGACTGGAGTGCAGTGGCACGCTCCCAGCCAACGCAGCCTCAACCTGCTGGGCTCCAGCGATCTTTCCACCTTAGCCTTCCAAGTAGCTGGAACTACAGGCACACGTTACCACGCCCGGCTCATTTTTGATTTATTGTAGAGATGAGGTCTCGCCAAGTTGCCCAGGCGGGTCGCGAACCCACAGGCTCAGGCAATTCACTCACCTCAGCCTCCCAAGTCGCAGGATTACAGGCTGAGCCACATAATCCTGCTTTAAAAAAAAAAAAAAAAACTGGGCTCGGTGGCTCAGCCTGTAATCCCGCGGCTTTGGGAGGCTGAGGTGAGTAGATTGCCTGAGCCCACGGGTTCGAGACTCGCCTGGGCAGCAAGACCTCATCTCTACAATAAATCAAAAAATCAGCCGGGCGTGGTAGTGCATGCCTGTAATTCCGGCTACTGGGAAGGCTGAGGCAGAAGGATCGCCGGAGCCCAGCAGGTCGAGGCTGCGGTGGCCGGGAGTGGCCACTGCACTCCAGTCTGGGTGACAGAGTGAGACTCCAACTCAAAAAAAAAAAAAAAAAAAAAAAAAGCCAGCCAGGCATGGTAGTGCGTGTCTATAATTCTGGCTACTCGGAAGGCTGAGGCAGAAGGATCACCAGAGCCCAGCAGGTCGAGGCTACGGTGGCCAGGAGTGGCCACTGCACTCCAGTCTGGGCGACAGAGTGAGACTCCAACTCAAAAAAAAAAAAAACTTGCCACACACAGTTCTCCATCTCAGTCCTTTGGTCGGACTCAGGCTGAAAAGGTAAATTTGATAAGGCAAAAATGTGCTCAGTGCCAGGTCTATAGGACAGACTTTAAGTTCAGGGGAAGAGTTGAGAGAAAGAAGCCACAGTTTAAACCGCCAAAAATGCAACTCTTTGTACAAGTGCCCAAATAGAGGACTGTCTTTCTTGCCCATCTGGCCTTCCAACTGCTCTGGATGGAAAATTGGGGTCTCAGAGGAATCATCAAGGTATTCCTGGGGTCTGGGTGCAGTGGCTCATGCCTGTAGTCCCAGTACTTTAGGAGAATGAGATGGAGGGATTATTTGAGTCCAGGAGTTTGAGACCAGCCTGGACAACAAGGTGAGACCGTCTCTCTACAAAAAAAAAAATAAATAATAAATAACAAAATAAGCCAAGTGTGGTAGTATAGACCTGTAACCCCAGCTATTCATGGGACCGAGACAGAAGGATTCCCTGACCCTAGGAGGTTGCCTGGGCATCAGAGTGAGACCTCAAGGAAAAAAAAAAAGAATAAAGGTGAGAGAATTGGGTTCCTTGATGTGTCGGGAGTGCAGGTGAATGTTTATGGAAAGGTGAAGGTGCGTGTCAAGAGGTAAAGGTGGTGGGGGGGTGATGATGGAGAGGGAAGGGCTAGGTCAGAAATGGACTTGAAATGTACACTCTGCAAGGACTTTAGACGTAATAGTGTGGGTAGAAGAGGACCACAGCCAGTTAGATGAGTGAATCTGAACTCCAGAGCAAGCCCGGGTCTGAGGCATAGATGAGAGAGTTAATGTATAGATGACAAGCGACATGAAGCAAGACTGGTCTGCGTCTGATGGATGTGGAGAAGGATGTAACTCCCAGAAAAGACAATGTGGTAATATGAGGACAGTACAAATGCCTTTGTCTATTG
The DNA here is from genome assembly GCA_027257055.1 of Cephalopachus bancanus. Classification (NCBI taxonomy): domain Eukaryota; kingdom Metazoa; phylum Chordata; class Mammalia; order Primates; family Tarsiidae; genus Cephalopachus; species Cephalopachus bancanus. The sequence goes on along the minus strand of JAPVLO010000409.1, from coordinate 189,990 downwards.
ATCCAGAAATTCTCCTGGGAATTTGCCCCATATAGACACACATGTACAGGTTTTAAATGTTGTAGAAACATGATAATCCCTTTTTGAAATAACAAAAGATTGGAAGCAATCCATGGGTCAATCTGGAAGGGACAGGTTGATAGAATACCATGTTGTTGCTGTGGGAGGAAAAGAAACAATGAGGAAGCTTTCTACGAACGAATATGGAGTGATTTCTAGGATATATTGTTATATTTGAAAAAAATGAAAGCAAAGTGCAGAACAGTGGAAAGTGCAGAAAATATTAGAATAGAATGGGAATAAGACTTCTTAGGGAATACGTTTGCATTTTTTTGGTTTTTGAGTCAGAGTCTCACTCTATCACCTAGGCTGGAGTACAGTGGCACAATCACGGCTCACTGCAGCCTCGACCTCCTGGGCTAATGGCATCCTCCTGCCTCAGCCTCTCAAGTAACTGAGACTGCAGGTGTGCACCACCATGCCCAGCTAAGTTTTTGAATTTTTCGTAGAGAAAAAGTCTCTCTCTATTGCCTAGGCTGGTTTAGAATTCCTGGGTTCAGGTAATCCTCCCACCTCAGTCTTCCAAAGTGCTAGGATTACAGGTGTGAGTCACTGTGCCCAGCCGCATTTTATTTTTAAACCATGTGAATCTATTAACGCTTCAAAATAAAAACTTAGAAATTAAGGGTAAAATTTCCCAGAGAAAACACAAGTGCACGATAAAACAAGGTCTTGGACCACAATCCTGGGGGCATTAACATTTTAAAATTATTATTATTGGTGAGGTAAAATTCACATGGCATACAATTAACCATTTTAAAGTGTATGGTTTAGTGACATTTATTGCATTTACAATGTTCTGCAACCATCATCTCTCTCTAGTTTCAAATCTTTTTCGTTATCCTAAAAGGGTATCCCATATCCTTTGAGTAATTACTTCCCAGTCCCATTTCCCCAACCCCTGGCAAGCACAAATCTGCTTTCTGTCTCTATAAATTCGTTCATTCCTGATATTTCATTCAAGAAGAATCATATGGCCGGGTACAGTGGCTCACACCTGTAATCCCAGCACTTTGGGAGGTGGAGGTAAGAGGATTGCCTGAACCCATGAGTTCAAGACTAGCCTGGGCAACATGGCGAGACCTCGTCTCTAAAAAACAAACAAAACAAAACAAAACAAAAAAAAACCCGGGCTCGGTGGCTCAGCCTGTAATCCCGCGCCTTGGGAGGCTGAGGTGAGTGAATTGCCTGAGCCCGCAGGTTCGAGACTCGCCTGGGCAACTTGACAAGACCTCATCTCTACAATAAATCAAAATGAGCCGGGCGTGGTAGCACGCGCCTGTAGTTCCAGCTGAGGTGGAAGGATCTTCAGAGCCCAGCAGGTCGAGGCTGCGGTGGCCAGGAGCAGCCACTGCACTCCAGTCTGGGTGACAGAGTGAGAATCCTACTAAAACAAAACAAAAGAACAAGGGGTATCATATAATATGTGACCTTTCATGTAGTGTAGCATAATGTCTGTGGTTTACATTAGGATTCACTTCCTGATATTGTACCTTCTATGGGTTTAGACAAATGTGTAATGGTATGTATCCACCATTATAGTGTCATACACTGTAGTTTCACTGCCCTAAAGGTCCCTGGTGCTCTGGGGATATTAACTTTCTTTTTTTTTTTTTTTTTTTGAGTCAGAGTCTCACTCTGTCACCCAGACTGGAGTGCAGTGGCCGCTCCCGGCCACCACAGCCTCGACCCGCTGGGCTCCGGCGATCCTTCCGCCTCAGCCTTCCAAGTAGCTGGAACTACAGGCATGCGCTACCACGCCTGGCTCAGTTTGATTTATTGTAGAGGTGAGGGCTCACCAAGTTGCCCAGGCGGGTCTCGAACCCACGGGCTCAGGCAATCCACTCACCTTAGCCGGATATTAACTTTCAAGAGACAGAAGAAGAGGAATCAGGAAGGCGATGGAGAAGAACCAGAAGAGGGAGACATGGCCAGCAGTGTCCAAGCCCCACAGGGCTGCCCACACAGGACAGTCCCATTCATACCAGCATCCTCATGCAGTCATTGACAGCTTCCTCTTTCAAGAGTGGCCTAGTTGGAAGATTCATTGTCTAGCCCCCAAGACTGCTTCTACCTGGATTGAGTATGATGAGAACTGAATGGGCTCCATAAGAGTTGTCTGTGGAAGAATCCTGCAGGAGCTGAGTAGGGTGGGGGGGGGGCGGGGGTGAGCCTGCCCATCTCAGGCTGAAAGTGGGTGAGGGGAATGAAGCGTGAAGAACGAAGATCTCAGGTGCTACGTGCCTGCCAGGCCTCACTCTCAAAGATGGCGCTCTTCTCTTGTCTCCTGAGCTTGAGCAGAGCCTGAGGGGCCCCTCCAAACAGCCACAGGCAGGCAGGGCAGGTGCAAGAAAGGAACGTCATTACCAGGAAGGGATGGCATCCCAAGGGGAATGCGGGGTGCAGAGTGCTTTAAGACCCCCTCCTTCCTCTCCCCCCTCCTCTTCCTCCTCCCTCTTCTCCTCTTCCTCTTCCTCATTCTCCTCCCCCTCTTCCCCCTCCTCCCCATTCTCCCCCCCCCTTCTTCTCTCAACAGTCTCACTCGGTCTCCCAGGCTAGAGAACAATGGTGCAATCATAGCTCATTGCAGCCTTGAACTCCTGGGCTCAAGTGATCGTCCTGCCCCAGTCTCCCGAGTAGCTAGGACTACAGATGTACTATCACACCCAGCTAACTAAAAAAAATGTTATTTTTGTAGAGACAGAGTTGCACAGGCTGGTCTTGAAGTGATCCTCCTGCCTTGGCTCTCCAAAGTGCTGGGATTACAAGTATGAGCCATTGCGCCTGGCCTGAGAATATATATACTTATTTATTTATTTATTTACTTGAGTTGGAGTCTCACTCTGTCGCCCAGACTGGAGGGCAGTGGTCGCTCCCGGCCACGGCAGCCTCGACCTGCTGGGCTCCGGCGATCCTTCCACCTCAGCCTTCCAAGTAGCTGGAACTACAGGTGCGCGCTACCACGCCCGGCTAATTTTTGATTTATTGTAGAGATGAGGTCTCGCCAAGTTGCCCAGGCGAGTCTCGAACCCGTGGGCTCCGGCAATCCACTCACCTCAGCCTCCCAAAGGTGCGGGATTACAGGCTGAGCCACCGAGTCCGGCGAGAATTCCATTTTTTAAAAAGGGTCCCTATTGGAGTCCATATTGTCCCCCATCTTGCCCCTGGCAGGGTCCTCTGGAATACCCTCACTTCAGCCAGGTACCACTTGCTCTGTTGTAACACTAAACCTCTACCAAAAACTCTACTGGAAGAAAGTTGCCTGAGCTAAAAAGCCTTGACTCCCTGTTCCCCTGCCACTGTGTACACACAGTGGCCTGGACATCTGTGTTGGCTCTATCTCCCCAAAAAGAAGACAAGTGGGATGTGAAATCATGACCAAACAGCTGTTTGGAGGGTTTGGAGCTGCGGTTCTCAGCCCTGGGTGAGCATCTAGTCATCTGGGGCTTTCCTCAACTCCCAAAGTCCCCACACCTAGACTTAACACCGAGATCTCTGGGAGTGACCCAGGTGTTGGAATTTTTAAAAGTTCCCAGGTGATTCCAGCATGGAGCCAAGAGTAAGAACCACTGGTGTGAAGCAGGGAGATTTAGGCAGGTCACAGGAATGTTGGTGGCATCAGACCATGACAACATGCGGCATCACGTACATTATAAAGGTTTGGAGGCCAAGGGACTTGATACCACCCAAGGTTCAGCACCCCCTTCCCCTGAACCATCACAGAGCCTATGGTTTCACTACCTTTTCTATTGCCTGTGCTGACAACTCCCTTTCTCAGACTTCACGGATGGGGCTGCCAGATAAAATACAGTGTGAAAATTGGTTTTTGAATAAGCAATATTTTTAGTCTAAGTATGCACCAAGTATTGCATGAACGTACTTCTGCTTAAAAAACTGAGCCGGGTTCGGTGGCTCAGCCTGTAATCCCGTGCCTTTGGGAGGCTGAGGTGAGTGGATTGCCTGAGCCCACGGGTTCGAGACCTGCCTGGGCAACTTGGCGAGACCTCATCTCTACAATAAATCCAAAATTAGCCGGGCGTGGTAGCACGCGCCTGTAGTTCCAGCTACTTGGAAGGCTGAGGCGGAAGGATGAGCCCAGCAGGTCAAGGCTGCGGTGGCCGGGAGCGGCCACTGCACTCCAGTCTGGGCGACAGAGTGAGACTCCAACTCAAAAAAGAAAAAAAATTGTTCAGGGCTGGGTATGGTGTTTCATGCCTGTGATCCCAGCACTTTGGGAAGCTGAGGCAGGAAGATCACTTGAGCCCAGAGTTTGAGACCAGCCTGGGCAACACAGCAATAACTTCATCTCTACAAAAAATTTAAAAATTAGCTGGGTGTGATGGTGCATGCCTCCAGTCCCAGCTACTCAGGAGGCTGAGGTGGGAGGATCATTTGAGCCCAGGAGTTCAAGGCTGTGGTGAGCTACGATAGCGCCACTGCACGCCAGCCTCGGCGACAGAGCGGAACCCTGTCTCTAAAATAAAAAAAGTTTGTTGTTTATTTGAAATTCAAGTTTCACTGAGTGTCCTGTACTTTTGTTTGCTAACTCAGGCAACCCTGTTTACAAAGAACACTTCCTGAAGCCACTCAGTTGATCAGATGGATCTGATTCAGCTCCTGGGGTGAGGATACCTTAGGTGGTTGGGTACTCTGAAATGCCTCAGAGGATTCTCTCAGCATGGCTGGTGCTAGAGATGAATGCTGTCACTCATTTTTTTTTTTTTGAGTTGGAGTCTCACTCTGTCATCCAGACTGGAGTGCAATGGCCCAGTCACGGTCACCCCAGCATCAACCTGCTGGGCTCCGGCGATCCTTCTTCCTCAGCCTTCCAAGTAGCCGGAAACACAGGCGCGCACTACCACACCCAGCTAATTTTTTATTTATTGTAGAGACAAGGTCTCTCCAAGTTGCCCGGGTGGGTCTCAGACCCACGGGCTAAGGCAATCCACTCGCCTTGGCCTCCCAAAGTGCTGGGATTACGGGCTGAGCCACTGAGCCCGGCCAAATGCTGTCACTCTTGATACATATTGATGTTTCAGATGTTTCTCTTAATTTCATTTCAGGGGTATCCTTATGTTTGTTCTCATCTGTGACCACCCCCCTCTTGCCTTCCTTTTCGTTGTTGGTGGTATATGATTTTCTTCCCCTTGACCAGGAGACAGGTCCCAGCAATTACCCTCCCCTCCCTCCTCTCCCCTCTCCTGTCCATGAGGGGCTGAGCCCTCCCCCAGTTTAACCATGTTTAGTATACTGGCTCATCTTGTTCTCTGAGCTTCCCTGCATGTCCAGAGGTGTTTTCCAGAAGGCACAGGGACAGGTGGGAAAATACAAAGAGCCGTAAGTAGATTCAACAGCCAATCCTTCTCAGGCATCACCAAGTGGCTGCAATTGGCCACCAGAGGGTGCAATAGAGCCGCGGAGTTCATGGAGGGGTAGATGCAGACTTTTGGGAGTTCCTGGAGGTAGAAGATAGGAATACCCAGCTGAGGTCCTGGACACATTCCCCCTGCCAGGCTCAGAGGCCAAGACTGAGGAGGTCTGGTCAGTCCTGAGAGTTCTCTTGAGGGTCGGAAAGATGGAAAGCTGCCTGGGAGTAGGCGGGTTGAGGTGGGCCTCAGACAGCAGGGGGGGCCTTGGGAAAAGGGGACCCCACAGATGGGAGAAGGAGTGTCTGTGGTGGGTGAGTGGGGGCGTCTGGACTGGTACTGGGTCACTGCAAGGTCAGGGGCGAAGCATGTCCCATACAGAGCTGGTCTGCGGTCCCATCCAGGGGGCTCATGGGTAACAGCAGGTGCTCGCTCTGTGGTGGGTTGTGGGAGTACGCTTGCAGGACCCGAACTCTGGGGACCTCAGGAGCTCACGATGGGCAGGGGATGGACACGCTGTGTGGGGTGTAGAGGGCAGGCACTGACGGGGCAGGGATGATGGGGCAGGTACTGGCAAGAGAAGGGCTAAGGGGTGCAACCAAGGTGTGAGCTGGAGGGGAGGGGAGCCAGGGCGGTCTGAGGGACCGGGAGAGAAGCGTGAATCCAGAGGCAAATCTCACACCAGGTGCTGACAAGGGGCAGCCCTGGGAATGGGTGGAACCAAGGTCAATGGCAGTCATGGGCTTTGGAGTTGAGATGTTAGATAGAAAAAAAAAAGTCTCCTGAATATTTAAGTCATTTTTAAGTAGAACATGCATGCAGAAAAGTGCAGAAATTGGCAGCTTGGTGAATTTCCACCCCTCTCCCTCCACGTAAGCATTCAATTTAAGAACTGAACATTAGCTGGGCTCAGTGGCTCAGCCTGTAATCCCATGCTTTGGGAGGCTGTGAGTGAATTGCCTGAGCCTGCGAGTTTAAGACCCGCCTGGGCAACTTGGCGAGACCTCATCTCTACAATAAATCAAAAAATTAGCCGGGCGTGGTAGTACACGCCTGTAATTCCAGCTACTTGGAAGGCTGAGGCGGAAGGATCGCCGGAGCCCAGCAGGTCGAGGCTGCGGTGACCGGGAGCAGCCACTGCACTCCAGTCTGGGTGACAGAGTGAGACTCCAACTCAAAAAAAAAAAAAAAAAAGAACTGAACATTATGCTACCGGCACCCCAATCCCCGCCCCCACTCAGGCAGCTGTCATCTTGATCCTAATACATGGATTGTAATCCAGTCCTTGGCCTCACTTGCTAACATGTGCTAACTTTTTATTTTGGGGGGTTATTATTTTTTTTTTGAGTTGGCGTCTCACTCTGTCACCCAAGCTGGAGTGCAGTGGCATGCTCACAGTCACCGCAGCCTCAATCTGCTGGGCTCAGGCGATCCTTCCACCTCAGCCTTCCAAGTAGCTGGAAACACAGGCATGTGCCACCACAGCCAGCTAATTTTTTGATTTACTGTAGAGACAAGGTCTTGCCAAATTGCCCAGGCTGGCCTCAAATCCCCGGGCTCAGGCAATCCTCTTGCCTCTGCCTCCCAAAGTGCTGGGCTAACAGGCATGAGCCACTGCACCAGGCCTTGTTTTGCTTTTTGCTTTTTTTCCTTTAAAATTTCATGTTATTTGGGCATTATGATTATTACAATATTTTAAAGTTCTAAAACTTTAGACAAAAGTGAGATAAGAGCCCAGTACAATGGCTCACACCTGTAATCTCAGTGCTTTGAGAGGCCAAGACAGGAGGATTGCTTGAGGCCAGGAGTTCAAGACCAGCCTGGGCAACATAGCAAGACCCATCTTTACAAAAAATTGTATTTATTATTATTTTATTTTAGTAGCTTTAGGGGGTCCAGGTTTTGGTTACACGGTTGCATTGTACAGTAGTGCCACTCTTGCCTTCTGGCTTCTTTCATGCCATGTTGTTCTGGGGAGAGTCGTCCATGACGCTGTGTGTCATTGCAGTTTGTTTATTCTTGGTATTCCATTTTGTGTATATCCTTCTACGGTTGATGGTGATTTGGGTTGTTTCCAGTTTGGGAACATTATAAAAAGTGCTGCTGGGAACATTCCTGCTCTTTTAGTGTTCAGTCGGGTACATGAGGGACTGGGACTGAGAGGTACCAGGGTACGGTCATGTCCAGCTTTGTGCTAAGTCTTCCAAAGCGGTGACTGCGGTGGCCGTGAGCATGCCACTGCACTCCAGCTTGGGTGACAGAGTGAAACGTCAACTCACCTTGTAGCTAGTTCAGTACATTAGGTTGATGGCGAGCGTTGGAGAAAAGGGAGGGTGGAGGTGGGATGGGAGGAGGGCATGGTTCTGAGGATCTTGTTTGGTTCTTAAAAAGCCTGGTTTGGGTTGATTTTTGCAGCAGATGGAAGCACTGATGGACGCAACGGTAGTGAAGAGGATAAGGACTGACTCTTGCCTCAGGATTTGGGAATTTTCCTCAGGTTGCTTCAGGAAGAAATGCCCTTGGGGGAATAAGACTGATGATGTAAGTGACGGAGAAGGTAATGTACAAGAAGGCAGGACAAAGAGGATTGTCCACTGCTTAGGCCCTTTTGGTGTCTTGCCACCATCTATACAGCAAAGTCTGAATGCCACCACCATAGTCCATACCTGCGCAACCAGCCCTGAAGCCAGATTTGGGCATTTCTTCCCAAGGCCGATGGCTCACTCCCCGACTCCCTTCACTGCTGTAGACCTTGACTTGAGGACACTATCTGACAACCAGCAGGAGAACCGTGAAGACATGAACCAGCCACTTCTGAAATCCAACAGCTTCCACCACCCCAGCAGTAACAGTGTCATCATAGGAGAGTGAGCGAGTTTGCTTCTCCTGCTTCACTAACATGCTGGGTGGCTGTGAGCAGGTTATGTAAACTGTCTGAGTCTCAGTTTCCTTCTCTATAAGATGAGGTGAAGCCGGGCTCGGTGGCTCAGCCTGTAATCTCACGCCTTTGGGAGGCTAAGGTGAGTGGATTGCCTGAGCCCACGGGTTCGAGACCCACCTGGGCAGCGAGACCTCATCTCTACAATAAATCAAAAAATCAGCTGGGTGTGGTAGCACATGCCTGTAATTCCGGCTACTTGGAAGGTTGAGGCGGAAGGATCGCCGGAGCCCAGCAGGTCGAGGCTGCGGTGGCTGGGAGCGGCCACTACACTCCAGTCTGGGCGACAGAGTGAGACTCCGACTCAAAAAAAAAAGATGAGGTGAATACTCACCTGGCAGGGCTGTCATGTGGACTGGAGATGCTTACCCAGGGCTTAGCACGTAGCAAGCACTATAAATGGCAGCGCTCACAGGCTGCTGGGCCAGGAAGGACCCTCAGAGGTGGACTTGCTCAAGCTTCCAAGGGACTGAGGCTGAATTGCCAGTGCCCAGCAACTCGGCGACAGAGAAGGGATTAGAGCTGGACCCCGAGGCTTAGCCCCTTGTCCTTTCCCCCGAGCCCCAGGGCCTCGGTCAGTTGCTGGTAATCCCCTCTGCACTAAGTGTGCCAGCACTGCCGTTTCCCCCTCAGCAGGGCAGGGACAGGGCGTGAGGCTGCCAGAACCCTGCTGGCATCATCCTGCCTGGTGTAATGAGAGAGGTAGAGTAGGGGATTAGAAATCTCTGAGAACAACATCACATGCTGCCTGGGGTGACACCTGCTACAGCAGCCTCCCTGCTAGGAGTCCTGGATTTCCCTGGTTCCTGCGCCTGCAGACAAGCCCCCAGGGGGACTGGCTTTGCGAGGGAACCTTGCGGCTCCCTCCCGACAGGCCAGGTAAGTGGGGTCCCAGCTCTCAGCCCCAGGAATAGGAGCTAACCTGCTTGGAGCTTCTAGACGTGGGGAGAAATGAGGATGCCATGGGGCTTTCCAAGTGTCACTAACGCAGAGGGAGGGATGGCCTCCTCTAAGAAATGCGTACCTGCAAGGCGTCATGGGAGAGAGACAAGGGCGCCCACAGGGGTCTATCCAGTGTGCTGGACATGTGGGGCAGGCAGTGTCTTACGTACCCCCCACACCCTCCGCAGCCCCTGATTCCCTCTAGCCCCGCCCCCCACCAAATCCTGTGTATGTGGCCCTGTCTGAGGCCATCTGGGTAAATGTGGAAGCTCCCTAAGGGTCCATTTTGGTTGAGGAGCTTTTTCTCAGGACCAAGGACTGAGGTTACCTAAAGAGCGCCCAGCCACACCGTCTTGCACCCAAAGGACCCGACGTCTCCCTCTGGGCAGGTAAGACAAACCACAGGATGGTGGTGTGGGGGCCCGGGCACCCACCCACCACACGGTTACATTAGAAGCGGTCAGTGGATGGCTGGGCTCAGTGGCTCAGCCTATATAATCCCAGCACCTTGGGAGGCCAAAATGAGTGGATTGCCTGAGCTTGCGGGTTCGAGACCAGCCCAGGCAACTTGGTGAGACCTCGTCTCTACAATAAAATAAAAAACAAGCCGGGCTCGGTGGCTCAGCCTGTAATCCCGCACCTTGGGAGGCTGAGGTGAGCGGATTGCCTGAGCCTGTGGGTTCGAGACCCACCTGGGCAACTTGGTGAGACCTCATCTCTACAATCAATTTTAAAAAATTAGCCGGGCGTGGTAGCACACACCTGTAGTTCCAGCTACTTGGAAGGCTGAGGTGGAAGGATCACTGGAGCCCAGCAGGTCGAGGCTGTGGTGGCGGGGAGCGGCCACTGCACTCCAGTCTGGGCGACAGAGTGAGACTCCAACTCAAAAAAATAAAAATAAAAATAAATAAATAAATTACAGCCAGGCAAGGTCTATAGTTCTGGCTACTCAGAAGGCTGAGGCGGAAGGATCGCCAGAGCCCAGGAGGTCAATGCTGGGGTAGCCTTGAGCATGCGTGCCACTGCACTTCAGCTTGGGTGATGGAGTGAGACTCCAACTCAAAAAAAAAAAAAAAAGTGGTCAGTAGAGGCTCAGGCAGTCTCCCTCTCCTTCCGCTGTGAGCAGCCATGTTGGGGTGCCCCAGGTTCTACTGAGCTCTGCCTGTCCCTCTCACCATCTCTGGGGCTCAGATGCACCTGGAAGGCAGTGAGACCAGAATCTGGAGGTTTGCAGGGGATGCTCCCTGCGTTCTTCTGGCTGCGAGGGAAAGGTGAGGAAAGAGTGCCCGTGTTTGCTGTCCCTGGAAACTGCCTCCAGGGCCGGGCACCTGGGGAATGTGTCCATCACTTTGGGGACTGGCCTCGCCCCAGTTCCTGCTGCAAAAGGCCAGTGGACTCTCTCTTTGGCCTGTCTCCTTGGAGGTGAGGACCAGACCCCTCGCTCTTCCCCAGCAGGTGCTAGGGGGCCCTCCTCGGCTAGGGAGGCCACTTCCAAAGCGAGGGCACCCCAGGGAGATGCCAGCAGCCAGGATGTCCATGCAGAGCATCCACCCCCCTGAAACCTGAGGCCCCACACCTGCCATCTGGGATCCCAGAGTCCCCAAGCTGCCAGCGGCGCCACACACTCCCGGCCAGCGAGTTTCGCTGCCTCACCCCAGAGGATGCCATCAGCGTGTTTGAGATTGAGCGTGAAGGTGAGCAGCCCGCGTGGTGTCTGGGAGGACACTCCACTCTGGTCTAGTTGTCCTGTGGGAAGGAGACCCTGAGTCTCCTGCTCTTGGAGGCTGAGTCCCAGAGTAACAGACCATGTGTGGGTTCAAATTGGGGGATGGCGGCCAGGGACAGTGTGCCTCATGCCTGTAATCTCAGCACTCCGGGAGGCTGAGGTGTGGGAAGACGACTTGAGGTCAAGAGTTTGAGACCTGGGCAACACAGCAACGTGTGGGCTCGGTGACTCAGCCTGTAATCCCAGCACTTTGGGAAGCTGAGGTTACTGGATTGCCTGAGCCCGCGGGTTTGAGATCTGCCTGGGCAACTTGACAAGACCTCATCTCTACAATAAATCAAAAAATCAGCCGGGCGTGGTAGTGTGCGCCTGTAGTTCGGGCTACTTGGAAGGCTGAGGCGGAAGGATCGCCGGAGCCCAGCAGGTCGAGGCTGTGGTGGCCGGGAGCGGCCACTGCACTCCGGTCTGGGCGGCAGAGTGAGACTCCAACCAAAAAAAATAAAATTAAATTAAAAAATAATAAATAAAAAATTAGCCGGGCATGGCGGTATGTGCCTATAGTCCCAGCTATTTGGGAGGCTGAGGCAGGAGGATCACCTGAGCTCAGGAGACCAAGGCTGTGGTCTCCTGAGCCATGATGGTGCCACTGTACTCCAGTCTGGGCAACAGAGCAAGACCCTGTCTCTAAAAAAAAAAAAAAAAAAAAAAGGAAAAGAAAGTGGGGGAGATAGACCTGAGTTCCCTGCTTTCCTGAGGAGAGGGGGGACCTGGACTGACACTTGAGGTGCAGGGGACAGTGGGTGTGCAGCAGAGTGACCAGAGTCACCCTCCTGCCTCCTACTGCAGCCTTCATCTCTGTCTCGGGCATCTGCCCTCTGTACCTGGATGAGATTCGGCACTTCCTGACCCTGTGTCCAGAGCTGTCCTTGGGCTGGTTCGAGGAGGGCCGTCTTGTGGCCTTCATCATTGGCTCACTCTGGGACAAGGAGAGACTCACTCAGGTGAGAGCGGGATGGCGTCTGACTCCTGGGAGGCCTCTGACAAGAGAGTTCAGCCAGATGGTGGGGGGGAAGCCAAGGCTGGGATTTCTTCCTCGGGAACTGGAGATCAGTGGAGGTCCCAGGCCCCCTCCCGGAGCAAGATGACCAGCCCTTCTGGACCTTCAAGGTTTCCTCCATGGGACTGGGGGTAAAGCTCCCGATTTGGGGACCCTCCTCCGGTGGGAAGGGAGCTCTGACTGGGGGTACTCAGGGGACACCTGCCCTCAGCCTGGGTTGTACGTCTTAGAGGGGAGTGCGTGTTCACAGAAGTGACGTGGACTCATGTCCCTCGCCTGCCCCCAGGAGTCGCTGACGCTACACAGACCCGGGGGCCGCACAGCCCACCTGCACGTGTTGGCGGTGCACCGCACCTTCCGGCAGCAGGGCAAAGGCCCCATTCTGCTGTGGCGCTACCTGCACCACCTGGGCGGCCAGCCAGCTGTGCGCCGGGCCGTGCTCATGTGTGAGGATGCTCTGGTACCCTTCTACGAGAGGTTTGGCTTCCGTGCTGTGGGCCCATGTGCCGTCGCAGTGGGCTCCCTCACCTTCACCGAGCTCCAGTGCTCCCTGCGGGGCCACGCCTTCCTGCGCAGAAACAGTGGCTGCTGAACCGGGCAGCCCACCTGGCTGCTGGAGATGTGGGAAGGCAGGTCAGGGTCCCCATCTCTGCCCTGGACTCATCCAGCTTGGGTGAGCATAAAAGGAGACAGTGATTTCCAGTAAGGGTGGAGAGGGCAGGGCTAAAGAGATGGGGTGGCTTCTCCCAGCCCAGGCTGCTCAGAGCAGGAGTGGCCTGTCCCCTCTGTCCCTGCAAGGCCCTCCAGACCTCCTGCCTTCTAAACTCTGCCTGAGACCCGCTAGGTTGGGAAACAGGGACGGCGGGAGGCATTCTCAGGCCCCCACCTCATTTCCTCCTCCAGGCAATGGGCGAAGGGCCCAGCACCAGGGCGCCATCCTCATGGGAGGGGCCTGATGCTTGGGGGTCCTTATTCTCCCTGGCCTCACAACACCCCTTCTGGCCCTCAGTCCCTAGAAGGAGGGAAAGGCAGGAGACCCTAAGATGGTGGCAGCCTCGGGGCAGGGAAGCAAATGTGGGGTAGCTTGCCCAGCCCTTGGGCATGTCTGTGGCCACCTGCCCCTCAGGCCTGCCCTTCTCTCCCGGCTGCCCACCAGTTCCTGAGCTGGCTCCCCTGCCACGGTGATGCAGTGGTTACACCTCATTGCCTCCCTGGCAGCTCCTCAGCACATGGCGTGGAGGCCTGTCGGGGAGGCACAGGTGCACTCTTCCCTGGCTGGCACGAGGGACAAGTGCTGTACCTTCTCAGCGCAGGCTCTTCCAGAACAGGCCACCCCTCAGCCCTGTCAGCGTCCTCACTGCCCCAGAGCCAAGGCGGAGCATGTGGGGGTGGGGGCCCCAGGGGGCTTATGATTCAGCCCTCCCAAGAGACCCTCTGAAGTCTTCCATGGGTCTCCAATCTGGTTTCTGGCCCAACTAAATTCCTGAGAAGTCCTGTCAGTTTTTCACTGTCCCTTAGTCCAAACCACTACCTCCGAACTCCTCATGGCTGACCCCTCACCCCAACATTCTGGCTTCATTCTACCTGAGGATTTGGGTTAAAAGACAATACTGCCATAAAGAATATCATTTAATACACTTGAGACATCATCCATACAAAGTTAGCGTTACTTTTAAAAATTAGGACCATCATATAAACTGGTAAAAAAAAAAGGCCCGCTGGATCTTCGAGCACCCCTGGGAGCAGGTCCTGGGTTGGCTCAGCCCCCGCCCCCACTCGGGCAAGAATGAGGCAGAAGTGGCAGGGCCAGCCCCATCATCAGAGCCAACCCATGAGGTAGGACGCTGAGCCGAAGGGAGGGCGGGTTGGGGGAATATAGCCTCTGTTTGCTAAAAGCCAGCAAAGACTCTTGGCGTCCCAGTCGAGTTGTGTCTCCTTGCTTTTTCTTTCCTCCCAGACCACAACCAATGCCCCTCCCACAATTTCCCACCTGGGTGCCTTACAGGTGGACTCACAGGGCAGAGGAAAGAGGAGGAACAGGAAGGGGCAGTGGCGGGCATGGTGGGCACCCAGCCCTACGGGCAACCAAAGGAGCATCCCTGGCAGGGAATAGCGGGGAGTGGGGAAAGGACCACCAGAGGCAGTGGCTAAAGACCCTGGGAAAAAAAGAAACCTGCCCCCAGGAGATGGCTACAGCAGGGGGAAGAAATCAGGACCTGGGATCCAAGGCTCGAAGATGCAGGGACTCCAGGTGTCCCCAGGCCTGGGCCAGGAATGCTCAGGCCTCACTCCCCCAAGAAACCCATCTTTATCGGCCATCTCACACAGTCAGCCTTGCCTGGCAGGAGGTGCGCCTGGGCCCAGAGCCCGGCCCCTGCTCGTGGGTCTTTGGCATTCTGAGCGCCCCACAGATGGGTTGCCAGCACAGACCGCGTGTCGCCAGTGCTCTGTGGTAGCAGCTGGGCCCAGCCAGGCTGGGCAGGGGGTCAGTGCAGCACCTGGTCCAGCTCGTACTTCTCGCAGAAGCGGCTGGTGAAGGGGAAGCAGGTGAGGTACTCGATCCAGGGCCAGTTAATGGGATAGATGTAGAGCCAGAGCACCAGGGAGGCAAAAAGGCCGGCGAAGACCAGCAGGGACACGAGGATGAGGGCTCGCTTGCGGTACTTGTCGCTGGTGCCAAAGGTGATGTAGGGCAGGAAGGCGAAGGCCAGCAGCAAGCCGCTGAGGAAGCCGAAGATGTGGGCGATGTTGTCGATCCAGGGCAGGATGCCGCAGACGAACAGGAAGAGCACGATGGCCGAGAGGTTGAAGAAGGCCTTCCAGGGCCGCTCCAGCAGCTGCCAGCTCTGGAAGAGCTCCACGAAGAGGCAGGCGAGGAGGCCGAACTGCGAGCCGGCTGGGCCCACCTGGGGCGGGGGAGGGCGGCGCGGCTAAGGTACCACCAGGTGGGCAGCCCGGGCTGGGCCCGGGCCGGGTCCTGGATCATCTCATGGAAAAGCCCTCCCCAGTGGTGGGGGGGACCCCAACGCTGAGGGACTGGGGGTCAGCTAGAGCTGCTGAACCAAAGCTGGGCCTGCTCCACCCATTGGGGCAGAAACATTGAGCACCTACTGTGTACGTGCCCAGTGTGGGTCTGATTTGATAAGTACAACAGACAAGGAAGCACACAGTGGGGAGGGGGAAGACACTGAACAAGCTAACCCAGAAGCTGGACTGATCAAAGCGGCCATTTCTGTAGGTCAAGGACAGCCACACACGGGCGGTTGCATAGGGCTCAACCTAAGGAGGTGTAGCATGCTGGCAGGTAGCTGGCATGGCTGTGAACAGACCCAAGGCAGAGAAGGACAGCAGTCCAGGGAGGTGACCCTGAGCACAGAGGGCGGTCAGGGTTCTCTGGTGACTCAAAAGCATCGCTGCTCCCTCTTGCCTGGATTAAGGGACTGGCTGATAAGCCCCCAGCTTAGCCATTCATCCACGGGTGAGCCCAGCATAGGAGGAGCCTGTGTCCCTCAAGCAGATTCGGCGTGGGTGGGGCAGGAGCAACAGGGCTGCGCCACCCACATGCCACAAGGCTTCAGGCTGGGGAAGGTCTGGTCACCTCCCCGCCCATCCCCCACGTCCCTACCTCTGCCCGGTATGGGAGGAAGATGGCGCTGGCCAGGTTGCCTGTGATACCGCTGAGGATGAAGATGATGGCAATACGGTGCCAGCCAGCCAGCTTCTCCAGGTCTCGCAGGATGGTCATTTGAAAGATCACGGACACGAGGCAGTGCACCACGCTGGGGGTGGGGGAAACACCAGGCGTCAGCCTTTGCACGCCTGCCCATGGCTGCTAGCCGGGTGCTTCAGGAGCAGTGGAGCCTGGCAGATCAGGCTGGCTGTGCCCTGGCCCGGGGGGCCCTTTCTCTGTGGCCCAAGTGGGCAGCCAGCACAGAGGCCTTGGGCTCAAGGGCAGCGGGGAGCCTCTTACCCAGCGTGTAGGAACAGAGACAGCCAAAGCCTGTAGAACTGATCTGGGACCTCAGGGTTGAGGAAGGGCAGAAGCCCACACACCTTGTCCAAGCAGTGAACCTGTGGGTGGTGTGGAGGTCAGCGCCCAGACGTGTGAGGGAATAGGTGAGCCCTGGCCCCAGCAGGCGGCTGTGCCCAGCTTCCTCCACCAGGGCTGAGAGCCCTCACACTCTACCCCAGGCCCCCACCAGACCGCTCCTCACCTGAGAGCAGAGTGTTGCTTCCTCATGGAAGTAGCCGTGCATGAACTCACAGTACTCCCGAGTGGTGATCTCACAGCTGGGGGGGTGGGTGATGAGGCAAGGGGGGCATCAGAGTCCTGAGAAGCCCCTACCCACCCCGCCCGGAGCCCAGCGCCTGGCCACAGCAGGCATAGCTGGCAGGAATGAGGGTGCCCTTCTGCAGAGTCCTCAGCTCTGGCGCGAGGCCCCCTTCCTCCTGCTTACACCGTGGGTAGCTCCAGAGCTGGGGAGGGAGGGACGGTCTCAGAGGGCCCCAGCCCAGCAGGTGAGGAAGGAGCAGGCAGGGCAGAGGAGTTGCAGCTCTGGGGAGGCAGCAGGCCACACTGAGGCGGGCAGGGCCCGGGCTGGCTCACCTTCCCTTGGTGCCGATGCAGCAGGGGCGGCCCTTGATCTTGCAGTCCATGTGCAGGAGGCCCGTGTGGTTGCTCCTGGCCTGCTCTGTGCAGATCTGCAGGAGGGGGCACCCATGACGGAGGGCCTGAGTGGGGAGCAGGTTCCTATCCCTGCCCTACCCAGACCACTCTCCGCTGGGACACTCACTCACCGGCCACTTGGTGATATCATCAGGCCAGATGTGGGCACCACTGGAGGCTGGCTCCTCGCAGGTCCTGGAGGCAGAGGTATGGTTGGGCTGTGCCACCCCTAGACTGCCATGCCTGCCACCTCTGTCCCTGTGGGTGGCTCAGACAGTCTAGCTACAGGCCACCCCGAGACCCAGGAGTGGCTCCAGGCCGTACCTGGGGTCCTGGTGGCAAACAGCCCTCGATGTCCGCCTCTGGCCCAGATCAGACTTGTCCATGGGGGGCTTGGTGTCATTCTGCCACTTGACAAAAGTGGCCAAAGTCTCCTAGAGGGCAGGTCAAGCCAGGGCAAGGTCACCCTCGTCAGAGTGGGCAGGGGACCCTCCAGGACGGGGGCTTTTCCCATGTTTTCCATTTTCCCCAGGGTTCAGGGCCATTTCCCAGTTCTCCATCCCCGTCTGACACCCCTGAAATCCGGCTTTCGCCTCTATGGGACTGGGGGAGGTCAGCTGGCCATTCAGCAGCTACGCCTGCACCCTCGTGTGTGTGTGCGTGCGTGCGTGCGTGCGTGTGTGTGTGTGTGTGTCCCCACCGAGCAGTCCTTCCGCTGAGTCTGGATGCAGCCTGAGTGGTCGTTCTGGACACAGCAGCCCGACTCCCGCTCCAGGTCTCGCTCCCGCAGCACCAGCTGCTCGATTTGCTGGTCCTTCCGGATGCAGGGTGAGAACTTGGCGCCCAAGTGGATCAGGTCAATCTGTGGGGGAGGGGAAAGAGTGAACGTGGGCCCCAGACCTGGGAGGGATCCGTCACTCTACCTCTGTTGAGTCTTCCCTTATGGAGCAACAGGGCGCAGGGTTTCTTGGCTTGGATGATGCCCCGGCCAGACCCTCACCGAGCTGGGGCCGATCCAGAAGTTCTCCTGTTGGATGTACTTCACGCTCTCGTACACACCCTTGTTCCGCAGCACCTGTCACAGAGGTAGCACAAGGGAAGGCATCAGAATGGTGCAGTCCTGGGGCGCGGGGGGTAGGGGATGAGAGGTGGGACAGCTGTCCCCAGGGCAGATCCTCTAGGAAGGGACCAGGCTATGGTGAGCCCTGAGCACCCTCCTGCTGGGGCCAGGTTGTCGCAGTGGGAGGAGTCTGGTGCCCAGGATGCTGAAGGCTCTTGGGGGAGACTGGGACCCCCAGCGTGATGCCAACTCACCAGCTGGGTGGTGACATGCTGTGCAAAGCCCACGGGCGCGATGCCATACGTGCAAATCACCAGCAGCGTGATGATGATGTGGACAGTGGTCAGCCAGTAGGTGAAGTAGGGGCTTCGAACAGAGGAGGACAGAGGGCTTGGGTCAGCTGAGCCGAACTCACATCCCAATTTCCAGTCCCGGCCTGTCGCACCAGGCTCACCTGGCCCCTGCTCTCCACTTCTATACCTGCCAACTCATCCTGCACCAGAGTAACTTCTAAGACGCACCTCCAAGTGTCTCTCTTCTGGCTTAAAATTATTTGACAGTTTTCCAGTGCCCCGGGACATTCCAAAATCACTGCCTCCTGCTGGCTGCAAAGCCTTACTGTGCCTGCCCACCTATCCAGCCTCTTTCCCCTCCTCCTGCATCTCCTGGGACACACCATGCTCTCTGCAGCCCCAGGGCCTTTGCACATGACATAACTCCTGCTAGTTCTGGCTGCATCCCTTCCTACAGCTGTTTACTTCAACTCTCTGTCCTCTGGGACACCTGCCATGGCTTGGTGTTTGAGCCACTGCTGATCTGCACACTGTACAAGAATCACCCCTCTGCAGTCATCTGACCTTCCCAAGGGGTCTGCCTGGCCTCCCCCCGAGTCCCGTCACTCCCGGCTCCAGTTTCTAACTGGCCTCTGACCCATCCTGCCCTCCCCACTCCATCGTCTTGGGGCTCTGTTGCAGGGCCTGTGTGTGGTAGAACTCAATGAATGTTTGTTGACCGCCTGCTGACCGCCGTCTGGGCGCCAAGCTGAGGACACAGGCCCAGAAAGCAGGAGGCAGAGGAGAAGCAGCAAGCACCCGAGGGCCCTGCCCGGGTCCCGTGCAGGCTCCCAAAAGACAGGGTGGTCTTCAAGCTTGTCACTCCTGACTCCAGGAGACACTCACGAGACACTTGCTGTGGAGGAGGGCCTAGAGCGTGGAGCCCCCAGACCTTCCCGGGTGGCGCCTCACCGGTGGCTGTCAAAGCTCTCCAGTTGCCGCTGCACGGTGCTGCTGATGCTGTGGCGGTAGCTGCGGTTCAGCCAGTTGCCCACCACGCCCAGGCCGTAGTGCCGCTTCTTCCGGTCAAAGGCGAAGTGCTTCACCTTGGAGGCAATGCGCTTGCCGCGCCGGGGCACGGGGACTGGGGCTCGGCCATACTCCTTCCTGGTGGGGACGGAGGCCCTCAGCCTGACATTCCCTCCACTCCCCGCTCCCGGACACCACCCAGGGGCTCAGAGGGGGTTTGGGGGCCAGGGTAAGGTAAGGGGATGCCCCCAGGATGGACGGCGGGGCCGGAGGGGGGATGGCCCGGCACTCACAGAGGGGTCTGCACCCCGTCGGGGGAGATGGGGGAGGCTGAGCGCGGAATCCCTCGGAAGTAGCTGGCAGAAAGTGGGGGAGACTCAAACACATCATCAGGCATGGAGCTCATTTCTTCCTGGGGTTGGGTGGGGACGCACAAAGTGTAAGGAGTCACTGTCTCCAATGCTGCCCCCTTCGCACCCCAATTCACGGTCAGGATGAGGCTGGATAGCCAAGATCCTCAGAATGGATGGGGAAGCCACAGACCGCTCAGCCCTGATGCGGACTTTTCCAGCTGACACTGTGCCGCACCCCCTCAGGTCCTCACTTTGCCCGACAAAACGATGGGGGCCCTGCAGCTCCATGCGGGGCCACGCCCCATCCCACGGACGGGCCTTTGGGTCACTTAGGGGCCCCTGGTAGAATGCAATCCAGGCCAAGGTCACCCCTCCCAGCGCCCAGGCCACTCACTCCCCGCTGTCCCCAAGGGCCCACAGCCCACACCCCATGCTTGCCTTACTAAAAAATGAGGAGTCAAATGTGTCTGCCCCATCGACGGCATCCTCCTCCAGGAAGCTGGGGTAGGCGAAGCTGCGTTTGATCACCCGGCACTGCTGTCCGGTGGCATCCAGGACCGAGCGCCCCTGTGCACGGGGCAGAGACCAGAGCATCAGGACCAGGGTCTGGCATCCCGTATCCCCGTCCCCCACACCGAAGGAGTCATCGAGCCCATTGAGCCTGAACGCGCCACTCTCACCATCTTTGGTGCCATCTCCTTCCTGGCAACCTCCTGCTCCTCTGGCTTGGGCGGCTGGCGCCCCAGCACTCAAAGTAATCCACACTCGACACTCGAGGCTTGGTCATGGTCCCCTGTCCTGCTTCTTGGCACAGCACCCCAGGGCCCTGCCCACCCTTGACTTCACCTCCTGACCCCTCAGTCACCCTCGCTGAAACCACATCAAACCGCCTGCTGCCCCCTCAAGACGCCAGACTTCCTCCTACCTCCAGGCCTTGCACAGGCCATTTCCTCCACTGACAATGCCGTTCCCTTCCTGGTGTTTTCCTATTTTTCTGGGCTTAGCTCAATGTCTTCCCTGACACCAGCCCTTCTCCTGAACTGATTACTCTGAGTGAGGACATCTGCCATTCTTCCTGGGCTAGGAGCTCGACAAGGGCAATGACTGGCTCTACACTCCCCAGGCTCTGCACATGGCAGGAGCTTAGAAGATATAGGCGGGGGAGCAGGGAGTGCACATTTTATTTCTTCCTTCCCCCCTGCTTAGAAGTCAGTGCAGAATCCAGCTCTCAAAACTAGGCAGCTGGGGGGAACAGTCACGAGAGAATCGGGCAACGGACACCCCAACGTTCAAGTCCTGGCTGTAGGCCTGGCTGCTGGGCTTCACGGTCCCTTTCCCTGTCCAGGGATCCCAGCACATCTGCTGATCCCGCCTGGGTGAACTCTCAGGGATGCTATGAGGAGTGGGAGGAAGGGACGACCGAGGGAGGTGGAGCAGAGGCAGTGAAGGGGGGAGCGGGAGGTAGCCTCTCACTTTGAGGAGGGCAGCGGCAGCTTGAAAGCTCATGTGGGCCACAGACAGCCTCTTGCGGCGTGGCAGGTGGGAGTAGCCAGAGCGGACACTGGTGAAGGAGGTGAGCGACAGGACCCCCGGGGTCAGCGGTGGGTGTGGGGCGTGGGGCCGGTCCACCTCGTCCGGGTGGCGGAAGGCGCGGCCCCGGGCCAGCGGATCCACAATCTGGAAGAAAGGGAGGCGGTGAGCAGAGCTGATCGGCCCCTGGGGAGGCTGTCCCATCCCCCATCCCCCATCTCCTCGCCCCTCCACGGAGCCCACCTTAGGCATCTTGCAGGGCTTGGGGGACTCCGTGCCCTGGAAGGACGGCACCTCCTGGCTGGGGAGCTCCAGGTCCCTCTGGCATGAGGCCTTCAGGCGGCCGTAGCGCACGCTGCAGTGGTGCAGGCTTCGGCGTTGCCAGTGCTGCCGCTTCCCCTCCCAGTCGCCGCTGACCCCGAACCACTGGGCTGTGCCCCTGCGGGAGGGGACAGGGAACGTGGGAGTGCACTCGTGCATATCTGCGAACGTGAATGTGTGCTGGAAGGGTGGCGGCACGTGTGCAACCGCGTGCGTGCAGGGGAGGAAATGTGAGGGGCAACCATATACCTGCAGGGAAGTGGAGTAAGGGAAGGTCAGCCCGCCCTTGAGTCCCCTGGCCAGAGCCCGATGACCGATTCAGCAGAAGCAGACTGATGCCCAGACTGAGGAACTGGGCTGGAGGAGCCAGGCCCATGGGAGACCCAAGCAGGGCAGTGGGCCACCCGAGCTCTTTGAGCCCCCTCAGCCTCCGCAGTGACCTTCTGCAAGGCACTTATCCTTGGGGCTCAGTTTACCCATCCATACCATGATATTAGGTTCTACAGAAAGACGCACCGGCTTTTAATGTCCGGCTACTCCTTCTGGAGAAGGGACACAGGGACCAGGCCCAAGAATCCCCAGGTCACTTGGGATGGGTGCTCACTTGCGGATGCTCTGGGACAGGGAGGCCTGGCGGCGGAAGCCGGGGCGCTTCTCTGAGCTGTTCTCCTGCCATTGTCCCCGTGGCTCCTGGAGGCTGACGCTCTTCAAGTAGGCTGGGTTCTTGGGCCTCTGCAGGAGGCAGGAGGAAGGACAGATTGTGAAATGAGGAGCCCAGATCCCAGCTGGCTCTTCTTAGCCTCCCAACATGAAAACCCTGGAAGCAAAGCTCAATCCTCATCGATGGACACCTGAGCTGCTATCATTTTGAATTTAAAATCACTGCTGTCTAATGCTTCTCAGTGGCCCCCAACCCACATGACCCTAACTCCCACTGTGCCATGATGTTCTCGCCTGCCTCTGGACATTCTACAGAGCTCTTGGGTGGGCAGGCCGCACTAACATCACTCCCTTTATGTTCCAGGCTGTACAGCCAGCCCACACATTACGAGCCTGTTTTCAATGAGCTCTTTATGGGCTAACAGTCTGGACTGTCGGAAATGTTGATGCATATTCATCCTCTCAGAGGAACCAGGCGCTGCAAAGGCAGACTGCTGATGCTGAAGAGACACTGTCCCCCTGTTCACGCGAGGCACAGTCCCCACCCCTCCGAAGGGAGACCCAGAGCGCATGCCTGGGAGAGGAAATGCAAACAGCCCGGGGCCCAGGGTCACCAGCAAGCCCTTTCTTGGGGCCAGACTTCCCATATTCCCTTGACCACCATGAGACAGGCCCTCAGTGCAGGCCTCAAACCCTATGATATTTCAGGTCCAGGAAGGAAGGGGTCTGAGTCAAGGACTGCACAGGCCACTGAGACTCAGGAAGAAAGGGCCTCCCTGGAAAGTGAAACCACCCGAAAGGTATCACATGGATACATCTGTCAGCTGTGGCAGGGCAGCAAGCCCCCAAGCCGATCCCTTTACCTCGGGCAGCATGCTGTCCTGCTCACTCGGGGTCTGGTTCTCTTTCTCGGGGGGCGGGATGGTGATGGACAAGTTGGGTGGCTTCCGGCTCTGCAGACGGCTGCTGGACACAGAGGAGAGGCTCCCACCATTCTTGTCAGCAGAGGCCATGGTGGGTAGGAGGCAGGAGGGCTGGAAGGGAGACAGAGAGAGGAGCCGTTGGCACCTGGAAGGGTGGCAGGACCAGAGAGGGTGTGGTGGCCCTGGTGCCCGGCACACAGCCCAGACCAAGAACCAACCTACCCAAAGTTGGTTTAGACCTACCTTGAGGAACGAGTGAACCAGGGTGGATGGAGTATCGTGAGAAGGTCTATTTCTTTGATGATGATGATGATTATTAATTTTTTTTTGGAGTCAGGGTCTCACTCTGTCACCCAGGCCGGACTGCAGTGTCACAGCTCACTGCAGGCCGGACCTCCTGGGCTCAGGTGATCCCTCTGCCTCAACCTCCCAAGTAGCTGGGACTATAAGCTGCCACCACGCCCGGCTAAGTTTTTTATTTTTTTGTAGAAACAAGGTCTTACTATGCCTCTCAGGCTGGTCTTGAACTCCTAGGTTCAAGCGATCCTCCTACCCAAAGTGCTGGGGTTACTGGTGTGTGCGAAACTGTGCCTAGTCATGAGGTCTATTTCTGACATTCCTTTGCATTAAACACCAATAGGGGTCTGGGAGGTCCTCAGTTTTCCACCTCATTCTCTCTCTGGTTTCTCTGCTTCAGGCAAGAACCAGACCATCAAAAGAAAAATCTAGAACCATGAAAAATCTGGAGCGGGAGTGATCTTGGCCGCCTGCTCAGGGAAGTCCAAGAAGCCACAGGGCAGCTTCCGATGGACAAAGGGCCTTGCCTTTTACTGTGGAGTAGGGCCAGGGGGACAAGAGAAGGCTCCAGGACAACCTGGTGTGCCGAGCCACCAACAAGGTGCCCACAGCTTTGCTGGTCAGGGCCCTGCTGCAGCTTCCAGGGGCCAGCTGTGCAGGGAGCAGGTAGTTCTCAGAGGAGGGGTCCCTGAGCTTAACCCAGCAGGAAGCGGTGGCTCAGCCTATCCCCCAGAGAGACCAGATATCTACCACGATGATCTCTGTCCCCTGGGACTGCCGAGTTCATTTTTCAAAGATAACCGAAACTGCCACCTGTCTGGTATTTTTTCTTTCCTACAGTAGGAAAACAGCTTAACAATAAAAGTGGCATATGCTCACTGCAATTAAAAAGAAACAAAAAACACCCAGAAGTCTATAATGCAGAAAGTGAGGTTATGGCCCACCCGTTCCCCCAGCCTCTGGGATGCCTTTCCGCACCTCCAATGCATGTACCTGAAAAAATTTTTTTTTTTGAGTTGGAGTCTCACTCTGTCGCCCAGATTGGACTGCAGTGGCCGCTCCCGACCACTGCAGCCTCGACCTGCTGGGCTCCGGTGATCCTTCCACCTCAGCCTTCCAGGTAGCTGGAACTACAGGTGCGCGCTACCTCACCCGGCTAATTTTTTGATCTATTGTAGAGATGAGGTCTCGCCAAGTTGCCCAGGCAGGTCTCGAACCCGCGGGTTCAGGCAATCCGCTCACCTCAGCCTTCCAAGGTGCAGGATTATAGGCTGAGCCACCGAGTCCGGCTTGTACTTGAAAATTTTATACATCCTCATCCCTTTTCATCTGTGACATGGACATCTTTCCCCATCAACATATACGGACAGATTTACTCGTCTTTTTTGATGACTGCAAATATTTCATTGAGTAAAATGTACCAAGATTGACTTAATTCCCAAATGATGGTTATTTAGGATGTTTTCGGCATTTCAGACACATGTCCGATGTTGCAACAAATACCCTTGCTCTGTGTGCTTATTCAAGTATTCTTTTTTTTTTTGAGTTGGAGTCTCACTCTGTCGCCCAGACTGGAGTGCAGTGGCTGCTCCCAGCCACTGCAGCCTCCACCTGCTGGGCTCCGGCGATCCTTCTGCCTCAGCCTTCCGAGTAGCTGGAACTACAGGCGCACGCTACCACGCCTGGCTAATTTTTTGATTTTTATTGTAGAGATGAGGTCTTGCCAAGTTGCCCAGGCGGGTCTCGAACCCTAGGCAATCCACTCACCTCAGCCTCCCAAAGCATGGGATTACAGGCTGAGCCACCGAGCCCGGCTTGTTCAAGTATTCTTACAAGACAAAGTTCTAGAAGCAAAATGGCTGGGCAAAAGGATAAGTACATCCCGAATTTCAACGGATCTTGACAAATAGCTCACCTGGGGCTTTTCCATGCTTATGCTGCCAATTCCAAATTCTCCTCTGATCCCACCAGCATTAACCCCTCTGCCTGTTTGATTCTCTTTATTTCATCTCTTGCTCTGCTTAGGATGTTTTTCTTGCTAAAACCCCCAGCTGTTTCCTTTCCCCCACTTCCCAAACTCCCTGGGGCAGGTTTAGCTTTTTCTTCCCTTACACTACACCAGAGACTTTACACCCATTTTCCAAAGTTGGAGGAGGCTCCCGGGAGCTCTTCAGCCAAGGGCCTGGGTGCACGGCAGCATGGGATACATGGGCAGGCTAGGCAGCAGTCACGTTTATTTGGAGTCTGTCATCTCCCGCCCATCCTGCTCTACCAGAGCCCCCCCCCACCTTCCCTCACCTGAAGGACCACTCTAGTCTCTCAATTCCACCACCTGATGCCTCTTGAACCCCTTGCTATTGGCCATTCTCCACACAGCAGCTGGGGTCACCTCTCAAAAGCACGAATCACATCTATCACCCCTGACTCAATAATTGTCCCAGGATCTCCTGTTCTCACCCAAAGTCCAAACTTCTCTCTGGGGCTTCTTGACTGTCTCTCCATCTCTTCTGGCCCTCTGGCTTCCCCCTGACTCAGTCACCCTGGGCCTCTTATTATCTCAAACTCCCCAAGCTTTAGTGGAGTGGGGGGAGGGGTAGAGCTTATGGTCAAAAGCAGAGGCTGGGGCCAGGTGGCCCGAGGTCAACCCCCACATGATCTTGCACTTGCTGTCAGGGTGAGTCACTTGACAGCTCATCACTCAAGTTCTCACCTGCACAACGGAGAAAATAACATAATGGTTTCTTCCTCAGAGAAATGTCTTGGGGATCAAATGAGTGCACGCACAACAAACACTCAAGCATTATGTCAACACAGATCTCAGCCAGGAAAGCTTACAGCAGCACTAAAGGCAGAGCCAAAAGGTGGAACCACCCAAGTGTCCATCAGCAGATGAATGGACAAGCAAAATGCAGTAGATCCACACAGCAGACCGTCATTCAGCCAAAAAGGGATGAACTTTTGACACAGGCTACAATGTGGATGAACCTTGAGGGCATCATGCTGGGTGACCAGCCAGTCACAGAAG
This sequence comes from Cephalopachus bancanus, assembly GCA_027257055.1. Taxonomy (NCBI): domain Eukaryota; kingdom Metazoa; phylum Chordata; class Mammalia; order Primates; family Tarsiidae; genus Cephalopachus; species Cephalopachus bancanus. The sequence goes on along the minus strand of JAPVLO010000409.1, from coordinate 163,765 downwards.
GCCACCCACTGCACAATTCTATGCGTATCAAAGCCCAGGACAGGTAATCCAGAGACAAAGGTGACTAGTGGCTGCTTAGGATTCGGGAAGGAGGGACGGGGGTGACTGCCAAGGGGGTGAGGAAAATGGTCTAAGACTGACTGTGGTGATGCGTGCATGACCCTGTGAAGACATCGAAACCACTGCCGGTAGGTACACTTCCAAGGGGTGAGCTGAATGGTGTGTGAATCACATTTCAGGGAAGCTGGCCACTCCGTTCCAGATCATCACACACACCCCCTCCTCAGAGCAGCCCTCACCCCCATCTCCCCCCTCCTGTCACTCCCTGAGTAGACCTTTTTCATGCATTATTCACTGCTGTTCTGCCAGAAGTAGGCTGGCCCCACAGGAGGCAACTGTGCGTGTTTGCTAAAATAAACAAATGAGCACAGCAGCCAGTGCCCTGGGTTCAGCTGCCTGGTGTCCCGCTTCCCACCTTCAGGTCGAGGCTCAGGCCGTGGTTTCCGAGGTCTTGTCACGAAGGTCTTCAGACCATGTTCTTGTCTTCTCTTCACTCTGTATTAATGCTCCAGGGTCAAGCCTCTGCTCTATGGAGAGGCGGACGCATGGACAGATGGCTGGAAGGATCACAGATGGCTTCAAGTCAGGCAAGGCAACTTTCTAGGCAGTCACAGCCTGGAAGAAAGAAAAGGCGGGCTCCAGGGGGCATGCCAACCATCAAGTCTTTTAGTCTTCCTGACCTCAGTCTCCCCATCTATTAAATGGGGATAATACCACCTGCCTTGCGGGTAAGGGATTGAAAGAGATTTGGAATAAGGGCCCCTTGTGGGGCTGAGCCGGGCATCCTTGGGTGCCAGGCAGCCAGGGCCACTGGCATCTGGGCATTTACATTCAACCACCTGAGAACACTGCTCTGTCTGGGAAACTGACTGGAGTCAGACATTAAAGTCAAGACAGTCCCTATTTGTTTTTTCCTGTTTTAATATTACTTGAGACCAGCCCGGACAACTTGGTGAGACCCCATCTCTACAATAAATCAAAAAATTAGCTGGGCGTGGTGGTGCACGCCTGTAGTCTCAGCTACTTGGAAGGCTGAGACAGAAGGATTGCCTGAGCCCAGCAGGTTGAGGCTGTAGTGGCTGTGAGCGTGCCACTGCACTCCAACCAGGGCAACAGAGAGAGACTCCTATTAAAAAAAAAAAAAATTACTTAACTAGAAACAAAAAATTTTCAAAATTCAGGAAATTTTGGCTGTCTTCTGATTAAGGTTTACTCTTTATTAGCGTCAGTCAGATATTTAAGGCAGTGTTCAAGTGATCTGGAAGTGTTTTGTTGTTGTTTCTATCAATAATTTATCGAGGTGAAATCCATACAACATAGAAGTAACTGTTTTAAAGCGAACAACTCAGTGACATTCATCTGTTTTTAGGAAGTCCTGTGCAGATCCTCTTTGAGTGGAACCCCAGGGCTGCTGGGAAGTGCTACAGAGCCTGGCAGGATCACATCCTTACATGTGCCAGGCCCTTTGTCCTCGAAACACCGTTTGAGACAGACACTACCATCACTTCCATGTTGGAGATGGGAAACGGAGGCTCAGAGGGGCTCAGTAACTTTCCCAAGCTCACACAGCCAGGAAGGGGCATATTGGGACTCTAAACGTCTGAAGTCTCCTGGGGGACAGGCCCCCTCCTTCCCCAAAGCTGGGGGACACTAGGAGCTGGAAGACCTCCCCCAACCCAGGAGCCAGAGCAAAATGCAACCTGGAAGGGAACTTGGTCTAGCATTCTAGTGCTTTTCAAACCATGTTCCTCAGAGGCCTGGGCGACCCGGAGATTGGGGGGGAGGAAGGGGGCCGGCCTAGATCCCTCTGATTCTATTGGGCAGTGCCTCCTTATGCTTTACATACTGCACTGGGGTCTTTGGTTGCCAAAGTCCTCCAAGGACAGGGGAGCAGAATGCTGTGTGTGGAGGGGTCACTGAGGAGAAATCCTGAGGTGGAACTGTGGGGACTCAGACATTTCTGCTTCTTGAAGGCTAGACCAACAGCATCGGCTTCACTTCCTTCTATCCCAAAGTGCCAGGGAGCCCTGACCCCATGTCCAGAGCAGAAGGCCCAGCCATGCACGACGAGGCCTTCAGAGATCATGGGCACTGGGCTGGCCTGGCTCCAGGGAGCCCTGGCAGCCACACGGGGATACCCCTCAGTTGAAGCCATGGCAGCTTCCCACGTCCTGAGCCCGCTTTGGGGACAGCTCTAGGACAACAGCCTCACTTGGGGTCTCTGCACGGAAATCTCCCAGCGTGGCCTCCTTTGGGACTAGAGTGCAGTGAGAGGGCACAGGGAGGGCACTGCCCTGGAAACTGACACCATGGGGGAAGGGAAGCTGGGGTGAGGGTGGGCACCAGGCTCCAGCTCAGTTAAGGGCGCCAAGCAGGTAGAAGCCCTCTGGAGCCCAGAGCTGATCATATCTTCCCGAAGTCAGTGCTTCAGGCCTGCCCTCCACACCCCAACCAGACAAATCGCGTCCCTCTGCGGCCCCCCAAGCTCTCACCTCCTCCCGTCTGAGGCCCTGCACCTGGCATACCAGACTCCGCCTTACTTGTCTCGTCAAGACATCTTTAAGGAAAGTAAAATGTCACCTCCTGCAGGAAGCCTACCCTGCCACCACCAGAGAGAATCAACCACTTTTTCAACTGCTTGCTCATAGCAGCTTCCAGATTTGCCCGTGCGCAGGTGTCCCCCACCCAGCCCTGGGCAGCACCGGACCCTGCACCCTTATGGACCCCATTCATGGCTCCTTAAACGGGAGGCTGGTAAGAGGGTAGGAGCATGTGTGGCTGGAGATGGTCAGTCTACACCGGTTCTGGATAGAAGCTGTCTCCCCTCATCCAGGAAGCAGCCTCTTTGGAGGGCTCTGCTGACTGCTGCCCACCCTGCTGGCTCTGTGCTCACTGCAGACGCAGAATGAAGGAGGCTGATGCCGTCTCAGGACAAGTCCTCGGTGGGCCTCGCCCCCAGCACAGCCCAGACTTCCCCCCAACACACACACTGAACTCTCTGGCATACCACAGGCGCTGCTTTCAGCTCTAGGATACCGCCTGGCCAGCCTCCCTTTTCCTGAGGCCAGGCCATCCCAGCTGGGACCCCCGCCCAGGACCCGCTGCACTGCTGGCATCTGTGCCAACCTCCTGATGGGAGGGGCAGCCACAACCTAAGGCTGAGGAAGAAGACAGCCTATGCCAGCCCCAGAGTAATCCTGGGGGGGTTCCCAAAGAGAAGTGGCCTGACACTAGAGCATAGGGGTGGGGAACATTCTCCTGGGATGAAGCAGGTATCCAGGAGAGCTGTCTGAGCCACACACCAGTCCCTCTGGGTCTCAGTTTCCTTCTCTGTTAAGCAAGGTGATAGCTCAGCTTTGACACCCACAAAGCCTGAACACTGAGTATAAAAATGACATTCTGAACCGGGCTCGGTGGCTCAGCCTGTAATTCCGCGCCTTTGGGAGGCTGAGGTGAGTGGATTGCCTGAGCCCGCAGGTTCGAGACCCGCCTGGGCAGCAAGACCTCATCTCTACAATAAATCAAAAAATCAGCCGGGCGTGGTAGCGCATGCTTGTAATTCTGGCTACTCGGAAGGCTGAGGCGGAAGGATCGCTGGAGCCCAGCAGGGTGAGGCTGCGGTGGCCGGGAGTGGCCACTGCACTCCAGTCTGGGCGACAGAGTGAGACTCCAACTCAAAAAAAAAAGACATTCTGCCTCAGCCTCTCTCCATTGAGGAGAGGACCCACTCCTGAGACCATCTGCCCTGCCAACTCATGCAGAAGTAGGCAGGGAGGAAATGGTGGAGACTGTCAGACCTATGCTAGGCTCCTGCGTGGCCCAAGTCCAGATGGCAGGGTCACAGGCAGAGAACAGAGCCGGGACGCTGGAGCCGCCCAGTATGTATCTCCTGTACCCCAGAAGTGCTTGCTCACTGCAGAGGAAATTGTGACATCCTGGGACCAGGCTTCCTCCTGGCCCACAGTCACATCCGCTGCTCTTTCCAAGATCTGCGAGCCTGCCTCCTCACACAGCCCACTGGCCAGCCCCTTCCACCTGCTCGAGCTGGAACTCAGCCCCAGGGTAGCTGGGAGACTCCAAAGGAGCGCTGGGAGAGGGACTGGGGCTTAGGGCGGGGAGTTAGGGTGGCACAGACTCTATTTCCTCCTCCTTCAGGGTGGGGGCCAGCACGGGATGGGGGTAGGGCAGATCTGGAGAAAAAGTGAAGTGTGGAGCTCAGATCACCCCCAGGTCCCCAAGGGCTGAGGCCTCCGTACCCCACTCTGCCAGGGTCAGAGTCATCCCCACTCCAGATAGCTTTCGAGATAGCATAACCCAGCTGGCAGCAGCCAAGTGCTGGCACATCCGACAGAAATGCAGACTCAGAAAGCATTTACCACGGGTGCCCAGAGAATCCGGTTTCCCCACAAAGGGTGGGGCTGGGCACTCCCGACCAAGCCCTGTCCCACACTGCAGGGTAAGCAAGGCCACCCCCGGATGTCCCCAGCAGAGCAGTGCCAGTCCAGCCAGGGTGTAGAGGGCACCCCACATCATGTGGACTGCATGACACAGACACAGGTCCAGCACACCACCCCCAACTCCCCACCAGGTGCGGTTCCACCTGTATGGAGGAGCCTGGCTCCCATCTTCTCTCTCCACCTGCTCACCGCCAATGCCCCACACTAGCAGGTTTGCAGAAGCTCCCGTGGTCTTGCTAATGGCAGATGGATTCCCCACAGCCCCTGGGTTGGCAGACTGTGGGCCAGGACAGGGAGAGAGCAGTAGCTACAGCCCTAGAAGGAAACAGGCAGGGGATCAATGTTAGGGCCAAGCCCGCACGTGGCCAGAAATGGGGACAGAGGGCAGGGAGGGGTCCCTGGACAAGGAGTCAGCCCCCTCCCCTCCAGAGAGAAAAGAGGGAGACCATTATGAGCCACTGGATATGACCGGGCAGTTTAGAAAAACTACAGGGAGGGGCTCAAGTCACCTGAACAGAGGAAATGAAAAAACCACAAGTGGCCCAGAAGCCACTTCCAGCCTGGCTTGGGCTCTGGAGCTGTGGGAGGGTGAGTCGAGTCACCTGGTGTCCCGGAGAGTGGGCCGTCAGGACAGAAGGGGGGCGGTGGACAGCCTGGGGCTGTGACTTCACGGCTGAATCACAGGATGACAGGGTGAAGGCCGGGGGCGAGGAAGCGGCTTCTCTCCCCGGCTTCCCTGCCACAGAAACCGAAACTCGATCTTGCCTCCCTGCGGCCCTGCTGGGAACCTGGGCATTTTTGAAAGCTGCAAAGAGGAAGTCGGGCCCTCACCCACTGTGCAATCCCCAGCCAGACCCTGGTTCTGCTGACCTTGGGGAGTTCTCCAGCCCCGAAGAGCCCGGAAGGATGGCTCATGCAAAAGCTGGCCTCTCACCCCATCTCCCTACACAGCCCCGAGCCGGGCCCCGCGTGGCCAGTGACTCACCCCTGCACACCTCCTTGCCCTGGCAAGAGGCAGTAGGGACAGGAGCAAAGGGCAGGAGAGTAGAAAGAAGGCTGGTCCAGGGTCTGGGGGCAGGATCTGGGGAGAGTTGTGAGAGACAAAAGCGGCAACAACGTGCCCTCGTTTGAAGCCCCCAGTCAGAGGAAGGGCATGGGGACAAGGACTCCGAGGGCGGGAAATGCAGCTGTGTCTCCCTCCAGGAGCCAAACTGGAGGCTGCTCTCCCTACGTCCAGCACCCACTTTCCCAGTCGCTGGAGTGGGCACAGACACGAGCTTAACCCACTCCGCTTCAGCCTGGCAGCTGCCCATGGAGAGAAAGAATGAAACGACCCGTGGGCTCCCACCCCCTACACATGCACAGACGTCCCGCAAACAGCAGGCCCTTGCCCAGAACGCCCTCTTTTTTCTCCTCCTCATCCCCCAGAGCTTGGCCCAAACTCAGTTCAGATCGAGAACTGGAGGGGCAGGTGCAGGGGCATGGCTACCCACCGCCCACTTTGGGCTCTTCCCCGTGAGACCCCAGGCTCTGGGCTCCCCCTCCACCCAGTTAGAGTGGCTTTGGCGTCATAAGCCAACCACAGACACGGGAAGCGGGTGCCGGGCTCCAGGGAGCAGGGTGGGAGGGTGTGAGCCTGTGCGTCGTGTGCGTTTGGTGGGAGGTGGGGTGGAGGATGCCACGTTCTTAGAGTGCTGCAGATCCCGGCAGCCCTCTGCACCCCGTGTCACCAGTGGGGCCACCAGAGATGTGAATGCCCCCTCCTCTGCTGGGGTCTCCAACCCAGGAAGCCAGCTGAGCTGGGGATGCCCGAGCCCGACATCCCTGAAGCCCAGGAAGCAGCTACTGCTGGCAACATCCAGGGACAGGCACCATAGGGAATAGTTACGCCTCTCCAAATGGGCACAGTGCTAGGCCCCACCCACCGCAGCGCCCTCCCAGAGGGCCCTCTGGAAATTTCTGGATTCCAGAAACTGCTGGTGGGAGCAGGCAAGTGGCAGTGACTGAGCAGGCATGCAGGTGCCCTTCCATGTTCCAGGCAAGAAACAGCAGCTCCCAGAGCCTGGGGGTCAACCGCAGGTTTGGGGTAACAGAGGAAAGGGAGCAGGTATAGCGGGCAGGACCCCGGATGCTCTGCCCAGCAGCCTAGCCCCAGTTCTGCTGCTCCCTCAGCATCATGAAGGAGGAGGAGTCAGAAGTGACCCTGGGGGCACAGAAGTCCCTGATCCATTCAGTCACACACCAGGACACTGGAAGCTGCTTGAGAGGGAGCATGCACCACTGAGTGTCACATCAGCGCAGGCTTGGTGCAAACTGCACTGAGGTGCAGATACTCATGAAGGTCTGCCTCTACCCAGCTCCTGGGAGCTGGGTTTTCAAGGGTCCTCAGCAGCAGGGGAGGCCCAGCACATGCTCAGTGGTGGGGCAGGATCGGGGTCAGCCTGGAGTCAGGGAAAAGGGAGACCTGCTTCACTTCTGCTGGGGGTTCCTTGACACCAAGGTGTGACCAGGCCTTATGTTTCCAAATGTAACCATGCTGCATACATAGATGGGACTGTCCCAGGCTTGCAAGGCGAGAATCCACCCAGTTGCCATCTGTCTCCTTTGTGGTCTGGCTCCAGACAGCAAAAATCCTGCTTGACTAGGAAATCAGGGTCATAGGCACAGCCCTAACTGCTGTGTAATCTTGGGCAAGCCACTTAATGTCTCTGAGCTTCAGTTTGTTTATGCATAAGATGCTAAGTCGCCTTGCAGGGCTCTAAGATCTAGGTGGCTTTGTCACCATTCACTAAGGCTCACCCCAAGGGCATGCTCAGCAAGGGACAAGGACTCACCCTATTTTAGAGAGGTAAACACCTTGCCCAGTGTCACTCAGCCAGAAGCAGGCCCCTGGGCTGGCCAAATGTGAACACCCAGAGCCCAGGGAGCTGACAGTGGCCCTGGGTCCCTCACAGTGACATACTCAGAATGGGGTGCTGGGTGCCCTTACGTCTAGAGGTTTGCTCCTGTCTGCATGGAGTCCCTCGGCAGGGAGGGAACATGCCAGACAAACACTTTCTAGCTTGTAAACAGTTATTAAGGAGCTAATAAACCTGATTTCCCAGAACCTTGCCCTGGGGCTCACTGCTTCCCAGGGAAGAGGCTGGCCCCAGCACGAGTAGCTGACAGGGTTCAGGGCACCTGGACACCAGCCCACCCAGACTACTCATCTCAAGCAGGACTGCAAAGCCATATGTTCACTGCCCCCCAACCTCACTCTGGGGTTGCATGGGGTTCCTTACCGAAGAATGAGGAAAGACAGGGGGACAAGGACAGGATTCACACCCGCCTGGGACCTACCTGCTGGGAGACTGGGCAAGCTGGCACTGCGAAGCCTGTTTCCTCTGCCATGAAATGGGGCAACACCCCCACCACAGAGGGAGGCAGTGAAGACAAGAGGAGATCACGAACACAGTGTTTGGCTCATACCCAGTGCTCATCTGGAAGCTTCTTTTACTCCTGGCTGAGCTCTGCCACCATCACTCACTTGTATGTGATTTATTCACTTGCTCTCTATATTTGCGCCAAGAGCCCCAGAGGTGACAGACCTCTATTTGACAGGTGGGGAAACTGAGGCTTGGAGAGATTAAGTCACCTGTCTAATAGCACACAGTTAGGGAGTGGTGGGGCTGCCCCACCTCCCACCCCCCAATATCATCAGTGACACACACTGAAAGGGTGGGAAAACAGCCCGGGTTCTGTGGTCTTAACCCCCATACCCTGCAGCCTCCTGCACCAGGAACTAGTGAGGAACAGTGGCAAAAGAACAGGCCAGGGGTGGGGACTCTGAGTGGTCTGGGTGCTGGGAGTGAGTTTTGGCCTTGACTCCTGAACCCCTCCCAGCCCCCCAAGCAGAAACAACATCTAAATGCTTGGGCGCACCACTCAGCTCACCGAAGGATGTTGATATTATCTGTTTTTTGTTTTTTGTTTTTTGTTTTGAGTTGGAGTCTCACTCTGTCGCCCAGACTGGAGTGCAGTGGCTGCTCCCGGTCACTGCAGCCTCGACCTGCTGGGCTCCAGCGATCTTCCGCCTCAGCCTTCCAAGCAGCTGGAACTACAGGCGCGTGCTACCATGCCCGGCTAATTTTTTGATTTATTGTAGAGATGAGGTCTCGCCAAGTTGCCCAGGCGGGTCTCGAACCCGCGGGCTCAGGCAAGTCGCTCACCTCAGCCTCCCAAAGGCACGGGATTACAGGCTGAGCCACCGAGCCTGGCTAACATTATCTCATTTAATTGAGGGTGAGGGCGAGAGGCAGCTCTTGTCATCCTCACCGGCTGACAAGGTCATAAGGAGCCCAGGCCAGGGTTCTAAGTACTGCTCCCACCCCAAATCCCATGGTGGATCCCTTCTCTTCCAGTCCTTCTTGCAGTCACACGGAGGTGACAAACTGGGGAGACCGGTGGGAGAGGGGAAAGAGGCTTCTTACCTGGGACTAGGGACAGGAAGCCATCCCTGCACACTTGAGGATGCTGCTGGCACAGGCGAGGGGGCCGAATGAGGGGGGCGGCCCACCCCACTCCCGGCCCCAAGAGCCTTGGCCAGCGAAAGCACAGCTGAGGGTCACCACCTCCATGACCTGCCCCAAGCCTCCCAGTACTATTGGCAACGCACACACTGAAAGGCTGGGAAAACCCCTGGGCAGAGCTTCAGCAGTTCACGCCCAGAGGGAAAGCCACCCTCCATTCCCTTGGCCACCAAGGCACTGAGGTCCCCCACCCCAGACACAGCTACCTCTGGAATAGCAGTGCTGCCACTCGGTATGTGTGTTCCCCTGTTCCCCTCAAGTCCTCCAGCAGTCCCCGAGGTAGGGCCTCTGCCGTCACCCGAGTCTGTGGCACAGGCAGGCAGCCACACCCCTAACAGAAGCCACAGCCCCAACACCACAATCATGATGGCTCCCATGACTGCTCCTCCCATGGCTGGGCACCAGGCTGAAAGCTGCGCATGAATCGCCACTGGAATTCTCACTTATTCAGATCAGCTACTGTTAACCCACGGTAAAGCTGGGGAAACTAAGGCACGGACTGTTAAGCAACCCCATCCTACTAAGCACATGAGTAGACCACCTTGCCTGCAAGCTCCTGGACCTCGGTCTGGCTCCCCGAGCTTGGAATCGACCCCCAACCTCCCTGCCAGTCACAATATTCCCCGTGCTCCAGGCGGTGTCACTGATCGGTCTACCGCCTGCACTGCCCACACAGCTGAAATCACTTTCCTGGAGGGACTCAGGGTTGGAACTGCCATGCGGGGCTTGTGAAACACAAACAACTTGCATCTGGGACCTTGGATAAATTTATTGAAGGAGGGAGGTGGGCATGGCGGCTCTCTGTATTTCCCTAAAGATGAGAGAGAAAGGGCTTTTCTTTATTCCTGTCTAGTTCCCACAGAGAGGCAAGAACAACTTCATGGGGCAGTCTGGGGAAAGCCCTGGTTCTTCCTGCGAGGACGACTGTGTCTTGAGAGCTGCCCCAGCCCGGCTGTCACTGAGGTCAGCCTGCACTCCTCCCCCAGCCTGGCCCAGCTGGATAGGAAACTGGGAGCTAATTCCGACAGACAGTGCAGACGCCCTGAGCTCACTCTGGAAACCCCCCGGGGCAGCCAGGCCAGCTCCACAGTGTGTGGCACAAAGATCCAGGGGAGGGAAGGGAAGAGAGTGTGCGGGGGGGGGGGGGGGAGAGGCAGCCCGAATACACAGACGCCCCTTTGCTGCATCAGGCCAGGCAGGGGCCGGATCCAAAGGGAAGTGTGCAGTGGCTCACCCAAGCCACTCCCCAACCCTCACTCAGCCCCCAGGCTTCTGCTCTTATCTGGTCTAGGGCAATTTACACATCAATAGGATCTGGTGGAGAGACCACAGCAGTGTCAGGGCTCCTGACGCCAGAGGAGGACTCAGAACCCAGTGCCCTTCAAAGTATCTGTGTGTGATTTATTCCTTCTCTTACAGGAGCAGAAGAAGCATGGGCAGGGGAAAGATAAGGAGACAGAGTACGTGTGTAATTACATCAGGTATACCTAGGTAGAAGCCATCCGGTGGTTTGGGCTGGACCTGGGGATGGCAGCTGGGTTCAAACCTGGGCTCCACTGCTCATTTCCTGGATGACTTTGTACAAGTCTGAAAGCTCAGTCTTGTGCCTCGAGAGTCACACAGCAATGGGGCCACTGTTACTGTTTGTTCAAATGAAAAGTAGGAGTTTCACTTCAGACTTTTACAGTTAAAAGACCAAAAAAAGAAAAAAGAAAAAAACCCCAAACCAAAACCAGAAACCTCCACCTTGCTCTACAGGGTTCTCAGGCCAGGAGGCCAGGTCCAGACATGAACAGGAGGGGGGTGATGGTCACTCCAGGGAAACAGGAAGGGAGGGCAGTGGGGTGACCCCGCCCCTGGGGATAGATATGGCTGCTGCATCCTATCCTCTCCCACCAAGTCAGCCACCGTTCCTTCTTGCCAGAAAACTGGTAGTACGTTCCCTGAGCACAACTCAAACAATTCTGAGTCATCCCTTCGGGGGTCGCCTGGCCTGAGCTCTGATGTCTTCTTTCACTTCTGCTCAGCTGATGCCATGAGCAGGGATGCCCCGCCCCACCAATGGCTGGGTCCACCCTGGGCTTCTCGCCTCACCCAGGGTTGCTCCTTGACTACAGGAGAGCAGGCTGGGGAGCCCCAGGAATGGGGACCCTGTTACTCCTTGGATGTCACCTTCCTGGTGTAAGTAACTGACGGATGCAGGTGTGAGTTCAGAAGGGAAAAGGTGTGAGTTCATCAGGCATCCATGCCGGCCTCAGCAATCCAGCTTTGGGAAAAATCTCTAAGAACAGAGCTTAACCGCTGCCCTTCCTCCACCCCCATTTGAGCTCAAGGGCTGCCTCAGCTCAACCTTCCGGGAAGGCTGCCCTCTGAAATACCCAGGCAACCTTCACAGCACCAGACCTGCTACCTGCAGGGCTCGTGGAGAGCAGGGAAGACAGCGGCTCACGGCACCAAGGGAGGACTCTTGCTACGGAATTACCTGCCCTCATACCTCCTTTGCTCTATCTCATTTAGGTTTATGCCAAGTTCCTCTCCCAACCACTGGGAAAACTTAGGCAGGGGGAGGCAATCAGCGAGAACTAATCTGATGGACCAGGTGCAGCACTATGGACATCTTGGGATGGATGTGTCCTGTGCATTATAGGATATCTGGCAGGGTCCCTGGCCTCTATCCACTGCATGCCAGCAGCAACAACACTCACTCCCCCAAGTGTGCGGCCCCCAAAATGTCTCCAGACATCGCCAAATCTCCCATGGCAAACAAAGTTGATCCCTGGTTAGGACCACTGCACTAAAGCAAGCCTCACCTTACACTCCCTGCCCTACAAAGTGACAGCAGCATTATCTCACCAGCAAATGGCACACACACTGGGGTCCTAACCCTAGCCATCTGGACAACAGCAGCCACTCCACTGGGCAGGGCCAACTCCTCGGGGCTTCACTCCTCAGACACAGCCACCTCTCTCAGCTCTCCTTCCTCAGCGACCCCTACCAAGTAACCTTCTCTCTGTCTTTCCCTGTGACCTGGGTTCCCTCTCTGCCCTGGGGTGAAAAGTCTGTACACTAGGGGACTTATCCCTCTCTAACCTCTAACCCAGTGCCCTGCAGGAACATCCAAGGGGATCAACTTTTCCAAGCCCCTCACAATCCAGAAGTCCGGGCTCCTGGGTCCAATATCCGAGCTCCGGCCCAGGCTCGCTATGTGAGCCCAACTCCCCCACCCCCCACTCCGCACCTGTTTCCACCTTGGCGAGCCTCAACGCACACACTTCGGCCCGGGCCGCCTAGTGCTCACCCGGGAGAAAGGGAAGGGGAGGGCAGAGGAGGGTCTGAATTGCAGGCACTTCTGGGACGAAGGTAGGACTCCGCGGTCCTGCCCTGGGCGATCCCCTCTCTTTTAGGGGCTCTAAACTTCTGCCCAATAGTCGTGCCCCCATATCTGGTACCCCTTGGCCCAGGGTCCCCTTAGGCGTCCTGTCCGGGCCCAGCCCAGGGGCCTGCAGCCCGGTCTAGCGGCCCCGCCGGCGCCGTCCGACTCCAACCCTGGTCTCTGGCCAGGCCCACGTGGGACTCGGGCGCTGCGCAGGGCGGGCAGCCTCCCCGGCCGCGCCCCGCCGCCCCGGGGCAAGCTCGGGCCTAACCCCGGGACCCCTCCGGCGCCTGAGGCTCGGCCGCCGCCAGCCCTGCCCGCCATTCGCCCGCGCTCACCTCCTGCGGTCCCGGGACGCGGCGCCCAGCGGAGCTGGCAAGCTGCTGGGCGGTGGCTCCTCGGGGCGGGGCGCCGGCGCTCCGCCTCTTCCCTACCTGCTAGTGTGGGCGGGGCCGGGCTCCCGGGGGCGGGGCCGGGCTCCCGGGGGCGGGGCCGGGCTCCCGGGGGCGGGGCCGGGCTCCCGGGGGCGGGGCCGGGCTCCCGGGGGCGGGGCCGGGCTCCCGGGGGCGGGGCCTGGCACAGCGTTTGCCTCTGCGGCCTCCCGGGGCTCATGGCTCCGCCTACCGCCAGGCGGGAGCCTTGCCTGGGTAAAGCCCGGTTTTCCGCCAGAGCTGATGTCTTTCGAGCGCCGCCCTCGCCCTCCTGGTTTCCTCTCTCTTGCCCGGAGAAAGCGCATAATCTAGGTCTGAATTGCCGTCATCGTGTCACCTCTCCCCCTCACGAAAAACCACCCAATCTCCCATTGCCCTCCCTCTAGCGCCCTCATCCCCAGACCGGATGGGGTTGCTCCCTGGAAACTTTTCGTCCACGAGGCTTTCCCTCACCCTCTCTTTGAAATACATTCGGAGCATCTCGACCTCTCCACATCCTGCAGCAGCTGCCGCCTCTGGGAAGCCTTCTCTGATGGTCTCGACCACCGCCGCGCAGCTGTGCATTACCGCGAACACCGCGAACACGCCCGCTCCACATCGCCTTGGGCCTGAGGCTGCTTCCTGGACTGAGGCTGGTTCTTGTTCACTTCAACCCTCTCCCAGCCCCCCAGCCCCTCACCAAGTCCCGAGCAGGCAGCCACGATGACAAAAGTGTGCAGAGAGTTTGCACTGGGAATAACCAGTGTTGGGTGCCAGAGGATTCATGGGACTCTCTTTGAGGGCAGCCCCAGTAAAACCCGCAAGGCCTCTGGCGGAACAGCACAGAACCTTCCCAAGGGGCAGAGCCTTGGCTCACACAGGTGCCTGCCAGGGATACAGAGGAAGGCGCAAAAGATCTAGGTTCGGCTATACAGGACAAAGATTGGCCTCAGCCCGGGCCCTGGGCCCTTTGGCCTAGTCTCAGTTTGCCAAATAGCAACTGTGTCAGTCCTTCTCAACACGGTTGCTGGTAAGAACGCAATGATAACAGCTGAAAACCAGGTTAGCTAATGGGGCTGTCATCAGGCGGTGGGAGTGTCTGGAGCTAGGACCTGAAGGGCCACTTACTACCTGTGCGGCCTTGAGCAAGTCCCTTGGCTTTCCCCTCTATAAAGTAGGCCCTACCTTACTGGCTTTAAAAAATGGCATAAATTTATGGGGTACAAGTGTCATTTGGTTGCATGGATCTATTCACCACATAGTGGTGAAGTCAGGGTTTTCAGAGTATCCGTCACTTGAATAATTTACACTGTACCCAGTAAGTAATTCCTCGTCATCCACCTCCTCCCTTCCCAACACCCTTCTGCGTCTCCAACGTCTATTATTCCACACTCTGTCCCTGTGAACACATTGTTTAGCTCTCACTTATAAGTGAGAACACACTGTGAAGAAGCCCTTAGAGCACTCATAACCATCAACAGCTGCTGTTATGTTACTATTGTTATTATTATTTTTTGAGACAGGGTCTCACTGGTTGCCCAGACTGGAGTGGAGTGGCACGATGATCCTGGCTCACTGCAGCCTCAACCCCTGGGCTCAAGTAATCCTCCTGCCTCAGTCTCCCAAGTAGCTGGGACTACAGGTGTGGGCCACCACACCCGGCTATTTTTTTGGGGGGTAGAGATGGGGTCTAGCCATATTGCCCAGGCTAGTCTGAACTGCTGAACTCAAGCAATTCTCCCACCTCTGTCTCCCAAAGTGCTGGGGTTACAGGCGTGAGCCACCACACCCAGCCTACTATTAGTATTATTGTTAGTAACATCTCCTTAATTTGCATTGAAGGCTTTTGTCTCCCACTCCTGTCTCTAGTCTCACTCAGTTCAGAGAAGCTGGGCTTTGACTCCTCTCCCTCCTGATCCCTGAAGCCTCTGCCGTGGCTCTGCTGCACCCCTGGAGTAGGGATGGGCATTGCTCCCTCCTTCACCCCCAGGTGCCCACCCTGCAGGGTCCCGTCTACAAATTTGCAACTCCCCCCTTTCTCCCCCACCTAGGGGCATTGACAGGACTGACCCAGCTTCGGCCCATGGGCGAGGGTGCGAGGCACTTCCTGCTAAGATGTGGGTGGGTGGGAGCCGTCAGGAGGTGGGAGGGGAGGGCCACAGCCGCCCCCTAGGTCCCGGTCTTCTCCCTTCCCAGGACTCCAGGGGCCTGGCATGGCCTCCCCCTCCGGACCAGACAGACAAAACCTCGACTGGAGATGAGACTGAACTCCAAGGTCTAGATGCCCCATTTTCAGCCTCAGGGTTTCTCATCCTGCCCTTCCCCCTCAGGGAGCCCTAGCAAAGGAAACAGAGTGAAGAGACACTCAGACAAGGGGGCAAACAGCCCGGGACCTAGGGGCAATTGGTCCAGGCAATGGTGCTGGTCTCAGTGCCAGCCAAGTCTGCAGTCCAAAGGGAGCACCTGAACCACTCTGTCCCCAGCCCGAGCACCCTGGCGTTTATCACTGACCTGAGTGCCAGGGATTATCCAGAGTCACATCTCTCTCCTCCCCAGCCCTGGGGCCATGTGGAGGGCATAGGCAGGGAGGAAGAGGGAGTGGGTCAAAGCTGGGAGGTTTCTCCCCGATAACAAATGCAGGGACAATTTATCGTACATCCGGCACTTTTCAGGGCTCTTCAAAGTGAGGAACAAAACCAGGGGCCTGCCCACGAACTGCTGGCCCTCTAAAGGGGAGAGGAGAGATCGAAAGACTCTAACAGGAAGGGTCAGAGTAGATAGCCATGCCAGAGTGCTTTCCGCTATCTCAGTAACTCCGTTCTGCAGTTCCATGCAGTGGTTCCATTAGCATCATCCCCATTTTAGGGACGGGAACACTGGAGCAGAGGGAGATGCGGGTGAAGCAGCTGGGGTTTGAACCCAGTCACAATCTGACTTTTATGTGTTTTTTTGAGTCGGGTCTTACTCTATCGCCCAGGCTAGAGTGCAGTAGCATGATCATGGCTCATCACCGCCTCAAACTCCTAGGCTCGGGCGATCCTTCTACCTCAGCCTCCCGAGTAGCTGGGACTACAGGTGTGTATCACCAGGCCCAGCTAATTTTTTTTGTAGAGACGAGGTCTTGTTATGCTGCCCAGGCTGGTCTTGAACTCCTGGGCTCAAGCAATCCTCCTGCCTCGGGCTCCCAAAGTGCTGGGATTGCAGGCGTGAACCACCGCACCTGACCACAATCTGACTTTAGGCTCTAACAAGCACCACTGCAAACACCCAAGCTGTGTCCTCACCCCTGCAGCTCCACGGGAAGCCCTGTAAGAGCCCCCAGGAGAAGAGGGGTTCATGGTGGTGTCTGAGCTGGTGTCAGGGATTTGACCTCTAGAAACATGGCATGCTGCCCAGCCGTGTAGGTGCAGAGATGCTGATCGGAGACTTGGCCCCAACAACACGCTCCTGTCAGGCTGGGGGAGGATATAAGGAGACCAGGGGTGCCATTTGTGGCAACATCACGCAGCTGCGGAAAGCAAGGAGCCCACGCTCAAGGTGCTGCTGCAAAATTATCTCCCAAAAACATTCAGAGGGAAAAAAGCAAGTGCATGTTTAGTATAATCCCATTTACTGAAATTTAAATAGACCCGACACACATATGTTGGTGGATCCACAAAAACCTTCTGGAAGAATGTTTGTGGAGTAACCCTATGGAGTGAGAGGAGACAGGCATTTGCTTCTCATTTTATATCATGTGAATACATTACTTGTGTGGGTTTTTGTTTTGTTTTTATTTGAGCCACCCATCATGAACTAGACATTAATCCATTTTCTTTCTTTCTTTCTTTCTTTCTTTTTTTTTTTTTTTTAAGTCCGAGTCTTACTCTGTCACCACCAAGCCCAGCTAATTTTTTAAATTTTTTTGTAGAGACCAAGTCTCACTATGTAGCCCAGGCTGCTCTTGAACTCCTGGGCTCAAGCAATCCTCCTTCCTTGGCCTCCCAAAGCGCTGGGATTACAGGCATAAACCACCATGCCCAGTTTTTGTTTGTTTGTTTAGTTAAAGGCTCACTCTGCCACCCAGGCTGGAGTGCAGTGGCACAATCACGGCTCACTGTAGCCTTGACCTCTTGGACTCAGGTGATCCTTCCACCTCAGCCTCCCGAGTAGCTAAGACTACAGGCTTGTGCCACTACACCTAGCTATTTTTTTTCTTTTTCTTTTTCCTTTTTTTTTTCTTGAGTTGGAGTCTCACTCTGTCACCCAGGCTGGAGTGCAGTGACATGATCATGGCCGTAACAGCCTCGACCTGCTGGCCTCAGGCAATCCTTTTGCCTCAGCCTTCCAAGTAACTAGAACTACAGATGTGTGTCACCACGCTGGCTAATTTTTTGACTTATTGTAGAGACAAGGTCTCACCATGTTGCCCAAGCTGGTCTCAAACCTGTGGGCTCAGGCAGTTCACCTGCCTCTGCCTCCCAAAGTGTTGGGATTACAGACATCAAACACTGGGCCCAGCCAGCATACATTATTTTATTTTTTAGAGACAAGGTCTTGCTATGTTGCCTAGGCTGGTCTTGAACACCTGGGCTCGAGTAATCTTCCCATCTCAGCCTCCCAAAGAGCTGGGATTACAGGCATGAGTCACTGTGTGCAGCTATTATTTTTATAACTCAAAGAAAGACACTGTCAGCCAGGCACAGTGGCTCCCAGCACGTTGGGAGGTGGAAGCAGGAGGATTGCCTGAGGCCAGAGGTTCAAGACTAACCTGAGCAACTTAGTGAGAATTCGTCTCTACAATAAATAAAAAACTTAGCCAGGTGTGGTGGTGCACACCTGTGATTCCAGCTACTTTTGAGGCTGAGGTGGAAGGATCGCCTAAACCCAACAGGTTTATTTATTTATTTTATTGAGTTGGAGTTTCACTCCATCGCCCAGACGGGAGTGCAGTGGCTGCTCCCAGCCACCGCAGCCTCGACCCACTGGGCTCCAGTGATCTTTCCACCTCAGCCTTCCGAGTAGCTGGAATTACAGGCGCACGCTACCACGCCCGGCTGATTTTTTTATTTATTGTAGAGATGAGGTCTTGCCACGTTCCCCAGGCGGGTCTCAAACCCACGGGATCAGGCAATCCACTCACCTCAGCCTCCCAAAGGCGTGGGATTACAGGTTGAGCCACCGAGCCCGGCTTCCAACAGGTTTATAAGGCTGCGGTAGCTGTGATTGTGCCACTGCATTCTAGTCTGGGCAAAAGAATGAGACTCCAACTCAAAAAAGAAAAAGAAAAGAAAAACCCTGTCTACACTTTTTGGTTTTAACAGACCTAAAGGTGTAGGTAGGAAAGGGGTTTCAGGTGGAAAGAACGAGAAGGAAGACACCGCTGGGAAACTTGAGCTATGGTGGGGAAGCTTCTGGTGGCCCGGCTTGGTTGCATGGCAGGATGTGTTAGGAGGGAGGGAGACACCCAGGAAGGCAGGGTGGCCATGGGGTGGAGGCTCCTGTGTGTCAGGATAAGGATTTTTACTTTATCTCGTAACCAAGAGGTAGTCATGGGGCATTTATCAACTGGGAAATTGCCCCCTAATTTTTACACTGGGGAAGGCTTTGAAATGTACTTTCAAGCCAGTCTCGGTGGCTCAGCCTGTAATCCCGTGCTTTGGGAAGCCGAGGTGAATGGATTGCCTGAGCCCGCGGGTTCGAGACCCACCTGGGCAACTTGGCGAGACCTCATCTCTACAATAAATGAAAAATTAGCCGGGCGTGGTAGCACGCGCCTGTAGTTCCAGCTGCTTGGAAGGCTGAGGCGGAAGATCGCTGGAGCCCAGCAGGTCGAGGCTGCGGTGGCTGGGAGCGTGCCATTGCACTCCAGTCTGGGCGACAGAGTGAGACTCCAACTCCAAACAACAAAAAAAAGAAATGTACTTTCATGGACACTATTTCATTTTTTAATCTTGACAACAATTCTGCCAGGTAGGTAGGGCAGGCTTTACAGACAGGGAAACTGAGACTACCGTGGAATGAAGACCAGAGACTTTGAGTTTTAAAATGAGGCCGGGCACAGTGGCTCAAGTCTGTAATCCCAGCACTCTGGGATGCCGAGGTGAGAGGACTGCCTGAGCCCATGGGTTCGAGAACAGCCTGGGCAACTTGGCAAGACTTCATCTCTACAACATTTCAAAAAATTAGCTGGGCATGGTGGCACACGCCTATAGTTCCAACTATTTGGAAGGCTGAGGCAGAAGGATCGCCTGAGCCCAGCAGGTTGACACTGGGGTAGCTTGAGCATACCACTGCACTCCAGCCTGGGTGACAGAGTGATACTCCAACTCAAAAAAATAAAATTATAAAATAAATAAAATGAGACACCTTGGCCGTCTGTAAGCCCTCTTCCTTAGAAGAAGGCAGGAGAATGTTCCACAGCGAGGGACCCATCCTGCCAGCCACACACCCTGAGAGCCCTCCTTGGGATTCATCTTGTGATCTTCAGGAGAAAAAGGCAAACAGCCCTTGAAGTCACAAACCAGCAAACTCAAAAAAGGCTCTGATAATATTCCCTGGAGGACATCCTGGTATTTGTCCATAGGAGTAAAATATTAGGGGTCTCCTGGTCAGCGGAGATCTTTTCATTTTTAGAACATGTAACGAAATTCTGTTGCTGAAGGGAGGATGACTTCTCATCAAGGTTCAGAGAGGTTTAGGGCTGTGCCCAAGGCGGTACAGCTGGTGGAGAGCACGTTCTTTCCAGCCATGGCAGTGGCCCATACCCATGTCTCGGAAAGACCATTCTTCTGAGCTTAGGACACACTGGTTTGGGCGAAGGTAGGAGGCCAATGAGAAAGCCACTGAAGAGGCCAGGCGTGAGGACCATGCAAGGGGCCAGGGGAACGGAGGGGGCGAGATGAGATGGGCGTCCCCTCTCCAGAATCTGTCCCACACAGGCCCCCAGACTTCCTCTCCATACACACTCCGGATTTACTGCCCCTCACTCACGGATCTCCAGCGTGGTTTTGGGAGGGAAGTCAAGGGTCTTGAAGTTGAGGAATTCCAGGGTCGCGAACCAAGGTCTTGTTAGGCACCGACAGCTGATATTGATGATGAAGAAGCTCCATCTAGTGGCAATAAGGGGTATCGCACCAAGGACCCCATCCTGGTCAAGGAAATGGGGGAAGACACACTCCTTGCTTCTCTCTACCTGCTTTATCACCAGAAACCCTGGCAGTCTAGCCTGGAGGTTAAGGGCACAGGGGCATGGGCTGTCCCTTAAGAGGGCTTCTCAGTGGTTGGTAAGATGCCAAAGGCCCTGTAACTCTTCTCCCGGCCACTCTGCCTGCCTTTCGGGACATCATGCCAGGAAGGACGTGACTCTCTGTCCATGTGCTCCCATGCTTCAAGACCCTAGGCACCCTGACAGCTGTCTGCCACCCAAGGGAAAAACTAGGGTGTCTGACACCCCAGGGGGTGGGGGGAGGAGGCTGAGGTGGTCAGATTCCTGGGGCCCAGAGATAGTTTTTGGCTTTCCCTTCCCCATGGTGGCCTGACATCTCCCTCCCAGCAGGCTGCCTCTTTTTTTTTTTTTTTTTTTGAGTTGTAGTCTCACTCTGTCGCCCAGACTGGAGTGCAGTGGCCGCTCCCGGCCACCGCAGCCTTGACCTGCTGGGCTCTGGCGATCCTTCCGCCTCAGCCTTCCAAGTAGCTGGAACTACAGGAGCGCGCTGCCAAGCCCAGCTAATTTTTTGATTGATTGTAGAGATGAGGTCTCGCCAAGTTTCCCAGGTGGGTCTCGAACCCACGGGCTCAGGCAATCCACTCACCTCAGCCTTCCAAGGCGCGGGATTACAGGCTGAGCCACCGAGCCTGGCTCAGGCTGCTTCTTGAACACGCTGTCCTCACCCCCTTATCAGCCAAGGCTTGCTGGCTTTTGGGAATGGACTTTGAATGTTATTCCAAAGCCTAGGTTACCTCCGGCCCCAGATTACCTCGCATCTTCCCTCTCCCCACCTTGGAGGCCACAGTCACCCTGGGAAGACAGTGTGTCCTGGTGGAAGGGCACCGGCCTTGGGGCACACAAATGCTCAGGTGCACTCAGCTCCCCACTGACTACCTTGTGACATTAGGCAAGTTACCTAACCCTGGGGTGCCGAGGACTCCCTAGGAAGATATGCTACCCACAAGCCATGACCCACAAGATGGACAGACTCAAAAACATAAGAGCTGCAAACTTTTGTGCCACAAAAGGTACTCTAGGCAAAGACAAAAACCAGGCTAGTGGGAGGAAAAGCTATTTCCAATGAATGTAACTTATAAAGGATCAATATCTAGAAGCTTTAAAAGAGGTCCTACCAGTCTGGGCATAGTGGCTCACACCTATAATCGCAGCACCTTGGGAGGCTGAGGCAGGAGGATTGCTTGAGCCCAGGAGTTTGAGACCAGCTTGGACAGCATAGCCAGACCTCATTGCTACAGAAAACCAAACCAAACAAAGCCAAAACAAAACAAAACAGAAAAATTAGCTGGGCGTGGTGGCGCATGCCTGTAGTCCCAGCTACTCAGGAGGCTGAAGTGGAAGGACTGACTCAGGATGTCAAGGCTTCAGTGAGCCGTGATCCTGCCACTATACTCGAACCTGTCTCAGGAAAAAAAAAAGAGGCCCTACCAATTCATTGGCTTGGTGGCTCAGCCTGTAATCCCGCGCCTTGGGAGGCTGAGGTGAGTGGATTGCCTGAGCCCGCAGGTTCGAGACCCGCCTGGGCAACTTGGTGAGACCTCATCTCTACAAGAAATCAAAACAATTAGCTGGGCCTGGTAGCGCGCGCCTGTAATTCTAGCTACTTGGAAGGCTGAGGCGGAAGGATTGCAGGAGCCCAGCAGATCGAGGCTGGGGTGGCCGGGAGTGGCCACTGCACTCCAGTCTGGGTGACAGGGTGAGACTCCAACTAAAAAAAGAAAAATTACGAAATAATCTAATATAAAATAGAAATAGACAGATTCTGTTTTCAGAAAACAGAATCACAGAAGAATAGTGAAAATGGTCAGTCTTCATGGAAGATGTCCAACCTCACTAGTCATTAGGGATATGCAAATTAAAACCTTGAGGACCCCTGGCGTGCAGATCTCAGCGTCTGAATAGCAGGCACCACGGAAGGTACTGTGGCTCCCTAGAGAAGTGACTGGCTCCAGGGCTGGAGCAAGGCTAGTGCAGGGGGAGCCTGGGACATCTTGTTTGTAGCAGAAAGCCAGGATGCTTTCAAAGATTAATGGGGTCATGTCAAAAGGACGCAGGAGCCAGCTGGAAGAGACCCCCACTGGCCGAGTTGCAGCAGTTTGAACATCAAAAAGAAAAATGACTATCGGTGACCAAGATGCATTGGATTTATGAAAATTCATATGTTTCTGAGAATCTCAAACTGGAGAAATTCAGAGAAACCCTTGGGACTCCACTGAGGCATTTATTAAACAATGTGGGACCTTGAAAATTGAAAAATACCGAAAAGATTCAAGCATTTACCCTGCCGTTCCAATGGGAACTGTATTTCTTTTTTATTTATTTATTTATTTTTTGAGTTGGAGTCTCACTCTGTCGCCCAGACTGGAGTGCAGTGGCTGCTCCTGGCCACCGCAGCCTCGGCCTGCTGGGCTCCGGCGATCCTTCCACCTCAGCCTTCCGAGTAGCCGGAATTACAGGCATGCGCTATCATGCCCGGCTGATTTTTTGATTTATTGTAGAGATGAGGTCTCGCTGCCCAGGCGGGTCTCGAACCCGCGGGCTCAGGCAATCCACTCACCTCAGCCTCCCAAAGGCGCGGGATTACAGGCTGAGCCACCGAGCCCGGCTATGGGAACTGTATTTCAAAGTAACCAGATAGCCCTGGTTGAGGAAGGAGGGCCCTGCTTTACAGATAAATGCCAGCTGTGTTAGGTATTTGTGGCTGCAAAATAAATCATCCCAAAACATGGTTGCTTGAAACAGCACATGTTTATTATCTCACAGTCCCCGTGGGTCGGGCATCTGGGCGTGGCTCTGTTGGGACCCTTGGTTCTGGACTCCCACGGCTAGAATGGAGGTGTCAGCGGATCCTGCGGTTCGTCTTCAGGCTCGACTGAGGGATGGATAATCCCGTCCAAGCCTGCTCACATGGTGGCAGGATTCAGTTCCCCGCTGACTGTTGTCCAGACACAAGATTGCCTCATGGTGTGTCAGCAGGGCAATGACACAAGGCCATGCTCAGGAGGGCCGGAAGGATGAGCCAGCTGGCCTGGGGGAGGTGAGCGTTTGGCTAAATGCTCTAATGTCACCGTCTTGAAATTCTCAATCATTTTGTCTTTGAACTTGTGTTTTGTGGCGAAGTCCCGCGGGACAATGGAACAGGCATGTGAACAGAGGAGATATGCAGTCTTTGGGTGCCTGACGTCGCTCCTGGCCACCCCACTGTCATAAAGCATCCGAGATGCCCCTCAGACACAGTGGTCTGGCGGGGCCACACTGTGTGGGAGTCCGGTGAGATTCAAGACGAGTACAAGCTAAGCCAGGTAGGGAAGCTTCCATAGTGTTGTAAGATCCAGAAGGGAAAAAAACAGCACACAGTTGAGCGGGTCTTGTGCAGTGTTTCACTGTTCTGGTAAGAATCACACGTATTGCACATGCATGTTCAAACTACGAAATACAAATTGTGTAATTTTATTGATGCTGCATATCATTTCAGTGCTCTTCTGTTTACATGTCAAAACTGTCATTGCACAATATAAAGATGAACAGTAACTCTCATGCTTATAACTACAATTTCTTTTCTTTTTTTTTTGAGTTGGAGTCTCACTCTGTCGCCCAGACTGGAGTGCAGTGGCACGCTCCTGGCCACCACAGCCTCAACCTGCTGGGCTCTGGCGATCCTTCCGCCTCAGCCTTTCAAGTAGCTGGAACTACAGGTGCATGCTACCATGCCCAGCTAATTTTTGATTTATTGTAGAGACAAGGTCTCGCCAAGTTGTCTGGGCTGGTCTTGAACCCACGGGCTCAGGCAATCCATTCACCTCGGCCTCCCAAAGCGCTGGGATTACAGGCTGAGCCACGGAGCCCGACCAGCTGGACTTTTCAATTCACTTTGTCCTGTTGTAGTTGTTAGAACTCACTCATTAGGTTCACATGCTCAGTGAAAGAACCCAGGCACAAAAGGCCACAGGGTGCATGATGTCATCTATATAAAATATCCAGAATAGGTAAATCACAGAGAGAAGGTAGATTAGTGGTCACCAGAGCTGCGCTGAGGGGTCAGTGGGGACAATAGCTTAATGGCATGGAGTTTCCCTTGGAGGTGATGAAATGTTTTGGATCTAGACAGAGGTGGTATTTGTGCAACACTGTGAATGCGCTACACACCACTGAATTGTTCACTTAAAAAATGGTTAATGACTGGGCGTGGTGGCTCAGCCTGTAATCCCAGCACTTTGGGCGGCCAAGGTGAGAGGATTGCCTAAGCCAAGGGTTAGAGCCTAGCTGGGCAACTTGGTGAAACCTCGTCTCTACAATAAATCACACAAACTAGCCAGGCATGGTGGCATGTGTCTGTAGTTCCAGCTACTTGAAAGACTGAGGCAGAAGAATCACCTAAGCCCAGCAGATCGAGGCTACAGTGGCCGTAAGCCTGTCACTGCACTCGAGCCTAGGTGACAAGAGTGAGACTCCAACTAAAAAAAAAAATGTTAATTAGGACCGGACGCGGTAGCTCATGCCTATGACCCTAGTACTTTGGGAGGCCGAGGTGAGAGGATTGCCTGGGCCCACGGGTTCGAGACCAGCCTGGGCAACTTGATGAGACCTTATCTCTACAATAAATCAAAAAATTAGCTGGGCATGGTGGGGCATGCCTGTAGTTCCAGCTACTTGGAAGGCTGAGGTAGAAGGATTGCCAGAGCCTAGCAGGTTGACATTGGGGTGGCCATGAGCATGCCACTGCACTCCAGCCTGGGCAACAGAGTGAGATGCCAACTCAAAAAAACAAAACAAAAAAAGAAATGGGGCAACTTTGGGTCAGGGCAGGTAGATTATGCCTGTAATCCCAATGTGTTGGGAGGTTGAGGTGAGAGGATCACTTGAGGCCAGGAGTTCAAGGTCATAGCAAGACCCTGTCTCTACAAAAATAAAATAAAATAAAATTAGCTGGGTGGGGTGGCACACACCTGTGGTCCTACCTAATTGGGAGGCTGAGGCAAGAGGATCACATCAGTCCAAGAGTTTGAGGCTACAGTGAGCTGTGATCATGCCGCTGCACTCCGGCCTGGATGACAGCATGAAACCCTGACTCAAAATATAACAATAATAAATTTTGTAAAAAGGGAGTATTTGGACAGAGGGACACACACGAGGAGAATGCCATACACAGATTAGGGCTCTGTGGCCACAAGCCAAGCAACTGTCAGAAGGCAGGAGGGTGACCAGGAGCAGATCTTCCTTGAGCCTTCAGAGGCAGCACAGTCTGCTGACACCTTGATCTCCCTCCTCTGATTTCCAGAACTGTGAGACAATGAGTTCCTGTTGATGTCATCCAGTCTGTGGTACTATGGCAGCCCTAGAAAATCAATACAGATGTAAATGCCAGGAGGCAGGAGCTGCTGGAGGCCACCTCATAAGCTGCCTGTCACAGCAGCTAATGCACATCTAGGAATGATAAACATAGAAAAGCATCCTTTTGAATCACTGAGTCAGGCAAAGACTGTCATGTATTTTTGTTTGTTTGTTTGTTTTTGAGTTGGAGTCTCACTCCATCGCCCAGGCTGGAGTGCAGCGGCACGTTCACAGCCACCCCAGCGTTGACATGCTGGACTCGGGCGATCCTTCTGCCTCAGCCTTCCAGGTAGCCGGAACTACAGGTGCGTGCTACTGCACCCGGCTAGTTTTTTATTTTATTGTAGAGACGAAGTCTTGCCAAGTTGCCCGGGCTGGTCTCGAACCCGCAGGCTCAGCCTCAGCCTCTCAAAGTGCTGGGATTACAGGCTGAGCCACCAAGCCTGGTTTGTTTATTTATTTATTTATTTTTGAGTTGGAGTCTCACTCTGTTACCCTGGCTGGAGTGCAGTGGCATGCTCACAGCCACCGCAGCCTCGACCTGCTGGGCTCAGGTGATCCTTCTGTCTCAGCCTTTCAAATAACTGGAACTACAGGTACATGCTACCATGCCTGGCTTGATTTTTGATTTATTGTAGCGACAAGGTCTCACCAAGTTGCCCAGGCTAGTCTCGAATGCCCCAGGCTCAGGCAATCCTCTTGCCTCCGAAAGTGCTAGGATTATAGGCAGAGCCACTGCACCCGGCCTGTCATGTATGTTAAAATCAGGCTACCGTTGGCCTGTTCCAGGGTCAACTTTAGCATTGTTTATGGTGGGACACCCAGGTACTTTGTGAGTTTCTCAGTGGGTGCAGTAGGAAGTACACAGCTTTCCTTTTGATTATTTCTGGCCAACAATGCTTGAATTGACTCAAATATTAGTTCTAACTTAATAATACACTCTATGTGGCCTGGTGTGGTGGCTCACAGCAGTAATCTCAGCATTTTGGGAGGCCAAAACTGGAGGGCCAATGGAGGCCAGGAGTTCAAGACCGGATTAGACAACATAGCAAAAACTTGTCTCTACAAGAAATAAAAATAATTTGCCAGGTGGGGTGGCACACGCCTGTAGCCCCAGCTACTCAGGAGGCTGAGGCAGAAGGATTTCCTGAGCCTAGGAGGTTGAGGCTGTGGTGAGCCATGGTCATGCCACTGCACTCCAGCCTGGGAGACAGAGCGAGACTCCAACTCAAAAGTAATAATAATAATACACTCTGGTCTGGGTGCAGTGGCTCATACCTGTAATCCCAGCACTTTGGGATGCCAAGGTGGGAGGATCACTTGAGCCCAGGAGTTTGAAACCACCCTGGGCAACATAGCGAAACCTTAATCTCCATTTTGAAAATCTTGAGCCTGGGCTCAGTGGCTCAGCCTGTAATCCCAGCACTTTGGGAGGCCGAGGTGAGTGGATCGCCTGAGTCCGCGGGTTTGAGACCAGCCCAGGCAATTTGGCGAGCACTCGTCTCTACAATAAATCAAAACTTAGCTGGGCGAGGTAGCGCGCACCTATAATTCCAGCTACTTGGAAGGCAGAGGAAGAAGGATCGCCAGAGCCCAACAGGTTGAGGCTGCAGTGGCCTAGAGGCATGCCACTGCCCTCCAGCTTGGGTGACAGAGTGAGATTCCCACTCAAAAAAAAAAAATCTTTAAAAATTATCTGGGTGTGGAGGCACTTGCCTGTAAGTCCCAGCTACTTGGGAGGCTGTGGCAGAAAAATAACTTGAACCCATGAGGTCAAGGCTGCGGTGAGCTGTGATTGTACCGCTGCACTCCAGTCTGGGCAACAGAGTGAGACACTCAACTCAAAAAGACAAAAAAAGAAAAAGAATACGGTACGCCTTCACTCACGGACTTGGAACACATATTTGAAGTGAAAAAAAAATCACAGAATTTTCCCATATGCCTAAAGTATGTCATATTTAAAGTATTATATATATGTATATTTATGTGCGGGTGTATACGGTTGTGTAGACGAGGGATTGTTAAGTCACACTTGCGCATTCATAGGTTTGTAACTGCATGAAGGAGTGAGAGGGTATAACAGCGATTAATAACAGCTCCCACAGGTGAGAACACTTGCTGGGCCAGGCCCTGCCCGACGGCTTTCTTTGTGTGTGCTAATTCATTTGATCCTTCCAACAGCCCACTACACAGATGACAAACTGAGTCCCAGAAAAACCAAGTCACTCGCTCAAGGCCTAACAGCAGGTAAGTGGAGACTGTGCTCTTGGGCACTGTCCTGTATGGCCCCTGGAGAGAGACGGTCATCCCCTCCTTTACATTCACAGGTATTTCTGGAGTCCTTCACATTGAAAAGATATAAAGGTGTAATTATATAATTGGGGAAAAAAACAATGAAGAAAGAGAAAAAGCCGGACTCAGTGGCTCAGCCTGTAATCCCGCGTTTTGGGAGGCTGAGGTGAGTGGATTGCCTGAGCCCGCGGGTTCGAGACTCGCCTGGGCAACTTGGCGAGACCTCATCTCTACGATAAATCAAAAAATTAGCCGGGCGTGGCAGTACATGCCTGTAGTTCCGGCTACTGGGAAGGCTGAGGCGGAAGGATCGCCGGAGCCCAGCAGGTCGAGGCTGCGGTGGTCAGGAGCGGCCACTGCACGCCAGTCTGGGTGACAGAGTGAGACTCCGACTCAAAAAAAAGATAGAGAGAGAAAGAAGGAATCCTTGGTCTGTATTCTCCTTCCTCGGGGGGCCTGACTCTTGCTGTCCTCCTCCCCTACCCCACAACTGTGGCCCGGGTCTCTGACACCTGCTGGACTTGGGGTGGAGGATGGAGGGTCACCACGGACTTTCTAATCCCAGGTCCCTTTCACACTAACTCCCAGGGATGATGGGGTAGTGGGGGAAGTTCAGCAGAACAAACAGCTCAAGAGCTCCCGGGGTCGTCCGGCCCCTCATTTTAGGCTGTAGTAGCCAAGGTTTCACAGAGAGGGTGAGAAGGTGGCTCACGGTTGGACAGCAGTCTGGGGAGATTGAGACCAGTCTGGCTCCCTTGGGGCCAGTCTGAAACCATGTGGCCTCAAGCGCTGTCTTATAGTCCCCCTGAAAGAGGCTCTTCCAAAGAGCTCGTCTCTCCCAAGCCTCCCAAAGGCCTCTCCTCCTGAAGGAAGTGAACACAGAGACCAGGTCCTACCGCACCTTCCGAGCTGTGACCAGTACCCGGGCTGCCTTCTCCCTGGACTCAGATCTCACTTCAGGGTAAGAAGCTGGAACAGGAAGTTCCTGGACCCGTGTCCCGCTTACTTACTCCCCTGTGCTCAGTTCCTAGCCGCCCTCACAGGCCTCATCCACCTCTCCCCTTGGCTTTTGTGGGGCTTTCTGGACTGTGGGGACTGGAGGCCGTCAAAGGTCTGAGCCTGGGCTGAGGCAGGCGACTCGCTTGGAGAGAGCTTTGCCTGCTGCTGGGTGGAAGCTGGACTCTGGGAGGTCACAGAGTCAGAGACCACCTGGGAGGCTGCAGGGAGTCTGGATAAGGGTGATGGCTTCTTCTCTGCTGTCTTTTCACTAATGGTGAGAAGTGCGGGGCACTTTGGGGTCAGCCTGGGGCTCCTGCTTTGCCCTGGGGCCGTGGGCACATCACTAATGAGCCCAGCTCTTTGGGTGTGACATGGGCCATGAGGTCATCTCTGTGAGTGGAGGGAGAAGAATAGATGAGGCTTGTCTAAAGGAAGCCCCTCCCTGCCTCTGGACCTTGTCCTCCTACCGGCTGACCACAGGTTTGCGTACTTTGTTCTTCCTCCTTGAGGACAAACATTGCCTCCGGCAGACCTTACCCATCTGCTCTGGCACCCATCTGCTCTGGCACCTCCCTAGGCAGGGCCCGGCTCCCGGGGGGTTTCAAGAGACAGAGGAGGGGGCTCTTGGGGCGCGGCCAGCCACAGATCCTTACTTCTTTCCCGGTCCACAAGAGTAGTGGGCTGAGGGGTGGCTCCCTAAAGATATGGCCCCTCGGGAACCTGTGAGTGTGACCGTATTTGGAAAAGGGTCCTTGCAGATGTAATTAAACTGAGGCTCTCAAGATGAGATTATCCTAGATTTAGAGCGAGCCCTAAATCCCGTGACACGTGTCTTTAAACTCACAGAGATCTAAGACAGGTAGAGACACAGAAGAGAAGGCCATGTGACCACAGAGGCAGAGATGGGAGTGACACTGCCCTGAGCCAAGGCATACCTGGAGCCACCAGAAGCTGGAAAAGGCCAGAAGGATCCTCTTCCAGAGGCTTCAGAGGGAACCTGGACAGGCTGACACCTGGATTCCAGACTTCTGTCCTCTGGAACTGTGAGAGAATCAGAGTCTGTTTTTTTCTTTTGCATTAGGGTCTTACTCTGTCGCCTAGGCCAGAGTGCAGTGGCACAATCACGGCTCACCGCAGCCTCCATCTCCTGGGCTCAGGCGATCCTTCTGTCTCGGCCTCCTGGGTAGCTGGAACGACAGCCGTGTGCCACCACGCCTGGCTAGTTCCTGTTGTTTTAAGTCACCCAGTTGTGGCCATTTGTGACAGCAGGCCTAGGAAACCCACATGATGAACTATTCAACTTCCCTGTCTCTGGTCTTTCTTGCCAGGGCTCTCTGCTCCCCTGAAAGCAGAACCCCAAGTAGTCCCTGCCCTGGTCACGATGCCCCCTGCTGGCCTCGTCCCACACGGCTTCCGGGACCTCCTGGGGGGTGGTGAGGTCCTCAGGACCCCCAGCCCGGGCCCCCTGGGTGGGAGCCCTCCACACTCAGTCCCTGTGGTCCGCCCTCCTTGCTTCTCCACCTCAGTTTCTCCCCTGCTCTTCATTCATTCAGCCGTGCTTCCCAAGCATGGGAGGATGGGGGTTATCGGAGAACCCCAAAAGGTAGGCGCGAGTTCCCAATGCGCAGAGAGACAGACACACACATCAGTGCTTAGGAGCAGAGAAAGGTTTATTCAAGGGTGGAGGAGGCAAACTCTCCAATCTGACCTGCCTTTGAATGTCACTGGAGGCTTGAATGGGTTAGGCGGGTGTGCAGGAGGTGAGATTCCGGTGATCAAAGCTGCTCAGGTCCCCAACCCCCCACTGCCCTGCCTCCCGACTCCTACATCAAACTTCTGGACGCCATTGAGGAGGTCCGCATGACCTAAGAATCATTGTTCTTAGAAAGGAAAACAAGTTGATTAATCTTGCAGGCAGCCCCTGGAAGTTAGAAGATGAAGTCAACTATTATTGACTACCTTCTACCCAAATAACTATGGGCGGGCGATCACGCATGGAGGAAGAAAAGGATAAGGAGAAAAGGAAATACCGGAAACAATAGGCTCAATTACAAGATGAGGGAAACTGATTCCGTGTTTATTTGAAAATTTGGAATCAAAAATTAGCCAGGCGTGGTGCACGCACCTGTAGTCCAGCTACTTGGGAGGCTGAGGCAGGAGGATCACCTAAGCCCAGGAGGTAGAGGCTGTGGCGAGCTGTAATTGTGCCACTGCTCTCCAGCCTGGATGACAGAGTGAGACCCCGACTCAAAAAAAAAGGCATTTTATTCATCATGGATTTTTTTGGAATTAATTTTGATCTTTAAAAAATACTGCAGGCTGGGCTCGGTGGGTCAGCCTGTAATCTCATGCTTTGGGAGGCTGAGGTGAGTGGATTGCCTGAGCCCATGGGTTCGAGATCCACCTGGGCAACTTGGCGAGACCTCATCTCTACAATAAATCAAAAAATGAGCCGGGCGTGGTAGCGCGCGCCTGTAGTTCCGGCTACTTGGAAGGCTGAGGCGGAAGGATCGCCGGAGCCTGGCAGGTCGAGGCTGCGGTGGTTGGGAGCGTGCCACTGCACTCCAGTCTGGGCGACAGAGTGAGACTCCAACTCAAAAGAAAATAAATACTGCAGTAAAGATTACTTCTCTTAATTCCTGGCCAGGTGCAGTGGCTCCCACCTGTAATCCCAGCATTTTGGGAGTCTGACGCAGGAGGATCACTTGATCCCAGGAGTTTGAAACCAGCCTGGGTAACAGTGACAACCCATCTCTCTTTTAAAAAATTGTTGGGTGCAGTGGCTCAAGCCTGTTTCCCAATACTTTGGGAGGCCAAGGCGAGAGGACTGCCTGAGCCCAGGGGTTTGAGACCAGCCCGGGCAAATGGGCAAGACCTCATCTCTACCATAAATCCAAAAATTAGCCAAGCATGGTGGCACATTCCTATAGTTCCAGCTACTTGGAAAGCTGAGGTGGCAGGATCCCCAGAGCCCAGCAGGTCAAGGCTGCGGTGGCTGTGAGCATGCCACTGCACTCCAGCCTGGGTGACAGAGTGAGACTCCAACTCAAAAAAAGTCACCTGTGCTCCCTCCAGCCAGAGATGGTCATTACTAGTGTTCTGGTGCAAATGCTCACAGCGTTTTCCCTGTGCACACACACATTGTACACAGCGTGTATACAGCATGACTTGCATGTGAAGTCAGGATCTTGACGTCCATATTGGCTTTAGTGGGGAAGTCTCCTGGTGTTGCACAAGTGGGTGGGTTTATGCTCAGGTTACATGGGGGTGATCATAGCAGGGGCTAATTTTTTTGATTTATTGTAGAGACGAGGTCTGACCAAGTTGCCCGTGCTGATCTCGAACCCGCGGGCTCAGGCAATCCATTTGCCTCGTCCTCCCAAAGTGCTGGAGTTACCGAGCCACAAATTTTTTTAAACATAACAACATTGTTGTTACTGTTTTTTTTTTTTGAGTTGGAGTCTCACTCTGTCACCCAGACTGGAGTGCAGTGGCCGCTCCCGGCCACCGCAACCTCGACCTGCTGGGCTCCGGCGATCCTTCCGCCTCAGCCTTCCAAGTAGCCGGAACTACAGGTGCGCGCTACCACGCCCGGCTAATTTTTGATTTATTGTAGAGATGAGGTCTTGCCAAGTTGCCCAGGCGAGTCTCGAACCCGCGGGCTCAGGCAATCCACTCACCTCGGCCTCCCAAAGGCACGGGATTGCAGGCTGAGCCACCGAGCCCGGGTGTTACTGTTGTTTTTAACAGTGATCAGGAACGCATGTCTGCCTTTGGACTTGAACAAGGTCAAGGACTCACCCTCCCCCTCCTGCCCTGGAAGAGGCCTTCCCCCCACCCCACCCCTTTTACCCCTTTTGCCCCTCTCTCCTGTACATGCTCCAACCTCCACCGCAGAAAAGAGCTGGGGAAAGCAGGGAGAGGACACAGGTTCCTTGGGTCCCTGGTTGGAGTTCAGGTCTGTTTTCCCATAGAGGAAGGTAGCACGGCACACTGAGGCTAACAAGGTGATCGATCACTGGGACCTGCTCAAGGTGGCAGGACAGTGAGTGCTCTGGGCAGTGAGTGTGTCGTCCCACCGGCGTGACCCATCCACCAGCCCTGCTGGTGAGGCCCAGTTGTTCAGGATGCCTGGCCCTCAAGGAACTTGCTCCCCAAGGGAGAAAGTCACCAGTGGTGGCTGCTTGTGTTTGAGTGTGTGGTGTGTGTCTCAGTATTGACTTACTATTCCCTGGACAGTCTACCACCTTCCATAGGAATCCACTCATCCCTGCCCAGGATGTTTCTTACCTCCTCACCCGGGCACCACCCGCTCCTTCTCAGGTAATGAGCTGACACACCATTGAGAAACATCAGCCAGGGCTGTCCCCACTGTCCCTTGTTCCTTGTCATGTCTCTTCCAGCCTGCAGCAGCCCACCTCCCCCTTCCCAAGCATGTCCTTTAAGGCCATCTCCCTGCTATGCTCTGAATGTTTGTGCCTACTCCCCCACCCCCCAAATTCTTTGTTTTTTTTTTGACTCATGGCCACCGCAGCCTTGAACCTGCTGGGCTCAGGTGATCCTTCTGCCTCAGCCTTCCAAGTAAGTAGCTGGAACTACAGACGCACACCACAATGCCCGGCTATTTGTGTGTGTGTGATTTATTGTAGAAATGAGGTCTAACCAAGTTGTCTAGGCTGGTCTTGAAGCCCCAGGCTGTCAGTCCTCTCACTTTGGCCTCCCCAAGTGCTGGGATTACGGGCTAAGCCTTCAAATTCTTTTTTTTTTTGAGTTGGGGTCTCACTCTGTCACTCAAACTGGAGTGCAGTGACACACTCCTGGCCACTGCAGCCTTGACCCACTGGGCTCCGGCAATCCTTCTACCCCAGCCTTCCAAGTAGCTGGAACTACAGGCGCACGCTACCACACCCGGCTAATTTTTTTGATTTATTGTAGAGATGCGGTCTCGCCAAGTTGCCCAGGCGGGTCTCGAACCCGGGGGCTCAGGCAATCCACTCAACTCAGCCTCCCAAGGCGCGGGATTACAGGCTGAGCCACCAAGCCCGGCTCTTCAAATTCTTATGTTGCAATTTAACCCCCAAGGTAATGGGGACTCGAAGATGATTAGGTCATGAGAGTGCCCTCATAAATGGAATTAGTACCCTTATTAAAGAGACCCCAAGTCAGGCGGAGCGGTTCATGCCTAATCACAGCACTTTCAGCGACCAAGGCAGGAGGATCATTTGATGCCAGGAGTTCGAGGCCAACCTGGGCAATATAGCAAGACCCCATCACTACAAAAGTTTTTAAAAATTAGTTGGGCAGCCGGACTCAGTGGCTCCGCCTGTAATCCCAGCACTTTGGGAGGCCAAGGCGAGTGGATTGCCTGAGCTCATGGGTTCAAGACCCACCCGCGCAACTTGGCAAGACCTCGTCTCTACAATAAATAAAAAAATACCCAGGTGTGGTAGTGCACGCCTGTAGTTCCGGCTACTTGGAAGGCTGAGGCAGAAGGATTGCCGGAGCCCAGCAGGTCGAGGCTGCGGTGGCTGGGAGCGGCCACTGCACTCCAGTCTGGGCGACAGAGTGAGAGTCCAACTCAAAAAAAAAAAAAAAAGAAAATAATCAGCTAGGCGTGGTAGCGTGCACCTCTAGTTACAGCTACTTAGAAAGCTGTGTCGGAAGAATTGCCAGAGTCCAGCAGGCTGACGCTGGGAGGGCCGTGAGTGTGCCACTGCACTCCAGCCTGGGCAACAGAGTGAGACTCCAACTCAAAAAAGAAAAATTAGCAGGACTTGGCAGCATGCACCTATAGTCCCAGCTGCTCAGGAGGCTGAGGTGGGAGAATTGCCTCAGCCCAGGAGTTTGAGGCTACAGTGAGCTATGCTTGCACCACTGCACTCCAACCTGGTGACAGAGTGAGATCTTGTCTCTAAAAATAAAATATAAAAATAAGACCGGGCTCAGTGGCTCAGCCTGTAATCCCAGCACTTTAGGAAGCTGAGGTGAGTAGATTGCCTGAGTTCACGGGTTCGAGACCAGCCTGGGCATCTTGAGGAGACTTTGTCTCTACAATAAATTAAAACAGAATTAGCCGGGCGTGGTAGTGCACGCCTATAGTTCCAGTTACTTGGAAGGCTGAGGCAGAAGGATCGCCGGAGCCCAGCAGGTCGACGCTGGGGTGGCCGTGAGTGTGGCCATGAGTGTGCCCCTGCACTCCGGCCTGGGTGACAGAGTGAGACTCCAACTGAAAAATAAATAAATAAATAGAAATAAAAGAGTTCCCAGAGAGATCCTTGCCATTTCCCATGTGAAGACGCGGTGGGAAGGTGCCATCTATGATCTAGAAAGTGGGTCCTCCCCAAACACTGAATCTGTGGGTGCTTTGATCTTGGACTTTCCAGCTTTCAAAACTGCAAGAAATACATGTCTATTGTTTATGAGCCACACAGTTTATGGTAAGTAGCCCCGCTGGATGAAGACACTCCCACTTTCTCTTTCTTGAGGACTTTCCCTGCAACCCCCACCTCCACAGTGCGATCTCTCTCTCTCTCTCTTTCTCTGTGTCTCTCTGTCTCTCTCTTCTCTCTCTCTCTCTCTCTCTCTCTCTCTCTCTCTCTCTCTCTCTCTCCCTGTCAGGGATTAGGCCAGGCACCGGCTGTGAGGACCTCCTCCTGACCCCATGCCCTCCGGTACCCTGGCCTCCTGTCTCTCCCCTGATCCGCCCTCCACCCACCCCTTCCAAAAAGACTTCCCACCCTTCCAGCCACTCCGAGTAGGCCTTGTCACCGTCCCGCCATGTGTCCTTGCTGCGCTGAACCGGTATCAGAGCCCGAACAACTGACTGTGGTTTTCCACAGAGGCTCTCCTTGCAGCCTCCTGGTTTTCCTCTTCCTTCCTGGTCCCCAGTGGTTCCCCCTCCCTGGTCCTCCCCTCCCTGGTTCCTCCTCCCTGCCCCCCATCCCCTTTCTTCCTGGTTCCCCCCTCCCTGGTACTCTCTCCTTCTGGTCCCCCCTCCTCATTCCCTTCTCCCTGATCCCAGACCTCTTCCTGGTCCCCCTTCCCCCTTCCCCATTCCCCCTTTCCCTGGTTCTCTCTCTTTCTGGTACCCTCTCTCCCTGGTTCCTCCTCCCTGGGCCCCTTCTCCCTACTTCTCTCTCTTTCTGGGTCCCCTCTCCCTAGTGCTCTCTTTCTGGTCCTTCTCCTTTCACCACACCTTCAGGGCAGAGGGCTCCAGAGCTCTGGCTTCGCCTTTCTCCCTACATTCTCTCCTCAGTGAGCTCACCCAAGCCCAAATTTTTTTTTTTTTTTTTTTTTGAGTCGGAGTCTCCCTCTGTCGCCCAGACTGGAGTGCAGTGGCCGCTCCTGGCCACCGCAGCCTCGACCCGCTGGGCTCCGGCGATCCTTCCGCCTCAGCCTTCCGAGTAGCCGGAATTATAGGCACGCGCTACCACGCCCGGCTGATTTTTTGATTTATTGTAGAGATGAGGTCTCGCTGCCCAGGCGGGTCTCGAACCCGCGGGCTCAGGCAATCCACTCACCTCAGCCTCCCAAAGGCGCGGGATTACAGGCTGAGCCACCGAGCCCGGCTCCAAGCCCAAATTTGAATCCCAGCCATTACGACTCTGTCATGCTTCAGGCTGGAGTGTCCAGCTGCCTCCTGGACACCTCATGCTTGGTGTGGATAAAGCAGAATTTCTGCCCAAAGTTGCTCTTCCCTGGTTACCTGCCCTCAGAAAATGGTGACTCCATTTGCCAAGTTAAGCAGGCCAAAACCCCTGCAGTCATTCTCAGCTGTCTCCTCTTTCACCCTCCATAGCTCATTCATCAATTAACCATGTTAAGCTGGGTGTGATGGCTCATGCCTGTAGTCCCAACCAGCTACCCAGGAGGCTGAGGCAGGAGGATCACTTGAGCTTGAGAATTTCAGTTCGAGCCGGGTTTGGTGGCTCAGCCTGTAATCCCGCGCCTTTGGGAGGCTGAGGTGAGTGGATTGCCTGAGCCCGCGGGTTTGAGACCCGCCAGGGCAACTTGGCGAGACCTCATCTCTACGATAAATAAAAAACGAGCCAGGTGTGGTAGTGCACGCCTGTAGTTCCAGCTACTTGGAAGGCTGAAGCGGAAGGATCGCCGGAGCCCAGCAGGTCGAGGCTGCGGTGCCGGGAGCGGCCACTGCACTCCAGTCTGGGCGACGGAGTGAGACTCCAACTCAAAATCAATCAATCAATCAATCAATCAATCAATCAATCTTGTTAGAAGCCAACTTAGCATTAAATCTTTTTTTTTTTTTTTGAGTTGGAGTCTCACTGTCGCCCAGACTGGAGTGCAGTGGCCGCTCCCGGCCACCGCAGCCTCGACCTGCTGGGCTCCGGCGATCCTTCCGCCTCAGCCTTCCAAGTAGCTGGAATTATAGGTGCATGCTCCCACGCCCGTCTAATTTTTTATTTTTATTGTAGAGACGAGGTCTTGAACCCACTGGCTCAGAGAATCCACTCTCCTCGGCCTCCCAAAATGCTGGGATTACAGGCTGAGCCACTGAGCCCGGCCTAGAATTAAATCTTAAATGTGTCTTACCACTTAGACTGCTACTCCCAGTCCAAGCTTCCTCCCTCTCTCACCTGGACTAACAGAACCACCTCACAGCCATCCCCTCAGATCCCCTCACAGCCACCAAGCAATGCTTTTAAAGCTAAGTCACAGCCGGGTGCAGTGGCTCATGCCTACAATCCCAGCACTTTGGGAGGCCGAGGTGGGATGACTGCCTGAGCCTACGAGTTTGAGAGCAACATCGTGAGACCCCGTCCCTATTAAAAAATAAAATAAAGTAAAATTGTAAAAAGCGAAGTAAGATCCTGTTTCTTGTCTCACACCCCTCCATGGGAGGAGAGGGAAGTTGCGTGTGGACGCCACAGAGGAGCGGCATTGAGGAAGGTTCTGGCAGGGAGAGGCACAGAGCAGCACAAGCCTCCCTGAGGGAGGAAGGGGTCCCGTTTCTGCGGCGAAGATGCTGGGGGTCGGGGCTGCTCTGAGGTGGGGGTGAGTGAACAAGACCGGAAGCTGGAGAAAGTCAAATCTGTGCTGGAGAATGACAGACACTTTGGATTTGCCAGGTAAGACCAGGAGTGTGTTGGTGCCAGGTTGTGGGATCCTAAATGACTGAGAGTCACACTGTCTTTGTGAGATGGCCTGGATCCCCTAGAGATTCTTGAACAGGAGCAGTGCCACACACACAGCAGGTAGCCACACGAAGGGTGGACAGAGGAAGGCAGGGAGGCCACGCCGGGCTCAGGCCTGAAGCAATGAGGACAACTGAAGAAACAGAAGGGCGGTCAGATATGGGCAAAAGGGGCCAGTAGTACTTGTCGACCGGTTGCAGAGAGGACCTATGATCAAGAAGTGAAAACTCAGCCGGGCTCGGTGGCTCAGCCTGTAATCCCGTGCCTTGGGAGGCTGAGGTGAGTGGATTGCCTGAGCCTGCGGGTTCGAGACCCGCCTGGGCAGCGAGACCTCATCTCTACAATAAATCAAAAAATCAGCTGGGCATGATAGCGCATGCCTGTAATTCCGGCTACTTGGAAGGCTGAGGCAGAAGGATCGCCGGAGACCAGCAGGTCGAGGCTGCGGTGGCCGGGAGCGGCCATTGCACTCCAGTCCAGGCGACAGAGTGAGACTCCAACTCAAAAAATAAATAAATAAATAAATAAATCACAAAAGTAATTAAAAAAAAAAAAAGAAGTGAAAACTAAGCTGGGCTCGGTGGCTCAGCCTGTAATCCCGCGCATTTGGGAGGCTGAGGTGAGTGGATTGCCTGAGCTCATGGGTTCGAGACCCGCCTGGGCAACTTGGCGAGACCTCATCTCTACAATAAATCAAAAATTAACCGGGCATGGTAGCGCATGCCTGTAGTTCCAGCTACTTGGAAGGCTGAGGCGGAAGGATCGCCGGAGCCCAGCAGGTCGAGGCTGCGGTGGCTGGGAGCTGCCACTGCACTCTAGTCTGGGTGACAGAGTGAGACTCCAACTCAAAAAACAAACAAACAAACAAAGAAAACTGGCCAGGTGCAATTGCTCGTGCTTGTGATTGCAACATGCTAAGAATGGAGGATCGCTTGAAGCCAAGAGTCTGAGATCAACTTGGGCAACATAGGGAGACCCCGTTACTACAAAATAAGTTTTTAAAAATTAGCTTGGGGTGGTGGCGTGTCCCTGTAGTCCCAGCTACTCAGGAGGCTAAGGTGGGAGGATCGCTTGAGGTCAAGAGTTGAAGGCTGCTGCTATGATCGCACCACTGCATTGCAATCTGTGAGACAAAGTAAAACCCTTTCTTAAAAAAAAAAAAAAAAATGCCGGGCTCAGAGGCTCAGCCCGTAATCCCACACCTTGGGAGACTGAGGTGAGTGGATTGCCTGAGCCCGCGGGTTTGAGACCCACCTGGGCAACTTGGCGAGACCTCATCTCTACAACAAATCAAAAATTAGCCGGGCGTGGTAGCGCACTCCTGTAGTTCCGGCTACTTGGAAGGCTGAGGCGGAAGGATCACCGGAGACCAGCAGGTCGAGGCTGCGGGGGCCGGGAGCGGCCACTGCACTCCAGTCTGGGCGACAGAGTGAGACTCCAACTCAAAAAAAAACAAAAGTTAAAACCGGCAGAAAAGCCAGGCTTGGTGGCTCAGCCTGTAATCCCAGCGCTTTGGGATGCTGAGGTGAGTGGATTGCCTGAGCCCACTGAAATGGCCCCTGGTGCTGGTACAATAGCACTGGGCAGGTCGAGGCTGCAGTGTCCATGAGCATGCCACTGCACTACAACCTGGGCCACAGAGTGAGACCCCACTTCAAAAAACAGGGGAAAGCTGAGAAGCCTACCCAAGATGGGAAGAATCCCAGGGACCTCAGGCTGTCTCCCTCAGTTGCTCAGACGAGTGCAGTGGCCGCTCCCAGCCACCGCAGCCTCGACCTGCTGGGCTCCGGCGATCCTTCCGCCTCAGCCTTCCAGTAGCTGGAACTACAGGCGCGCGCTACCATGCCAGGCTAATTTTTTTGATTTATTGTAGAGATGAGGTCTCACCTGCCCAGGCGGGTCTCGAACCCGTGGGGTCAGGCAATCCTCTAGCCTAGGCCTCCCAAAGTGCTGGGATCACAGACTTGAGCCACTGCACCCGGCCTCCAAGCATATCTTTACTATTCAGCAGCCCCCTCACTTTGGGAACCTGAATGAGCCTCTGTTTCCTGCTACCTAAAGCTCCTGACCTGATGTCTCCAGTCCCAAGGGACTGCCAAGTCTGAACTCTGCAGTGACATTATTTTACCAAAGGCATCTTATGAACAACTATGAAGCCTGTTGCCCTCTGGGTGGGTGAGGACGACCTTCCTCCCTCCCTCTCTCTGTCCCTCCCTCCCTCCTCCACCTTTCTTTCTTCTTTCTTGGGACAATATCTCAATGTCTTGCTCAGGCTGGTCTTGAACTCTCAGGATCAAGCAATCCTCCTGCCTCGGCCACCCAGAATT
Organism: Cephalopachus bancanus; assembly: GCA_027257055.1. Classification (NCBI taxonomy): domain Eukaryota; kingdom Metazoa; phylum Chordata; class Mammalia; order Primates; family Tarsiidae; genus Cephalopachus; species Cephalopachus bancanus. The sequence goes on along the minus strand of JAPVLO010000409.1, from coordinate 123,586 downwards.
ACAAACTTGAGTCACCATGCCTGGCAGGGGCAACTTTCTTGAGGTAAAAAATGAGTGTTTTTCAGCTGGAGTCCCCAGAACCAGACACACTAAGGCAGAGCCAGGTCAGGCACAGTGCTCACACCTGTAATCCCAGCACTTTGGGAGACCAAGGTGGAAGGACTGTCTGAGTCCAAAGAGTTCGAGACCAGCCTGGGCAACAAAGTGAGACCTCTTCTCTACAAAAAAAAAACTAAAAAGCTAGCCGGGTAAGGGGGCACATGCCTGTAACCCCAGCTACTCGGAGGGCTGAGGTGGGAGGATCGTCTGAGCTAGGAGATGTGAGCCACCAACCGTGCCACTGCACTCCAGCCTGGGCATCAGAGTGAGATCCCAACTCAGAAAAACAAAAACATAAGACAAAGCCTGAAGTAGGGTGAAGTGAGTGAACCGCTTCTCTGGGCCCAAAATTTAAGAGGGGTAGTAATCAAGAGAAATGGTAATTTTAAAACAAAAATATCCATGATGAAGAAAAATTCTATACATGTATCGATATATTTTTGAGTGCTCATGGCCACCGCAGACTCGACCTGCTGGGCTTAGGCAGTCCTTCCATCTCAGCCTTCCAAGTAGCTGAAACTACAGGTGCGTGCTACCACGCCTGGCTAATTTTTTTATTTATTGTAGAGACGAGGTCTCACCAAATTGCCCCGGCTGGTCTCGAACCCCCAGGCTCAGGCAATCATCTCGCCTTGGCTTTCCAAAGTGCTGGGATTACAGGCTGAGCCACCGCACCCAGCCAAAAATCATATATATTTTTTTGCGGGGAGGGGCGGGTTGGAGTCTCACTCCATCACCCAGACTGGAGTGCAGTGGCACGCTCCTCGCCACCGCAGGCTCCACCTGCTGGGCTCTGGCAGTCCTTCCGCCTCAGCCTTCCAAATAACTGGAACTACAGGCACGCACTACCGTGCCTGGCTAGTTTTTGATTTATTGTAGAGATGAGATCTCGCCAAGTTGCCCGGGCGGGTCTCGAACCCGCAGGCTCAGGCAATCCACTCGCCTCGGCCTCCCAAAGTGCTGGGATTACAGGCTGAACCACCGCACGCAGCCAAAAATCCTATATTTTATTTTATTTATTTATTTTTTTGAGTTGGAATCTCACTCCATGGCCCAGACTGGAGTGCAGTGGCCGCTCCCGGCTACCACAGCCTCGACCTGCTGGGCTCCGGCGATCCTTCTGCCTCAGCCTTCTGAGTAGCCGGAATTACAGGTGCAGCTACCACGCCTGGCTGATTTTTGATTTATTGTAGAGATGAAGTCTCACTAAGTTGCCCAGGCGGGTCTCAAACCCGCGGGCTCAGGCAATCCACTCACCTCAGCCTCCCAAAGGCGCGGGATTACAGGCTGAGCACTGAGCCGTCTAAAAAAAAAACCTACATTTTAAACAAAGACATGCTTTGTTGTTTTTTGTTGCTTGTGTTAATGACTTTGCATGGCTGTTTTGTCCCCATCTGGTGAGTTTATAAGTGTTGACAAAGGGGTGCCAACAGCCTGGGCAATGTGGGAGGCTTTACATAGAGTCTTTGTTTGAAAAAAAAATATTAGAGCATTTATTAACTTTTTCCACTTGGTTCAAACTAGGGGAGGACATTTTCCTGTGTGTATAGGTCTAAACAGATGCCTCCTTCTGGGAAGACGAGTCAGGAATCCCTCCAGCTTCCTTTGCCTCAGGCTCCCACGCAGCTGTGCCTCCCGAAAGTGAGGGAGGAAGGCGGGCGCCCCCCGACCCGCCACCCGGAAAGGTCCCGGGCAAGCGGCGCGGGCGGAGGCCTCCCGGGTGAGGTTCCCTCCACCGCCAGCAGGGGTCACTGTGGGGCTGCGCCGCCGGGTCCGCTTTATTGAGGCAGGCGCCTCTGCGCACCCCCCGTTCGTGACACCCCATCGCTCACAGCCCCAGCTCGCCAGGGGGAGCTGACCCAGTTGCTCAGCTCTTCGGGGAGATGGCTAATTCTGAATGTCGAAAACAAAACCAAACCCCAGGCGTGAGTCCCTACCCCCTGGGCCCGGTACCCAGCAGCGGTCCCTCCCTCACCCCCCACCCCAGAAGGCCTCCCTGCCCAGCGCTGCCAGTGGTTGGATCTTGTTTGCCCAGGCTCTGAGCAGCAGCCTAGCCCCCGTCTGGAGTGACTCTCATTGCCAGAGTCCTCTCTGCAGGTGGTGGAGAGCGGGGAGAACCTTTCTGAAGGGCCACCTTCCAGAAAGATTCCAGTTTTGACCCGTTCCAAAAGCCCCTTCGCCGTTTTTAAGCCAACAGAAGTGAAACGGGGAAGGGCTTTTCTTCCTGGACATCGCCCCCCTGCCCCCGACCTCAGATGCCCCTTTCCTTTCCATCTTTCCTGTGCCTCGTGGCTCTGTGGCCCCGTCAGGCTGTGGCTCTCTGGCTCTGCCTGAGCCCACCCAGGACCATGAGGCCCAAGAGACATCAGGGGTCTCCTGAGCTGCTTCCACCTTCCATTCCTTGGCCTTCCCATTGCCCTGGTGGCCTGGCAGTCACTGTCTTGAGCGTGTCCCTTGTTCCCAGCCCTGTGCTAAGCACGGTGGCACACATCCTCCTCCTCCTGGTACCTGCCCTGTAAGGCAGGATTCATGCTCACCCCTGTTTTAAATGAGAGGTGACTGCTGCTCAGAAAGGCTGCGTGACTTGCCCAAGGTCACACAGCACTTAGAGACTGAGTCTGAGCCTGGAGTAGGCCCTCTGTCTTGCAGCGCTGTCTCCCTGGAAAGGGCTGGTCCGTGCTATCGTCTCTACTCTGCATCGTTTCAGGTCACATAGCTGTCTTGGCCTGCACCGTGTACCCGTCTTGCTTTCTAAGAGTGGCTATTTATTTGCTCCCTGGATTTCTGTTGAGTACCTCCCCTGTGCCAGGCCTAGGAGACGAAGGCATAGCCTGCATTCAAGGAGCTTGACGTCTGGAAAACAAGACTTTCCCTGTGTGTCAGCTGAGTCTTCCCAGGCAGCCTGCAGCCCTCCCAAGGGGCAGAGGCTGTTTCCTGCTTCTTCTGCAGCCCACCCGGGGGTGGTGACCTGCTGGTCCCTTCTCAGGGAGTTGATGCTGTTGATTGCTGCCTCCACTGGGGTGGGGGCTGGGCGGGCCAGGCTCAGCAGGCTGTGGGCTGCGGGATAGAGGGCTTGGGGAGGGGTCTGGGAGCTCAGGGAAGGCGTTGAGGGCTTATGGCTGCTGGTGAGAGCAGGCTTCCTCTCTCATACACAGGAGGGCTGAACCACCACATGTAACTTGAGCAGCAGGCCTGGGCACTCAGCTCTCCCTGTGTGCAACGTCTGAGTTCGGGTCAGGAAGGTCAAGGTTCAATCCCTGCCTCTATCACAAGAGTTCTCAGACCAACAGGGTCCTTCTGTCTGGATAGCTCTCCCTTGATTCCTTCTTTGCTTATCCTATCCTTGCCAGGAGGAGATTTGCAGAACAAAATCTTAAAAGCCTACTAACTTTTTAACAAGGACAGATACTCCCCCGACCCCCCTCAAAGCCCTGTGTTGCTGATTAAACGGATGAGGGCCGCACAGCAATCTTCAGCCCCAATTTGGAGAAGGGCCCGGGAGCAGCCAAGGCTGAGATGCGGGTGATGGGGTCCTGGGGGGGTCGGGCGTGTGGACCCAAGAAAAAGGCCTAAGCCCAGAAGGGGAGACAGAGGCGAGGGCAGGCGGCAGGAAAGAGACCGAGTGACTGTGCGCAGGAACAGCAAGAACGGGGCTGTTTAATGACACGGCTGGGTCTGGTTACAAACATCAGAAACTACAAAAGGAGAACGGGCAGTTACACAGATGACTGCATGGGGAGGGGACAGGAGGGGACACAGGCACGGTAGCCACAGCAGCGGAACATCCTTGAGAACGATACACGTGACCAAGGGGCGCACACGGGGGTGGAGAGGTCCCCGGCAAGGCTGATGCAGGTGGATGGGCGGGACCCACTGCCGGCCAGGAGGAGGGGTGGGAGAAAGCCCTCGGCCCTCAGAGCTGAGGGCGAGATGGGGCATCTGGTCCTGTCGTCTGCCGCCAAGCAGCCTGGATCCCCCAGGGCCGGCCTAGTGGCAGCGGCAGGTGGAGCCGGCATCTGAGGCCTTCTTGTCTGAGGCCCCTCCCCAGCACCTTCGTCCTCTCCAGAACTCCCGGGCCCCTCTGTCTGCCTTTGCCCGTTCTAGGGCAAGTCAGTGACCAAATTCCTCTGGGGGTTTTGGGGGAAGCCAGCTCCTTTTTGCTTGGAAGTGGGAAATGGGAATGTGGGGAACTGGGAGAACAGGCTGGGCTTTGCTGGCAAGCCGGGTCACTCCCGCCCTGCCCATCGAGGCCCAGGTCCCCTCTGTGCTGCTGTGGGACTTCCTCCTCTGCCACTTCGTCCTCTGCATGACCAGGACCCCTCCCTGCCTCACACACGGGTGGGCAGAACCGAGGCTTCTGGGCCCCGCAGATACACATTCTAGATATGTGTGTGTGTGTGTGTGTATATATATATATATGCATATATATTTATATATAGATTGTATATAGAATATATCTGTATATACGGTAGATGTGTGTGCATGATACTCTAGATGGTGACATGGAGGCCTGCATGCTGATCAGGAGATAGAAACGGGGCGGGCGTATTCCTGGAGCGACTCCTAGACCCGTCCCCGCTTCCCTTCCCGCCAGCCGCCCAGCTAGGTCTCTCTCTAACGGTGAGTAGAAAAGCTAAGAAGAGCGGGCCCGGCTCTGCAAGGAGGAAGGGTCCCCCACCCGCCCACCGCGCTGGGGTCAGCATCCAGGCAGCCACACCGCCTCCTGGCAGCTCCAGGGGCACTGCAGCCGTGGCAGAGGCCTCCTTCCGGAAAGTTGAGTCAGGGATTCCTCCAGCTTCCTTGGCACCCAGAAATGGAGGGTCCAGGAGGGTCTTCAGAACTCAGCCTTCTGCTCAAGGTGCTGCCAGGGAGGGGGGAAGGAGGGAGGGGTCCTATGGCCCCGAAGAGGGCAGTGTGGCCGGTGGGCTGTGGACGAGACAGGAAATGGAGGTCATAGGTTACAGGGGGCAGGGAAGGAGACCGGGGGCCTGGGGAACAAGGGAGGAGCATCTGGGGTGGCGGGGCAGGGGGACTTCCGGTTGAGAGCCCAGGCACGGTGTAGCCAGAAGCAACCTTTAGGTCCAAGTTTTAGTCTCCCTCCTGCTTTGAACCTGTGTGACCTCAGACAAGACGGATGGCCCTTGGAGCCCCCGGGTCGTCTTCTCTAAACGTGAATAATGTCTGTTTTGTGACCTAAGTTGTAAAAAATTGTGTCTCGAACCGCAAAGTGCCATTCACATGTGAGCTCTTGTTCTGCTAATTCTGCAATGCGGGGCGTTCTGTCTAGTTTGTCTTGTGCCTCCTCTGGTTCCACCCGTTACCCTCTGCACACTCAGCTGCCCCGACTCATCATGGCTCCCGGCTCCCCCCTCCCCCACCATCCCCCACCGCCCACACAAAGGCACACACACCCTGAAGCAGAGACAGTTCAATAAACAGTGGCGCCTGGCCCACCCCTGCTTCCCTGATAAGAGGAGTTGGACGGGGCCTTCGAGAACTCTGTTTTGTAACTCCATCCCACCCTCTGAGCCCGTGTGACCCCTGGCTGTAGGCTGAGTCTGCAGGCCTAGGCCAGGAAGACACCCATGACCCCAGGAGACCAGGGTGGGACAGAGGGTGTAACGAGGGGACAATCTCGTGACTCCACTAGACTGCCGAGGGCTAACCCCTGTGGGTGCCCAGACGCAGGGAAGTTGGGAGCCAGCAGGGCCCTGCCAGTCCCCACTGAAGTCCATCTCCATTCAGACATTGGCAGTTTCCAAATGTTTGGGGTTTGGAGAGATCTGGGTCCCTGGGGTCCAGCTGGGGCAGAGAGGGGCGGGGCGGGTGTCATTCTGGGGAACGTTCGCCATATGTTTCTGATTCACTGGGGTTCGCCCAGCCAGCTCTGTCTCCAGTCCCTCTAGGCCCTTGTAAAAAAGCCTTTTTCTCTGGAAGCAGGAAGTCCTGGCTGTAAACAAACTCATCTTTGGCGGCTCCAGGGAGACGGGTGAGAGAACAAACCCCCTTCCCGGCTCCTTCCTGGACCCTCTGTGTGTCAGGTGGGCGGGCGAGTTGGGGGGGAGAGGGGGTAAGCCCAGCTCCCTAGGCTCTGCCCCTGCCTGCTTCTGACAGGTAAAAATCTGCTGCTTGCTTCCCATCCACTGCGAGGTCTGGGGCAGGCCAGGGCACAGCTGTGCACATCTGGAGTCAGCCTCACCACCAGCACTTCCCAAGGACTCCGCTCTCCTGGGGTGGTGCTGAGGCGGGGGAGGGGAGTAGGAGCAAGCTTGGGCCAGTGTGGTCAGCAGCAGGAAGGGCAGGAGGCCTGACCTCCCCGGCCAGCCTCGGGGGACCTCCTCCGTGGAGCTGGGCCCAGAGGCCTGTGAGCTGGAGGTCCGGCAGGCCTAGGGACCAGCGCCTAGGCCAGGAAGAGACGCCTCCTTTTCCATGGGAAACTGCTGGGAATGTTTCTCTACAACGCGTGTCCCAAGCCGCTGGCTGACCCCTGGTTCCCGTTCCCGCCTCCGCTTCTCTCTCATTCCTACTCCAGCCCTGCCTCTGCCCCTCCATTCAGCCCCCAGTCAGCCGCCCCTGGGGGCCCAGGGAGACCGGAGTGTTCCCAGCTGGCACCTCTAGGGGCTAGCCCTCCCCTAGTGCTCTCAGTCAGCTGGAGTCACTGGGTCGGCCACCCTCCTCGAGCCATCTCCCGGGCCCAGAACTGGAAGTCTGGCCTGCAAGTCAGCCTGGAAGTAAACATCCCCTGCTAGCGTGCATGTGAGTGACACCCGTGCAGGTCCGCGTGGGCTTGGGTGTGTGCGTGCGTGTGTGTGTGTGTGTGTGTGTGTGTGTGTGTGTCCTCGTGATCCTCCTGGCTCTGGCCCTGTTGAGGCAGAGGGTGAATCAGAGCACTGGTCAGCATTAGATGAAAAAACAGCCCCATGTGATTGGTACCCAGGGAGGAAGTGGCCGGGGCTGGCCTGGGCTGCCTCTGGGCCTGATGAGCTGACCTTCCCACCAGGAACCTTCGGCGCCTCTCTGCCTGGGCAGCCATGGCCTTGGGTTCTCCGAGCTCTGTCAGAGGAATGTGCTAGGGCCCCCAGCTTTGCACAGCCAAGAGTGGGGCCCCTGGCCAGGAGCTTGCCTGAAGTCAGAGGGGTGCCGTCTCGAAGACCCTGTTCTATTGTGCCTATTCTTTTTTTTTTTTTTTTTTTTAGTTGGAGTCTCACTCTGTCACCCAGACTGGAGTGCAGTGGCTGCTCCCAGCCACCACAGCCTCGACCTGCTGGGCTCCAATGATCCTTCCGCCTCAGCCTTCCAAGTAGCTGGGACTACAGGCGCGCGCTACCACGCCCGGCTAATTTTTGATTTATTGTAGAGATGAGGTCTTGCCAAGTTGCCCGAGCGGGTCTCGGACCTGCAGACTCAGGCAATCCACTCACCTCGGCCTCCCAAAGGCACGGGATTACAGGCTGAGCCACCGAGCCTGGGTTGTGCCTATTCTTAAATGTGCCAGACCACAGAGTCAGCCTGCCCCAACTGTTCCTGCCCTGGCAGTCAGCCCCCTTGGCCCCAGGAGAAGTGGGAGACCTAGGGGACAGGAGAGGACATGGGGGGGAGGCTGCCCAGCCCACCCTCGACCGCTTCCTCACGTGGTGGCGTTGGGGACCTGCTGTACCCAGCCCACTTCCTTGTAGGCAGCGGTCACGTGGCTGTAGATGAGGCCACGCAGCTTGGCCCAGGCTCTCTGTGTCTCCGGTGGGAAGTCATTGGCAAATTCCTCGGCGATCACCTCCAGAATGACCCCAGAGAGGATCTGGGGACAAAGGAAGGAAGGCATTGGTGAACACCTGGGCGCCCTGCCTCCCGCAGCCCCCAGGACTCCCTCTGTCCCCAGCGTGGTCATAGCACCACAGCATGGAAGCTTTGGGAGGCAGTCGCTCACAAGACCAGGGCTGCCCTGGCTCCAGCCCCTCCTTCCTTCTGCTGGGCACCACTCCCTCCTGTCACAGCCACTCCAGGAGAAGAGGCCAGGCAGCCCAGGGATCACCTCTGCTGTCCCAGGGAGCCCTCCCAAAGCCTGCAGGCTGCAGGTGGCTGTGGCTCGTGGCCCGGGGAGCTCTGGGCAGAGCAGGGCAGGTGGTGGGGCGGCAGCATCCACCCAGCAACATACCTTGAAGTACACAGGCTCCACCTTGTGCTTGAGGGCATGGGCTTTGCCCACCAGGGCAAGCACCGAGGACACCTTGTCGGGGTCGTGCAGGTTCTCCACAACAGTGTTGAGGGCTCCCATGACCCGGCAGGCATGCTTCCGCAGTTGTGGGCTCCGCTCCATTTCCAGGGGCTCCTCCATGTGCTTGAACTGGCTGAAGTACTGCTTGGCCGAGGGGAAGTTCACAAAGAACCTGGCAGGAGGGAGGGTGGGCACTGAAGCTGGGGACCACCTTGGGTCCCCTCTGAAGTGCCCAGGATGGAGGGGGAGGGTGGAGGCTGGAGAAGCCGGGGGCTGGAGCTCCGGCTTCACCAGCACCCCGTAATTGTTTTCACTACCCTACGTAGCCCCCACCACAGAGCCTCACTCTGGCCAAGATGGCCTGCACAAAGCCCTTACCCAGTCCCGCCATGTCTGTCTCCCTGGCTTTCTCTCCCGGGCCTCTGCCGTTCTTGTTTCTTGCCTCATTCCCAAATCCCAGACACCCTTCGAGGCCTGCACCAGTCACAGCCGAGGGGGTAAGAGCTCAGGTTCTGGAATCACGAGTTTACCATAAATTAAACCCTCTCCAGCTTATCTGAAATGGTCTGATTCCCCTGAAATACTGCTTTCATTAGGTCACGCTTATGCTCAAAAACATTCCATGGTTCCCCACTGTCTACCAGACAAAGTCAAAACTCCTTCACTGGATATTTCAGGCTTCTTTTTTTATTTTTATTTTTTTTATTTTTTTGAGTTGGAGTCTCACTCTGTCGCCCAGACTGGAGTGCAGTGGCCGCTTCCGGCCACTGCAGCCTCAATCTGCTGGGCTCCGGCGATCCTTCCGCCTCAGCCTTCCAAGTAACTGGAACTACAGGTGCACGCTACCACGCCCGGCTGATTTTCTGATTTATTGTAGAGATGAGATCTCGCCAAGTTGCCCAGACGGGTCTCGAACCCACGGGCTCAGGCAATCCACTCACCTCAGCCTCCCAAAGTGCGGGATTACAGGCTAAGCCACCGAGCCCGGCTTATTTTTTTTGAGTTGGAGTCTCACTCTGTCATCCAGGCTGGAAGGCAGTGGCACACTCCTGGCCACCGCAGCCTCGATCTGCTGGGCTCCAGTGATTCTTCTGCCCTCAGCCTTCCAAGTAGTCGGAACTACAGGCACACACTACCACGCCCGGCTAATTTTTGATTTATTGTAGAGACAAGGTCTCGCCAAGTTGCTGGGGGGGGGTCTCGAACCTGTGGGCTCAGACAATTATTTCAGGTTTCTTATGAATGGGTTCCACACCCACTTCTCCAATCTCATGTTCATGTCCTTCCTACACTTGTGTCATCTCTGCCCCAGCTAAGCAGGTTAATTTACCATCGGGAGAACATTCCTCAGGTGGGCCAGTCTTCTTTTCCCTTCATTCTCCGTGTCAGACTTGTCTCTCCCTGAGCATCCAGTCTGGCCCAGGATGCTTTCCCCTCAAGGCCTTCCTTGCCACCTTTCTGTCAGACTGGATCCCAAACCCACCAGAACCGGACAGTTTTCATACGCCCTCTGACCTGCCCTGGTCAGAGGCCCTGCGGTATGCAGGATGGTGGTGACATTTACACTTCCTTTCCTGATGGGGGCTGGACGTCACATGAGACACATGCCCAGACTTGATCAGAACTTACATAACTTAACTGAATCCTCAAAAAACATAAGGCATGTCTTGGACCTGTTCTTTCAGGTTGCTCCATACCTTTGCTGTGACCCCCTTTGTAACCAGAGAGGGCAGTTCACTTGCCAAACCAGCGCTCTGGCCAGGAGTTGAGCCTCAGATGTGAGAGCTGCAACAGACGCAGACAGAGCATCTGGCCGAGCCATCCCTCCTGGCAGTGGAGCTGCTGTTGGGGGGGAGGTTCAGACAGTGACCGGGGCGTGGGTTCGGACAGTGACTGGGAGAGCCCCTCTCGGAGGCCAACTGTGACCTTGGGCAAACCACCTGACAACCTCCCTGTCTGCAGGAGTGTGAAAGCAGTCTCTCCCACTTGCTGCTTCACAGATGCACGGGCGAGGACCAATGAGGCAACACGTCTGAAAATGCATTGTTTCTTTCTAGAGAAATCTTTCACATTTGTAATGAGGGACAAATGTGAAAACTCCAACCTGGGTTAAACGAGCATTTCAAATTTTGGGACTTTTATAAATGCAATGAAAAGAATGATCTGTGATATGCCTGATGTGTTACAATCTGCAAAGCATCCTCGCCGATGCTGTTGTATCTAATTGCCACAACTAAGCAGCTATTACATCCATTTTCCCGACGAGGATGTAGTGGACATTTATTGAATACTTACTGTATAATCTCATCAATCCTTGCAATACCCTCCTGAGCTGGGCACTGATTTTTTGTTTTGAGTTGGAGTCTCACTCTGTCACCCAGGCTGGAATGCCATGGCACACTCATGGCCGCCCCAGAGTCGACCTGCTGGGCTCCGGTGATCCTTCTGCCTCAGCCTTCCAAGTAGCCAGAACTACAGGCACGCGCTACCACACCCAGATAATTTTTTTGATTTGTTGTAGGGACGAGGTCTCACCCAGTTGCCCGAGCTGGTCTTGAAGCCGGGAGCTCAGGCAATCCACTTGCCTCAGCTTCCCAAAGTGCTGGGATTACAGTGCCCGGGCTGGGCACTGTTTTTAGCTCCATCTTAAGGATTAGAAATTGACGCCCAAGGTTGCTCAATAAAGTAGGTAGTAGCACCAGGAAGGAGCCCAGGCAGACCCTGCATTGACAGCTTCCCCACACTGCCTGGAGAAACCCCCATGCCGGGGAATCGTGGCCTGGGATATAGGTGAGTCTCCTGCCTCAGCACCTAGCACCAGGTGATAACCCTGAGAAAGGACAGTCCCGGGGAGCCCCTGTTTCGAGCCCTGCTTCTCAGTTAGGGGAGCCTGGGGCCCGCGTGCTTGGCTTCTTCATCCCAGCCCCTCTGCGATTCCTCCCGACACTCCTAGTCTCAGCGTGTGCTGCCAGGGAGAAGCCCCCGCAGCCAACCCTGGGGAGTTTCTCAGCTCCCAGAGGCATCTGGGCTTCCAAGAGAGCCTGAAATAGGCCTGTCTGAGTGTGAGGAGGAAGGTGTCAGAGTTACAACCAGGAGGGAGGGTGGGTGTTCCCTCTTGGTCTCCTCCCTGGAAGGGAGTGGAAGTGTGGGGTCTGCCTCAGACTCCGAAGGCAACGCCTCCTCCACCACCACCAACTTCTCGAGGAGGGGGTGTGGAGATATGGCTACCTCCGCCTTGCCCTGCAGGTTGACAGGGGGTGAGGGTACTGGCCTGGCCTAGAGCTGAGAATGATGGGTCAGAAGGCTAGAGAGTCAGACTCTAGCTGGGACCCGTCCATGAGGTGGAGGGTGTCATGTGTGACGGCACAGTGACAAGACTGATAGGCACAGATCTACAGAGGGACCTTCAGGAGCCCTGAGAAACAAATCGGTCTTGCCCTTACGTCTTCTTTCTTCTCCCTTCCCCTCTGACCACTGGACAGACAGGAGGATGAGGAGAAAGAGAAAGCAAGACTGGTGGGGAGTGGCTGAGGCAGTGCTGGGCCAGGTGGTCCCGGGGCTGGGAGACACGGCGGTGGGGTCAGGTGAAGTCAGGGGGTCAGGTGAAGTCGGGATAATTGGGGGCCTTTGTCTGAGCATTGAATGCATTGGTAATTACCTCTCCTCCCCCCAGGCCCAGGCTCCTCTAAGAGTCAGGAATGGGAAGTTGGAAAGGGGGTGGAGAGAGAGAAAGAAAACCATCTCTAAGAGCTCAGGCTGTCCAGAAACAGCCTTGCCCTGGGCTTTCAATTTCTTCTCTGTACCCCCCGCCCTCATCCCCCTCCTGGGGAGATTCAGGATACGGACTGTGTCCACACCCTCTACATGCCCTCATCGCCAATGGCAGGGGTTGGGACAGAAGATCTCCAAGGTCCGGTGGACCCTGCTTGGTTTCCTCTTGATGACCCACGTGTGCACCCAGATGCGTCCGAGGCCGGTGGGCCTGCGTGTACCGACACCCGACCGAGTGCCACCCTCAGAGAGTGCAGTCTGGCACAGCTGCAACTCTGCTACCAACTATGTGCTGGTGTGGGTGCCCTCACGTGTGGATCTGCGGTTCTGGGTGTCTGAGGCTTCAGGATCTCGGTCCCCCTCCGAGCTTCCCGCCACCCCAGCTGTGTTTCTGGGCCTGTGAGCTGCTGAGAGCTGCCCCATCCTTGGGAACACTCCTCCAACTACTCAGAAGTGCTGCTTGCTCTTTTTCCTCCAAAAGCTGTTTCTAAGTTGGAATCAGGGCATATCAATATGGAGCTGGGTAGGTCCCAGGCTTGGGAGAGGCAGAAGGGGGTGGGGGGTGGGGGGAGAAAGAGGCACGGGAGATGGGGCCGGCCCGGGAGACAGGCACGCACCACAGCTGCCTCTCCAGATAGGAGGCTTCACCCCATCTTCACGCGGCAAGACCGCCCTGCTCTGTCCTAGATTTGACAGTGACCTTCTGCCAAGAGCAGGGGCTTGAGGGTGCGTGTGGTCTGGGGCCTTTCTGCCTGTGTCCCCGGGACCAGCACGTGTGGGAAGACGGTGTGGATTTGTAGCTAGAGTCAGCGACTTGTTGTAGGGCTCGGGGACATCAACTATACAAAAATGGTACGCGTACCCCCATGTGTAGCTGTGTGAATGACAGTGCCACTCTGTTTGTGGGTCCCTCAGGGGCGTTTGGTGCCTGAATGACCCCTGAGCCCAACACACTGTTTTCTCCCTAGGTAGGGGTTTCAGGGCCAGGCCCTGTCTCCTGACGCTTTCTTCTTCTCCTCCCCCCTCCAAACTCGGCAGGGATTGTATCCTAGGGGACCGCTGGCATCTCCACTCACCTGTGCCTCACCTGGGAGCTCCCTGCGGACCTGGCAGCAAGGGGGCAGCCGGGAACACCGGAGCCCAGCCGCCCACCCTTCCAACCTCTGCTCTCCGCTCTGTTCTTCCCAGGGGTTTTGAATACGGAAAGCAGCGAAGCTGGAGAGAGGAGTCTGCTCCTCTTTGTCCCCTTCTTGGGCGAGCCTCAGTTTTCCCGTCTCTAAAATGGGGCGCCCCCACTGCCCGCTTTGAGAGGCTGGGGGAATGCGTGTGCCGGATGGCTGGGCTGGGTGGCTGGGGTCTCTGGCGTGCCAGGTACAGCCTGCTGAGTTCTGGGGCCGGGGAAAGAAGGGGACCGAGGAGCGCTCCTGCGTCCGGCTCCCCGGTCCCGGTGAGCCCCGCGCCGGAGCCAGGAGAGGCGCAGCCAAGGCTTCGCCCGCCCCAAGGCGCTTCGCGCTGCCCGCCCGGCGGCCTGGCCCGGCCCCAGGCGCAGCGGGGGAGGTGGCGCCGGCGCTCGGACCCAGGCCCAGCCCGCCCCTGCCCGGAGCCGCCGCCGCCCTCCCTGCCCTGGGCCCGGCCGGGCCGGGCGACACCTACCTCACCAGGATGGCCACCCCCACGTCCTCGCAGTTGGCATAGAGCCGGGCCCACGTCGCCTGCACCGCCTTCCTCTCCGCCTCGGACAGCTCCTCGCTCCGCTCCCTGCGCTCAATCTCCATCTCGCCCGGCACTTTCTCCATGAGCGGCTCCGAGCCCGGCCGGCTTCGCGCGGCGGCGGCGGCGGCGGGCGCGGGGCGCGGGGCGCGGGGCGCGGGGAGCCGGGGCCGCTGCGTGCGCGGCGGGCGGGCGCGGGCTGGGGCGCCGGAGGGAGGGAGCGCGGGTGTCTGTGCGCGCCGCGCGCGTGTGTGTGAGTGTGTGTGCAGGGTATATGTGCGGAGGGCGGGGGACCGCGAGCGGGGGGCGGGGATGTGGTCTGCCGGAGAAATGTTTGGAAAAATAAATCCGCTCCAAACCCTGATTCCGCGTCGGTGCGCCGATTCCGGCAAGGTGACGGCTGGGCGGGGTGGGAGCGACGCGCCTGCCGCCCGCCCACCAGCAAGGCCACGGCGGAGTTGGACCGCCGGGCGGGGCGGGGCGGGGCGGGGGTGGGTGTGGTCGGAGTGCCGGGGGTCCCGGGAGGAAGGGGCGGTCACGCGGCGCGAGGCGGCGCGGGCCGCGCAGGAGTGCGCCCGGGCGGCGCGGGGCTGGGGCGCTGGGTCCCGGCTCCCGCGGCGTGCGGCGCCGGGCTGTGCGTGTGTGTCCCCTTCCCGCGGCGGGGAACAGACTCAGTCAAACACTTCCAGGCGATTGCGGCGTGGCTGACCGCCCGCCCGAGGGAGCGAACGCGAGCCCCCCGGGCGGCCGCAGAGGACTGGGCTGGGCGACGCTCGCCGCCCCCCCCCCGCCTCTCCGAGGCCCTCCAGAGCTCCGGACCCCCGGGCTCTGGAGGGCTCAGCGCCAGGGTCGACCCCCTGTCCTCTCGCCTCCCGGCTGTCGGAACTCGAGCCGAACTCCAGCCTCGGGCGCCAGGGGCTGGCGCTCCCCTTGTCCCGACCCACCCACCCCCTCCTCGGTGCACACACGCGGTGGTGGCGCACGAAGTCCCTGGGTGGCTTATTAATGACAACGGGCAAACGGGCTCTGCCCCGAATTCTGACCCAGGCAGCGGCAGAGGAGGGTCCGGAGGAGGCAGCTGGATGGGACAGGGAGGAGGCAGCTGGATGGGACAGACAGGACCCGGGGGTCAGGAAGTCCTGAGTAAGACCCAGGAGGCTGGAGACATCTCAGCCACCACCAAGACCTGGACTCTGGCGGTGGGAAAAGCAAATCCTTCATGCTGGTGGGCCTGCTCAGGCCCTGGGTGAGAACTGCCCCCGAGGGCCCCAGGGTACCTATCCTGCCGTCTTTCATTCCTGGGGACATCCTGAGGCCAGATAGGGCCTGCAGTGTCTGAAACATGTCACGTGGCCTGTGTCTGCTTCTCCCTCAGGCTTTCTGGTGACCCCGGTCCTGCTCAAGACTTGGCATCCCACTGTCCCAGCGTTAACAAGGGCTGGCTCTTCTCTTCAGCTTTGGTTCATGTATTTACTTTTGAAATCCGACTTTAAGGTAGAGAGTCAAGGGAAGCCGTAAGAACCAACCCCAGCAGGGACCCTTCCTGGAGCTCAGGGTTCAGGTGCCTGATGGGACCCACGGGCAGTGTCGAAGCCACCTTGCTGGAAGGAGGAAAATCGAATGTCTTCTGGGGGTCTTGGGGGGCTCACATCACTCCCAGACTGGAGTCCCAACATGGCCATCGCTGGCTTGAAGCGCCACACACACGGTTCCCTCCCTGACGGTTCCCTCCGCTGGTGTGGTGGCCGCCCAAGTGGTTGCTGAGAGGTTCCTGGGATGTGGAAAATGGCAGAAATCTTGTCTCTATTGCTTTACAAGTTGTGTGTATGCCTTAGGGTATAAGAATGCTTTTGTACAGTAGTCTAGTATACAGTGTGTGGGTGGATGCATGTGTCTATTTTGTGAGTGCACACTTGAACTCTGCCTTTTGCTGAAGAGGGCATGCAGTCAGAAGAGTCAGGAGAGGGTTGTCCAGAGGGTGAAGCTGCCGGCCTTTTCCTTTCTGGTCTCCCTTGTCTTTCTGGCTCCATCATCTAATATTCTTCCCCATTCTTCCTCCTCTCCCGATGCCTCTGCCGTGACATCTTTGCTCCACTGCCACTCACCTTCCAGAAGATGCTTTCATGTCAGGAGCCTGGCAGTCTTCTGTCTGAGGGCTCGTCCTTCCTTGCCCTCTGCACATTCAGATGTCCCCAGCTCCTCTTTGAACTTTTCCTGATGCTTGCAAGTCCCCAAGCGCTCTGTGGGTGCCTTGGTAACTCCTAAGTCACGCGACTACAGTCACTTGACAGCACAATCGTCTATACTGTTAGCAAGGCCCAGTCTTATTAAATGGACATTCTGGGTACATGCTCAGTGCCACAGCGCACGCCTTCACCCTGCCACCGGCGGGGAGCACCTCGGCCCGGAGAGCGTAATCAATCCTCACAAGGTCGGGGCTGCTGACCCCACTAATCAGCTTGAGCCTCCTAATCCATCCCCAGAAGGGACCTCAGGACAGACGGCAGTGGCTCGTGAGAGCTGGCTGGGGCCATTTTGGCCCCTTGGCTGTGCTCGCCTTCCGCAGACCTGGTCTGGGAGGGGATGGGGCAGCTG
Source organism: Cephalopachus bancanus (assembly GCA_027257055.1). Taxonomy (NCBI): domain Eukaryota; kingdom Metazoa; phylum Chordata; class Mammalia; order Primates; family Tarsiidae; genus Cephalopachus; species Cephalopachus bancanus. The sequence continues at coordinate 107,199 of JAPVLO010000409.1, read as the reverse complement.
CGCCATGTGCACCACCCTCTTCCTGCTCAGCACTTTGGCCCTGCTCTTGCGCCGCCGATTTGCCAACCGGGTCCAACCGTGAGAAACCGACTGGGTTATGGCTGGGGGTGAGGGTGGGGAACCCCTGGGCCGGGCTGCCGCCACGCTGAAGGTGGACAGGGGCTTCCTGGACCTCCAGAGGTGCTGGGAGGGATTTTGGGAGAACCCCTGAGAAGCTCATTCTCAGGTTAGGGGGAACCGAGAGCTTCCACGGCACTAGGTTGCAGCCTCCGTCCCGTCGCCAGCATGACTAGGTCTCGTGGAGGGGCAGGAGGGGCTGGGCACAGCTCATGGCGCCTCTGCCTGCTCTTGCCTCCCACAGAGAGCCCAGAGAAGTGGATGGGGCAGTTATTTGCAGCAACTTGGACACAGAGCTCCAGTCCTCAGGCAGGTAAGGCAGAAGAGAGTGTGGGCTGGGGAGGAGGGTGCTGCTCTAGGAGTGTCTCTGTGCCCACCTGGGGGTGCGTGTGTGCTTGTGTGTGCGTGCACTGTCTCCTGGCCCTGGTCCTGGGCACTCTGCTCCCTGTGTGCCTGGTAGCTAGGCTGGGTGTGTCCTCTCCAGTTGGGAATGGGGGCCTCCAGCCCCCTCCTCCAGACCAACGCGGTGCGGGCTCCGGGGGTACCTCCGGTGGGAAGGTGCAGGGGAGTGGAGAGAGGGATGAGCAGAAGCAGCTCTGCCGGCTCTGCTTGCCTTTCCTGGCCCTGCCCTTCCCCCTCCTCCTCCTCCCCTGCCCCCGCCCCGCCTAGCGCCTCCAGTGCCGAACCTCCAGCAGGATTCGCCGTCCAGTCCCCAATAGAAGGCGCAGGAGGAGCATGACATCATCGGCACCGAGCGCCATTGGCTGGGCAGCCCTTGCGGGCAGGACGCTGTCTCCAATGGCCAGAAAGTTAACTCTTCCCTGGGCTGAAGCCATGTGGCCTTTAGGGGGTGAAGTTGTGGGAACTTCCAGACTTTTCCTTCCCTGGGTGACCAGTGTCATTCTGTGATAGGGGCTCCTATGCCCAACGAAACACTGGAAACAGTCAACATATGTATGAGGTACCTCCGTGTGAGATGTTCTTTCTGTACCTTCGGGCCCACCTCATGGGAAACCTATCTGAAGAGTGACTCTCTTGCTCCTAGTGAAACAAAAAGCAAAAAAGATCCTGTGACATCCTGGGACTCCAGGGTCCACAGGCAGGAGAGTGTCTACACACAGGGTATATTCAGGTGGCAGAAACAGTAGCATGCATACCTGTGATGCTCTGTGCCTCTGTCTGAGTGGGGACCTGCGTGCAAAGTGTCCCTTAGATATGTGGGGACTGACAACTGAAAGAACTTGAGTCTTTCTCTGTCTCCTGTCATCTTAGTCCTGATTGTCAAGGCCCATTGGGAAGCCCCAGGCACAGACTGACAGAGGCACTTCTGTGACCCCCTTCCTTGACTAGATGGTATAGCTGAGGTCATAAGAGTGCCTGATTCATATTACTAATTAAATGGGCGACGTGCATAAAATGACCATCCCTGGGCTTCCCCCATTGGAGGCCCTCAAGTGCTGGCTGGGCCTCACTATTGAGTTCCGGTCTGGAGTTGGGCAGCCATAATTTAAATCCTGTTCCTCCTTAGTGAGAGACTTGGGGAAAATTATGTAATAACTTTGTACATAAGGTAGGGCTAGTAACAGAGTGGTTTTGAGGTTTTTGTGAGGGCACAGAGTAACTGCTCAAGAAATACTGTTAGTGGTGGTTCATGTCTTTAATTCCAGCACTTTGGGAGGCTGAGGGGAGAGGATTGCCTGAGCCCAGGGGTTCGAGACCAACCTGGGCAACATGGCAAGAGCTCATCTTTACATAAATACCTTTTTAAAAAAAAATTAGCTGGGCATGGTGACGCACGCCTGTAGTTCCAGCTACTTGGTAGGCTGAACTGGAAGGATTGCCTGAACCCAGAATGTTGAGGCTGTGGTGGCCATGAGTGTGCTGCTGCACTCCAGCATGGGCCACAGAGTGAGATTCCAACTCAAAAAAAAAAAAAAAGAAATGCTAACTATTCTCTTGTTTCTTTGTTTTTTGGGGAGACAGGGTCTCGCTATGTTGCCCAGGCTGGTCTTGAACTCTGGGCTCAAGCAATTCTCCTGTCTTGGCCTCCCAAAGTGCTGGGATTACAGGCATGAGCCAGAGCCTAGCCCTCTTGATATTTTATACTTGATCAATGCTTTATTCTTCCCCAGAGGTCTTTCTTTTTTTTTTTTTTTTTGAGCTGGAGTCTCACTCTGTCGCCCAGACTGGGGTGCAGTGGCCTCTCCTGGCCACTGCAGCCTCGACCTGCTGGCCTCCGGCGATCCTTCCACCTCAGCCTTCCGAGTAGCCGGAATTATAGGCGTGCACTACCACGCCCAGCTAAGTTTTTGATTTTATTGTAGAGATGAGGTCTCACTGCCCAGGCGGGTCTCGAACCCGCGGGCTCAGGCAATCTGCTCACCTCAGCCTCCCAAAGGCGCGGGTTTACAGGCTGAGCCACCGAGCCCGGCTCCCCAGAGGTCTTTCATACGCTAACTCACTTGGAAGCCTCAGTAACCCCAGAGGGTTGACAGCACATGTGTTTCTTATCTCTTGTTAATGGCTGAGGAAACTGAGAAGACCATACATCTCTAGCCGGGCTCGGTGGCTCGGCCAGTCATCCCGCGCCTTTGGGAGGCTGAGGTGAGAGCATTGCCTGAGCCCGCGGGTTCGAGACCCGCCTGGGCAGGCAAGACCTCATCTCCACAATAAATCAAAAAATCAGCCGGGTGTGGTAGCGTGTGCCTGTAATGCCGGCTACTCGGAAGGCTGAGGCGGAAGGATCGCCGGAACCCAGCAGGTCGAGGTTGCGGTGGCCGGGAACGGCCACTGCACTCCAGTCTGGGTGACAGTGAGACTCCAACTCAAAAAAAAAAAAAAAAAAAAAGACCATCCATCTTATGCGTGGCCAGTGTGGACCCATCAGGCCCCTGACTTCCAGGCAGTGTCTCTTCCACATGAAATGCGCCTGGACCTCCTGGCAGGAGAGGAAAGGCCAAACCTGAGGACCATCTGGTCAGGCCTGGCCTGGTGTGACTTAGCCAGAAGGAAGCAGTTGCCTATTAACTCCTTGGGACCCAGTTAACTGGAAAAATCGGTCTGACATCGAGGAACCACCTGCAGATGGTGGCCGCCACAAAGGACTGGCAGTAGGGGTGAAACTTCTGTTCTCCAGTGACACTGTCCTAAATTCCAACTGGTTTCTTAGGCGCTCCTAAGAAAGGTGCTTAGCTTAGCTCAGTACTGAGGTGAATTGGTGGGTATGGGGTAGGAGGAAGAGGAGAGCCAGAAACATGGAAGGTCATGCCCTTCGATCCTGACTCCACCGCTTTCCTCTGTTTAGGGGGAAAGAGCCTCTGAAGTAAACCCTCACCTCTGCAGGTGGGGCTCAGGCCCAGAGACTGGGATCCACTGGCCCAGGCAAGTAGGGCAGGGCGGGGAGCTGGGGTGGGCAGAGGGCAGGGCTGGGGACCAGGAAGGAAGGTGGGAGCACAGCGGGCAGACTCCAGCTCTTGCAGTCTCTGAGGAGGCTGAGAGAAAGCGAGTGGACTTATCCGTTCAGCCCCTATCTTTTTTTTTTTTGAGTCAGAGTCTCACTCTGTCGCCCAGACTGGAGTGCAGCGGCTGCTCCCGGCCACCGCAGCCTCGACCTGCCGGGCTCCAGCCATCCTTCCACCTCAGCCTTCCGAGTAGCCGGCATTACAGGCGCGCGCTACCACGCCCGGCTGATTTTTTGATTTATTGTAGAGATGAGGTCTCGCTGCCCAGGCGGGTCTTGAACCCGCGGGCTCAGGCAAAGCCCCTATCTTGAGCCTGTTCTGTTGTAGGTTACAGGGTGAGGGTTAGTTTGAAGAGAACAAGTAGGGTCTTGACCACACTTTCTAGGCTCGGGGATGAGGTGGTGGTTGCACTTCTCGGAGAGGCAGTACTCTGGAATGTGCACTCTGAAATCCACTTCTCCGCTCTGGGCGTGGGGGAAAGTGCTGATCTGTTCTGGTTTTCTGTTTCAGCTCAGGTCCTGGCTCGTCCCCTACCCCAGGAGGATGCTGTGGGAGCCGAAGCAGCAGTGAGAGGGAGAATGGGAAAAAGCAGCAATAGAGAAGGTAGATGCCTCCCTTTCAGCTCCCGGACCTGCTGGTCTTCCCCTCCCCAGAAGCCCTCGGTGTGGGGGTCCTGAGCAGGCCTTGCTGGGGCTGGCACAAAGAGCAGAGGTTTTGTTGCTCTCAGACTGGCTCTCTTCCTCTGAGTTCCTGAGCCTCCTTGGAGGCACTGCCGAGCTGAGAGAGCCCAGAGTCAGGGACTTGCTGGGGTCTGCCAGGTCAGTTCTGGGGCAGCCACCAGCCCAGGCAAGAGGCGGGAATAAGCAAGGAGTAAGGAGATGCCAGAACCAAGGGCAGCTGATAGCTCATGCTTACCAGCCACGGGCTTCCATTCATCTCTGATTTAATCCTCACAGTCACCCACGGAGACGGATAATATTATTATCCACATTTCGTAAATGAGGCAACACATAGGTTAAACAATTTGCCCCGTGCCACCTAGGTAGTCAGCGGGGCTCCCAGGCTCTCGTGGTGGCTGTGGAGACCACACCTCCCCCCCACCGTGGCAAGAGGCCTCCCTGGAACCTCACATAGTTAGCAGCTTGCCTGCTGGGGGAGGGGTTTTGCTGGCCTGGCCTGTCTGTCAGCCCAGGAGCTATTCTGTTAGCCCTGGGCTTGTGGTCCAGGACGGTGCTGGTGTCGGTTTGCCATGGTGGCACTCCCTTCCTGTGGCATCTGCCTTTCCCTCATACCCAGAGCTCATCCTGTCACTGGCTGCTCTGCTGAAATTATCAATAAGAGATGCCAGTTGGCTCTGTGACATGTCTGCCTGCAGCTGGATGGCAGCAATCGACAGCTTGTCCTCCGAACGTGTGTGAGTGCGTGTACCGAGCGGGCAGCAGCATGTGGGAAGGGAGAGAGCATGACACTTGTTTTTGTCAATTTGCTGACTGCTCAGTCATGGTGGCTGCCTCCTTTGCCCCCAGAAGCTCAGCCATTTCTCTCTCTTTACAATCCGGCCTGATCCTGAGCAGAGATAAAAGCAGATTTCCGCTTCTGCTCCGGAGATCCAGGCGCAGACCCTGCAGGCAGCTGCTCCCGACTGTCTCACGGCCATTAATCTTCAAAAGCCCCCCACGCCTCCCGCACGCAGGCATCTCTTCTCCCCAGCCTGTCCTCTCTGCCGGCCCAGAGGCAATGTCTCTGTCTGGCTGGCCCCTGCCCTTGACTTTCAGGCAGTAGGAGAAGAAGGAGTTCTCTAGACAGCAGCACCTCAGCGGCCGCTCCACATCTGAAGGGAAGGAAGGAAAAGGGTGAGAGATGCAGTAGATGAGAGGGAAGCCACTGGGGGGGGGTGGCACATCCCCCTGGGGAGGGGCCACTGGCACCGCTGGAAGCCTGGCAGGGGTGGGTGCAAAGGTAGTTCTGTGGGAGCCTCTGAAAGTAGGGCAGGAAGGAGGCAGGGGAAGGTCACACTAGGGGAAGGAGCCCGTCAAAGCCAGAGCGCCCACCTGACCCAGGCCATGAGGCCGTGACCACCTGTCTCAGCTCCTGTCAGCCTGTCTTTCCCCTGGGAGGCATCGGGCTCCCTGGTGACAGGACTGTCAGGCTGAGGGCCAGAGGGCACTGTTCCCGGGACGCAGTCTGTGTTCCCTGAGCCTGTCTTTGCATTCGTTCTCTGATCTATTTGCCACGTTCCTGTTCCTGTCACCTCATCCTTTTCCAAGTTGCCCATCCCTTCCCATTCGTCTGAGGGATTGTCGGGCCAAGGTCACGGAACTGGCTTCTGGCCAGACACACTTCCACAAGGTGGCACCCCTTTGCGGCACCGTTCTAAGGACCTGTGCAGAGGACGGTGGCTTCTCCAGGGATCTGTTCCAGATGAAGGGCAGGAGAAAGAGAGAGGGGGCTGCAGGGATGGGGGGGATGTGGCAGCCGGGCTTGGAGGCTGCCTGGGCTCTGGCAGCTGGGGAGCCATGTGGGCTGGGAGGGAGGGGCTCTCTCCCCCAGGAGCAGGCTGGCTTTGGTGGGAGCAGATTGTGTTTACACCTTCCCCGCACACCCGGCCCACGCGAGCCTCTTATTCCCGGGGCCTCTCCCACCCCTGGGCTCTCCGTGCAATCTGCACATTTGCAGCTTGTGCTGCAGCGTCGGCTCCCTCAGCTTAGAACTCCTGCATGGAGGCTCCCGGGACCCAGGCACCCCTTTCTCGGCCCACTTGCTCCCATCACGGGGGTTGGCACGAAGCCTATGGTGAAGGTGAGCCTTTAAGTGGGGGACTCACTGAAACCCTGACGGTGACGCTGTCCCCGCAGAGGCTGAGTCCTTTCCCCTCCATTTCCTTGCCAAGAGTTGGTGCTTGGAAGTGGGAGCAGGAGTGTTTGGGGCTTGGTAGAGAGAGGGTTACGGCAACCAGAGAGACGGGGACGGGGCAAAGGGCAGGGCCATTCCTGGCCCTGGGGCGCTGGCTGCTGGGAAATGACAACACAGAATTGAAGGGCAAGGAGGCCAGGGTCAGAGCACTTGGCCTTGACTCTTGACCCCACCACCCCTTCCCACCTCTGTGGTCTTGGGTGTGTTTCTGAACATCTCTGTGCCTGCTTCCTCAGCGATAGGTTGGAGATCATGGCAGTGCCTAGTTCTTAGAGTTGTTGGAAGGGTGGATTAGATAATGCATGTAAAGTGCCTGCACGCTTAGTAAGTGTCCCATATATGTAGGCTAGCCTGATTATGTGTGGACTGGGAACTCACGGTGGTTTCAGAGCAGCTAGGTTTCCTCACCCTGGGGTTCCTCCGGCCCTGTTTCTCCACACACATACAGAGGGGTGACCGGCAGTTGTGAAACAAATTAGAGGATGGCAGAGGGTGAAACTGCTGGGGTGGGGGAGAGCACCCCATAAGCCTGTACTAGAGAGGACCCCCATTGCCTCTCTGTGTCCGGAACGCTGGCCCAACCTCCAGTGGGGGTCTTGGCCGGGATACCACCCCCCAACTGGCTCTGCTTTCTGAATGAAGCTCTGCTCCCAGAGAAGGCAGGAGGTGTTTGCCCTGCCGCCTTTCCTGCTTCTGTCTGCATGCTAATCTCTCTGCTGGTGGGAGCCTGAGTGACAGGGAAAAGGCTGCTCAGAGCTGCAGGGTGGCCAAGGGCAGCAGCCAGGAGCAGGGAGGTGCTGTTGTCTGCTACTTCTGGGACTGAGACTTGGGGTTGCTGCCAGTCTCTCCTGGAGATTGGAGCATGACCAGAGAATTAATGAGGTGGCGGGGGCGGGGTGGGGAGCAAAGGGAAGTAGCCGCAGCAGCTGCAGCAGCTGCTGCTGTCCTGTGTCAACCCGAGGGTGCAGATGTGGCCTTGGGGAGTACTCACCCCCGCAGATGTGTGGCTGTATATGTAGGACAGTCCGGGGTAAGGGCAGACAGCGGAGGCCCTGGGCCAGGACTAGATGGGCAAGGCCTGGTGCCCGCTCTCGGGCAGACACAATGGTGGACAGCAGGGGACCCCCTGGTGCCCCGGCTCCCATAGCCCCCCTGTGGGGGTTCCTGTTAGTGGGAAGCCCAAAACCTGGAGCCAGAGGAAAATAACGCTTCTTTGTGAACCTCAGAAACAGGAGGCCGGCAAAGTGGCCTACACTGAAGCTTCTGTCAACATAACGATTATGATTCTAATAGGATGATTTAATAATGGCTAACAGGTATCAGACACTTACTATGTGCAAGACACTGTGCCAACTGCTGTGTTTTATGCATTGTTTCATTTATGCAACAGGGACTGTTGTTATCCTCATTTCTCCAATAAGGAAAGTGAAGTTCACAGAACTTGCTCAAGGTCACTCACAGCTAGCAGTGAAGCCAGGGCCTGTGCCTGGGAAATCTGACGCCAGAGCTTCGGGTGGAGAGGGCCTGAGTTTAGAGTCTGGAGCTGTGAAGAAATCCTGGGTGTGACCTGTTTACAAGGGCACAGGAGTGGAGCTGTGGACTCGCCTTGGCCATGCCCTTGCAGGTGGGCTGGCGTTGGCCAGGGTTATTCCCACTGCTCTTTCTTCAGAAACTCACGTTCATTCGAGGGCAGGCCAGACTCTGGACCCCGAAAGGCGAGTCCTGCCAGGGGAGGGGGTAAAGAGAGTTGCCTCTCTAGGATCCCTGAGTCCCCTTCAGGCAGGAAGCGGTGGCCCCTGGCAGAGATGACAGACACTGAGGTCATCGCTCTCAGTCATGGCCTCTGCCACTCTGTTGCCTCCTTCAGCCAGGGGCAGGGCCCTAGGGAAAGGAGAGAATGGCTGCCAGAGTCTAGCTGGAGGGGAGGGAGCTTGAGGAGGAAGGCTGTTTTTATCTGTTTTTGCAGGGGGAGGGTGCCGGGCATGAAGACCAAAGAGGTGGTTTCAAGAGGTTTCCATTGACAAGCCGGAAACAAGTCCTTGTACCTAAAGGAGTACAGACCCTTTCTGTGGGACGCATGTGCCCCCTAGTGGGGATTAGGACTATAGGGGGCCTGAAAAATTAAAACAAAAAAAGAGATTTACTGACAAAGTTCGAGCCTATGAGCTTGGGTCAGGAGGGGCCAGTCCTGTCCCCATGTGCAAACACACACATACACAATCAGAGGCAGAAGCAGAAGCCATTTAAATTAAGCATTAAAAAGAAATCAGTTTATTCACGTGGCCATTTATTTACCAAGTGTGTATTGGGAGCCTACAACGTACAGACACTGTGACAGGTGTTGGGAGTAACACAGCAAGGAGATACAGTCCCTCCCATGCCAGTTAGTACGACAGAAAGATCCCAGCCTGGGGAGCTAAGTTCTGTCTGTCTGCTTGGCCCTGCCTGCTCAATGACCTTTCGTTCTCTGGACCTGTTTCCCCATTCAGTAAACATGTGTTGAGCCCAAGTGGACTGGTGCTGAAGACGTAAAGGACTAATGACCCCCTCGGGAAAAGAACTGTCTAGAAAAATGAAGGAGACGGACCAGATGCTCTCTCCCCAGAGATTTTCCTGATCAAAAGAGATTATAATGGAGCGTGTCCGGAGGTGCTGACAGCCATTTACGGAGTGCCTGTGCGGCAGGCACTGTGGATACAGAAATGGATTAAGACCTTCTGCACAAACAACCAGAAACTGGGCAAAATATGAGAAGCAGACACTTGACAACAGACAGCACACAGAACAGTGACCCCATGACCGTCTCAGCTTCTGCCTGGAGACAGTTCCCTGCCTGTGGCTTGGGGAGGGGAACCCAAGCCGACCACGGTGGTCTTGCTAAGGTGAGGAGACAAAATCAGAGGTCAAGACAGTGGGGTATTTGCGAGGATACACACACAAATCAATGGACCCCCAAACCAGACACAACAGATAATTCAGTAGAGGAAGAAAAGTCCCTTCAATGAGATATAAAAAGCACTAACCATAAAAGAAAAATCAATAGACTGAACTTTATCAAAATTAAGCTTCTACCCTTGGAAAGACTGGGAATAAATATTTGCCAAACAAATATCTGAGAAAGAAGTTGTATCCAGAATATATAAAGAATTTTACAATTTGATTATAAGAAGACAGCTCAATTAAAAAAAAAAGGAGGGAAAGGTTTTAGTAGATACATATGGTCAATAAATACACTGAAAAGCCAGGCTCCGTGGCTCAGCCTGAAATCCCACACTTTGGGAGACTGAGGTGATTGGATTGCCTGAGCCCGCGGGTTCAAGACCCACCCAGGCAACTTGGTGAGACCTCATCTCTACAATAAATAAAAAACTAGCCGGGCGTGGTAGCGCACACCTGTAGTTCTGGCTACTTGGAAGGCTGAGGAGGAAGGATCGCCGGAGCCCAGCAGGTCGAGGCTGCGGTGGCCGGGAGCGGCCACTGTACTCCAGTCTGGGCGACAGAGTGAGACTCCAACTCAAAAATAAATAAATAAATAAATAAACACACAAAAAGATGCTCAACATCATAAATTGAACACCCAATGAGATACCACTATGCACCTACCAGTGTGGTTAAAACGAAAAACTGACCATAATAAGTGTTGACAAGGATGTGGGGCAACTATAACCCTATAATACATGGCTGGATGAGGGTAAAGTGTTACAACCACTTAGGAAACCAGTGTGGCAGTTTCTTATAAAGATACCCAAGAGGAACGAAACTTTACGTCTGCAAAAAAAATTTTACAAAAATGTTTATGGGGCCAGGCGCAATGGCTCAAGCCTCTAATCCCAGCACTTTGGGAGGCTGAGGTGAGAGAATTGTCTGAGCCTACGGGTTCGAGACCAGCCTGGGCAACTTGATGAGACCTCATAAAAAAATGAGCTGAGCATGGTGGCACATGCCTGTAGTTCCAGCTACTTGCAAAGCTGAGGCAGAAAGATTTCCTGAGCCCAGCAGGTCGAGGCTGAGGTGGCCATGAGCATGCCACTGCACTCCAGCCTGGGCGAGAGAATGAGACTGCGACTAAAAAAAAAAAAAGTGTTCATGGCAGCTGTATTAATAGCTCCAAACTGGAAACAACCCAAAACATCCATCCACATGTAAATGGATAAACAACTGAGGTACATTAATACAATCGAATAATATTCCACAATAAAAAGGAAATAAGCTTCTGATGTAAGCAGCAGCATGGTAAATTGAGAGAAGCCAGGCCCCAAAGAGTACCCGTTGCATTATGTTTGTATGAAGTTCTAGAACAGGCAAAATGAATTGGTGGTGACAGATAGCAGGTCAGTGGTGGACTGGGGTCAGAGTTGATGATGGGGACTGGCTGTAAGTGGGTATGAAGATGCTCGCTGGGGTGACGGAAATGTTCTAAGCCCTAATTGGGATGTGGTATGTCGGTCTATGCACTTACTAGACTGTGGAACCACACTTTTAAAATGGTTGCCTTGTATTGTATGAAAATTATGCCTCGCTGGTCTCGGTGGCTCAGCCTGTAATCCCACGCTTTGGGAGGCTGAGGTGAGTGAATTGCCTGAGCCCGCGGGTTCGAGACCCGCCTGGGCAACTTGGTGAGACCACATCTCTACAATAAATAAAAAAATTAGCCGGGTGTGGTAGCGCACGCCTGTAGTTCCAGCTACTTGGAAGGCTGAGGCAGAAGGATCGCCGGAGCCCAGCAGGTCGAGGCTGCAGTGGTCGGGAGCAGCCACTGCACTCCAGTCTGGGCGACAGAGTGAGACTCCAACTCCAAAAAAAAAAAAAAAAAAAAGAGTTGAAAACAAAACAAGCCAGGCTCGGTGGCTCAGCCTGTAATCCCACGCCTTTGGGAGGCTGAGGCGAGTGGATTGCCTGAGCCCGCAGGTTCGAGACCCGCCTGGGCAGCGAGACCTCATCTCTACAATAAATCAAAAAATCAGCCGGGCGTTGTAGCGCATACCTGTAATTCCGGCTACTCGGAAGGCTGAGGCAGAAGGATCGCTGGAGCCCAGCTGGTCGAGGCTGTGGTGGCCGGGAGCGGCCACTACACTCCAGTCTGGGCGACAGAGTGAGACTCCAACTCAAAAAAAAAAAAAATTAGTCGGGCGTGGTAGTGTGTGCCTGTAGTTCCAGCTACTTGGAAGGCTGAGGCGGAAGGATCGCTGGAGCCCAGCAGGTCGAGGCTGTGGTGGCCGGGAGCAGCCACTGCACTCCAGTCTGGGTGACAGAGTGAGACTCCAACTCAAAACAAAACAAAACAAAACAAGAAGGAAGATCTGATCCTTGTCTTACTTGTGGTCTAGTGGAAAAGCCAAGCCAGGCTCGGTGGCTCAGCCTGTAATCCCTCGCTTTGGGAGGTGAAAGTCAGACATGAAAACAAGTAATCATAAAACAGTGGGATGACTGTTAAACATGTGTTCAAGCCGGGCTCGGTGGCTCAGCCTGTAATCCCGCGCCTTTGGGAGGCTGAGGTGAGTGGATTGCCTGAGCCCGTGGGTTCGAGACCCGCCTGGGCAGCGAGACCTCATCTCTACAATAAATCAAAAAATCAGCCGGGCGTGGTAGCGCATGCCTGTAATTCCAGCTACTTGGAAGGCTGAGGCGGAAGGATCGCCGGAGCCCAGCAGGTCGAGGCTGCGGTGGCCGGAAGCGGCCACTGCACTCCAGTCTGGGTGACAGAGTGAGACTCCAACTCAAAAAAATAAAAATAAAAATAAACCTGTGTTCAAATAACATGAGCTCCCATTTATCGAGTGCTCGCCTTGTGCCGGGCATTGTCTTAAAACAGTCCTGTGAGGTTTGGAGAGGTGAGGTCACCTTTGCCCAAGTGACTCTGCTAGAGTCAGCAGAGCTGGGACTTTTCCCCAAGTCACCTAATTGCAGAACCACCTGCCACAAGAAAGGTACCTCGAGGAAACAGCTCGGGGATTGCTGTAGCATCTTAGTCAAGACTTCACAGAGGAGGTACTTGAGTATGAGCTGGAATTTGCTGAGCAGAGAAGAGGCTGAAGGGAAGGGAATTTCAAGATAACAGGAACAAACAACATCATAAGCAAAGGTTATGCAACAGTTGTGAGGAGGCAGGAGTTTCTGGGAATGGAGAGACATATCCAGGAAATAGCAGAAGAGATCCATGAAATAATACATAGTCTTCACATTCATTTATTTTTCTTTTTAAAAAATCCATTTTTGGTCGGGCGCCGTGGCTCACGCCTGCCATCCCAGCACTTCGGGAGGCAGAGGTAAGAGGATTGCCCGAACCCAGGAGTTCAAGACTAGCCTGGACAACACGGCGAGACCTCGTCTCTACAATAAATCAAAAAAACTAGTCTGGTGTGGTGGCACGTGCCTGTAGTCCCAGCTACTCAAGAGGCTAAGGTGGAAGGCTTGCCTGAGCACAGCAGGTCGAGGCTGCAGTAGCTGTGAATGTGCCGCTGCACTACAGCCTGGGTATCAGAGTTAGACTCTGATTTTTTTTTTTTTTTTTTTGAGTTGGAGTCTCACTCCTTTGCCCAGGCTGGAATGCAGTGGCATACACGCTCACAGCCATCCCAGCGTCGACCTTCTGGGCTCCAGTGATCCTTCTGCCTCAACCTTCCGAGTAGCCGGAACTACCATACCCAGCTATTTTTTATTTTGTTGTAGAGACAAGGTCTCGCCAAGTTGGCTGGGCTGGTCTTGAATCCACGGGCTCAGACAATCCACTCGTCTCGGCCTCCCAAAGTGCTGGGATTACAGGCTGAGCCACCGAGCCTGGTCATTATTTTTATTTTTTTTATTATTTATTTATTTATTTATTTATTTTGAGTTGGCGTCTCACTCTGTCACCCAGACTGGAGTGCAGTGGCCGGAGGCCATTGCAGCCTCGACCTGCTGGGCTCCGGTGATTCTTCTGCCTCAGCCTTCCAAGTAGCCAGAATTACAGGCACGCGCTACCACGCCCAGCTGATTTTTTGATTTATTGTAGAGATGAGGTCTCGCTGCCCAGGCGGGTCTCGAACCCGCGGGCTCAGGCAATCCACTCACCTCAGCCTCCCAAAGGCGCGGGATTACAGGCTGAGCCACCGAGCCCGGCTGCCACCATTTTTAAGTAATAATCTAGAGGCAACAGCTCTGTCAAGTAGGTGAGTGAAATGCATTGCTTTTTTTCCTGGACATTATTAGTTCGAGGCCCGCCTGGGCAACTTGGTGAGACCTCATCTCTACAATAAATCAAAAATTAGCCAGGCGTGGTAGCGTGTGGCTGTAGTTCCAGCTACTTGGAAAGCTGAGGCGGAAGGATCGCCGGAGCCCAGCAGGTCGAGGATGCGGTGACTGGGAGCGGCCACTGCACTCCAGTCTGAGCGACAGAGTGAGACTCCAACTCAGAAAAAAAAAAAAAGCCGGGCTCGGTGGCTCAGCCTGTAATCCCGCCCTTTGGGAGGTGAGTGGATTGCCTGAGCCCGTGGGTTCGAGACCCGCCTGGGCAGTGAGACTTCATCTCTACAAAAAAAAAAAATCAGCCGGGCGTGGTAGCGCATGCCTGTAATTTCGGCTACTCGGAAGGCTGAGGCGGAAGGATCGCCGGAGCCCAGCAGGTCGAGGCTGTGGCGGCCGGGAGCGGCCACTGCACTCCAGACCAGGCGACAGAGTGAGACTCCAACTCAAAAAAAAAAAAAAAAGGTCAGATCTCCGTAACTCCAAGGTCATCTGTTCTCAATAAATAGGGTATATTATATGTATCCTCCTCCAGAAAGTTAATTTATGTTCGGTGATCCCAGATTTTTGAGCAGGATTTGTGGCACTGTTTCATGGTCCTGAGAAATCTCAGGAAAAATCCCCTATGTTTTCATGACAGGCTTTCTAGGTAGATGAATTAAAATCAATTAAGTTAAGCAAAAACTTTTCAGTCATAGCTCAATTTTTTAGGAAAACAGTGTGGTGGTTGAGACCATTGGTTTTTAGGCTGGATTGTTGGAGTTCAGATCTCAATGCTCCCACTTATGAGTTCCTTGAAACTTTTTGCATTTTTGGCTTCCACAGCTACAAAATGAGGAAAGACAGGGCTGTCATGAGAATCCAATGAGACGGTGTATACAAGGTGCTCAGAGCAGTGTCTGGCACAGATTAAACACTTCCTATATATAAGATGTTAATATTTCAGAAAGGAGCCGGGCTCAGTGGTTCAGCCTGTAATCCCACGCCTTTGGGAGGCTGAGGTGAGTGGATTGCCTGAGCCCGTGGGTTCGAGACCTGCCTCGGCAACTTGGCGAGACATCATCTCTACAATAAATAAAAAAATCAGCCGGGCGTAGTAGCGCATGCCTGTAATTCCGGCTACTCGGAAAGCTGAGGCGGAAGAATCGCCGGAGCCCAGCAGGTCAAGGCTGCGGTGGCCGGGAGCGGCCATTGCACTCCAGTCTGGGCGACAGAGTGAGACTCCAACTCAAAAAAAAAAAAAAAAGTAAAAATGTGTCTCTGAATCATGGCAAGAGGTCTGAAGGATGGGGTGTCAAGACTGAGATTTCTGTAGTTCTCAGTATCATTGAGGATTCATGTTCTTTCTTTTTACCACTCTGCCAATGCAGGCCTTCAGTTCCTGCTTAGAGGGAAGCCCTGCAGATACATGATGGCTGTAGCTGCTCAAGCGCTGCTTCTTCGCAGTGTTCCCAAGCCTGAAGAAAGGCTGTTGGTTTTATTTTTATTTTTTTATTTATTTTTACTTTTTATTTTTTGAGTTGGAGTCTCACTCTGTGGCCTAGACTGGAGTGCAGTTGTCCCGGCCACCACATCCTCGACCTGCTGTGCTGGGCTCCGGCGATCCTTCCGCCTCAGCCTTCCGAGTAGTCAGAACTTCAGGTGCGTGCTGCCACGCCTGGCTAATTTTTTGAATTATTGTAGAGATGAGGTCTCGCCAAGTTGCCCAGGCGGTCTCGAACCCATGGGCTCGGGCAATCCACTCACCTCAGCCTCCCAAATCGCAGGATTACAGGCTGAGCCATCGAGCCCAGCGGCTGTTGTTTTTAAAAGCAAGAAAACTTTCCCAGACTTGGCCAGAATTGCATCGCAGACCCCTTCTTAAAACAATTCCTGGCAGAAGGGATAGATGTATCATGTTTGGTGCAGACTAATCAAGATGTGCTCCTTGGGGCTGGGGAGGGGCTTGTTTCCCCTCCCCCAGCAACCTCCCTCCCAGTAGCTGAACAGAATTTAGTCTTACAAGAAGGAGAAAGAGCAGCTTCGAGACTGGCCACCAAGAGTGCCTGCCAAACAGATGTGCTTCCTACGGTATAGCCGGTGCAACAGTTCCAGCTGCTTGGGATCCTGTCTACTCTCCTTTGTGTTCTTATCAATACGATTACGATTAAAGATCCCTTTCTGGGTTAAGAAATTACCTCAATATTCCAAAGCCTCTGTATTCTATTATGGTGGGTTTTAGACACCATGTCTCCAATCCTGGCAGTGACTGCCCAAGCACAGGGGCCAGCTGACTAGCTCTTCCTTTTGCACTCAGAGCCTGGGTCCATGAGCAGCACAGAGGTCCTCCTGATCGATCCAGTTTGTGATCTGCCTTTGTCACTTATCATGAGACTATGACTCTTTCCATGTCAATAAACAAAGGTCTGCAGTTGCCTTGTATAATGGCTGATGATAATTCTACTGCAGGTAAAACTCCAATGTACTAGCTCTCACTAGCCGTGAGAGCAAATGAGATCACAGGAGCACTAACACTTCAGTCTCTACAGCTCTGACGTTCTTTGAAGCTTCCCCAGATATTTCTGGGTTGTCTATGCAGTGTACTTCACATGTACTTAAGCACAAGATCTCTCACTGTAATTTGCTCCAGTCTCTTGGCCACTGCCCAGTTGCCTAGAACCCCCATCTACTGTGAGCCTGCTCTGTTCCACTCGGAGCACCCTGCCCCAGAGGGGGAAGCAGAGCTCAGTCAGGTGTGAAAGCCATAGTGGCTCCTGGCAGGTGAGGAGCTGTGGAAAACAGCCCTCACCACACGCTGGGTGGAACTGTCTGCGTCCACTAGAGCTGAGCAGTCGTTTCAGCCAGCTCGACAGGCTGCGGTGGCCGGGAGCGCCCATTGCACTCCAGTTGGGGCGACGGAGTGAGACTCCAACTCAAAAGAAAGATCAACTTATTCATGGTGGAGGACAAGTTAATGGTAAAAACATGGGCTTCTCAGGATGAGATAAAACCCTGACTCTGCTGGTTACATAAATTCGGGCGAGTTAACCTGTGACACAGTAGCCCCAAATCTGAGAGGGCTTGCACATAGTGTTTACCTTTTCCAAAAAAGTCACCCGGAAGTACAGCAGGGGGAAACATCGGTTTATTAAACTTATAAAAGGGCACTGATGGTGGCAGGTTGGTGAGGAATCTGTGCCTCGGGATAGTATAGCAGTTTTATAATTAAGAAGTTAATTATTCAAATTCCTATACAGTGTTTTCAATCACATTAAGAGTGATGACTCCCTTATCTTTAGGTTGACTGGTTACCTGCATCCCATGATTTACTACAGAGAATATTACATATCCTGCAGAGACCAGCCTTGGCCAGAGGCTGCTCCCTAGGGGAGGGGCAGAAAGTAGCCACATATGGAGGGAAGAGCAATGTCTGGACGATTACCTCATGCTCCACTCCTACACTAACCTTTTTCCTCCTTTTTTGTTTTTTGAGTTGGAGTCTCATTCTGTTGCCCAGACTGGAGTGCAGTGGCTGCTCCCGGCCACCGCAGCCTCAACCTGCTGGGCTCCGGTGATCCTTCCGCCTCAGCCTTCCAAGTAGCCGGAATTACAGGCATGAGCTACCACGCCCAGCTGATTTTTTTTAAATTTATTGTAGAGATGAGGTCTCACTGCCCAGGCGGGTCTCGAACCTGTGGGCTTGGGCAATCCACTCACCTCAGCCTCCCAAAGGCGTGGGATGACAGGCTGAGCCACTGAGCCTGGCTTTTTTTCCTCCTTTACAATCTTCATGTAACATTGATCTTCAGCAAGTTCCCTGAGATGAACACATGAGTCAAACATTGCATCCATATTCTGCATATGCAATAAAGGGCACAGGATCCAAATAGCAAAATCGCTATAATAATTATAATACCTATGATTACTTTTTGCCAGAAAGGAAAAGCTTAGTGATAGAAAGGGTATTTGGTTAAGGGTGATAAAATAGATGTTTGAAAGGAACAAGCAAAGGTAAATCTCAATTATCAGGCATATACAACATTCCTGCCCTGTGACAATTCTTGGGAGGACTACCTGGTCTGGAATGTCATGCCCTATCCCTATCAGGCCTGGGTGCCCTCCTGTCCATGATATGAAAGAACAGTGGGGTGGTGTCCTGAACTGCCACACAGAAATGATAATAGTTCCCCTTTTGAGTATTTGAGAACCGGGGCGCTTACCCTTAACAGTATTTATCAATTTTTCCATAACCATAGGTCAAATATCTAACTTATGTTTTCTCCCCTCTCCCCAGGGCCCCGCAGGGAGCACCATGGGGTTCAGATTGAACTTCCCAGGACCAGTGGAGAGTATCCTCTCTGGGTCCTATGTCCCATGGGGCGGGCAACAGGAGGTTATTCTCGCTTCTCCAACTTGGTGGCAACGACGATTCTTACATTTATATTTGCATCCTCAGGGGTGCTGCCCATGGTGGTGTCAGCATATGCAGGGGGGCTGGGGTCTGCACGGGGTCTCTCATTAAGAGTGCGTCATGCAGTTGGGTCATCCATCCCTGCAATGAGTGCTGCCACATATCATGGGCCCACAGGAGCTTGTTCATGATTGTCCATAGCTGCTGGTGCCATTGTGGCATCCAGTTCTTTGAACACCACCCAGCTGTCTGTGCAAGCTGTCCGTGGCTCTTTGCATATCACCAACCACACTGACTGCAGCTTTGCCCATTGCTTCTCGCTATGGGCAGAGCGGTGTGCACAATTACCTGGGCTTGTACAGTGATTGGCTCTGTTGCCAAGAGAGCTGGATATACTGTGTTGTTCTGCTATTTGATGGGGCTGTAGTGGGTTTCCATGCCTTTCCAGGTCTGTGACCAAGAGCCAATGGGAAGTCAAGGTTTTCCCTGTTTCTGCCAGAGCCCCCAGGCATAACCCTCCTGAGTGATATTCACACCCAATACACAGGGAAGGAATTGATCTAGAATGCATATTGCTGGGAGGGTGCCCACAGCACTTGTGGCAGCACTAAATGCCTGCTGGCACTCCTCTGTCCAGTCCCACTGGGATCCCTTTTCGGTTAATCTATATAAAGGATGTATGATCTGCAGCTAAATGCGGGATAAATGCCTTCTAATACCCCAACAAGCCCCAGAATTCCTGCAGCTGTTTGGGCAGTATTGAGTGGAAAAAGCCTGGATCTTGTCAATAACAGTGGATGATCCTCTCCCCTGCAAATGTTCTGTCAGCTGGGGTGCTGCCTGCTCTAGGTCTGTAAGAGAATCAGAGGTTGACATGATATCATCTATACAATGAAATAGAGACACTGATGCGGGTCGCCTCCAACTTTCCAAATCTGGAGTGACCATGCCATGACATAACGTAGGACTGTACAAATACCCCATTAATGGCACCGCAGATGTCCATTGTCTTCCTTTCCAGGTGAATGTGAAATGGTCTTGACAATCAGCATGAATATCAACACTAAAGAAAGCATTAGCCAAATCCACTACAAAATGATATGTGCCCAGTTGTGCCCCTAATTGATCCAAGATGTCAGCAATATTGGGTATAGCGGCATGCTGAGGGGGGACAACTTTATTTAATTCCCAGTAGTCCACCATCATTCTCCAGGTACCATCTGGTTTCTGAAAGGACAGAGCCCCAAATGGAGTTTCTGTGGTCACCCTGAGTAGATCTGGTCATGTATTCAGGTCAATACTACATGCATAGCAATAATCATTAACTGGAAGAAGAACCAGTTTTCTGGCCCCCAGATGAGCTTCATTTTACTTGGTCATGGATGTTAAGATTAACATCTTTGTCCCAAGAATTTGTCTTCCAGCTACTGGCCCAGCCCTTTCTGTCTATGTGATTGTCCACCCTTGACAGATGACCCCCATCTATCTGGTCATCAGAGATATGAAAAACAGACCATCCCTATGACAATAGCCCCTGTGTTATCTCACCCTAAAATGTATCCTTACAAAAAGCCTTATAAGCCCCTAGCCCTGAACATTCAAGGCCATGCAAATCTTAGCGTCTGCTGTCTTCTCCTGTCTTGGAGAAGTGGAACTCTTTTTCTGATCTACTTTCTAAATAAACTTTGTTTTCTAATCTACCTTCTGTATAATTCTTTTTTTTTTTTTTTGAGTTGGAGTCTCACTCTGTCACCCAGACTGGAGTGCAGTGGCCGTTCCTGGCCACCGCAGCCTCGACCTGCTGGGCTCCGGCGATCCTTCCGCCTCAGCCTTCCAAGTAGCTGGAACTACAGGTGTGCGCTACCACGCCCGGCTAATTTTTGATTTATTGTAGAGATGAGGTCTCGCCAAGTTGCCCAGGTGGGTCTCGAACCCACGGGCTCAGGCAATCCACTCACCTCAGCCTCCCAAAGCCACGGGATTACAGGCTGAGCCACCGAGCCCGGCTCTGTATAACTCTTTGTTTACCTGTGGCACTGACTCAGTTCACCAACCTAACAGTTCCTCGCCAGTCATACCGGAGAATTAGAGGGGCTGTGAGCAGGACGGATTATATTAACTTTTGTCAATTCCTGTATGGTTTCACCAATTTCTTTGTGCCTGCCAGGTATATAGTATTATTTGGTAGCCACCACCTGCCATGGTGCTGGCAAGACCACAGGTGGGTGTCTGGCATGCTCACCACAGCTTGAATAACCCTTACTCACAGGTGAAATTCGTCAGTTTCTAAACACACCCTTGCAGCATATCAATTCCTAATATGACTCCTTAGTGAGAAATATATATACAGCATAGGTCTAGTGGGTAGGCGGCTGACGCACAGTTAGTGTCACCCTCCCAACCTTGATTGATTTACCATCATACTATATCTACGGCAGTTAAAGACCCTTCAAATTTACTTGGTTAGGTCGGGTGCAGTGGCTCACGCCTATAATCCCAGCTCTTTGGGAGGCTGAGATGAGAGAATCGTCTGAGCTCACCGGTTTGAGACCAGCCTGGGCAACTTGGCGAGATCTCATCTCTACAATAAATCAAAAAATTAGCTGGGTGTGGTGGTGCATGCCTGTAGTTCCAGCTTCTCGGAAGGCTGAGGCAGAAGGATCACCTGAGCACTGCAAGTTGAGGCCGCGGTGGCTGTGAGTGTGCCACTGCCTTTCAGCCTCGGCAATAGAGTGAGGACTCCAACGAAAAAAAAATGTACCTGGTTATCATATATTAGGGTGCATTCAGTTCCAGTGCCCATCAAGCCTATTACTATTTGTATATTTGAAGGGAGGCACCTATAGAAACCTAGAATAATCTTAGTTTATCATAGTCTTTTTGTCTCAGCATAGCCATTTTTGCTTAGACTTTATCCCTGACACACTTTGAATCTAGCACAGGTTAGACATAGATAGATAAATTTCAATAGGCAGGTTTTTTTTTTTGAGCTGGAGTCTCACTCTGTCGCCCAGACTGAAGTGCAGTGGCTGCTCCCGGCCACCGCAGCCTCAACCTGCTGGGCTCTGGCAATCCTTCTGCCTCAGCCTTCCGAGTAGCCAGAATTACAGGCATGCGCTACCACGCCCGGCTGATTTTTGGATTTGTTGTAGAGATGAGGTCTCACCAAGTTGCCCAGGCGGGTCTCGAACCCTCGGGCTCAGGCAGTCCACTCACCTCAACCTCCCAAAGGCGTGGGATTACAGGCTGAGCCACCGAGCCCGGCTTCAATAGGCAGGTTTTAGGAAACGTTCATACATTCTACTGTAGCCAAGCTGGCAGCCTACTCCACCCCCTTGGCAAATCTTCATCAGATGGGAGACAGCAGCCCAACCATTCAATTCATGGTTTTGCATAATAATCTCTAAGAAACTTTCAGGCCCCCTAGCTGGCTGAAGCCATAGAAATGATGATAAGACCACCTTTTGGTCAAGGAACTTGTGAATTGGAAATGTCTGACAAGTATCTTGCAGGAAAAACCTCTCCCCTTGTCTCCCATTTAGCCCACCACCATGGCAGCAATCATGTGACTAACCCACCCGTCTGTCTGCTGTCCATCACCTGACATCAGTACCTGTGCTTACCTGCCCCTTCGTGATGATGTGGAGCAGACTACCACGTAATTATCTTATGACCTTCCCCCATTAAAGGGAAAGATTAGAAGAATTCAAGCCGGGCTGGGTGGCTCAGCCTGTAATCCCGCGCCTTTGGGAGGCTGAGGTGAGTGGATTGCCTGAACCCGCGGGTTTGAGACCCGCCTGGGCAGCGAGACCTCATCTCTACAATAAATAAAAAAATCAGCCGGGCGTGGTAGCGCATGCCTGTAATTCTGGCTACTTGGAAGGCTGAGGCGGAAGGATCGCCGGAGCCCAGCAGGTCGAGGCTGCGGTGGCCGGGAGCGGCCACTGCACTACAATCTGGGCAACAGAGTGAGACTCCAACTCAAAAAAAAAAAAGAAAATTAGCCGGGTGTGGTAGCGCGTGCCTGTAGTTCCAGCTACATGGAAGGCTGAGGCGGAAGGATCGCTGGAGCCCAGCAGGTCAAGGCTGCGGTGGCCGGGAGAGGCCACTGCACTCCAGTCTGGGCGACAGAGTGAGACTCTAACTCAAATAAAAAAAAAAAAAAGGATTCAACCATGAGCAGCCAGTCGTCATTGCCTTACTAGACTCTGGTGTGGCCATGTACTCTTTGAGCTATGGCTATAGCCATGTTTCCTGGCTTTGGCCCACTCCCCTCCCTTGGGGAGGTGAATCTCCTCTTTCTCTTTAATTTACTTTCTAGATAAACTATATTTTCTAATCTAACTTCTGTGTAATTGTTTGTATCTTTCTCGCAGTACTGATTCCACACCAGACACCCCACACCCCCAGCGGGCCTGATCTAACATTCTGGAGGCCCCGCTGGGAGTGTGCCCTAACGTTTTTTGGAGGTCCCAGCAAGATCTAACTATATTCTTTGGGGTCCAGTATATAGTGAGCTCAATGTGTGGCCTCTGATATATGAAGGAAGCTTACATGTCCTCCATATCTTGGCCACCCTCCAGGCCTAGAAACAGGGCCAGAAAGGAAGTTCATTAACCTGAGGGGTGAGCAACCATTCTCTGGCCCCCTCTTTCATTACATCTTGCAGCCATAAGTGGGGGGTCTTCCTTATTACTAGAGGTCCCCTCTGATACCCCGACCTCAGCCTTTCCTTCTGAGATAGGTCAGTTGAAAGGAGGGACCCCGAGAAACGTAGAATAACTTTAGTACACATTTTACTTCAGCATAACCATTTGTGCTTAAACTGACATGCTTTAAATCTAGCACAGGTTAGACACAGGTACATTTTCTTTCTTTTTTTTTTTTTGAGTTGGAGTCTCACTCTCGCCCAGACTGGAGTGCAGTGGCCGTTCTCGGCCACCGCAGCCTCGACCTGCTGGGCTCCGGCGATCCTTCCGCCTCAGCCTTCCAGTAGCTGGAACTACAGGCGTGCGTTACCACGCCCGGCTAATTTTTTTGATTTATTGTAGAGATGAGGTCTGGCCAAGTTGCCCAGGCGAGTCTCAAACCCGCGGGCTCAGGCAATTCACTTACCTCAGCCTCCCAAAGGCGCGGGTTACAGGCTGAGCCACCGAGCCTCGCCAGGTACATTTTCAATAGGCAAGCTTTAGGAAGCATTTAGACATTTTACTGCAGGCCAAGCTGGCAGCCTACCTCACCCCCTTGGCAAATCTCCAACAGATTTAGGACAAGAACAGCCAAACCATTTAATTTATGGTTTAGCATGATAATCTCTAAGAAACTTTCAGGTCCCTTAGCTGGCTGAAGCCATAGAAATGATAACAAGACCACCTTTTTGCTAAAGAAGATTGTGGATTAGAAACATCTGACAAGCGGGGCTCAGTGGCTCAGCCTGTAATCTCGCGCTTTGGGAGGCTGAGGTGAGTGGATTGCCTGAGCCCGAGGGTTCGAGACCTGCCTAGTCAACTTGGCGAGACCTCATCTCTACAATAAATCAAAAAATTAGCCGGGCGTGGTAGTGCGCACCTGTAGTTCCAGCTACTTGGAAGGCTGAGGCGGAAGGATCGCCGGAGCCCAGCAGGTCGAGGGTGGCCGGCAACGGCCACTGCACTCCAGTCTGGGCGACAGAGTGAGACTCCAACTCAAAAAACAAGAACAACAACAACAAAAAGAAACGTCTGGCAGGTCTCTTGGAAAATCCCCCCCTGTAATCCCCCATTTAGGCCAGAGGGATGGATGCTGAGTCTGTGAGTCACCGATCTAGGAGCCTGTGGCTACAATCAACGTCAAAACAGCCCTGGACCATTCCTGTAATCCGGCCCAAAACCCCCCGCAAAGGTTTAAGATCCCAGCTCGAGGCTGCGGTGGCCGGAAGCGGCCACTGCACTCCAGTCTGGGCGACAGAGTGAGACTCCAACTCAAAAAAAAAAAGAAACGTCTGGCAGGTCTCTTTCAGGAAAATCCCCTCCCCTTGTCTCCTCCCATTTAGCCCACCACCAGAGGGCATGAGATGCTAATGTCTGGTGAAGTCAAGATCTAAGACGCCTGTGGCTACAATCAACGTCAATGACCCACAGCCCTGGACATTCCTCTTGGCTCAGACCCCTCCAGGCCCAAACCCCTCCTTGCCCCAAAGGCCTTTAAATATACCCAGTTCTAAGGCCAGGCGCAGTGGCTCAAGTCTGTGATCTCAGCTCTTTGGGAGGCCAAGATGAGAGGATTGCTTGAACTAGACCAGCCGGGGCAACTTGGTGAGACCTCGTCTCTACAAGTAAAAAAAAAAAAGATAAAAAATATACGTAGTTCTTGGCCCTTCGAGGGCACACTTGCCTCTGAGTGTGGGCCCCTTTCCAATCTGTGAAAGGTGAATGACAAACTTTACTTCCTTCTGCTTCTTCCTTGGTTGCAATCTTGCGTTATTCCTGCAGTACCAGCTCCAGCCCACCTCACCTGAGTTTAACCTTTTTTTTTTTGAGTTGGAGTCTCACTGTCACCCAGACTGGAGTGCAGTGGCACGCTCCTGGCCACCGCAGCCTCGACCCGCTGGGCTCTGGCAATCCTCCCCCTCAGCCTTCCAAGTAGATGGAACTACAGGCGCTCGCTACAATGCCTGGCTAATTTTCTATTTATTGTAGAGATGAGGTCTTGCCAAGTTGCCTGGGCAGGTCTCGAACCCGCGGGCTCAGGCAATCCACTCGCCTCGGCCTCCCAAAGTGCTGGGATTACAGGCTGAGCCACTGAGCCCGGCCAGTTTAACCTTTCATTGGTAACGCTTTCTTTTTTTTTTTGAGTTGGAGTCTCACTCTGTCGCCCAGACTGGAGTGCAGTGGCCGCTCCCGGCCACCGCAGCCTCGACCTGCGGGGCTCCGGCGATCCTTCCGCCTCAGCCTTCCGAGTAGCCGGAATTACAGGCATGCGCTACCACGCCCGGCTGATTTTTTGATTTATTGTAGAGATGAGGTCTCGCTGCCCAGGCGGGTCTCGAACCCGCGGATTCAGGCAATCCACTCACCTCAGCCTCCCAAAGGCGCGGGATGACAGGCTGAGCCACCGAGCCCGGCTCATTGTGTCACTTTTGTGGGATCCTTTTCCACCTTCCCAACTCCCTATTTCCACCTAATCAAATCTGTTTCTCCCAGGTCCTACACTGTTCCACTTACGAGCGGGGATAGCACAGATATCCTGCTTTCTACCTGAGTCAACCAGTTAATCCTTCTGCAATATCTGCACCTGGCTTCTAGTGGCTGTCTTCTGTTCAAGAGACATTCGGAGAGTGCAACCCAGGGGCTATGCGCTGCGGCTGCACAGTTATCTCTGTCTTCTGAATTTGTCCCTTCTCATCAGCTGCTTTCAATAATTCCCGCAGTCTAGCTGGCATTTTTGGGGGGGGTCTTCGTATTCATGTGACTGCCTCCAGTATTTACCAAAGTGGCAATGTTGAACCACGCAGTACCAGGAGTCCAACCTGGAAATTTTCCTAGCAGACATTCCCTCCCCTCTCTGTCTCTCCAGTGGCCACTACAATGGGGGTGGGGGTAGGGGTTCCTTGGAATATTCTGCTGATTATGCCAATTGTAACGCCCAGATTTGAAAGGGCTTGTGCATAATGTGTACCTGTTCCAAAAAGTCACCCAGAGGTCCAGCGAGGAGACACACTGGTTTATTATGCTTACGAGAGAGAGGACACTGATGATGGCAGGGAGGTGTGAAATATGTGCCTCGGGACAATGTCGCAAACAGTTTTCTTTTATTATTAATTTACTTATTTTATTTATTTTTTATTTTTTGAGTTGGAGTCTCACTCTGTCGCCCAGACTGGAGTGCAGTGGCCGGAGTGGCCACTGCAGCCTCGACCTGCTGGGCTCCGGCGATCCTTCCGCCTTAGCCTTCCAAGGAGCTGGAACTACAGGCGCGTGCTACCACGCCCGGCTAATTTTTTGATTTATTGTAGAGATGAGGGCTTGCCAAGTAGCCCAGGCGGGTCTCGAACCCGCGAACTCAGGCAATTCACTCAGCCCCGCCTCCCAAGGCGCGGGACTACAGGCTGAGCCAGCGAGCCCGGCGACTTTTTGTTTTTGTTTTTCCCCTTCTCAGAATTAAAAGCACACTCTGGCGGTGGGTCCCGGGGCGGGCGTGGGCTCCCACGTGCTCTTCGAGGTCCGTAGCCCTGGGACCGTCGCTCTCGAGCGCCCCCTGCCGCCCAGACCGGTCTCTTGCCAATATACTCGAGCCCTCGGAATATCTCCCCTCTTCACCAACTCAACGAACCAGTCTAAATGACCCCTCCCTGCCCCAAATACATTCCGCAGAGCAGCTGAAAGTGACATTCGGACAGGCCCCAGTATCCCCACCCGTCCCTGCCCCCTCGAGCTTTCTGCGCCTCCCAGTCTCGGCCAAGGACAATTTGCACACTCAGAAGCTCAATGATTTTCGGCAGAGCGACCCTCCTCCGTTTTCTGACTGCCGCGGTTCTTTACGGATCAGGCTTCCTACCCGGACCCTCTACTGCCCCTGGTGGCGGCCACCGTCTTACCCCTTCCTTAGTCACGCTGAGGATGCGGCCGGCCCCCAGCGGAGGTCGCTCTGAACTACGTTTCCCGTCAGCCCCGCTCAACATCGCGAGAGCGCCGGCGAGACTGCCGAGAAGACTTGCGCGCAGACGCGGTCTCGCGTTCTTTTCGAGGTCGGCCTCGTGGCTGGAAGTCATGGCGGCTCCCGTGCGTGCCGAGCGCGGCCGGCAGCCTCAGGTCTTTGGTGATGGTAAGGCTGCGGAAGTGGGAAAACGGGGTGTTTCCTGACGCAGTGCAAACACACACGGCCTCCTCTTCCTCGCAGACGAGGTGGTGACGATAAACCGTGTTTCCCCCTTCTTAGGGTGGTTGGGGAAAGGCTATCCAGACAGCGGGAAATCGTGTTATGTGAAGGGAGGGAGCTCAAGCCCGTCTTCGGCGTCGAAGGGCCCCTCGCGGGGCAGAGATCCCAGCATCCTGCGCCACCCCGTGCTCCTGGAAACCACAGTGTGCTGAGCGTGCACGCCCGGGAGGCTCCTTTGTCCCCTCACTGATTGTGGCAGTTCTTTTTCTTTTTCTTCTTCTTTTTTGAGTTGGAGTCTCGCTCTGTCGCCCAGACTGGAGTGCAGTGGCCGCTCCCGGCCACCGCAGCCTCGACCTGCTGGGCTTCGGCGATCCTTCCGCCTCAGCCTTCCGAGTAGCCGGAATTATAGGCGCGCGCTACCACGCCCGGCTGATTTTTTTGAATTATTGTAGAGTTGAGGTCTCACCAAGTTGCCCAGGCGGGTCTCGAACCCGCGGTCTCAGGCAATTCACACACCTCAGCCTCCCAAAGCGCGGGATTACAGGCTGAGCCACCGAGCCCGGCTTGTGGCAGTTCTTAATTCGGCATCAGGAGTGTTGAGTGTGAATACGTGACTTCACTTGGAGTGACTTGGGGACCGCTCCATTCAGTGGCTTTTTTTAAAAATGTTTTTTATTAAAATTGTGGGGTACAGTTAAGGGTTAGGTATACAAATATGCATTGTGCAGGTACCCTTGTTGATGAGGTGTGCCGCCCCTTCCCCAGTTATTGACTACCGTTAATCCCACCTCCCTTCCCTTCCCTGCCCCCCATAGTTTCCCGCTACTGTCGCTCCTTTTCTTACAGTATTAAGGTAGTTGTTCAAGGTCCACTTATGAGTGAGAACATGTGATACTCAGATCTTTGTTTCTGTGAGAGATCACTCAGTATTATAAACTCGAATTCCATCCAGGTTGCTGCGAAATTCTTGATTTTTTTTTTCTTTGTGTGCAGTCTTTATTTCAGATATTTGTTAAGACACCATTGTTATTACTCAGGACAAGAGTAAAGATCACCTCTTGCAGAAACTTAGGAACTATGTACAGAATTTTACAGAGGCAAGGCTTTGGCTTAAACCTGACTGCTGACCAGTGAATGGAGTTCTGAGTGGACTCAAGGAACAAAAGGAAACCAGACAGGAAAAGGAAGGTGCCCGTTTGAACCAAATTTCAGCTACCATCGGGCATAGCCTGTGGTGGTCACAGATCATAGGCTCTGTTTGTAGGTGGTTCGGGTACAGCACAGGATTCCATTTGGCTCCTTGGCTAACTACACCCCGAACTGAGGTGCCATGAGGTCAATGTTACTCAAGTTCGCAGCCAGCCAAACTCCCGCAGCAGAGTCCCAAATTGAGTATCAAATTCCTCCGGAAGTCACTCCTATTGGTTGCAAAGCGGTAGATGCCCCGAAGCCAATCTCCCACGTTGTCCAGAGATTTGCCGGGCTGTTAGCGCTCATGGCGACCCCCCTGGAAGTCCACTTCTTTTTTAATGACTGTGTAATATTCCATTGTGTATCTGTACCACCTTTTTTAATCTTCTTCTCCACTTAACACCATCTTGCTGGCTCCTCGGAAAGCCATTCAGTGGTTTTTGTTTAACTCTACTGATAGTAATCGATGGGATTGTAAGCTTTTCCTGGAAAACTGTAGTTTTAGTAAAGAACCTTTTTTCCTTTCCCGAAGGTCTTTTTTGGGCATCTGCGGAGATGGTGAGAAGCAGAACCGGCAGATTGAAGCTTCAAAGTAATGGATGGATCCCGAAGATGAGTAAGAATGGGTGCAAGCAGGACCTGGGTTGTCACCAGTCATGAGAAAGCAGAGCTGGTACTGTCACATGCGTTCACCCCTACTTTATTCCGAAGTTCAAGTGTGGAGTGTATGTTGACACATAAGTCCACTTAGGGTGAAAAACCTACCTAGAATTCAGAATACAAATAAATAAGTAAACTGTGTATATATTTGGAGACAAGGTCTTGCTCTGTTGCCAGGCTGGTCTCAAACGCTTGACCTCAAGCGGTCTTCCCACTTTGGCATCCCAAAGTGCTGGGATTACAGGCACCAGCCACCACTCCCAGTTGCTAATTATTGTAATAATAAAAACCATGAGGGTCTGTACCCGGGTAATATGGGGCCACTAGGTGTCACTGTAACCAACATGGATGTCACTGCATGTAGAATTGAAATTGAGACTTGGAAAATTAATTTTGGTTGGTTGGAATTTGGGAGCGTTCATTACTGGCTGAGCTGAGGATGATTTAAAGTTATCCCTGTCTGAATTAACATCTTTTGTGAGGAGTTCTGACTCCCTGAGGCTCAGCTTTTTAATACAAACCTTGAGTATAAATACCTTAAGGTTTTTTCTGTTAGAATGAAGCATGTTAATCTTTCTCTTAGATTAAAGCTGTTGGCTGTGGACTTGAAAAAAATCACATGAAAATCCACCACCTTAAGATGTCAAATGTAAGGATCATCATAATGAAATTTCTGTAATGGTAAGGAGAGTTTATTTGTTTTTTTTGTTTTTTTTTTTTTTTGAGTTGGAGTCTCACTCTGTCGCCCAGACTAGAGTGCAGCGGCTGCTCCCGGCCACTGCAGTCTCTGCCTGCCGGGCTTCGGCAATTCCTTCCACCTCAGCCTTCCCAGTAGCCGGAGCTACAGGCGTGCGCTGTCACGCCCGGCTGATTTTTTTTGATTTATTGTAGAGATGAGGTCTCGCCAAGTTGCCCAGGCGGGTCTCGAACCCGCGGGCTCAGGCAATCCACTCACCTCAGCCTCCCAAAGGCACAGGATTACAGACTGAGCCACCGAGCCCGGCGGTAAGGAGAGTTTTAGTGCTTTATAGACTTGCATAGATCATGGTCCCCTTTAAGTACTATTAGATTTGGATTGTGATTGTGTGGATAATGGAAGCAGTTTGGAGTTCTTTTTTTAGGCTCTTTGCCAAGTATTTTTTATAACAAATACTTGCTCTCATGAACAGTATTTGTTATAACAACGCTTTGTGAGGTAAGTTTTCTCCCCATTTTGCTGCTGAGTAAATAAAAGTGAAAGTTCCCTTGCCCAAAGTTAAACAAGTAGTTACTAAGTTGGATTAGACCAGTGGTTCTCAACCAGGAATGGAGGGTGTAACTGACATTGAGTGGATGCTGCTAAATATTCTCTATTTTTTTTTTGAGTTGGAGTCTC
The DNA here is from genome assembly GCA_027257055.1 of Cephalopachus bancanus. Taxonomy (NCBI): domain Eukaryota; kingdom Metazoa; phylum Chordata; class Mammalia; order Primates; family Tarsiidae; genus Cephalopachus; species Cephalopachus bancanus. The sequence goes on along the minus strand of JAPVLO010000409.1, from coordinate 77,015 downwards.
ACTCCATCGCCCATACTGGAGTGCAGTGGAATGCTCCCGGCCACCACAGCCTCGACTTTCTGGGCTCCGACAATCCTTCCGCCTCAGCCTTTCAAGTAGCTGGAACTACAGGCATGTGCTACCACGCCCGACTAGCTACTAAATATTGTACAGTGCCCAGGAAACTATTGGAAATTGTATATTGGAATAGCTAGAGATCTAGGCTGTAGCCTCAGACTATTTACCAGCCTTGCTTCTTCATTTGTAAAGCAGGCTTAGTGGTTTTCCAACTTCATTATACATCAAGAACCACCTACAAAGTGTTAAAATATTTGCAGTCCTGGGCCTCACCTCCAGCCTTGGAGAAGAATGACTCTGGAGTGGAGCCCAGGAATCGTGTGACCAGTTAAAGAGTGGGTGTGTAGTAACAAGTAGATGATCCGACCTGTTTTTAGCTCCAGGATTTTAATATAGCAAGATTATAGTGCTGGCTATTTTTAAGTAGCTCTTGAGCAGATCTCTAATCCTATCTTGTAGAAAGAAAAGCCACATGCTTGCTCTGGAGGGTAGTTTTTTGGTTTCGTTTTTGTTTTGTTTTTTGAGTTGGAGTTTCACTGTTGCCCAGGCTGGAGTGCAGTGGCACCTCACGGCCACCACAGCCTTGACCTGCTGGGCTCAGGTGATCCTTTCTCTTCAGCCTTCCAAGTAGCTGAAACTACAGGTGTGCACCACCACGCTCAGCTAATTTTTTGATTTATTGTAGAGATGAGGTCTCACCAAATTGCCTGGGATGGTCTCAAACCCTGAGCTCAGGCAATCCTCTCGCCTAGGCCTCCCAAAGTGCTGGGATTATAGGCTTGAGCCACCAAGCCTGGCCTTGCTGTGGGCTAGCACGTTGGTGGAAGCTGAGTTTGTGATGATGTCAAGTTATCCCTGTCTGAAGGCAAAAAGAAGGGCCTTTCTGTGTGGAATGTGGATATCTGAAACTCGGTTTCCCACCTTTTTTTTTTTTGTGAGTTGGAGTCTCGCTCTGTCACCCAGGCTAGAGAGCAATGGCATGCTCCCGGCCACTGCAGCCTCGACCTGCTGGGTTCCGGCGATACTTCCACCTCAGCCTTCCAAGCAACTGGAACTACAGGCACAGGCACACGCTACGACACCTGGCTAATTTTTTATTTATTGTAGAGATGAGTTCTCGCCAAGTTCCCCAGGCAGGTCTCGAACCCGCGGGCTCAGGCAATAGTCTCGCTTCGGCCTCCCTAAATACTGGGATTACAGGCTGAACCACCAAGCCCGGTCCCAACTTTTGCCTTATAGAAAACTTAGGCATGATTTTATTTTATTTTTTATTTTTTTTGAGTTGGAGTCTCACTCTGTTGCCCAGACTGGAGTGCAGTGGCCACTCCTGGCCACTGCAGTCTCGACCTGCTGGGCTCTGGCAATCCTTCCAAGTAGCCGGAATTACAGGCATGCACTACCATGCCCGGCTGATTTTTTGATTTATTGTAGAGATGAGGTCTCACCAAATTGCTCAGGCAGGTCTCAAACCCGCGGGCTCAGGCAATCCACTCACCTCAGCCTCCCAAAGGCGTGGGATTACAGCCTGAGCCACTGAGCCCGGCTAGGCATGATTTTAAAGAGAGTTGTCTTCTGAATATCATGAGTAGATTTTTTTCCAATTTCTCCTCACCAGGTGCAGTCTCAGCCTCAGTTTCTGGGGCTGGAAAAGGATCCTCTAGCATTTGTGGCAGCTGCCCTGAACCAGAACCTGGCCCCGGGCTCAAAGTGGGATGTCTCCTGTGTATGCTAAGGGAGACATAGGTGTCTGCTGTGTCGACAGAACTTTGAACTGCTTTGCCTGAGGCAAGTGAAATGATTGCTTTCCTGTTGTTTGTAAACGGTTTACCCCTTTCTTGTTCCTAAGAAGTCTTGCAAGCCTATGATGCTTAGTTATCCCTGTCTGAAAACTTCAACTGAGGGAAGTATCCTCTTCTGAGGCTTGAGGGTTTGGTGCTGCACTTTTCGGGGGAAGGGGGAGGGGTGTCTGTTTTTTTCTTCCTTCCCTTTTTTTGACCTCATGCTTTTTAAAAGTTCAGGCATTAGGGGATGGAATTGAATGGACCCTCAGGAAATTGTGCATTCCCTGCTGAGAACCCGGTCTAGTGCATCATCCCTTCTGAAACTTGAAAGCCAAGTGTGGTTGCCCTGTTAAGCTCTAGCTTCTTGATTGATGGCCATGAGGGTACAGGCTCTATGAGGTGGCAGAAAGAAATAGACAAGTAGCCAAGATTTGGTTTATGCTCTTATTGTGTGGAATGAAAGAGTCTTGCCACATATTTCAAGAAAATGAATGGGCTCTTTGAAACAGATGGGAATGTAAAATGCATGCCAGTGAGAATGCTTAATGACCTTGCCTCTGCACCAGTGCCCTGACATTTAGGGGAAAAGAGATACCACGGCACTGGCAGAGCTATTTGGTTTCCAGGCGCTTTGTTAACACGACTGGCCTAGGGCTGCTCCTGGGCAGCAGAGACTGGCATGTTAGTGAGCAAGAAAGAAGCAAGGTTGTGCTGGGGGCAGGGTGTCTGGCTTTGTTCCCACTTGAATGCCAGACTTCAAGTGGACACACATTGCCTTTCTTTTCTGCTGAAATTGGGAGGTGCTTGCAGACTCTTGATACTAAGGCCACATTTTTGCTTGGTCGTCACAAGCTGCATTTGGGGTGAGATTTAATGAGCCTAAAAACTGGTCCCACCAGTTTACAGCCTGCAAGTAGAACAAAGTGAAAGGCTGGTTAGCAAGTGGGGAAGATCAAATTCCTTGGTTACTGTTTGCTTCTAAATGGACTTGACTATTCACCAGAACTCAAGTAAACCTTAAGGTTTGACTTTAAAATGTTTACATCCAGAGGGAGTTGAATATAAATGGCCCTTGTGGGCATTCTCTTCTGGCCTCTTCCCAGAAACTGCTCCCATGGAGTGCAGTCTCCTTAAAACAAGTCATTCGGGAGCCTCACCAGCCTGCATTGAAATTGTTTGATAGTGCCGAATCATGCTGCCTCAGTGCACACAGAATGCCTAATGATCGTTAGAATGAGTGCTCCTAGACTGATTGCCTTTTCTCCTAAATTAGTTGTTAATGTAGCTTTCAGCTTTGAGTCACTTAGTTGGCTGTTATTTCAAATTATTCTCCTTTGCTTTTACAGGTTATCTCCCAGTGATGCCAGATGGGATCAATACAGCCCTGCCTCTGCTTCTAATGTCTATAAAATAACCTTGCAAAAAGGGAGTCATTAAAGTTATTTGGGCTTCATCCTTTTTTTTGAGTTGGAGTCTCACTCTGTCACCCAGACTGGAGTGCAGTGGCACGCTCCCAGCCACCCCAGTGTCAACCTGTTGGGCTCTAGCAATCCTTCCGCCTCAGCCTTCCAAGTAGCCGGAACTACAGGCGTGCGCTACCACACCCAGCCAGTTTTTTGATTTATGGTAGAAACGAGGTTTCACCATGTTGCCCGGGCTGTTCTCCAACCTGAGGGCTCAGGCAGTCCTCTCACTTTAGCCTCCCAAAATGCTGGGATTACAGGCTTGAGCCACTGTGCCAGAATTTTTTTTGTGTTTTTATTTTTTATTTATTTTTATTTTTTATTTTTTTTGAGTTGGAGTCTCACTCTGTTGCCCAGACTGGAGTGCAGTGGCTGCTCCCGGCCACCGCAGCCTCGACCTGCTGGGCTCCGGCGATCCTTCCGCCTCAGCCTTCCAAGTAGCTGGAACTACAGGCGCACGCTACCACGCCCGGCTTATTTTTTAATTTATTGTGGAGATGAGGTCTCACCAAGTTGCCCAGGTGGGTCTCGAACCCGCGGGCTCAGGCAATCCACTCACCTCAGCCTCCCAAAGGCGCGGGATTACAGGCTGAGCCACCGAGCCCAGCTGTGTTTTTATTTTTTTGGAGTAGGAGTCTCACTCTGTTACCCAGGCTATAATGCAATGGCACGATCATGGTCACCACAGCCTCGACCTGCCGGGTACAGATGAACCTTCTACCTCAGCCTTCTCAGTAACTGGAACTACAGGCACAAGCTACCACACCCAATTAATTTTTTTGTTTGTTCTTTGTTTTTTTTTTTTTTGAGTTGGAGTCTCACTCTGTCACCCAGACTGGAGTGCGGTGGCCGCTCCCGGCCACCGCAGCCTTGACCTGCTGGGCTCCGGCGATCCTTCCGCCTCAGCCTTCCCAGTAGCTGGAACTTCAGGCGTGCGCTACCACGCCCAGCTGATTTTTGATTTATTGTAGAGATGAGGTCTCACCAAGCTGCCCAGGCGGGTCTCGAACCCACAGGCTCAGGCAATCCACTCACCTCAGCCTCCCAAAGCACAGGATTACAAGCTGAGCCACCGAGTCTGGCTCTTTTTATTTTTTTATTTTTTATTGTGGAGATGATGTCTCTCAAAATTGTCCAGGCTGGTCTTAAACCCCTGGACTAAGGCAATCCTCTCATCTCTGCCTCCCAGAGTGCTGGGATTATAGGCATGAACCACTGCACCCAGCTAGGGCTTCATCTTTAAAGAAATTCAAGTAATTAGAATAATCCCAGAAAACCACTGGAGTTAGTGAAATTAGAGTACAGTTAAGAATATTCAGACCTCCAGTTTGGGTTATCTGGGTGTAATCTCAAATTAATAGGACTGCAGTGATTGTATGAGGTCTGACGATTAAGTTTGGGGACTTTGCAGTGTGTACTTACATTGGCAGCACTGTACAAACAACTCAGTAAGGTTTTGTGACCTTGGTATTAATATAGGTATTAATATATCAGTGTATCACAACTGTGTTCATGGTGACTTTTGCACTTCACTGAGTAGTGAGAGCTTACCTCAATGAGAATTTGCTAGGACATTGGATAGGACAAAGGTGCAGTTGAATTTCGAATTTCCCCCACATTCTCTTGACTTATCGGCCTTGACTTCTACCTGGGGGTTTTGTTGTACTATAGAAAACTGGCTACACTGGTGGCACTTTGGGAAGAAATTGAAATGGCATGAGCAGTGGTCAGTGTTGCTCAAGCAGTAGTTCGCTGTAATCAGAAGTGTCATGACCTTTGTAATTGCAGGAGTCAAATGTGACTTGTATTCGTTATTCATCTTTTGTAGAGTCTTTTTCCTTTCTTAAAATGTGTATACATTTTTGGCACCCTGTATACTCCGTTGAGGGAGACTAAGGGGAATCAAATTTGTCCCTGGAAAATCATTTCTTGACCGGGCTCGGTGGCTCAGCCTATGATACCAACACTTTGAGAGCCGAGGCAAGTAGATTGTCTGATCCCACAGGTTTGAGACCAGCCCCAGCAACTTGGTGAGACCTTGTCTCTACAATGAAAAAAAAAACAACAAAAAACAGGCGTGGTAGCACACGCCTATAGTTCTGGCTAGTTGGATGACTGAGGTGGAAGGATCACTGGAGCCCAGCAGGCCAACGCTGGGGTGGTCGTGAGTGTGCCACTGCACTCCAGCCTGGACCACGAAGTGAGACTCCAACTCAAAAAAAACCAACAAACCCAAACATTTTCTTAATGTATTTTCTCTGAGGTCAGTGTTGGGCTTAAATTTTGAGGCACAAAGTTTGTTTTTTGTTTTTTTTTTAGTTGACTCACAAGCATTGTGGATTTTAGATTGAGACCCACAGTAAGAATGCTATTTTATTCTTTAGAGTTTCAGCGAATTATGCCTAACCTGTATTACACAGAATGCCATCTGATGTTTTCTGTTTTTTTAGTTAGCTACTAAATTGATTCTGTGCTCTAATGCATTGACACAAACATTGCTTTAGTACTGACTTCAAATCCAATGAAGGATTGATAAACATTTTTCTGGTATCTTTACAGTGAGGCTTTCAGGGACAGATTGTATTTTGCATAGAATGTCAGTTTCTGAAATATCTCTTAATTCCTGCTCTTTTAGTAGCAGGATGGTACTATGGTCTCCCCAAGTAGCTACCCAAATATCCATTCTGTTGATCAGAGGTCTGCATTTCCAGAGTGGCATTTTGTTTCTGGTGGCAGAGTTAATCCACATCCCTCTTGCTAAGTGTGCTGACAGAACCAACCTTTTAAAGCCATAGGACCCAATTAGAGCCCAAATTAACCAGCATGGATTGATGTTTTCTTGGGAAGTCTCTTGCTAGCTATACCTGTGAAGATAACGCGTTCTGCCTCCAAAGCTACTGGTTAGTACATGAAATACCAGGGTGTGGTGATTTTGCTTGGATGAGAATTCCTTAAAGGCACTTCAGCAAAAGTTCATAGTATTATGGACCTACCTATTAATGATCTAAGTTGAAGCCACAGTACAAGGATGAGAGTTTGTACCTGGTAGTATGTTCCTGTTGGGGACAAGGTAGTGATAACCTATCTATTGGGACTTTTCCTTATGGCAGCAGGCGGGCTGCCAAGCCATTGACCCTTAAGTGCCAGACCCTCCCAGTGTATTTGGATTCTGAGTGTGATGTCCACGATAAACATCCTGTATTTTGTGATTTCTCTACCCAGCACAAAAACAGACAAAACAGTCATCCATCATTTATGTAGCTACCTGGTCTTTAGTTACACTCTGCCTTTTGTTTTCCCACTTTATCATGGGCAGAAGTCTATCAGGTTCTTAGGAGGTGTCCAGGAGTTTGAGTTGCTTTGGCCTGTGCGTGGGGCGGTACACACTGGTGAGAAGGTTTGGGCTGGAGTGGATATGTTTTCTGTTGCCTGCACTGCTTGGTCCTGGTCAACTCAGGCTCTGTGTTGCTCAGTACAAACCCAGCAAGGTAGTCTGTTTCCCCTTGGTTACGGTTGGGATGTCTATCTCAGAACCAGAGGAGTTTCCTTGAATAAGCCAAAGACAAGGTAGGGTGCCCTGCATTGAGCAAGCCTCGGCGTCCTCTTGGGGAGAAGGAGTTGAAGCCCTTCCAGAAGTCAAAAAGTTAAAAAAGCTGCTGGCCACTTGAAGGTACCAGGGCTACAGCTCTTCAGGGAACAAAGGGCTTGGTGCTTTGGGCTCAGCGCTGGTACAGCTGGAGGACGCCTGCGTAGTGCAGGTCCCTCCACAGGGCGGCTTCCAGGGACAGGTCATGGTTTGCGTAGAATATCAGTGGCATCTTTTTTCGTTCGAAATAGTGGTCAGAAAACTTCCAGTAGTTGTTTGTGATGAATCCATAGGCACTGACCTAGACAAGGAGAGTTAGTGTTTGAGTTTCTACTAAGTGTACACAGAATTTTGTGAAGTAACACGAATTTAGAAAGGTGGTCCCCCTTCTGTGAGGTGGTCCCCCTGCCGTGAATATGAAGATAATGGTGATAGGATGTAGCCTCATTTAACAAGTGTGGAAATGCTCAGAGGAAACTCATGCTCACTCATTTGAGAGGCAAAGCTGGGTCTGAAACTTGGGGGGGTGGAGGCATAGCCTGATCCCTGCCCTAATGGGGACTGCAGTCCAGACACTAATGACATTAACAAGACATTAACACAGGGAAACAGGCCCGAGACGTGGAGTGGGTTGGCTCCCATTCTTCTACTGGCTTTATCACAGTCATGGCCTCTGCTTCCACGTGACCCAGGCAGCATCCCATCAGGAATGTCTCATGATGATTTCAAAGTTTGTGTGGGAGGAGGCTGACTAAACCTGCTGTCCCACCCCTGCTCTAGGATATGATCCTATAAAGGGATGTCCCCTTAAGTGCTTTCAGCAGGGCAGATTGACAATTTGTGTCTTAACTACCATATTGGGTAGCTGCCTTGGAGAAGAGAGTGCTAGAAGGAAGCACTGTGGCAGGTGGGGGCAGGAACCAAGGCAAGGCTCGCCCAGGACCTGTCCTTGAGGACCCTGTGTAGCGGGTGTGGAAGTGGGCAGCCTGTACTGCAGCTCTTGAATAGAGGCCAAGAGTCCCAGGTCTGAGGGTGGCAGGCTGCAGGAAACAGGCTGCAGGAAACAGACGTCAGGGATCATGCTGGGTTCTGTTTGCACCTGTGCTCTTCTGCTGTGGGCTCCTAAAAGAAGACCTCTTACCTGGTCACAGGTATGCAAGGCTGTCAGCAGCATGAGGGCTCCAGTACTAGGCATATATAGGTCTCCAAAATTTGTATTAATCAACCTTGATTTCAAAAACCTGGAAGCAAAAAGAGGCAAACATTTAGGTCTCACTCGATGATTATATCATTACACCTTGCAGCTGCCCATTCAAACAGGTTGGAACACTTCAAAACCTGGCCCTTCTACCCCCAGTCAATTCCCTATTTGGGGAAAAAGCCAAGGGACCAATGCAGTGATCTTTTATTGAAATAATTCATCTTGGGCAAAAGACAGGTGGGTGAGAAAGAGGAGCCAGAGGTTGAAATCCTTTCCCCTTCACCCTCTTTCTACAATACCTTGTTTTCGCCCCGGGCTATTTGGGCCTTGGACATAGGTGACCTGATAGTTAGCCAGAGACTTGAGTTTCTCTGTCCCACGTCTTGACCAAAAATCGGGTATAATGAATTGGGGGCTCAGGTCCTGTGGCTGGACTCACTAACATGATGGGGTACATCCCACCCCACACACAGTGTGACCATGGGCTCTGACCTCACAGCTGGATCTACATCCAAGCTTTGCCAGGAAGATCACCTAACCTCTCTGAGCCTATATTCCTCTGGAGCATGGGGACAAAACGGCTAGGCTTCAGTTGGCCTCCCCACATCCACCTGCTGCCCACCACCTACTCCTGTCGTGGAGTACTAGCCTCTGGTCTGCAGCACAGCTTCTCAGCCGTGGCACTACTGACATTTGAGGTCGGAGTTTTTTGTCGCAGGAGTCATGTGCATTGTACAGTTCAGCATCTCTGGCCTCGACCTACTAGCCACACCGCGTGACACCTAAAACGATCTCCAGATAGGACCCCCAACACTGAGAGCGCTGGCAGGAGGGGGTGAGGTCAGGCTGTTTGCTTTCCAGCTCCCCCCACTGGCCTCCTTGGGCTGGCTGTGTTTGGGCCCGAAGGTGTGACACCCTGCTTCTAGTAGTCGCACTGTTGCCATGCACCTTAAGGCTCCCCCATACCCTGTGTCTCTGAACAGCCGTTTGTCGACAAACTGAGTTACTGCGTTTCCTGTCCAGTCCTGTTGACCCTGACCTATATAACACTCTCGAGGCGTCAAGCAGAACAGTAAAGGAAACGAAAGCGAGGGCTCCGCAGGCAGCCCCCGGCACAGGCGAGCTCTGGGAACCGGTCCGCGTCCGGGGCCGGCGGGCGGGCGGGCGCTGTCGGGACGTGGGGCGGGCGCGGCCGCCTGAGAGGGAAGGAAGCCGTCCTCCCGGGGCCCGCCCCCTCCGCACCTCGCCGTCAGGTAGCCGATGAAGTCCGGATGGAGCAGCTTGAACTTCCCGGCGGAGGCTTCCGGTCCAAAATAGGTGTGCGGCCTAGGACCCGCGGTAGAAGTGGACGGAGCGCCCGGAAGCGTCGAAGTGGGCGAGGGGGGAGAGGGTCAGGGAGCCGGGGAGCCGGCGGCGCCCGGAGCGGGAGGGGCGGGGCTGGGAGTAGTAGCGCGAGAAGGGCGTGTAGAAGGTGGCCGGCAGCACGGAGGGGACCACGTGCGGCTTCCCGCTCACCAGCACCTCGACCGGCAGGGTGTAGGACAGGGAGGAGGGGGGCGTGAACAGCGCGGGGGGCGTCGGGAAGGAGCCGCGGGCGCGGGGGTTGTGGGTCGGCGGGGGCACGAGGGGCAAGTAGAGCGAGTCCGGGGGGGGCCGGGGCTCCGGGGTGCGGGCGCGCGAGGGGCAGGGCGGGCACGGGGCGAGGGGCAGGGGAGCTGTGGGCGGCTGGAAGAAGGGGGGCTCCTTCAGGAAGCGCGGCACGTACGGGGCGATGTGGGACGGGATGCCCCGGATTGGCCCGATGGGCCCGAGGTGGGAGGCCGAGGGGGCCGGGCTGTGGAAGGAGGACTTGGCGACGGGCACGGAGGGGGTGAGGGAGGAGTTTCGCGAGAGGGGCTTCACGCCAGACTGGGAGGGGGATTTGGAGGGGGGCGGGGTGGGGACGGTGCCCCGGGGGACGTGCTGGGCGTGAGGGCTGGGGGCCAGGGAGGAAGCCCGGGAGGAGGGCTGAGAGGCATTTGGGGTGGGCGGGTGAGAGGGCGGGCGGGAGGACGAGCCCCGCGTCAGGGAGGGGGAGGGCTCTAAGCCGCCGGCGCTGGCCTGGGGCAGCTGGTTGAGGTGGTTGGAGCGGGACTGGGAGGGGGACTGGGTAGGGGACGGACTGGGGGTGTGGGAGGGGGAGCTCATTGATGTTAGGGAGGCTTGTGGCCACCTGATGTCTCTGGGGCAGCCCCCCTGGAGCCCAGGCCCACGGTGTCACAAAGCCCGGCGGTGACCTGCTGCAGCAATTGTTGGGTCATCACCAGGGTGAGGGTGGGGGCGGGGCACGGGGCAACTGGGCCTGGGGTAAGACGTCCCGAGAGTGCCAGGATAGAAGGCTGCACTCGTGGCGTCGGTTCCTAGGGGTCTGGCCTCAGGGCCAAGAATTGGTCTCAGAACCACAGGGAGAAGGTTCAGATCAGGGTCATGACATGGTTCAAAAGAGGCGCACCCAGGCCTGCTGTGCAGGAAGGTGGGAGAGAAGACAAAGTGCCCTTTTTTGCCACCTCTCAGGACACTGGGCCTACGAGCTTGCTTTCCTGTTTCACGGGCATGACCCTGGGAAGGATGCCCACCAGGAGAAGGAGTGGCATGGACTGGCCCCTGCTCTTAGTTTCCAGGACACTGTGCTCAGCAGGTCCAGCTGAGACTGCATCCTGGAGCCCTGGCAGCTGGGCCGGGTGTGGAGAAGCTAGCCTGAAGACAAGGGACCAGACCTGCCCGCAGTTCAGAAAAACCGCCCCTGTGGCCTCCAGCCCACCACACTGAGAGGGACCCACACCTGGGCTTCCCTGGAGTCTAATTCCCCAGTGCTGAATTATGTCGAATAACCGGGGGTGGTTGAATTCTTGGGCATTTCCTTGTTGCCCTTCACCCACCTTCTCTCCCCCACCAGGGGCCCTAGGAGCAAAGGAGAGATGACTGCAGTCACCCACCCCTATGCTACAGCCTCACGCCACTGCCGGTTGCTCACCTGTCCCCTTTATCAGGACCCTCTGGAACATGCACGCCCAGAATGGCCGATCTCAGCATCATGTAGTCGCGAATGTCCGAGGGGATGAAGATATAGCGCAGGTCCTGTCGGGATAGAGACACTGAGCCCCAAGGGGGACAAGGCCACACTGAGCTCCAGTTCAGCCAGGACAGCCCCTGCCCTCTCCCCCAAGTCTCGCCCCTGTGGTGACAGATTTCTCATTAATTCTAACTGAGGTATTGTAATGGTTTCAATATAGGCTCACAAATCCTTTGATACTTCTCCCTTCAAGAGGTGAGGCTTAATTGTCATTCCCCTGGACTTAGTGACATGCATAGTATTTTTCTAATAAAGTGGAAAGTGCTGGTGTGTGACCTTGGACACTTGGTCCTAAAAGGTGCAGTGGTGGCCAGGCTCGGTGGCTCAGCCTGTAATCCCAGCACTTTGGGAGGCCAAGGTGAGGGGATTGCCTGAGCCCACGGATTCGAGACCAGCCCAGGCAACTTGGTGAGACCTCATCTCTACAATAAGCCAAAAAAATTAGCCGGGCATGGTAGCGCACGCCTGTAGTTCTGGCTTCTTGGAAGGCTGAGGCGGAAGGATCGCCGGAGCCTGGCAGGTCTATGCTGTGGTGGCTGTGAGTGTGCCACTGTACTCCAGCCTGGGCAACAGAGTGAGACTCCAACTCAAAAAAAAAAAAAAAAAAGGTGCCATGGCTTCCTTGCTTTATCTGGGATCACTCACTGGGTTGAGGTTAGCGGCCATGTCGTGAGGACATTCAAGTAGCATATACAGGGACCCACGCAGCAAAAACCTGTTGAGTGTGCCATCTTGACCCTGGCCCTGGTCAAGCTTTCAGATAACTGTAGCTCACTACCCGACAGAGCCTGAGCCAATCATTCTGCTAAGCTGCTCCCATTTCCTGGCCCATTGAAACGGTAAGATGATAAATGTCATTCAGTCTAAACTCACCATGATTTGGGGTCAGTTCCACAGCAAAGATAACTCATACAAGTACTGTGGATATACCAGGGACAAAGCTGCTCCATTTTGTTCTATCATGAGCTGAGAGAGGTTCCACTGTGGGGACTCAGTGCAGTGTAGACACTATGGCTAGGATACTCCTTAACTCCCTGGTCAGAAGAGGAGGAAACTTCTAGAAGCCCAGCTCAGCCCCATCCGGCACTGCAGAACCCCTTTTCCTGGAATCTCCATAACCCTGCGTGTGGCGCCCACAGCATGTGAGGGAGGTGAGAAGTTGTGTCAAGCGGGTATGGTTGAAAAAGCCTGAAGTCAGCAGAGGGGCTCAGATGCTGGCTCTTGCACTCCCAGGCTGTGACCTGGGCATGTCCCACCATCTCATTGAACCTCAGTCTCCTGCACAGGGCTGTTGTGAGAATTCAAGAGGTCACAAATTATTCTTCTGGGGAGACAGTGTTGGGAAACGTGTTGGGGTTAAAGGGACCTAGGTTTTGATGGTTCTAGCTGGGTAACCTTGGGCACGTTTCTGAACCTCTCAGCATCTCAGCCATGCCACCTGCAAATGGGTATAATGGTCCCACTCAGGGCTGCTGTGGTGACCCTGTCCCAAACTGAGAACAGAGGAACTCAATAAATACCTTTCCCCTGTGTGTCACTGTAACAGGCTGATCGCCCCCAAAGAATGCGAACTCAGGGTGGGCAGGCAGTCTGGATTAGAATCCTGGCCCTATCACTAACTTGCTGGATGGAAGGGCATTGGGTTTTAGCCCTTCACCAGTAAAGTAGAATTGACATGGTATCTGTAAAGTGCCTGGCACATCATAAGCAATCAGTAAATATTAGCCATTCACCTTCCACGCACCAGAGGAGTCTGATGCCACTTGAATCAAGGGGGAAGTCCCTGACCAGGTCGTCCTTCACCTTCAATGGTGCCATCTTGTATTGCCAAAGTCCTGGTACAACCTCTTCATCCACTGGACGGGGATTTGTGAGCCCTGTGCCACACCCTCCCTCATACCCTGGGGGCTCCAGGAAGGAGGATGCCATTGCCAACCACAGTAGCATGCCCGCCAGAGGCCTCACCTGTCCTTGCGGCACGGAGGTGAAGCCCAGATTCCAGTAGGAGATGAGGGAGTTCTTCATCGTGTTCACAGTGAAACCATAGAAGGAAGTCTTGGTGCCTACATCTCGCTCGAAGCCTTTGATCACAGCACCATTGAGTCTGGTCGGCACAGAGGCCCATCAGTCTCTGTGGTTACAGCAAGCTGTCTGTGCTAGTTCCACCTCCATGGTTCTGCCCAGTCCCCACGCCTCTGCCTGGACCACTCCTGCTTGCTGCCCATGGCAGCACCAGTGATCAGTCACCAGCCCGGGCCCTGCCTGCCACCCTCCCTGGCCACATCTCAAGGGATGATGCCTTGAGAGTAAATCTGGCACGGGCAGCTCCTTCCTCTTGGGTCTCCTTGCACGCTGGTTCACAGGCTCCATCTGCAGGGTCTACTTTTTGCACTATTTGTCCATGCCTGTGTGCTCATCCCTGAGCTGAGCTACCAAAGGCTGCTGCCACTTTGGCCCGCTGTCCCCAGGAAAGATACCTCCCAGGACTGGCTAGGGTCCGGCCCTCTCCCACCCCTCCCTGGCCCCTGCCCCTCCTACCTGAACACATAGTCATGGGCATCGATGTTCAGCCCCTGGCCAGAGCCATTCAGAATGCCTCCGTTGCCCACCACAGCACACTGGATGCAGCTGGGGGATTGGTCCCTGGGGGCATTAAACAGCTTCGAGCTCTCTGAGCCATTCAGAAGGCTGAGGGTGGAGGCGATGGCTGGGGGTGCGAAATGGAAGATCCGTGAGGAGGACTGGCTGAGGGTCATCTGGAGCCTTCTCAAGACTGGTTTTGGCGCCCTACCTCCCCTGGGGCCTGAACCCAGCCCCCCCTGCCCCCCTCCCCGCCCCCGCTCCAGAAAGCACAGAGGGTGGGAGGAGAAGGAAATGTCAGTGGGGGGCGGGAACTGAGAGGGGGGCAGTGGGAGCTTGGTGGGCCTTCATTCACCTTAATAGCCTGAATACCTTCCCTCTCAAGACTGCATTCCAAAAGAAAGAATCTGAGGATTTCAAGGGTGGGAGAGAGGATGGGGAGGGGCAATGGGCCTGAAGTCGCGACCATGAGCCAGGCTGTGCGAGGCCCCAGGGCCTCTGCCTTTGGCCATCGTTGGTCACTGGAGCCTTTCCCGCCAGGGAGGCCCCAGGATGGAGAGAGGGCCACCAGCAGGGGCGGCCCCAGCCCCATCAGTGGCCCCTGGGTGCCTGGATGGAGGAGGGAGGTGAGCCAGGAGCCCCACAGCTGGGGGTTCTGGGAGGAGAGAGGGGCCCGCGGTGGCCTGGCACCACGGGGTCAGCAGTGAGAGCAGGAGGCCGGGCCGACCCCAGGGCCGAGAGTGGGAGGCTGAGGCAGAAGGCGGGGCGAGGGGCGGTGGGCAGCGGGTTACCTTCATGAGAGAGCCCCTGCCAGCCGTAGGGGGCTTTGTGCTGGCTCAGGTGGTCCCAGAGCTCTGGGGTGAAGAGACCCCCCCACAGCAGCACTGGAATGGCGAAATCAAACAGGCCCCGGAAGCGGGGGTGCCGCTGAATGGCCGGGCGAAGTGGGCGTTGGCAGGGCTGGTTCTGCGGGTGAGAAGGGGAGCGGGCTGAGCCCCATGAGGTGGAGGCTAGGGTGGGTGGGAGCCTCCCCAGGATCCTGCAGACCCCGAGGAGAGTGAGAAGGAATGGCATGCCCTTCCCCCTCCAGACTGGGGCCATCTCAGGATCTGTGAGCTAAGCTGGCCAGTAGCCCAGTGGGGGGCAGAGGATTCTGGATTTAGCCTTCCCAGCCCTTCTCCTGGAGGCCATATCTCCATGGCTTGATGACTCTGGCCTCATACTTCTCACACTTGGGCAAACTTTGAGGCACTTTCCAATGGATTGATATGACCTGCCTGCCCCTTGGGTAGAGGCATTCCAGCCCAGGCCTCAGACTCCCTCATCCACCTCCTCATTCTGGCAGTATTCGCCGTATGAACAGGCAGCCGGGAAGATCTATGATTGTCTTTCTTCCCGTCAGTGCTTATATGGGGTTGGAGAGCATTTCCTGCAAATTTATGTTTACTCAGAGCCTCAGAATGTGACCTTATTTGGAAAGAATCTTTGTAGATGTAATTAGTTAAGATGAAGTCATATGAGGTTAGTAAGACAAGTATCTTTTTCTTTTTGAGTTGGAGTCTCACTGTCGCCCAGACTGGAGTACAGTGGCATGCTCACGGCCACTGCTGCCTCGACCTGCTGGGCTTAGGCGATCCTTCCGCCTCAGCCTTCCGAGTAGTTGAAACCGCAGGCATGCACCACCATGCCCAGCTAATTTCTTTTTTAAAAAATTTATTGTAGAGACTAAGTCTTGCCAAGTTGTCTAGGCTAATCTCGAACCCCTGGGCTCAGGCAATCCTCTCGCCTCCGCCCCCCAAAGTTCTGGGATTACAGGGGTGAGCCATCGTGTCCAGCTAGACTAGTATCTTTCTAAGGAGGCCATGTGATGGCAGAGGCAGAGATTGGAAGACAAGCCAAGAACATCTGGAGCCGCCAGGGCTAGGAAGCAGTGAGGGAGGCTTTTTTAGAGCCTTCAGAGGGAGTGTGGCCCTGCCAACACCTCGATTTTGGACTTCTGGCCTCCAGAACCGTGAGGGAATACATTTCTGTTGTTTTAGGCCACCCAGTCTATGGTCATTTGTTCCAGCAGCCACGGGAAAGGAATACAGCACCTCTGCATTCCTGAGCCTTGAGGGAGGGTGTGGTAGCTAAACAGGCCCCAGCCTTGTCTGCCCACAATCCCACAGTGTCAGGCTCTCACCCAGCCGTGGCCTGCCTGGGTAGGGTTACTGTCACAACTCAACGGGGCTCTTTGTTAAGCTGTTGGCTTGATCAAAGGACAAAGCAGGAAATAGCTGTACAGTAATTTCTGCCGTAATGTGTGCCCCCAAACCACCATGCTATGCAAAACTGTGCAATCAAAACCAGGGGGCTTATGGGAAAATGGGGTGAGTGGCACCACACTGAGAAACTCTGTCAGTCATGCAGAAAGATAAAAACCTCAGGAAGACAGAGGCACAGTTTTTATAGGTTCTGGGGTTAAGGAATGTGTGAGATTGGCTTGTAGAAGTGGGTGTTGGCAGGGGGCAGTTTATGTGCTATTGTGAAACGGTGGAAGGAGGGTTATCTGAACTTCCAGAGGGAAGTTGTGTCACCAGCGTCACCAGGGTGGGAGAGCCCCAAGTAAGCACAGTGAAGCTGCTGGCTATCTCAAGTATGCACGTGTGTTTTCCTACATAACTCTGCACAGTTGGGTGTGGTTTTTCTGTGTTTACCTAGTATTTTCACTGACAAATCACTCATAAGCAAAATTGTGTGATGCTTAAGCTGTTCTATCAACCTTGTTGGGACAAATGAACACTTTCAAAGCAAGCATTACGGCAGAACTGACTATAATAATTTCAGGCTGGGGCAGTGGCTCACGCCTATAATCCCAACACTTTGTGGAGTTTGAGGAGGGAGGACAGCTTGCACCCAGGAGTTCAAGACCATCCTAAACAACATAGTAAGACCTCGACTCCACAAAAAGAATAAAAAAAATTAGCCGGGCATGGTGGTACGTGCCTGTTGTCCCAGCTATTTGGAAGGATTGCCTGAACCCAGGAGTTGGAGGCTGCAGTGAGCCATAACCATGCCACTGCACTCTAGCCTGAACAGCAGAGTGAAACTCTGACTAATAAATAAACAAAATAATTTCACTGTTCAATTTATCATAGGGGTGGTTAAAAAAATTTTTTTTGAGTTGGAGTGTCACTCTATCACTCAGACTGGAGTGCAGTGGCACACTCAAGGCCACCGCAGCCTCGACCTGCTGGGCTCCAGTGATCCTTCCGCCTCAGCCTTCCAAGTAGCCGGAACTGCACGTATGCACTGCCATGCCCGGCTACGTTTTATTTTATTGTAGAGACGAGGTCTCGCCAAGTTGCTGGACTGGTCTCAAACCCGGGGGCTCAGGCTCAGGCAATTCACTCGCCTCGGCCTCCCAAAGTGCTGGGATTACAGGCTGACCCCAGCCTTGTTTTTTTTTTTTAAAGCAGGATTTATTGAAAGGACAGAAAAGCTCTCACAGTGGGAGGGGACATGAAGGGGTTGCCCTATCACAGGGGTATTTTCAAGGGCGACCTTTACAAGGCTCCTGGAGAAGAATCTTCAGTCTCCATATCAGGAAAGGCTGTGCTTCACTTGGACAGCTGGCTTGCTTTTATCTGATGGATAAAAGTTCCCTTCTTAGCTCTGACCGCCAGGAAGCTAGAGTCAGATATGTGGCCCATCTCTCCCACCATGCGGCACAATTTTCCTGCTTTGCCTTATTTTCCTACCTTTATTTTTCTTTCACTTGTTTCCTAATTTTATTTTATTTTACATGTTTGCTTTGTTATATGTGTCCAAAAGCCACCTTAAATTCTTTGTTTTAGACCAGGTGGGTATATATATCAATTAACATCAAGCAGCTCGGGGTGGAAAGGGCTTTAGGAACCTCAAAGATGCCAGGTGCGATGGCTCAAGCCTATAATCCCAGCACTTTGGGAGGCCGAGGTGAGAGGATTGTCTGAATTCAGGGGTTCAAGACAGGCCTGGGCAACTTGGTGACAGCTTGTCTCTACAAAAACTAAAATAAAATAAGCTGGGCGTGGTAGCGCATGCCTGTAGTTCCGCTACTTGGAAGGCTGAGGTGGAAGGATTGCCTGAGCCCAGCAGGTCAAGGCCACGTGGCCGTGAGCAAAAGAGTTAGACTCCTACTCAAAAAAAAAGAGAAGTCCCAAAGATGACCAGATCAAAGCAATTGGAAAACGCCTGAGGCCTCTCACAAGGCCCCATCACCTGCCCACGGCTACTTGCTCTGTGCCTGAACAGCTTGGCTGCCACTAAGCTCTTAAATGCAGTGAAATCTTTCTTCCTGAGGCTTCGGTCAACATGTCCCAATTCAGCCTCTTGGGCACTGAAAACACCTCTTAAGCCTGTATTAATCCAGAACAACAGTCATCACCCCGCTCAATAGCAGCACACAGATCTGGGGTGGGGGTAGGGGGCTGTATTGCACAGTGGCTGAGCCAGGTTCTAGATCAGAGGCTCAAATCCCAGGACCTCCTCTTCTGAGTGAACCTGAGTGAGGTACCCTGACTTCTCCATGGTGATTTTGCTCATCTGTAAAAATTACCTCCTAGGGTTGCTGTGAAGCTTCAGTGAGGGAATGCAGGAGCACAAGGAGGCGGAAAGTGATGCTTGTTTGTTACTTAGGGTTATGGAACAGGGCCCCGAAGGTCTGCAAACCCTCTGGGCAAACATGGAGCATCTTCCCAGGGCTTGGCGTTTACTCTGGGGTGAGCAGTTTAAATGTGACTTTCATGGTAAGTAAATTTTTTTTTTTTGAGTTGGAGTCTCACTCTGTCGCCCAAACTGGAGTGCAGTGGCCGCTCCCGGCCACCGCAGCCTCGACCTGCTGGGCTCCGGCAATCCTTCCGCCTCAGCCTTCCAAGTAGCTGGAACTACAGGTGTGCGCTACCATGCCTGGCTGATTTTTGATTTATCGTAGAGATGAGGTCTCGCCAAGTTGCCCAGGCAGGTCTCGAACCCACGGGTTCAGGCAATGCACTCACCTCAGCCTCCCAAAGGCGCTGAGCCACCGAACCCGGCTGGTAAGTAAATATTTTGAGGAGCAGAGTGTGATATTCACAGGAATATTCAAGATAAGAATCTTAAGACTCAGCTCCCTGCATCTCAGGGGTACTTTTTTTGTTTGTTTTTTGAGTTGGAGTCTCACTCTGTTGCCCAGGCTGGAGTGTAGTGGCACACACGTTTATGGCCATCCCAGAGTTGACCTGCTGGGCTCTGGCGATCCTTCCACCTCAGCCTTCCAAGTAGCCAGAACTACAGGCACGTGCTACCACGCCCGGCTCATTTTCTGGTTTATTGTAGACATGAGGTCTTGCCAAGTTGCCTGGGCTGGTCTTGAACCCGCAGGCTCAGGCAATCCACTCGCCCCGGCCTCCCAAAGTGCTGGGATGACAGGCTGAGCCACTGAACCCGGCCAGGGTACATATTTATTCATCTGTCTCCGCTACTGGGGCACGGGAAACCCTAATGGTCAGGTCTGAGAAGCCCCGTGGATGCTCAGCTCTGTGCCGAGGGTGTTCCAAAGAGCTCATGCCCAGTGATCTCACGAGAATGTTCTCGTTTGCTCTTCTCCTTCCCCCTCCTCCCCGATAACTTGAGGATGTTCAAAACTGCGACACAATCCACAGGGGTACCTGCGTAATCAATGTTTGTATCCGTAACCCTGAATTGTACCCCATATCTTAAAAAAAAAAATACTGCTACAGAGTAGCCAACCACCGTACCTTTCCTGGGCCAGCATTCCATGCCTTGGGTCGAAAGAATGCTTGAAATGACGTGGCAACCCTGGAGGAGAAGGCAGAAGGAAGGCGTGGGTCAGCAGGTCCAACCCACCCTTGGAAGCGTCTGCACTGACTGACTCCCTTGGCTCGGGACTGAAAAGTCTGTCCGTGCTCAAGAGGTGTTTGTTCTTTTGATCCTCCTTCTTCTTGCCCATGTTTCTCCCCTTAGTCACACAAATTACTGTCCCTCTATTATGTCCTGCCCTGATACATAAGCTCAGAGATCAAGACACCTCTCAGTGAGTAGCAGAAATGTGGAATTTATAGGAACAGTGAGACAGTGGTTAAAATATATGAAAATAGAAACGATTGCCAGCCTCCTGGAATTATGATCATCTGAGGGGTTTCCCTTCCAAGGCCCGGAGGCAGGTATTAGGTCTGAGAGGACTGGGATCCCCTTTCCCTTGGGTGGGTTGTGCCCCCCCAGGCACTTGAAGTATGATCCTGGTAAAGGCCATAGCTCTTGCTATGGTTTGAACATGCCCCGTAAAGTTCATGTGTCGGAAACTTAATCCCCAGTACAACAGAGTTGAAAGGTAGGACCTTTAAGAAGTGATTAGGTCAGCCAGGATCGGTGGCTCAGCCTGTAATCCCGCGCCTTTGGGAGGCTGAGGTGAGTGGATTGCCTGAGCCGCGGGTTCGAGACCCGCCTGGGCAACTTGGCGAGACCTCATCTCTACAATAAATCAAAAATTAGCCGGGCATGGTAGCGCGCCTGTAGTTCCAGCTACTTGGAAGGCAGAGGCGGAAGGATCGCCAGAGCCCAGCAGGTCGAGGCTGCGGTGGCCGGGAGCAGCCACTGCACTCCAGTCTGGGTGACAGAGTGAGACTCCAACTCAAAAAAAAAAAAAAGTGATTAGGTCATAAAGGCTCTGCCCTCATGAATGGATTAATGCTGTTAATGCAAGAGTGGGTTAGTTATTGCAGGAGTGAGTTCCTGAGAAAAAGATGAGTTCAGCCCTCTCCTCTCTTGAGCACATGTAGTCTCTCGCCTTTCTGAGGAAGCAGCAAGAAGGCGCTCACCAGATGCAGGCCCTTCAACCATTCCAGCCTCCAGAACTGTAAGAAATAAGTTTCAGTCCTTTAGAGATTAACCACCCTCAGGCATTCTGTTCTGAAGCCTGACTTCCTGGGTTGTAATCTGGCTTCACTACTTGGCAGCTGTATGATCTCAGACAGTTACTGAACTTCTCAGAACCTCAGTCTTTGCGTCTGTACAACAGGGATAATCATATTGAGCTCATCTGATTGTTGGAAGGGTTCAAACAGAGAGGAATTATTGCATTTAAAAGTGCCCTCTTGTCGGGCTTAGTGGCTTAGCCTGTAATCCCAGCACTTTGGGAGGCCGAAGCAAGTGGATGGCCTGAGCCCTCGGGTTCGAGACCAGTCTGGGCAACTTGGCAAGACCTCGTCTCTACAATAAACAAAAAATTAGCCAGGCGTGGTAGGGCGCCGGTAGTTCCGGCTACTTGGAAGGCTGAAGCAGAAGGATTGCCGGAGCCCAGCAGGTCAACGCTGGGGTGGCTGTTAAGTGTGCCATTGCACTCCAGCCTGGGTGACAGAGTGAGACTTCATTTTTAAAAAAATAGTGTCTGCCGGGCTCAGTGGCTCAGCCTGTAATCCCGTGCCTTTGGGAGGCTGAGGTGAGTGGATTGCCTGAGCCCGCGGTTCGAGACCCGCCTGGGCAGCAAGACCTCATCTCTACAATAAATAAAAAAATCAGCTGGGCGTGGTAGCGCATGCCTGTAATTCCGGCTACTTGGAAGGCTGAGGCGGAAGGATCGCCGGAGCCCAGCAGGTCAAGGCTGCGGTGGCCGGGAGCGGCCACTGCACTCCAGTCTGGGCGACAGAGTGAGACTCCGACTCAAAACAAAAAAACAAAAACAGTGTCCTCTCTGAAAAATAGCAGCTGGCATTGCATCTCTTTAAGTTCTGGCCAGGCTATATGTTCATTAAGCCACGACGGCCAATGCTTTTGCTAAGCTCTAGTCCGGCCATGTGGCTCTTTGAGCTATGGCCGCAATGTTTTCCTAAGCTTTGACCCCTTCCCTTACCTTGAAGACAGGCATCTCCTTTCTCTTTCTTTCTCTTTCTCTCTCTCTCCCATCTACCTTCTAAATAAACTGTATTTTTCAATAAAAAAAAAGCTCCCTCGCCAGGCTCGGTGGCTCAGCCTGTAATCCCGCGCCTTTGGGAGGCTGAGGTGAGTGGACTGCCTGAGCCCGCGGGTTCAAGACCCACCTAGGCAACGAGACCTCATCTCTACAATAAATCAAAAAATCAGCCGGGCGTGGTAGCGCATGCCTGTAATTCCGGCTACTTGGATCGCTGGAGCCCAGCAGGTCGAGGCTGCGCTGGCCGGGAGTGGCCACTGCACTCCAGTCCAGGTGACAGAGTGAGACTCCAACTCAAAAAAAAAAAAAAAAAAGCACCCTCTCACAGTTGGCCATTGTAAAGTAAAGGAAGAAGGAAAAGGACCTTACTGTGTCAGCCTCTATTATTAATGTTCCTTCTGGAGGGAAGTAAGGAGCTAATGTTACTGTCCCCATCCCCCCATTTCCAACTTCCAGGCACTAGGTAGACCGCTGAATCAGGGCCAAGGGAAAACAGAAAGTAAGGAATAGGGGCCCTTACCCTTTCAAAACTGGCCAGGCATCTCCCAGCCCCTCCCCTCACACCAGCAGCCAGAGAGAGCAAGTGGAGGAGGATTTTGGATTGGCAGTTTGCAAGGGAAAGAAAGGCCTCTTGGGACTTGCTTCTAGGTGCTGAGTCAGCTGAGTCACAAGGGAGCCTGTGACCTGCCTCCCTTTGCTGTCCCAGGTTTCCCAGAAGAGCCTTGAGGGACGGCCCAGAAAGAGCAGGGTTGATCCCTTCCCGCAGACCTCCCTTCCTCTTTGGACTGGCCACCTGTCCACTCACATAATCTTGTAGTTCCTACCCATGAGCACAACATACCCGCTGAGCAGGAAGTAGGGCCATGGTGCTCGGCCTAGGTTGCCTATGAGAACCCCTAGGGAGGCTTGAAAAACACCAGTGCCAGCCTCCACCTCTAAAATTTTGATCTGATAGATCTGGGGTGGGATGTGGGCATTGGTGATTCCAATCCCTACCCTCCCATCCCAACCAGATGGTTCTACTGTGCAGCCAGGATTGAGAACCTTATGGAGGAGCTGCCCAACAGGGCAGAGTTGAGATAGGAATGGCAGAGCTGCAGGGAAGAGGGAAGGTGGGGGGGGTTTCCTCACCCCTGCAGTTCAGTTTTGTGGCTCTGAACTCCCTAGCCTCAGGGAGGCCTGACTCATCTTCAGAGCATCCTGAGTGCTTAGTGACGTCTCCCAGTCCTCCCTTTCCCTCCAGTTCTTCCAGCCTCTCCCTCTCAGGAATCCAAGTGCTAGATAATTGGCCTTGGGCACCAGGAAGGGTATGGGAAGGGGGCCAATCCACACATGCCCTTCTGGGACATTTTACCAGCCTAAGGAGAAATAAGACAATGTAGTACTTTTTTTTCTTTGACCCAAGGTCTCACTCTGTTGCCCAGGTTGGGGTGCAGTGGTGCGATCACAGCTCACCATAACCCTGAACTTTTGGGCTCAGTGATCCTCCTGTCTCAGCCTCCCACGTGATCTCCCTGCCTCAGCCTCCCACATAGCTGAGACTACAGGCATGCACTACCATGCCCGGCTAGTTTTTGTTTTGTTTTGTTCTGTTTGAGTCGGAGTCTCACTCTGTCACCCAGGCTGAAGTGCAGTGGCACACTCGTGGCCACTCCAGTGTCCAGCTGCTGGGCTCCGGTGATCCTTCCGCCCCAGCCTTCCAAGTAGCTGGAACTAAAGGCACGCCTTACCATGCCCAGCTAACTTTTTGATTTGTTGTAGAGATGAGGTCTCGCCAATTTGCCCGGGTTGTTCTCGAACCATGGGCTCAGGCTATCTGTTCACCTCGGCCTCCCAAAGTGCTGGGATTACAGGCTGAGCCACCGAGCCCGGCCAACAAAATTTGTAATAGAAAGCTCCATGTCTGGAACCACCAATCCAGATTAAGCCAGGAGTAATTTCCAAGACTAGATTCACTCTTTAACCTGCAATGAGACCCCCTCCTTGGGCTCCGACATTCCAGCTGCCTGTCTTCCTAGACTCTCCACTGCAGCCAGGCAAGTTTGTTTGCAGTGTCTGGTTGGAGACGCTCACATCGCCTCCTGACCCTACCCAGCATGCAGTCTGCCTCCCACTTTCTCCCTGACCAAATATTTACCTCCCACAGTGAGGCTGAGTCCTTACCTGGCCCTACCACCACTTTTAAGCTACAGTGCCAACACCTAACAACAGCAGAAAATGACCAGGACCTCGAGTCATACTCAATTTTGACCTTAAAAAAAAAAGGTTTTGTTGAGGTATAATGGATGTACAATGAGCCTCATATTCAAAGTTGTATTAGATACTTTTAAAGAATGTTTACTCTTTTTTTAATTTCTAAGAGAGGAAGTAATTTCTTACAATTATGGAGGATGAGAAGTCCAAGGTTAAGGGGCCCTATCTGGTGAGGGTCTTTTCGTTGGTGGGGACTCTACAGAGTCCTGAGGTGATGCAGATGTCACACGGCAAGGGGCGAAGCCTGCTAATTCAGGTCTCTTCCTTTAAAAAATTTTTTTCTAGACTGGGTGCAGTGGCTCACACCTATAATCCCAGGACTTTGGGGGGCCAAGGTGAGAGGACTGCCTGAGCCCATAGATTCAAGACCAGCCTGGGCAACTTGGTGAGACCCCATCTCTACCATAAATCAAAAATTTAGCTGGACATGGTAGCATGTGCCTGTAGTTCCAGCTACTTGGAAGGCTGAGGCGGAAGGATTGCCTGAGCCCAGCAGGTCGAGGCTGCGGTGGCCGGGAGCGGCCACTGCACTCCAGTCTGGGCGACAGAATGAGACTCCAACTAAAAAAAAAAAAAATTTTTTTTCTTTATCTTATTTTATTTTTTGAGTTGGACTCTCGCTCTGTCGCCCAGACTGGAGTGCAGTAGCCGCTCCTGGTCACCGCAGCCTCGACCTGCTGGGCTCCGGTGATGCTTCTGCCTCAGCCTTCCAAGTAGCCGGAACTACAGGCACGCGCTACCACACCCAGCTAATTTTTTGATTTATTGTAGATATGAGGTCTTGCCTGCCCAGGTGGGTCTCGAACCCGTGGGCTCAGGCAATCCACTCACCTCAGCCTCCCTAAGCGTGGGATTACAGGCTGAACCACCAAGCCCGGCAAATTTTTTTTACTTTAATTGACAAGTAATAATTGTACATATTTGTCTTTTTTTTTTTTTTTTGAGTTGGAGTCTCACTCTGTCGCCCAGACTGGAGTGCAGTGGCCGCTCCCGGCCACCACAGCCTTGACTTGCTGGGCTCCAGCGATCCTTCAGCCTTCCAAGTAGCTGGAACTATAGGCGCGCGCTACGCCCGGCTAATTTTTTGATTTATTGTAGAGATGAGGTCTCGCCAAGTTGCCCAGGTGGGTCTCGAACCCGCGGGCACAGGCAATCCACTCACCTCAGCCTCCCAAAGCGTGGGATTACAGGCTGAGCCACTGAGCCCGGCAAATTTTTTTCTTTAATTGACACGCAATAATTGTACATATTTGTCAGGGGCAGTGTGATATTTCAATACATGTATACAATGTGTAATGATCAAATCACACTAATTAGCATATCCACCACCTCAAACATTTATCATTTCTTTGCATTGTGATACTTTGTGTTTTTAAACGTTTTTACATAAAAGTGACAAGGGGCCAGGTATGATGGCTCACGCCTGTAATCCTAGCACTTTGGGAGGCCGAGGTGGGCAGATTGCTTGAGCCCAGGAGTTCAAGGGCAGCATAGTTTTGATTTTTTTTTCATCTCTAAGGAAAAAAAAATCAAAACATTAGCCAGAGGTGGTGGAGGGCACCGTAATCTCAGGTACTGGGGAGGTTGAGGCAGAAGGATCACCTGAGGCTGCCGTGATCGTGCCACTGCACTCCAGCCTGGGGGACAGAGTGAGACCCCAACTCAAAAAAAAAAAGTGACAAGGATCCCTTCTTTCATGCCTTTAGCCTGTTTCAGTCCTCCTAATTATGTAATTCTGACTAGGCGATGCAGTAACTTCAAGTATCACCCGCTGAACACTTTATTTGAAGAGGACTGGACTGAATGAAGATCGCCTGCAAGCTGTTTGGCGCTTTTGCACCTTTGGACGTGTCCTTTGCCTTCATCTCGGGAGAGCAGACACTAGCTTTGTTTTCATCCCGCTAAGCCTCCCCGGGATTTGGTGAGGCGGACGCAGGTGGGAGAGCGCGAGGAAGGGAAATTTCGGCCGGGCCTGGGCCTCTACAGGAGGCTGTGAGGGCCCTTCCCGCCCCCGAGACCCACACTCGGCACGGCTCGGCCCGCCTCGCAGAAGCAAAGCTAAATCGCTTTTAGGCCTCATCGGTAACAGGAACCACCGCCCTCCAAAGGCAGGCTCTCAGGTTTCTCCCCAAATGAAAAGAGGGTGCCGTGGGCGCGCGGGAGGGAGCAGAGCGCACGAGGCGGCGCAGGGACGCGAACTGGAACGGACCCCGGAATCGTCCCCTGTGCCCCGGGGAGCCCGCCTCTCCTAGGGATCGCGCCCAGACGCGGCTTATCGAAATAAACAGCCGAGCACACGGAGGCCTGGAGACAAGGGGGGCAGGCGCGGGGCGACGGGGGGGGCAGAGCCCGGCGACTGGCCACGGGAATCCCGGCGAAGTTGGAGAGCGGAGACTGGGGTCCCTGCCCGACGCAGAGTCTGAAAAAACGTGACGTTGCCGAGGGAAAGGTCCCGACAAAAAAAGGAGCTGTGTTTCTCTCACTTAGGGATCCCAGTGACATTTCGACCATAGCAAGAGTTTCTAAGCAGGCCCGGAGGTAATTGACCAGCAGGGGTGTCGGGGGCGGGTCGCCCGTGCGCAGGGGGCGAGGTCCCTCTCGGACCCAGGCGGCGGCCGTGGCGTCCTGGCTGCGCGAGGTCAACGCTGAGCGGGGGATCTGGGGACAAACGGCGGCGGTCCGAGCGAGTCCCCGCGGCGAGCCCCCCAGCGGCCGAAGGTGCGGGCGCTCCCCGCGCCCCGCTGGCCCCCGCGCCCTCCTGGCCGGCGCGCGGCAGCCCCTACCTGGCTCGGGACCCCGGCTCCGGGCGCCGCACCACCGCCGCGGGGTACAGGGTGAAGAGGATCCCCAAGCAGGCGGCGGCGAGCAGGAGCAGCAGCCAGAAGAGCGCGCGGCGCGGGAGCCCCATGCGGCCCCGGCCCCGGGCGCCCGGTCCGCCGCCCGGCCCGCCGTGGTTCCGGGCGGAGGAGGGAGGCCCGGGTGCGGCGGGCGAGGCGGCCGCCCCGCCCCGCCCCGCCCCGCCCCGCCCGGCTCACCCCCGGCCCCGCGGCGCCCCCTTGCTGCCCCGCCGGGCGGCCAGGCGCTGCTGCGCCCTGGGGGGCCCGGCGACGGGTCCCTGCGAGGCTGAGCGTGCCCCTCCGGTGCTGCCCCCTGCCCGGGGGACTTCGACAGCGGGCACTACCCCCCCCCCGCGCTCTCGCCAGCGCCCGGCCCCGGAGGCCGCCCGCCCGGGGCTGGGCAGGGCGCTGTCCCCGCTCCGTCAAGGGCGGGCACGCGAGGTCCGGAGGGCAGACGGGACGCGGGGACACGCCGCCACCTGTCGTGTTCCCCGCGCACTGCGCCCTCGGGGGCCGTGGCTCCAGGCTTCCCGACGTCCGAGGCGGGCGGCGGCGGCCGGAAGCGGCCAGTCCTGCGCCCCTCGGAAGGACCCCCGGACCTGCCGGGTTGAGCCCTGGCGCCTGAGTCCTTGCGGAACTGCTGACATAACACGGGACTGGTGTACCAGGGCAGCCGGAGACTGGAGAAGACCACCGACAGCTCAGACTCTGCCTTGGAGATGAGGGGGTGCGGTAGGGAGGAGCCTGCGGTGATGGGGTGCGCGGGGGGAGACGAGGCTGTCGTCCAGGGCGGTCGGGCCCCTCAACCGGCATTGCGTTCCTTTTCCAAAACGAGGCCATGCCGGGCGCGGCCATGCTCAAGCCTGTAATCCCAGCACTTTGGGAGGCCGAGGTGAGAGGATTGCCTGAGCCCACGGGTTCGAGACCAGCCCGGGCAACTTGGCGAGACCTCACCTCTACAGTCAATCGAAAAATTAGTCGGGCGTGGGTAGCGCATGCCTGCAGTTCCAGCTACTTGGAAGGCTGAGGCGGAAGGATGGGCTGAGCCCAGCAGGTCGACGCTGGGGTGGCCGTGAGCGTGCCATGCAGTCCAGCCTGGGTGACAGCGTGAGACTCCCACTCAAAAGACAAAACAAAACAAGGCCAGCCTGGAGAGTTCAGCAGCAAAGCGACCACCCGGAAGGTCTAGTCAGGGGGGATGCTCAGTACCACTCCTCTCCTTGGGCAGAGCGCCCTCTGGCGATAAGCAGTGGGTGAAATCGTGTGTCTTCTAGTGGAAACTGTAGAGTCTTAAGCCCCAGAAGCCTGTGGAATGTCCCAGATCCCCAACTATCAGGAGTCTGCAAGAACGACAGGGACCTAGGCCACGTGCCACGTGCTTTCTGTGCTAATCTGCTCTTCGTGTATTGGAGAAAGTCTAGATGCAGCAGCAGGTGTCTGCCCTGTTGCAGGACTTCCTGAAAAGTTCTCTGTGACCTGTGCCCCTGGTCAGCACCGGGTCACCCAGGCTCTGTTCTCCTACCCCATGTGGTCATTAGAGGACACTCCCATCGGCCAGTTCTTTCCTTTACCGGAAACTACTGGAAAGAGTGAGGCACATCTTGCTACTGTGTGATGGGCACCACTTGGAATGTGTGGTTTCAATTTCTTCATTTCGATATTTATGATTTTACTTGATGAAATTCCTGTAGGTGTTACCTATCCCCTGATCATCACTCTCCCGTGTTTCCTCAGTGGTTAACCTCAGAGCCCATAAATCCTCCTCCCTTCCCCTCGCTCTCAGTAAGAGCCTCACCTCCTACTTCCTGGAGAAAAGGGGAATCATTAACGAGCAATTTCTTCAACTTTCCATCTTCAAACCTACAAACTTGGTCCCCACTACAATCAAGCCTCTCCCTGCCTGGACTCCAGCCGTAGGGGTTGGGAGAGAGTACTGTCCTCCTGTGTCTGCATTAATGATCCAGGTCTACCTTCAATGTCTTACATGACAATACCTCCCACCCCCCCCACCCCCCGCCCATGCCAGTCTCTTAGCCACCCACCTGGGGTTTCCATTCTTCACATCTTCACAAGACCTCCAGGGTTGCCACCCTCCAATTTCTCCCAATGTACCAGCTCTTTCTTTCCTATCCAGGCAGGACCCCATGGGTTATAATCTGAGCTACCCTCTCAGCAGTAACCCAGATTCTCTAGTATTCCTGGCTTTCTGCCCAGCAAAACTCCGACTTGGATCCACTCTGGGCTCTGCCTGTGCAGTGTCCTCTCCTCCATGCTGCCTGTCCCTAGCCTGACTGACTGCTGCTGACAGGTAGCTCATTTCAGAGTAGAATGGTCCCACCACAAGTTCAGCATCAGCCGGGCTTTTCACTTCAGCTCTTTCCTTGTCCTTGGTCAGCTCCAGCTTCTATCCTGCTCAACAATGATTCTAGAATTTTATCTCTTTCCTCAAATTTCCTCTTTTCCGTGCCACACCTCTGAGAAAATGGAGTCCATCAGGAGTGACCTACAGCTTCCCATGCCTAAAAAGTCATCTTCTGTTACGAACTGTGCAGTGTGGATTGCCTGAGCCCATGGGTTCGAGACCAGCCTGGGCAGCGAGACCTCGTCTCTACAATAAAAAAATAGCCAGCCTTGATAGTGCATTTGCCTGTAGTTCTGGCTACTAGGAAGGCTGAGGCAGAAGGATCGCTGGAGCCCAGCAGGTTGATGCTGGGATGGCCAGCCTGGGGCAATAGAGTAAGATTCCAACTTAAAAAAAAAGAAGCCGGGCTCGGTGGCTCAGCCTGTAATCCCGCGCCTTTGGGAGGCTGAGGTGAGTGGATTGCCTGAGCCCGCGGGTTCGAGACCCGCCTGGGCAGCGAGACCTCATCTCTACAATAAATCAAAAAATCAGCCGGGCATGGTAGCGCATGCCTGTAATTTCAGCTCCTTGGAAGGCTGAGGTGGAAGGATCGCCGGAGCCCAGCAGGTCGAGGTTGTGGTGACCGGAAGCGGCCACTGCACTCCAGTCTGGGCAACAGAGTGAGACTCCAAATCAAAAAAAAAGAAAAAAAAAAAGAACTAACCGGGCTCGGTGGCTCAGCCTTTGGGAGGCTGAGGTGAGTGGATTGCCTGAGCTCGCAGGTTCGAAACCCGCCTCGGCAGCGAGACCTCATCTCTACAATAAATCAAAAAATCAGCCGGGCTTGGTAGCGCATGCCTGCAATTCCGGCTACTTGGAAGGCTGAGGCGGAAGCATTGCCGGAGCCCAGCAGGTCGAGGCTGCGGTGGCCGGGGGCGGCCACTGCACTCCAGTCTGGGTGACAGAGTGAGACTCCAACTCAAAAAAAAAAAAAAAAAAGCCGGGCTCGGTGACTCAGCCTGTAATCCCATGCTTTGGGAGGCTGAGGTGAGAGGATTGCCTGAGCCACGGGTTCGAGAACAGCCTGGGCAACTTGATGAGACATCATCTCTACAATAAATAAAAAAATTAGCCGGGCATGGTAGTGCATGCCTGTAGTTCCGGCTACTTGGAAGTCTGAGGCAGAAGGATTGTATTAGCCCAGCAAGTCAATTCTGGGTGACCGTGAACATACCACTGCACTCCAGCCTGGGTGATGGAGTGAGACTCCAACTCGAAAAAAAAGAATTGTGCAGTGGCTCATCCTGTAGGGCCTAGGATCATGCCTGCAATTCCAGCAACTCGGGAGACTGAAGTGGGAGAATTGCTTGAGGCCAAGAGTTTGAGACCAGCCTGTGCAGCATAACAAGACCTTGTCTCTATATATCAATAAATAATAAAAAATAAAATAAAGAATTGTGTGGAGTCTGAGATTTTGCTCTACATGTAAACTAACAGGCTAGCCTGCCATAGTTCTGTGGATGTTAGCAGAAGACATGAGACTCCTGGCTCAGAGACAGAGGCCTTTATTACTCACAACATAGGCATCATGTTTATGTCACTTCTACTTACTTCTCAAGCCCCATGAAGGTGGGGCCGAGAGATCCAGGTGGGTACTGCACATACAGTGGGTTTGCAGCACAGCAAAGAAACCCTGAGCCAAGGGAACCAGCATCTTTTATTATGGGGTGCAAGCAAACCTGCCCTTGCCCTAGAGGAAGACGTTCCCTTTATTTACGAAAATCTGGGCCAGGCTCGGTGGCTTAGCCTGCAATCCCAACACTTTGAGAGACTGAGGCAAGTGGATTGCCTGAGCCCGCAGGTTCGAGACCAGCCCGGGAAACTTGGCAAGACCTCTTCTCTACAATAAATCAAAAATTAGCCGGGCATGGTAGTGCATGCCTATAGTTCTAGCTACTTGGAAGGCTGAGGCAGAAGGATTACCGGAGCCCAGCAGGTCAAGGCTGTGGTGGCCAGGAGTGTGCCACTGCACTCCAGTCTGGGAGACAGAGTGAGACTTTAACTCAAAAAAAAAAAAAAATCTGTCCCCTGCTCCAGAGGTAGGGGCTATCTGTATCTTCCAAAGCTGTTTGCAATACCAACAATCTTGAAAAGATAGACTGAGACAAAGTGCAATTAGTCCCTCTACTCATGACACATGCAGAAATTTGACAAAGCTGCTGGGACTCATCTTCAAGCATGTTCGTGCCTACATGTCCTCACCTTTTTTTTTCTCACATTTAATTTTAATTTTAATTTTTTTAATTCTGCACAGCACAATATTTATTTCATTTATTTCTTAATTTCTGTTTGCTGCTGTTATCTTTTGTTTTACTGAAAGTGAGAGGGAACTTTTGTGGCCTTTTCCTTTGTCTTTTTCTGGAGGCCGCCTTAAGCTTTCTAAATTTGGAACATCTAAGCAAGCTGAAGGGAAAAGGGGGTTTCATGCAGGGAGAGCCAGCCTCCCTGCTGACCTCTGAGTCTTCTCTTGCTTTAGAGTAATCCCTGCCCCCTCTGTTGATGCCCACTCTGTTGATGCTCATCACTACTTTTTTGGGGGAGGGGTTGGAGCCTCAATCTGTCACCCAAGCTAGAGTGCAGTGGCACGCTCACGGCCACCCCAGCGTCAACCTGCTGGGCTCCGGTGATCCGCCTGCCTCAGCCTTCCAAGTGGCTGGAACTACAGGCATGCACTACCATGCCTGGTCAGTTTTTTTATTTATTGTAGAGATGCGGTCTCACTAAGTTGCCCAGGCTGGTCTTGAACCTTTGGGCTCAGGCAATCCCATCACCTCGGCCTCCCAAAGTGCTGGGATTACAGGCTTGAGCCACTGCGCCCGGCCCTAAACACAACTTTTAAACATGCCCCAAATAGCAAAGCAGAACAAAACAAGCAAAAACTCTGTTGTACTGGCACGCTTCTTAGCTACTCTCTTTTCTTTTCATCAAAGGTCTTGGTTGGGAGATGCCTACTCTGTCTCCACTTCTTTGAGCCCAGGAGTTGGAGACCCACCTGGGTCCACTTCTTTCTGAGTCTGGTTTTATATCTGCCGTGCCACTGAAAACGCACCCACTGAAGCCACCAGCAACATGCTTATTCCAAGTGGAGCAGACATTTTCCAGCTCTAATCAAGCTGCATCTGCCTTCCTGAATTTGACACTGAAATCATCTCCAATCTCGTGGTTTCAACAATCAACTCTGTCAGTAACTCCTAAATCAATCTCTATCTCAGGCCCAGATTCTTCCCATCAGGTACATACCCATTCAGCAATATAAGCGACATCCCTGGAGACCTGAATTTCTTAGAGGTACCTCATCTTGCCCCTAAATTGTTTCTCTTTCTTTCTTTTTTTTGAGTTGAGGTCTCATTCTGTCACTCAGACTGGGGTGCAGTAGCTCAGTCACATCTCACTGCAGCCTCAAACTCCTGGGCTCAGGTGATCCTTCCATTTCAGCCTCCTTGGTAGCTGGGATTACAGGCACGAGCCACCATGCCCAGCTAATTTTTAAATTTTTTGTAGAGATGAGGTCTTGTTTTGTTGCCCAGGTGGGTCTCCGACTCCTGGGCTCAAACAATCCTCCTGTCTTGGCCTCCCAAAGTGCTGAAATTACAGGTGTGAGCCACTGTGCCCTCTGTTTCTCCTTCTGTATTCTCTCTCTCTCAATGGTTGGTATCACATCCTGAGTCACCAGCCTGGAGTCAACCTTCGTGTCTCTCTTTCCTTCACACCTCCCCACGCCCTACCCCCAGAAACACTGGTCCTACATCAAGTAGTGGCCATTTTATTTCCCAAACTAGCAAATACATGACAGGCAGGCCAATATCATAATACCACAGAATTCACTGGTATATAATAGTTTTATGATTTTTATTTTAGGCTGGGCTCGGTGGCTCAGCCTGTAATCCCAGCACTTTGGGAGGCCGAGGTGAGTGGATTACCTGAGCTTGCGGATTCGACACCAGCCCAGGCACCTTGGCAAGACCTCATCTCTACAATAAAATTTTTTTAAAAATTAGCCACACACCTGTAGTTCTGGCTACTTGGAAGGCTGAGATGGAAGGATCGCCAGAGCCCAGCTGGTCAACGCTGGTATGGCCGTGAGTATGTCACTGCATTCCACCCTGGAGGGCAGAGTGAGACTCCAACTCACACAAAAATTGTATTTTTAAATTATTATTATTATTATTATTGAGTTGGAGTCTCACTCTGTCGCCCAGACTGGAATGCACACTCCCGGCCACCACAGCCTCGACCTGCTGGGCTCTGGTGATCCTTCCGCTTCAGCCTTCTAAGTAGCCGGAACTACAGGCATGCACTATCACGCCTGGCTGATTTTTTGATTTATTGTAGAGATGAGGTCTTGCCAAGTTGCCCAGGCGGGTCTTGAACCCGCAGGCTCAGGCAATCCACTCACCTCAGCCTCCCAAAGGCGCGGGATTACAGGCTGAGCCACCGAACCCGGCTAAAAAATGTATTTTAGAGACAAGACCTCATTCTGTCACCTAGGCCAGAGTGCAGGAGCATGACCAAAGCTCACTGTAACCTCAAGCTCCTGGGCTCAAGTGATCCTCCTGCCTCAGCCGCCTGGTAGCTAAGACTACAGGCAAGCATCACCACACTCAGCTAATTTTTTTTTCTTTTTTTTTCTTTTTTTTTTTTGAGTTGGAATCTCACTCTGTCACCCAGACCTGACCGCTCCTGGTCACCGCAGCCTGGACCTGCTGGGCTCAGGCGATCCTTCCACCTCAGCCTTCCAAGTAACTGGAACTACAGGCGTGTGCTACCACACCCGGCTAATTTTTGATTTATTGTAGAGATGAGGTCTCGCCAAGTTGCCAGTCGGGTCTCGAACCCTCGAGCTCAGGCAGTCCACTCACCTCAGCCTCCCGAAGCATGGGATTACAGGCTGAGCCACCGAGTCTGACTTTTTTTTTCTTTTTTTGATTTGGAGTCTCACTCCTTCGCCCAGGCTCGAGTACAAGGGCATGCATGCTCACAGCCACCCCAGCGTCAACCTTCTGGGTTCCAGCGATCCTTCTGCCTTAGCCTTTCGAGTAGCCTGGAACTACAGGCATGCACTACCATGCCCGGCTATTTTTATTTTCTTGTAGAGACGAGGTCTCACCAAGTTGCCTGGACTGGTCTCGAACCAGTGGGCTCAGGCAATCCACTTGTCTTGGCCTCCCAAAGTGCTGGGATTACAGACTGAGCCACCAAGCCTGGACCACCCAGGTAATTTTTACAATTTTTTTTTATTTTGTAGAGACAGGGAATTCAATTGCTAGATTGTATGACAGTTATTTGCATTTTTTTGTAAGAAAGTAGAAGTAAAGTTTTTTATTTACTTTTCACAGATTAGAAAGGGGGCTGACACTCAGAGGGAAGTGGCTTACATTTTTTTTTTTTAGATTAAAATGTAGTTTAAACCGGGCTCGGTAGCTCAGCCTGTAATCCCGTGCCTTTGGGAGGCTGAGGTGAGTGGATTGCCTGAGTCCGCGGGTTCGAGACCCGCCTGGGCAGCAAGACCTCATCTCTACAATACAATAAATCAAAAAACCAAAAACAAAAACAAAAACCAGCCGGGAGTGGTAGCACATGCCTGTAATTCCGGCTACTTGGAAGGCTGAGGCAGAAGGATCACCGGAGCCTAGCAGGTCGAGGCTGCAGTGGCCGGGAGCGGCCACTGCACTCCAGTCTGGGTGACAGAGTGAGACTCCAACTCAAAAAAAAAAAATTTAGTTTATTTAAAAATAAATTAGAGCGAGAAAGAGAAGGGAGAGAGAAGATTCATCTCCCCAAGGTGGGGGAGGGGGCCAAAGCCGGGAAGCATGGTAATAGCCATAGCTCAAAGAGCACATGGCCACATCAGAGTCTAGCAAGACAATGGCTGCATTTTTTTTTAAGAAATTGCCAAATTGTTTTTGAGTGGTTGTACCATTTTACATTCCCACCAGCATTTGATGTTATAATTTTTTTTTAGCTATTTTGACACATGTAATGATATCTCTTTGTGGTCTTAATTTTCATTTTTCTTTTCTTTTCTTTTTTTTTTTTTTTTTGAGTTGGAGTCTCACTCTGTCGCCCAGACTGGAGTGCAGCGGCCACTCCTGGCCACCACAGCCTCGCCTGCTGGGCTCCGGTGATCCTTCTGCCTCAGCCTTCCGAGTAACCGGAATTACAGGCATGCGCTACCACGCCCGGCTGATTTTTTGATTTATTGTAGAGATGAGGTCTCACCAAGTTGCCCAGGCGGGTCTCGAATCCGCGGGCTCAGGCAATCCACTCACCTCAGCCTCCCAAAGGCGCGGGATTACAGGCTGAGCCACCGAGCCCGGCTTCTTTTTTTGAGTTGAAGTCTCACTCTGTTGTGGCCTCAACCTCGACCTGCTGGGCTCCGGCGATCCTTCTGCCTCAGGCTTCCAAGTAGCCGGAATTACAGGTGCGCGTGACCACGCCTGGCTAATTTTTGATTTATTGTAAAGATGAGGTCTCGCCAAGTTGCCCAGGTGGGTCTCGAACCCGTGGGCTCAGGCAATCCACTCACCTCGGCCTCCCAAAGCACGGGATTACAGGTTGAGCCACCGATTCCGGCTTATATTATGTTTCTATATGTTATAAGTCTAAT
This sequence comes from Cephalopachus bancanus, assembly GCA_027257055.1. NCBI lineage: Eukaryota > Metazoa > Chordata > Mammalia > Primates > Tarsiidae > Cephalopachus > Cephalopachus bancanus. The sequence continues at coordinate 41,207 of JAPVLO010000409.1, read as the reverse complement.
AATACAGCTGTCCCCAACCTTTTTGGCATCAGGGACCAGTTTAATAGAAGACAGTTTTAGCTGGGTTTGGTGGCTCAACCTGTAATCCCACGCTTTGGGAGACTAAGGTGAGTGGATTGCCTGGGCCCACGGGTTCGAGACCTGCCTGGGCAATTTGGAGAGACCTCATCTCTACAATAAAATAAAAAAATCAGCCGGGCATGGTAGCACATGCCTATAATTTCGGCTACTTGGAAGGCTGAGGCGGAAGGATCTCTGGACCCCAGCAGTTTGAGGCTGTGGTGGCCATGAGCGTGCCACTGCGCTCCAGTCTGGGTGACAGAGTGAGACTCCAACTCAAAAAAAAAAAAAAAAATAGAAGAAGACAGTTTTATAGAAGACAGTCTTCTCACAGATTAGGGGTGTGGGAGGGAGTTATGGTTTTGGGATGATTCAAGTGAATTACATTTATTGTGCACTTTATTTTTATTATTATTATATTGTAATATATAGTGAAATATTGAATAAATATATAATGAAATAAAGTATAAATATATTTATATAATAAATGTATAATGCACTACAGAATGCAATAATTATACAATATAAATGATTATGTATTATAAATAATTATACAATAATTATGCCACCAGATGCAGCTGGATAATTGAAGTACATCAACTCACTTACCACTCACTGATAGAGTTTTGATATGTGTCTGCAAGCAATTGATTTATTATGGTCTCTGTACAGTCAAACCTCACTGCTAATGTTAATCTGTATTTGCAGCCGCTGCCCAGTGCTAGCATCACCGCCTCAGCTCCACCTCAGATCATCAGGTATTCGATCCTCATAAGGAGCGTGCAAACCAAATCCCTTGCATGCATAGTTCACAACAGGGTTTGCGCTCCTATGAGACCGTAATGCCACCACTGATCTGACGCAGACAGAGCTCAGGTGGTAATGTGAGCAATGGGGAGTGACTGTCAATACAGATAAAGCTTCTCGTACTCAACCGCTGCTAATCTGTTACCGTGCAGCCCAGTTCCTAACAGGCCACAGACTGGTACCAGTCCGTGGTTCAGGGGTTGGAGACCCCTGGAATAATACACTATGTACATATGATTTTATACAATTGCTTTAAAAATCATTTAAAGGAAGAAAGAAGAAAATAGATCATATGCTATAAGTATAAACATGGGTGGCCATTGGACAACTTGGGATTGAATTGTGCAGGTCTACTTATACAGAGCTGTTTTTTTTTTTTTTTTACCATAATTGTATCGAAAATGCTGTATTCTCAGTATGCAAAATATGCATATACAGTGGGCCAACTTTTCATGACTTTTGTAGGGCTGACTGTGGGACTTGAGTATGTGTGGCTTTGGTTATATGCACAGTCCTGGAACCAATTCCCCATGTGTACACTGATAAATGACTATATAAAATTATTTTTTTTGAGTTGGAGTCTCACTCTGTTGCCCAGACTGGAGTGCAGTGGCACGCTCCTGGCCACTGCAATCTCTACCTACTGGGCTCCAGCGATCCTTCTGCCTCAGCCTTCCAAGTAGCTGGAACTACAGGTGTGCACTACCACTCCTTCTAATTTTTGATTTATTGTAGAGACAAGGTCTTGCCAAATTGCCCGGGTGGGTCTTGAACCTGTGGGCTCAGACAATCCACTCACCTTGGCCTCCCAAAGTGCTGGGATTACAGGCTGAGCCACCAAGCCCGGTCTATATAAATTAATTATAGACTACATAATTATAAAATCATACTGTTTTGTTTTTTTTTTGAGATGGAGTCTCACTCTGTTGCCCAGACTGGAGTGCAGTGGCCGCTTTTTTCCCCCCTAAGGGAATGCACCATTCCTGGAGGAACTGCTATACCAGGTAAATGTGTGGAGTGGACAGAGAAAGCTCCTATTCCATCTCCCTGCTCCAAAAATCAATTTAATATATTGTCCTTGGATAGAGGATGCTTCAGATACTACGCTTGATCTTAACCAAAAGACTGAGAAGTGATGGAAATATCTTTATTTCACTTTCATTTTTGAATGATAACCTTGCTAGATTAAAGATTCTTGGTTAAGCCGGGCTCGGTGGCTCAGCCTGTAATCCCGTGCCTTTGGGAGGCTGAGGTGAGTGGATTGCCTGAGCCCATGGGTTCGAGACCCGCCTGGGCAGCGAGACCTCATCTCTACAATAAATCAAAAAATCAGCCGGGCATGGTAGCGCATGCCTGTAATTCTGGCTACTTGGAAGGCTGAGGGGGAAGGATCACCGGAGCCCAGCAGGTCGAGGCTGTGGTGGCCGGGAGTGGCCACTGCACTCCAGTCTGGGCGACAGAGTGAGACTCCAATTCAAAAAAAAAAAAAACAAGATTCTTGGTTGACAGTTTTCTTATTTGAACACTTGAATATGATATCCTACCACCTGACTAATTTTTTTGTTGTTGTTGATGTCTCGCTCTGTCGCCTAGGCTGGAGTGCAGTGGCACGCTCCTGGCCAACCACAGCCTCGACCTGCGGGGCTCTGGCGATCATTCCATCTCAGCCTTTCAAGTAGCTGGAACTACAGGCACATGCTACCATGCCTGGCTAATTTTTGATTTATTGTAGAGATGAGGTTTCGCCAAGTTGCCCAGGAGGGTCTCGAACTTGTGGGCTCAGGCAATTCACTCACCTCGGCCTCCCAAAGCACTGGGATTACAGGCTGAGCCACCAAGCCCAGTTGTACTTTTTTTTTTTTTGAGTTAGAGTCTCACTCTTGTTGCCCAGGCTGGAGTGTAGTGGCACACTCATGGCCACCGCAGCCTTGACCTGCTGGGTTTAGGCAATCCTTCCACCTCAGCCTTCCAAGTAGCTGGAACTACAGACGCATGCCAGCACATCCGGCTAAGTATTGTACTTTTAACCTCCAGAATTTCCTTTGGGTTTATGTCTCTTTATTAATAATCTCTATTTGATGCAACGTTTTCATCATCATAGCTTCCTTTAGTTTTAAAATCATGTTTCTTTTAACTCTTTGAAGGTATTTATAATGGCTTCTTTTAGGTCATTAGACTTAATATCTGGCCACTCCCATAGTCTCATTGCCGGCATTTTTTCCAGTACTCTCTGAAAGTTACCTATAGAAACCTAGAAGAAACTTAGTTTATTCTTTAGTCTTTTTTGTCTCAGCATATCCATTAGAAAGTGTTCAGATATTCTACTGCAGGACAAACAGTAGCCTATCCCATCTCCCCCTAGGCAAATCTTCAGATGCAAGATCAGGACAACCCAACTATTCATGGTTTAGCATAATAATCTCTAGTAAACTTTTGATTCCTTGTCAAGGCCAAAGTCATAAGAGTTTGTGAGTTGCAAATGCCTAACAAATCTCTTGCAGGAATTCTCCCTTGCCCCAGAGGGTTAACCTAATCAGCCCTTTGTGACCCACCTTGACAGCAATCATGTGACTAATCCACCCATCTGCCTGCTGTCCATCACCTGACATCAGTACCTGCACTTGCCTGCCCCTTTGTGATGGTGTGGAAGCAGACCACCACCCAATCATCCCAATGATCTTTCCCCATCAAAGGGAATGGTTAAAAGGACTCAACCTCCTGCACCTTTGGGAGGCTGAGGTGAGTGGACTGCCTGAGCCCGCGGGTTCGAGACCCGCCTGGGCAGCGAGACCTCATCTCTACAATAAATCAAAAAATCAGCCGGGCATGGTAGCGCACGCCTGTAATTCCGGCTACTTGGGAAGACTGAGGCGGAAGGATCGCCGGAGCCCAGCAGGCGAGGCTGCAGTGGCAGGGAGCGGCCACTGCACTTCAGTCTGGCAACAGAGTGAGACTCCAACTCAAAAAAAAAAAAAAAATGGACTCAACCACAAGCAACCAGCGGCCATTGCCTTGCTAGACTCTGGTGTGGCCATGTGCTCTCTGAGCCATGGCTGTAGCCATGCTTCCTGGCTTTGGCCCTCTCCCCCACCTTGGGGAGGTGAATCTTCTCTCTTCCTTCTCTTTCTCTCTTTAATTTACTTTTAAATAAACTTTTCTTTCTTAACCTTTTTGTGTGTTGCAATTCTTTGCATCTACTCGGATCTCTGGGTTCCCAGCGTGGCACCTCCGGCTTGCCAGCCTCAGTGGTGCTACGCCACTCCACCCTCACCCTGTTCAGTACCCTAACACTCTCCTGCTTCTTTGCTTGTCTCATAATTTCTTTGTTGGAAACTGGACATTTTATATAATATATTGCAGCAACTCTGGGTCCTGGTACCCCCTTCCCCTCCAGAGCTTGTTATTCTCTTGTTTGGTGACTGGCTGGATTATTTTAGTGAAGTCTGTCTCTCCACTCCCCTGCAATGTTAAATCTCTGGTGTCCTGCAGCGAAGTGCAGTTTGGGATATGTCCATAGTCACCTTGGGATGACAGTGATTTTGGCTAGGCTATTGATTGACATTCTTTCCCCAACCCAGTTGCTAAACCCCCACTAATTGCTATTGTTTATAATAATGTCCTGGGGCAGAAATTGCTCTACAGATTAATTCAATCAAATCTAGACTCCTTTTGAAAGAATAGTTTCTGACAAAAGTGTCTGGCATTTGTTCTGACAGCAGGAGGGCTCTTCCCAGTTGCCTCTTTCCTTGGTTCTCTCTTACAAACTAGATGGTTTACACATTACCCTGTATCTTCATTGAAACTCCTAATTTCTTCCCAATTGCCTTTTGCCACAGCTCTTACTATTTTGTTTGTTTGTTTGTTTTTTGAGTTGGAGTCTCAATCTGTCCCCAAGACTGAAGTGCAGTGACAAGCTCCCGGCCACCGCAGCCTCGACCTGCTGGGCTCCAGCGATCCTTCCGCCTCAGCCTCCCAAGTAGTCAGAACTACAGGTGCGCGCTAGCATGCCTGGCTAATTTTTGATTCATTGTAGAGATGAGGTCTCGCCAAGTTGCACGGCTGCTTTCAAGCCCGCGGGCTCAGGCAACCATCCCAAAATGCTGGGATTACAGGCTGAGCCACTGAGCCTGGCCCCTTACTATTTTTGAGAGCACATTTAGGCTTGAACTTCTCCACCCTCCTTTGCAAATAAAGTCAGTTACTTTGGGAAGAGATTAGGAACTATCAATTTTGTAGCTTTCTTCTCCCCCGCCCCAGGCAAAATTTCTTAGGGCTCTGGGGTCAATGGTGTGCTTTTCTCTGACTTGTACCCCTGTTTCAGAATTTGAGTACCAAGTGGAAACCAGGCAGTGCCTTAGGTCTTAGCTTGCTTGTCTTGAGATGGAACTATTGTCTGACAAGCCCCAGTATTTTCAGTAGTATCATATCCCAGATAGTCTCCATTCTATGAGTAGGTGCTCAGGGGAAGAGTCCTTATCTCTTGGCTACTCTTACCTTTTTTTTTTTTTTTTTGAGACAGGATGTTAGGTCAGTGGGCCAGTGCTGTAGGTAAAATGCAAAGAATTGCCCAACACGATGGCTCACGCCTGTAATCCCAACACTTTGGGAGGCAGAAGTGAAAGGATTGCCTGAACCCAGGGATTCGAGATCAGTTAGGGCAATTTGGCAAGAACTTGTCTTCACAATAAACAAATAAAACAATTAGCTGGGCGTGGTGGCCTCTGCCTGTATTTCCAGCTACTTGGAAGGCTGAGGCAGAAGGATGGCCTGAACCCAGGCTGCAGTGGCCATGAGTGTGCCACCATATTCCAGCCTGGGTGACAGAGTGAGACTCCAATTAAAAAAAACAAACAAAAAACAAAAAACGATGCACATAATTGCACAAAAATTAGATGAGGAAAAATAGTTTATTTAAAAAATAGATAGGCGTCGGGCTTGGTGGCTCAGCCTGTAATCCCGCGCCTTTGGGAGGCTGAGGTGAGTGGATTGCCTGAGCCCGCGGGTTCAAGACCCGCCTGGGCAGCGAGACCTCATCTCTACAATAAATCAAAAAATTAGCTGGGCATGGTAGCGCGCGCCTGTAATTCCGGCTACTGGGAAGGCTGAGGCGGAAGGATCGCCGGAGCCCAGCAGGTCGAGGCTGCGGTGGCCGGGAGCGGCTACTGCACTCCAGTCTGGGCGACAGAGTGAGACTGCAACTCAAAAAATAATAATAATAAATAAATAAAATAAATAAAAAGTAGATAGGCTGGGCGGTGGCTCAGCCTGTAATCCAGCACTTTGGGAGGCTGAGGTGAGTGGATTGCTTGAGTCCGCGGGTTCGAGACCAGCCCGGACAACTTGATGAGACCTCGTCTCTACAATAAATAAAAAATTAGCCAGGCGTGGTAGTGCGCATCTGTAGTTCTGGTTACTTGGAAGGCTGTCGGGGTTCCAGCCCCGACCAAAGGGGGAAGGGTTAGGACCCGCTCCAGAGAATCCGGACAGAGAGAAGAGACCACTCTGAGGCAGTTCTTCTGGGAATAGTCTGATCAGGACTGAAGCCAAATTTTATTCGGACTCCTTCCAACTTATATACCATTTTTCATACCCTCCAGCAGTGTGATAATCACTTGCTGGGGGCGTACAAACTTCATGATGTATATTGCGCTTTACAAACTATGCATCACAAGACCATCACGAGACTTGCAAGCTCCAAGCAGACAGTTTGAACTCCATGATGCCTGATGTGCTTCACAAATCTCACATCAAGGTCACAGGTGCACAATTTCAATATAGTTCATTTAAAAGTGTCTTCCATAGTGTTCAACAAATCATTCATATTATACTCTTTGTTCTAAACCCTGATTAATACAAAAACTTTCTTAGTTAACTCTAGGTTCAATCCAAGTTCACTGACTCCTAATATTTTTTAACGATTGATATTTTCACTATACTATAATTTATAAGTTTACTTAAATGACTTAATTTTTATTTATTCCATTAACCTATTATGATTCAACATAGTGGCCTGTAATTCTATAACAATTAATTCAAAACTTATTCCTTACCATGACTTATATGAGTTTCATGATCTAGTGTTTGGACTTTAATACTATGCTATATCTCATTAAGCTAATACCTTATCATTAAATCTTATAATTATCATTGACGTATGATTTTAGAATCATAACACTATAATTCTCATTCTATTCTAATAAAACTACGACTTTAACCCAAAACTTAAATCTTTTTTCCTAGTATATTAATACATGGCTACGTGTAAAATTTCCTATTGTCATATTAGAAGCAAAAACTACACCGTTGGGAAAGTTTCAGTATACTAATCAAAGGATCTTAAAATTGGCCTACAGGAACAGGAACTAAAGTCATAATATGAGAAAAGGAAACTTAAAAAGCTTAAACAAAACCTAAAAGTTTTCTACGAATGCTTATTACTGTTTAAATCTTTCCGATGGAAATTATATCGTCTTAAATGAATGTTTTATCCGAACAAGTCTATTCTAAAAATCAAATAGTGTCTGTCACACTCTTGGATAATGGACTGCACAGTTACTATGGCAATGGCCACGGACTGAAGCAAACAGTTTCGGCATGTAACGAAACTAGAAAAACGTCCTGCCTGACTAGAAGCAGGGCAATAAAACTATTATGATAATTTAGTTTCTAATCTTAATCCTAGGAGAAACTGCCTTTGGGAACAAGAGCTGACTCACCAGTCTACCAGGAAATAGAAGTTAAAAAATATCTAGAAAGAAGTAAGACTTAGAAGGGACAAGGTCATTCTGCTGTATAACCTTTCATCAGGTGTACAGAGATTTATTTATAAGTTTTACTGCCATGTATGCACACTGGTCACTAATCACACGCCAATATTATAGGTATAACTGATATCCTATGTCAGAGGCGATCTTCCAGTTGGGCCTTTACAGGCCTCAGCCATGTAGCTATAGATGTTGGCTCCCAACAGAAGGCTGAGGTGGAAGGATCGCTGGAGCCCAGCCGGTCGACTCTGGGGTAGCTGTGAGCGTGCCACTGCGCTCCAGCCTGGACGACAGAGTGAGACTTCGACTCAAAAAAAAAAAGTAGATTAGAGACAGAGAGGGTAAATCCACTTCTCAAGGGAAAGAAGGGGGCTAGGTGACTGAAGAAAACTTGGCGGCCATTGCTTGACTGAATGCTTTTAAAACTTCTTTTGGGGGTGGGCGGGGCGGGCATTCACAGTCAAGGAGGCCGGAGAAACTCCATTTTGGGCTTTGTCCTTTCACAGGGTCTCAGTATGTCACCCAGGCTAGAGTACAGTGGCACAATCATGACTCACTGTAATCTCAAATTTGTGGGCTCAAGTGATCCTCCTGTCTTAGTCTCCCGAATAGCTGGGATTACAGGCACATACCACCATGCCCAGCTAATTTTTTTTTACTTTTTTGTAGAGAAAAGAGACGTGATCTCACTATGTTGTCCAGGCTCATTCTTACCCTTAACCTACTCTTAGCAGTAGGTAGCTAGGGGCAGAATGAGAAATGCTGATGTGCTAACCCTCTCAGGAAGAAAGCCCTCTAACTGGGAGCTGAAGGGGGGGACCCTTTGTTCTTGGCTGCACCATTCTGAAGTGGAGTTTTTGTCCCACTGAGCTGGGGGCAGGGAGAGAAAGAGCAGTTCGAGCATGGTATTTGGTTCCAAATACCACAGGCTCTTATCAAATTTTAGATTTTCTTGACTAGATGGTTCTTCGTTTGCTGTATTCTCTTCTCTTTTTTTTGAGTTGGAGTCTTACTCTGTTGCCCAGGCTGGAGTACAGTGGTACACTCATGGCCATCTCAGCGTTGACTTGCTGGACTCTGGTGATCCTTCAGCCTCAGCCTTCCAAGTAGCCGGAATTACAGGCACACGCCACCACACCTGGCACATTTTTGATTTATTGTAGAGACAAGGTCTCGCCAAGTTGCCCAGGCTGGTCTCGAACCCGTGGGCTCAGGCAATCCACTCTCCTCGGCTCCCCTAAGTGCTGGGATTACAGACTGAGCCACCTAGCCCAACCTGCCATATACTCTTAAGATCATTTCCTCCTTTGGGAGGCTGCGGTGAGCGGATTGCCTGAGCCCATGGGTTTGAGATTCGCCTGGGCAACTTGGCGAGAGACCTCATCTCTACAATAAATCAAAAAAATTAGCCGGGCATGGTAGCGCGCGCCTGTGGTTCCAGCTACTTGAAAGGCTGAGGCGGAAGGATCGCTGGAGCCCAGCAGGTCGGGGCTGCGGTGGCCAGGAGCGGCCACTGCTCTCCAGTCTGGGCGACAGAGTGAGACTACAACTCAAAAAAAAAAAAAAAGATCATTTCCAGATGCAAGTGGTTGTCTTTTTATACTCTTCATCGATGTTATCGGGGAGTGGGTCTGCAGAGTTCCTCATGTTGGGAGTCTATCTCTTGCAATTACTTTTAATTTAATGTTGGTTTCACTGTTGATTTGTCATTTTAAAATTCACAATTTTTAGAATCAGGGAAATTTGGATATGAATGGAATATCTGGTAAATCTAAGGAATTGTTAACATAAAAATGGTCTGATGATAGCATTGTGGTTATTTTGCAGCAGAGTTCTTGTCTGTACTAAAAATTGTAGGCCAGGTGCAGTGGCTCATGCCAGGAGTTCAAGACCAGCCTAGGCAATGTGGTAAGACCCTGTATCTACAAAAAAAAAAGCTTTAGTGAATACTGAAATAATTACAACTGGCTCATGCCTATCATCTCAGCACTTTGGGAGGCTGAGGTGAGAGGATCGCTTGAGCCCAGGAGTTCAAGACCAGCCTAGGCAGCAAAGTGAGATCTCATCTTTACCAAAGAATCAAAAAATTAGCTGGGTGTGGTAGCGTGCACCTGTAGTCCCAGCTACTCAGGAGGCTGAGGCAGAAGACTTGCTTGTGCTTTGGAGTTTGAGGTTGTGGTGAGCTGTAATCATGCCACTGTACTCCAGCCTGGGTAACAGAGTTCAATTCCGACAAATACACACAAAAAAGATGAAACAATATGACATGAGATTTTCTAAAAATAATCAAGTCTGGGTTATAAGTGGGGAGTGGGTAGGGATACAGATGAGTCAAAATTGGCCATGAGTAGATAAAATTGTTGGAGCTGCATGAGGAGGACATGGTAGTTCATTATGACAGTCTCTCTACTTTTGGGTTTGTTTGAAATCTTAAACAACATAAAAAAAATTTTTTTTTTTTTGAGTTGGAGTCTCACTCTGTCGCCCAGACTGGAGTGCAATGGCTGCTCCCGGCCACCGCAGCCTCGATCTGCTGGGTTCCGGCGATCTTTCCACCTCAGCCTTCTAAGTAGCTGGAACTATAGGCGCGCACTACCACGCCTGGCTGATTTTTGATTTATTGTAGAGATGAAGTCTCTCCAAGTTGCCCAGATGGGTCTTGAACCCGCGGACTCAGGCAATCCACTCACCTCAGCCTCCCAAAGGTGCGGGATTACAGGCCGAGCCACAGAGCCCAGCTATAAAAAATTTAAAAAAAAATTTTTTCTATATCTGAAATACACTTCATTAGATATTTAAAAACTGCGATATCATTAACTTGAATTAAAATATTTAAACATCTATCTATCTATCTATAAATATGCTTTTCACGTAAAATGGACTATGGATTATGGTTTTGCAAAACCACAAGATTAAAATTTCAAAAACTGGGTGAGGTGGCTCACGCCTGTAATCCCAGCACTTTTTGGAACTGAGATGGGAAGATTGCTTGAACCCAGGAATTCGAGAAAAGCCTGGACAACATAGTGAGACCTAGTCTCTACAAAAAATATTTAAAATTAGCTGGGCATGGTGGTGCATGCCTGTAGTTCCAGCTACTTGGGTGGCTGAGGCAGAAAAATCACCTGAGCTTAGGAGTTTGAGTCTGTAGTGAGCCATGATCATGCCATTGCACTCCAGCCTCGGTGTCACAGTGAAACCCTGACTCAAAAAACAAAACAAAACAAAAACACCCCCCAAAACTCCCAAACAAAACAAGCAAGCAAAAACTTCAAGTGCTCTATGTTCTGAAACAACCATGTGTAAGCATCTTTGTAAAAACATATTTTTACTAAAATACATTTATTTCTCAGTATCTGAAATGGCATGAATTTCAAGCAAGTTTATAATAAAAATTTATTAGGTATTCCAATTATGTATCAGAGGCTGATTTTGTCATTTCAATCAAAACCATATTTAGATGATTAATTATTTTATGAAAAAAAGCAATGATGCAGATTGTCCCAGTTGTAGCTCAAGAATTTATGAAAAAGGCAAATTTATGCATTGAATTGAAACTGAGTTAGCAAAAATAAAATACAGTTGATAATTAAATTTTGACTATGAGCCAGAAAGTTTTAGATTAGTTAGGAAGTGGATTAGCACTTGTAACTCACACAATTAGAGCTTAATGCTTTTCAGGATTTAGAAAGTTTCTTTTTTATATTTTTCTATAGACTCATTAATGGGAAATTTTTTTCAACTTCTTGAAAATGTCAACTTTTTGAAAAAATAAGTGTTATTTTGTTCTAAATGAGAAACTATTTTTGAGACTGGATAACTTATTTGTTACTTGTATTACACTGGGCAATTGATAAAAATTTTGCACTGTTATAATTGGTCTTGCTAACAATAGGAAACAAAAACGTTAAAATTATGAAAGTTAAAGGTATTTTATCATTAATCTTAATTGTGCTGCCATAAATATGTCTGCATTATAATTATTTTTGTTTGTTTGTTTTTGAGTTGGAGTCTCACTGCTTCGCCCAGGCTGGAGTGCAGTGGCATGCATGCTCACTGCCACCCCAGCATTGACCTTCTGGGCTCCAGCAATCCTTCTGCCTCGACTTTCTGAGTAGCCCGGAACTACAGACATGCGCTACCACATCCGGCTATTTTTATTTTATTGTAGAGATGAGGTCTCACCAAGTTGCCCAGACTGGTCTCGAACTGGTGGACTCAGGCAATCCACTAGCCTGATCTTCCCAAAATGTTGGGATTACAGGCTGAGCCACGGAGTTCAGTCTTTTTCTTTTTTATAGCGATAAGGTCTTGCTCTGTTGCCCAGGCCAGAGTGCAGTGACACCATCATAGCTCACTGCAATCTTGAACTCCTGGCCTCAAATGATCCTCCTGCCTTGGTTTCCCAAAGTGCTGAGATTATAGACATGAGCCACCGTGCCTGGTCTATTATAATTCATTAACTATTTCAAAATAAATCATAGCAATTTATTTTTCTGTCTATAATGCTTACGTTAAAATTGTTCATAGTGATTTTTTTTTTTTTGAGTTGGAATCTCACTCTGTCGCCCAGACTGGAGTGCAGTGGCTGCTCCCGGCCACCGCAGCCTCGGCCTGCTGGGCTTAGGCGATCCTTCCGCCTCAGCCTTCCAAGTAGCTGGAACTACAGGCGCGTGCTACCACGCCCGGCTAATTTTTTATTTATTGTAGAGATGAGGTCTCACCAAGTTGCCCAGGCGGGTCTCGAACCCGCGGGCTCAGGCAATCCACTCACCTCAGCCTCCCAAAGTGCTGGGATTACAGGCTGAGCCACTGAGCCTGGCTTATAGTGATTTTTTAAAATTTAAAATAAATATAGATGGAGTCTTGATATGTTGCCCAGGCAGGATTAATTCTCTTGCCTTCAAGTGATCCTCCTGTCTCAACCTCCTGAGTATCAGAGTAGCTGGGATTATAGGCATGCACTACCATGCCCGGTACAGTGATTTTTTTTTTTTTTTTTTTTTTTTTGGTGAGTTGGAGTCTCACTCTGTCGCCCAGGCTGGAATGTAGTAGCATGCTCACAGTCACCCCAGTGTCGACCTGCTAGGCTCAGGCAATCCTTCTGCCTCAGCCTTCTAAGTAGCTGGAACTACAGGCATGCGCTACCATGCTTGACTAATTTTTTGATTTATTGAAGAGATGAGGTCTCGCCAAGTTGCCCTGGCTGTTCTTGAACCTGTGGGCTCAGGCAATCCTCTCACCTCGGCCTCCCAAAGTGCTGGGATTACAGGCTGGAGCCACTGAGTCTGGCCCAGCACAGTGATTTTTAAAAATTAATTTGGAATCCAAGCTGAATTCATTTGCCAACTTGATCTTAAATTTTTTTTTTTTTGAGTTGGAGTCTCTGTAGTCCAGGCTAGAGTGCAGTGGCACGCCCACAGCCACTGCAGCCTTGACCTGCTGGGTTCAGGTGATCCTTCCACCTCAGCCTTCCAAGTAGCTAGAACTACAGGCGCGTGCTACCATGCCCTGCTAATTTTTTGATTGATTGTAGAGACGAGGTCTTGCCAAGTTGCCCAGGCTGGGCTGGTCTCGAACCCCTGAACTCAGGCAATCCTCTTGCCTCGGCCTCCCAAAGTGCTGGATTAAAGGCTTGAGTCACCACGCCCCACATGATCTTAAATATTTTTCAACTCTGACTATCTCTCCATCCCTACTAATTCACTGGGATTACAATTATCTTCTAACTCACCTCCCTGCCTCCTATCTTGTCCCCCAAATTCACCTTCCACACAGCTAGCTGCCAGTGTGATTGACATAAAAGGCAGATCTGACTAAATCTCTTTTCTGCTTACTTTTCAGTGGGTCCAGTAGTTTCTTAAGTGTGAGAACACACGTATAGAGAAACCTTGCCCTCCAGGTTGAGAAACACTATGTTAGCAGCTAAAGTACACCTATATAGGAGATTGCTAAGAAATCATAAATACAAGTGTCCACTGAAACCATATGGCAATACTTAGTTATACTTCTTAACCAAGAAGGTTTGTATTAAACTTTTAAAATAACATGATTAAAATAAAAACACTAAACTGAACATTTATCTTAGCCTTCTAGATAGAGATGACAGACTGGACACATGCATTTAATTATATTTCCTCCTGAAATCCCACTAAAATAATCATATAGAGATTTTTTTTTTTTTTGAGTCAGAGTCTCACTCTGTCGCCCAGGCTGGAGTGAAGTGGCATGCTCATGGCCACTGCAGCCTGGACCTGCTGGGCTCCGGCGTTCCTTCCGCCACAGCCTTCCAAGTAGCTGGAACTACAGGCGCGCGCTACCACACCCGGCTAATTTTTTGATTTATTGTAGAGATGAGGTCTCACCAAGTTGCCCAGGCGGGTCTCGAACCCGCGGGATCAGGCAATCCACTCACCTCAGCCTCCCAAGGCACGGGATTACAGGCTGAGCCACCAAACCCGGCAAGATTTTTTTTAATAGCATGAACTGGCAAGGTTGGGAAGAAAAAGTGTGTAGACCACAGCAACACAGTTCTGGAATTTAAAAGCAGAAGGATAAGAGGTAGTATTTAGCATCTCAAGAATGCTACATACTAAGCTATTAATGGAGAGCCAGGAACCAAACAATTTCTATTAAAGAAACTTCAAGCCAGGCTTGGTGGCTCAGCCTGTAATCTCGCGCCTTTGGGAGGCGAGGTGAGTGGATTGCCTGAGCTTGTGGGTTCGAGACCCGCCTGGGCAACTTGGTGAGACCTCATCTGTACAATAAATCAAAAAATTAGTTGGGCGTGGTAGCGCGCACCTGTATTTTCAGCTACTCGGAAGGCTGAGGCGGAAGGATCGCCAGAGCCCAGCAGGTCGAGACTGCGGTGGCCGGGAGTGGCCACTGCACTCCAGTCCGGGCGACAGAGTGAGACTCCAACTCAAAAAAAGAAAAAAAAAAAAGAAAAGAAACTTCAAAAAGGTTAGGAATTTTAGACATCTTGTATCTCTGGAAACAGGATGAAGAGTGAACTAAAACAAGAATTAGTAGAAATGTGTTTAAGAAGATTCCCATCCACATACTATTCGGCCCTTAGACTATCCCCCCCAACCCTCACAAAAGACCAAGGGATTTTTTTCTCTGGAGTCTTGTTCTAGAGGATTCCAGGCATACCTGAAGATGTGATATGTTCATAAAGTCAGGTGTATTAAAGGAACGTGGGGATGCTGAACACTTCCAGAAAGGAGGGCAAATGGATGGAATAAATGCATGGGGAATAAATGGATGAAAAAGTGTAGGAAAAGCTAGGCTTGGTGGCTCAGCCTGTAATCCCAGCACTTTGGGAGGCTGAGGTGAGTGGATTGCCTGAGCTCGCGGGTTCAAGACCCGCCTGGGCAACTTGGCGAGACCTCATCTCTACAATAAATCAAAAATTAGCCGGGCGTGGTAGCGCGCGCCTGTAGTTCCAGCTACTTGGAAGGCTGAGGCGGAAGGGTCGCCGGAGCCCAGCAGGTCGAGGCTGTGATGGCCATGAGTGTGCCACTGCACTCCAGCCTGGGTGACAAGAGTGAGACTCCCACTCAAAAAAAAAAAAAAAAGAAAAAAGAAAAAAGAAAAACAAAATTCTCATGGGGAACTCAGGAGTTGAATTTTGTCCCCAGGCTCAGTGCCTGGTAAGCGGTCCGAGCCCCGATACCTCTCCCTCGAGGCCACCAATGACCCGGACCTCACCCGCTGCCCTCGACATACTCTGCCTCTGTTCCTGGCCTCAGCATCACCCACCTTCCTGTTGGTCCCACATCCTGCTCTTTCTTCTGCCCTCTTTGCCTGGCCTGCTGTTTCTTCCTCCCACCCTTCACCTGCCCCATCAACATCCTTCTTCCTGCCTTCCTGTGTGTTATTTTATTTTTAGCATTTCATTTCGATTTATTCACAGTATTGTCTTTGTTTTGGAGACAGGGCCTCGCTATGTTTCCCAGGCTGGCCTTGAACTCTTGGGCTCAAGCGATCCTCCGGCGTCAGCCTCCCGAGGAGCTGTGACTACAGGCACTTCCACCACTCCTGGCTGTAGTGTTCTTGAGAATGTCTCTGTATAACTTTTTTTTTCTTTTTCTTTTTTTCTTGAATTGGAGTCTCACTCTGTCACCCAGACTGGAGTGCAGTGGCTACATAAAAATCACAAACCTAGGTTCCAGGTTTGTGGTATTTCTTGGCCTTCTACATATCCACATGAATTTTAGAACCAGTTTGTTATTTCTACAAAAATCCTGTTGGGTTTTGATTGGGATCACATTAAATCTATAGGTTTATTTGGGTAGATGGGATATATTAACAATATTTTATGTTTTCGTCTATGAACTTTGTGTATAGTTATATGTATTTGGGTTCTTTTTTTTTTTTTTGAGTTGGAGTCTCACTCTGTCGCCCAGACTGGAGTGCAGTGGCCGCTCCCGGCCACCGCCGCCTCGACCTGCTAGGCTCCGGCGAGCCTTCCGCCTCAGCCTTCGGAGTAGCTGGAACTACAGGCGCGCGCTACCACGCCCGGCTAGATTTATTGTAGAGATGAGGTCTCGCTGCCCAGGCGGGTCTCGAACCCACGGGCTCAGGCAGTCCACTCACCTCAGCCTCCCAAAGGCGCGGGATTACAGGCTGAGCCACCGAGCCCGGCTTATTTTTCTTATATTAATGTGGATTACATTGATTGCTTTTTTGCCATCACATATTTTAAAATTGAGGAATAATTTACATACAGTGAAATACCAAGATCTAAGTACGCAGTTCAGTTTGGTGAATTCTGATGATTGCATGTTGAACCTCCGTACTCTGAACTCTATTAAAATACAGATGTTGGCCAGGTGCAGTGGCTCATGCCTATAATCCCACACTTTGGGAGGCCAAGGTGAGAGGATTGCTTGAGCTCTTGGGTTTGAGATCACCCTGGGCCACTTGGTGAGATCTCATCTCTGCAATAAATCAAAAAATTAGCTAAACGTGGTGACGTACATCTGTAGTCCCAGCTATTTTGAAGGTTGAGGTGGAAGGATCGCCTGAGCGCAGCAAGTCAAGGCTGCGGTGGCCATGAGCGTGCCACTGCACTCTAGCTTGGGTGACAGTGAGACTCCGACTAAAAAAAAAAATACAGACATTTTCATTATGAAAGAAATTTCCCTCATGACCTTCCAGTCAATTTACTACTTCCTCTATAGATAACCACTACTCTGATTTCTTTCAGGACATTCTCACACTTAATAAAAATGTAATCATACAGTGTGTATTTTTTGTGATTACATATATCAGTAATTCCCTTTTACAGTAAGTATTTATTATTCCATTGTATAAATATACTGCACATTTTTAATCTATTCTCTAGATGATGGAAAGGTGGGTTGTTTCCAGTTTCTGGTTATTATTAATGAATCTGCTATGAGCATTGTTGTATAAATATTTTTGTGTACATGCGTTAATTTCGCCTGTGTGAATATCTAGAGGTGGAATTGCTGTGTTATAAGGAAGGCATATGTTTAACTTTAGAAGAAAATACTTCGTATAATTTGAAACTGTCTTATTATATATATATATACATTTTAAAATGTTCTATTTTATTTTATTTTTGACCATTCTAACATCATACAATGTTTCTCTTAGTTTCTGGTTATAGTACTTGTTCCAAAGTCTACCTTACTTAATATAGTCATTCTAGCTTTTCTTCATTATTAATGTTTGCATGGTATAACTTTTTTCATTATTTTAATTTTAATCTATCTTTGTCTTTATATTAATGAGCATCTTATAAAGAGCACATGGTTGGTCTTTCTTTTTTTTTTTTTGAGTTGGAGTCTCACTCTGTCGCCCAGACTGGAGTGCAGTGGCTGCTCCCTGCCACCGCAGCCTCGACCTGCTGGGTGCCGGCGATCCTTTCGCCTCAGCCTTCCGAGTAGTTGAAACTATAGGCGCACGCTACCACACCCAGCTCATTTTGATTTATTGTAGAGATGTGGTCTTGCCAAGTTGCCCAGGTGGGTCTCAAACCCGTGGGCTCAGGTAATCCACTCACCTCAGCCTCCCAAAGGCACGGGATTAGAGGCTGAGCCACCGAGCCCAGCTTGGTCTTTCTTTTTTTTTTTTTTTTTTTTGAGTTGGAGTCTCACTCTGTCGCCCAGACTGGAGTGCAGTGGCACGCTCCCGGCCACCACAGGCTTGACCTGCTGGGCTCAGGTGATCCTTCCACCTCAGCCTTCTAAGTAGCCAGAACTACAGGCTAATTTTGTTGATTTACTGTAGAGACGAGGTCTCACCAAGCTGCCCAGGCTGGTCTTGAACCCCTGGGCTCAGACAGTCTCTCGCCTCTGCCTCCCAAAGTGCTGGGATTACAGGCTTGGGCCACTGCACCCGTCCTCTTATTGTTTTCTTAAGATCTTACCCTAAGAATAAACTGCTTTTGCCAGGTGTGGCAGCTCACGTTTGTAATCCTAGCACTTTGGGAGACAGGCGGGAGGTTTGCTTGAGGTCAGGAGTTCAAGAACAGCCTGGGCAACATAGCAAGACTCCATCTCTTAAAAAAACAGAAACAAAAACAAAACAAGAATGAACAGCTTATGAGTCAGGACAGCCTGCATTTTAATCACTCTGGCATACCAATTCCAGTGTATCTGGTGTTAGCTAGCATCTCTCTTAGAGATTCATGGATTGAGGTGTCCTTGAAATGGTATAGGTTTGTGGTTTGTGTTTATGTCTATGTTTTAGTGGATACATACCATGTACATACTTTTTTATTCTTTCTTATCTATCCAAATTTATGTACAACTCAAAATGAAGTGATACTTCAAAGTCCTAATGTGTAACCTGTGTTCTTTTTTTTTCTTCTTCTTGATGTAATGGCACATCTCTTGGAGGCTTTAACCTGTATTCCTGGAGAAAGTTTAAATTGTGTCCAAGTTGCTCCAACATTTTGCAAACCTTGTATTTTTTTTTTTGAGTTAGAGTCTCACTCTGTTGCCTAGGCTGGAGTGCAGTGGCACGCTCATGGCCACTGCAGCCTCGACCTGCTGGGCTCAGATGATCCTACCCTTCAGCCTTCCAAGTAGCTGGAACTACAAGCGTGTGCCACCACATCCGGCTAATTTTTTGATTTACTGTAGAGATGAGGTCTCACCAAGTTGCCCAGGCTGGTCTTGAACCCCTGGGCTGAGGCAATCCTCTCACCTCAGCCTCCCAAAGTGCTGGGATTATAGGCATGAGCCACCGCGCCTGACCCTGTATTCTAATTTGTTAATCTGCTGTTTAATATGCAGCATAAAGTAGTGCACTAGAAAATTCTCGGCTTGTGGATGAACTTCAATTCTGAGTTTATCTTTCTGAAGTGAAAGGTGTTATGTAATTGATTCCCGTAAGAGGAGGGGTGGGAAGCACAGCATCCATCTTCTCTTTGGTTTTCTTTTTTTTACACATGTCATCTCTTAGTATATTTGTGTTTAGTTGAACATCACTGTTTCACATAGCTAGGTCCATATGCAGAAAATGGCCCTTCACAAATTCACAGTGGAAATCTGCACATCTATAGAACATAAGGCATTGTTCAAAGTGTCCATTAAATTTTAGAACTGAAACCAGACCAGGCATGGTGGCTCATGCCTATAATCTCAGCACTTTGGGAGGCTGAGGCGAGAGGATTGCTTGAGCCCAGGAGTTCAAGACCAGGCCAGGCAACGTAGTGAGACCTCATCTCTATAAAAAGTACAAAAATTAGCTGGGCGTGGTGGCGCACACCTGTAGTCCCAGTTACTCAGGAAGCTGAGGCAGAAGGATTGCCGGAACCCAGCAGGTCGACGCTGGGGTGGCCGTGAGCATGCCACTGCATCCCAGCCTGGGCGACAGAGTGAGACTCTGACTCAAAAAGTATATATATATAGACATTGGCTGGGCTCAATGGCTCAGCCTGTAATCCCAGCACTTTGGGAGGCCAAGGCAAGTGGATTGCCTGAGTCCACAGGTTCGAGAACAGCCTGGGCAACTTGGCGAGACTTTGTCTCTACAATAAATCAAAAATTAGCTGGGTGTGTTGGTGCACACCTGTAGTTCTGGCTACTTGGAAGGTTTAGGTGGAAGGATCTCCTGGGGCCAGCAGGTCAACGCTGGGGTGGCTGTGAGTGTGTCACTGTACTCCAGCCTGGGCAACAGATTGAGATTCCCACTCAAAAAAAAAAAAAAAAAAAAAAAAGCCTCTGCCGCCATGGCAAGGGACTCAGTCTAGCTTAATGGAGGATGAGACACCACGTGGAGAAAAATTGACGCACCCAGACAAAAGCCAGCATGAACTATCAGGCATCCAGCTCTCGCCCAGCCACTGAATGTCTGCAGCTGCATGGGTAACCTCAAGCCAGAGCAGAAAGAAGCTGATCTCAGCACTAATTGCTGATCCTTAAAATCATTAGCCAATACATGGTCATTTTTCTAAACCTTCAAATTCTGGAAGACGTGAAGGGCAGCTTCACAGGTAGCTGAGTTGTTCTTGGGTCCTGTTTTCCAGGCAGATCTCTGTTTACACCTGGGAACCCCAGGAACAGTGGCACTTCCTCTTTGGGCTTCAAAAGGCACCTCATGACCTGCTGTTTGCTCATCCCTTACCCACAGATGTGGAAACTATAATTACTTACATCGCTTCTTAAAAGATCATAGATGCTTGACCTGGTTGCTGAGGAAATACAAGGCTGCAAGCACGTCAAAAGACAATGACTAATTTAGGAGGATTGTATAATCAAAGAAAAGAAGATCAAAGGAAGATTGCAGGAATGAAGATGCCCAGAACCATTGCACACTACAGTAGATCAAGGGAAAGACCACATAAGAATTTTACCCAAGCAATAATGAGTCCTTTCAAAATAATAAGAGCGCTTTCAGGTCAAAGAGATTCTAATACAACATTTAAAAAAATGAGAATCTGAGACAAAAACAAAACAAAACAAATACATGATTTTTTAAACTTAAAAATTCATTAGATGACCTGAAAAAGAGTGGGTTTTGTTGAAATCCAAATAATCAGCACACAGGGAAAAAGTTTAAAAAGATGTATACTACAAAACCAATGAAAGGCTTGGAGGACAGATTCCAAGGTGGAAAGGGACCCCAAGGGAAGATGGAGAAAACAGATACATTAACAGATCAATGATGAAGCTTTTCCTCCTCTGACAAAAAGATAGTTGGTCTTGCAGATTAGAAAGGCTCATAGACTCCCAGGTAAAACCACCTCTGAAAAGGAGGAGAGGAAATAGTACAAGTTTCCAATGGCAAGAACAGCTTCCTTAAAAGGGAGAGAGAATTAGCCTAACATTGGGCTCTCTTTAGTTTCCGACATTAGAGGCTGGAAGTCAATAGGGCAGGAGAAAGAGATTCTTGTGAACTGTGTGGGCATACTTATAAATTCATCAATTTCCCCAGCCAGAAGTAATATGTGTCTCCATGCCCAGCCAAGCATTGTGATGAATAAATCTGCTCTTTTTTTTTTTGAGTTGGAGTCTCACTTTGTCGCCCAGACTGGAGTGCAGTGGCTGCTCCCGGCCACCGCAGCCTCGACCTGCTAAGCTCCGGCGATCCTTCCACCTCAGTCTTCCAAGTAGCTGGAATTACAGGCATGCGCTACCACACCCGGCTGATTTTTTGATTTATTGTAGAGATGAGGTCTCACTGCCCAGGCGGGTCTCGAACCCGCGGGCTCAGGCAATCCACTCACCTCAGCCTCCCAAAGGTGCGGGATTATAGGCTGAGCCACCAAGCCCGGCTAAATCTGCTCTTTTTAAGTGGTGTCCACCTAAATGAGAAACCTACTTTATCCCCTTATCCCAACACCTTTCTTTTTGGAGTCAGAGTCTCACTCTGTCTCTCAGGCTGGAGTGCAGGGGCTTGCTCATGGCCACTGCAGCCTCAACCTCTGAGTTCAGGTGATCCTTCCACCTCAGCCTTTCAAGTAGCTGGAACTACAGGCACGTGCCACCCTGCCTGGCTAATTTTTGATTTTTTTGTAGAGACGAGGTCTCGCCAAGTTGCCCGGGCTGGTCTTGAACCCCTGGACTCAGGCAATCCTTCTGGGTTGGTCTTCCAGAGTGCTGGGATTACGGGCGTGCGGCACCACGCCTAGCTCAAAACCTTTCTTGCCAACCTTCTCTTTTGGACCCAGATGGTATCACCTGACATGGTTCTTCTGAATTCACTATTCCCTAACACTTGAGACAGCGATACTCATTGCAGCTTTCTGATACCCCTGAAACAAAGTAGTACTAGATAAGTACAGTACATCTGTGAGGGAGGAATTCCCCACCCATGACCTGAGTTTGGCTATGCCAAGAGTCTTTCATCTACCCCCACGCCCGGAAGGAGCGTGGCACCTACATGAAATAGAAAACAGGCAGAACCATGTTGCTTCCTGCCCTCCAGCTCAGCTAATGGTGGAAACTATGTCATGCATCACCCTGAGTGTGCTATTTACGTTAAGACTTGAGGAAGCTGGTGGGGGAGGGGGCTGGGGGAATATGCTTGGGAAAGGAGGGCTCAGGGCAAAGTCCCTGGCTTCCTGGTTCCCAGGCACCAGCACAGAGTTGCTCTTTGTGCCTGCCCAGAATGTGATAATCTAGGGAATGTCACGTTGTAGTATAAACCGATTTGCAAACAGTTTTGTGGGCCATTATAAATCCTCAAGCTTGTAAGGTATACGTATCCCCTTCTGTGAACACAATGTTTGACTTTAACTTTTCCTTTAAATACCGGCCAAGACGATGTGTGAGGACTGCCGTGGAGACCAGGATGACCATTACAAGCACAAACACCCTTTCTGCTTCTGAATCTCTCCTGATCTCTCCAATGCACTCTTTTTTTTTTTTTGAGTTGGAGTCTCACTCTGTCACCCAGATTGGAGTGCAGTAGCTGCTCCCGGCCACCGCAGCCTCGCCCTGCTGGGCTCCGGTAATCCTTCCACCTCAGTCTTCCAAGTAGCTGGAACTACAGGCACGTGCTACCACGCCCGGCTCATTTTGATTTATTGTAGAGGTAAGGTCTCACCAAGTTGCCCAGGCGGGTCTCGAACCCGCGGGCTCAGGCAATCCACTCACCTTCTCCAATGCACTCTTGACCTAGGAACCACTTTTGTAACCTCTTGCCTATTCTCATTTCATCAGTTTCAAAATACCCCACATTATTTCTCACTGCATAAAAAGGGCAAAAACAAAAACTGCTGACCCAGAAGCAACTGGGTGGAGCAGAGGTAAACAAAGCAGAGAATTGTGAGCAGTGTTAGAGTTATATTTTAATCTTTTAAATCCTCTAAGACAGCTGAATTAGTTTTGTAAGCCCCAGGAATGTGAGAAAGGAGGAACAATGATAAATATTGGTGAATCAGTTAGTAACTGAGTCCCTGCATTAGTGGCTTTTGAAAGGAGGAAGGACGAAAGAGAGACTGGGGTAAATGACAGATAAATTATGCTGCAAGCTTTTTTTTTTTTTGTGAGTTGGAGTCTCACTCTTGTCCCTTAGGCTAGAGTGCAGTGGCATGCTCACAGCCACCGCAGTCTCGACCTGCTGGGCTCCGGCGATCCTTCCACCTCAGCCTTCCAAGTAGCTGGAACTACAGATGCACGCTACCACGCCCGGCTAATTTTTGTGATTTCTTGTAGAGATGAGATCTCACCAAGTTGCCCAGGCTGGCCTTGAACCCCCAGGCTCAGACAATCCTCTCCCCTCGGCCTCCCAAAGTGCTAGGATTACAGGCTGAGCCACCGTGTCTGGTCTGCTGCAAGCTTTAATAGATAAGTTATGGGCCACCCGTTGATGAAACACTCAGTTCCTGGCACAGGCTCAAATCCTTACAAGCACGCTCTCTGGAAAGAGTATATAGTTGGAGGCCTTAGGGCTTGGAAGCCTGAACTTGCACTTGGGGTTCTTGGTCTAAACTGGAATGAGTCAAGGAAAGGGTGGCAGTTACGTATTATGACAGCCTCACTTACGAAACAGATTGTGTGTTCCTGTCAAAATTTTTATTTCACATTTTTAAGAGAACTGAGCTTCTAAGAAAGTCAGTCCAAACTTTCCTTCTGGTAAATGAAAGGACAGACTGAGAGCAAGAAGCCATTTTTTATCTTGTTTTAAGCCCTAACACAATGATGAGAAAGTAGAGGCTATGTCCTGGAAAAATGCATACTCCAGGTAAAGATTAACTTTGCCGACTTTGTCTTTTCAGAAGCACAGACTCCTTACTTTTCAGAAACACAGACTCCTTAAGCATGACCAGTACTGGCCTATTGTAATTTGTCTTTTTTAGAAACCCAGACTTCCCAAGCATAACCAGTATTGACCCATTGTATACTCGGTGCATGGTGACCAGGACCCCGCGCCTCGGGGTCTCCAAGACATTCGCAGGTGGTCAAAAAGGAAGTCACGGCACTCACGTCTACCTGACTGCAACATTTCCAAGGGAAAGGATTTAAGCTGGGGCTCGGGGAGGCTACAGGGCCACACTCTTCTAGAGTGTAGGCCCACTGCCTGTTTGTGGGAAGTGATCTTTTTCTTAAATAAATCTTTTCTTCTTTTACCTTTTTGTGTGTTGCAAATCTTTGCAGTACTTGGATCTCTGGTTGCCAGCGCGTACCTCGGGCATGCCGGCTCTGGCAATGCTGCGCCCATCCATCCATCCATCCACCCTCACCCTCCATACCCTAACAGTAAAGAGCATTTTTTTTTTTTTGAGTTGGAGTCTCACTCTGTCGCCCAGACTGGAGTGCAGTGGCTGCTCCCGGCCACCGCAGCCTCGTCCTGCTGGGCTCCGGCGATCCTTCCGCCTCAGCCTTCCAAGTAGCCGGAATTACAGGCGTGCGCTACCACGCCCGGCTAATTTTTTTTTTTTTTTTTTTTATTGTAGAGATGAGGTCTCGCCTGCCCAGGCAGGTCTCGAACCCGCGGGCTCAGGCACTCCACTCACCTCAGCCTCCCAAAGGCGCGGGATTATAGGCTGAGCCACCGAGCCCGGCAAAGGCCATTATCTTAGGTGGCCTGTCCCAGAAGCAGAGCCTGAGCCAGGATTTGGGAGCATGTGGCTTTTTGAAGGAGGGCTCTTCAGGAAATGCCTATAAGGGAGACAGGAAAGGGACAATCAAGTGAGGTCTCAGGTGAAGTATCGCTTTGACCTGACCCATGGAGATCTCAAGCATAAATCACACCACAGAATTGTGCTGACAGCTTTTGTACCCCTTCAGTGAGACATTAGCTCTTCAGGAGTAGGGGTGGGGTGAAGTGTCTCAGTCATGTTAAAGCGAGAGGCTCCCATCCTCCAGGAGCCTTAAGAGAAGGTCACAAGTGTCAGTCATTAGCTTGGCCCCATTGCATTGGCTGATGAAGGGGATTTGGACAGGTCCCCTACAATAGTCTGTTATTTTCATGTCAAGCTAGAGTTCTGCTTCTGACAGTATATCAGGAAATTACTCAACTATAGTATCAGAAATGCTACGTAAAGAGAGTTTATCTTCTGTTCAGCCGCAACACAATTTTCTTTCTCAGAAGCACATGCCTTATTCCTTCTCCCTCTTTCTCGTATGTTCCTTTGAGCAGTGTCCTAGGAGGGGGCTCTAATTGCTCCACGTTCTTCCCCAGTTATACTGCTAGTTGTTCTCTGGGACTGACTTTTGGCAAGCCTCTGAAGCATATGTTAATAAAAATGACTGTAGCTGATGAAAGCTAAATGATAGTGTTTTGCTTTTTTCCCCTTCCTATATGAACTGTAAAATAATCTTTTAAACTAGCCCAGGCAACATAGCGAGACCTCATCGCTACACACAATCAAAAAATTAGCCAGGCAAAGTGGTGTGCTCCTGTAGTCCTAGATACTTTGGAGGCTGAAGCAGGAGAATCGCCTGAGCCCTGGAGGTCAAGGTTTCAGGGAGCCGTGATTGTGCCACTGCACTCTAGCCTGTGCAGCAGAGTGAGACTGACTTAAAAAAAATATCTTTTAGATATGTGACAGGGTGGGAGTATCTCATTTTTGGCATCTTCATTAGAGTGGGTCTTATGGACTAAAGTGTTTTTTTTGTTTGTTTGTTTTGAGTTGGAGTCTTGCTCTGTCACCCAGGCTGGAGTGCAGTGGCACAATCACTGCCACCCCAGTGTCAACCTGCTGGGCTCTGGTGACCCTTCTACCTTAGCCTTCCAAGTAGCCAGAACTACAGATGCGCGCTTCCACGCTTGGCTAATTATTAAAATTTATTTATTGTAGAGATGAGGTCTTGCCAAGTTGCCCCGGCTGGTCTCAAACCCGCAGGCTCAGGCAACCCACTCACCTCGGCCTTCCAAAGTGCTGGGATTACAGGCTGCGCCACTGAGCCTGGCTGGACTAAAACATTTTAAAAGATTCTCCTGGCTGGGCTCGGTGGTTCAGCCAGTAATCCCAGCACTTTGGGAGGCCGAGGAGAGTGGATTGTCTGAGCCCGTGGGCTCGAGACCCACCTGGGCAACTTGGTGAGACCTCGTCTCTACAATAAATCAAAAACTAGCCGGGTGTGTTAGCACACGCCTGTAGTTCCGGCTACTTGGTAGGCTGAGGTAGAAGGCTGGCCTGAGCCCAGCAGGTTGACGCTGGGGTGGCCAGGAGTGTGCCACTGCCCTCCAGCCTGGGCGAAAGAGTGAGACTCCAACTCAAAAAAAAAAAAAGATTCTCCTTATCTTCCAGGAAGATAGAGAACATTTGTGTGTGTGTGTGTGTGTGTGTGTGTGTGTGTGTGTGTGTGTGTGTGTGAGAATAATCTATATAGGGTTGTTAATGGGGTATAGAGAACATTTAAAATGTATTTTTAGGTTGTGCAATTCCATGGATTGTTCACTGTATTCACAAAGTTGTGAAACTACATCCGCTATCTTCTTGCTATGTGTTCTCATAGTTCCCCATCTCTCCCCAGTTGTATCACACTGCATACGTCAGTTTGTCTGTCTTCCCTTAGATTATAAATCTATGCCTTTTTCATCACTGTTTTCCGGCACCTAGTCTGGTCTGGCACACAACAGGCACTGAACAGAAATTTGCTGAATGAGTAAACAAATGAAAAGAAAGCCAGTCTTCTAGGCTGTGCCGGGCTGAATAGTGTCCCCCACAAAACTCCTATCTCCTCATAACTATGACTGTGACGTTATTTGGAAGTAAGGTCTTTGCAGGGGTAATCAAGTTAAAATTAGGGCATACTGGTATTGTTTGGGCCTTAACCCAATGACTGGAGTCCTTTTAAGAAGAGGGATAACTGGGCACAGACACACAGGGAAGATGGTGGAAGCAGAGACTGGAGTGATGCCTCTGCAAGACAAGGAACGCCTAGTATTGCCAGGAGCCACCAGGGGGCAGGAAAGAGGCAGGGTCCAGACTTAAGAGGGGTTGAAGTGGGCAGGCGACCCTGAAGCCTCAGAGTCAATTCTTCTGATGGACGTGGGAGGAATGGAGAGGGAGCAGCTGCGCTGGCAGCACCAGCAGAGGACAACCAAGACCCGCTTCTCATTGGACAAGGCTCCCGTCAATCACAGGGAGGCTTGAGGCGGTACGCCCACTGTGACATCCGGGTCTTTTGCCCTTGGCTGGCCCAAAAGGGGGCAGGACCCTGGATTATTGGCTGTGAGTTTGAGCGACAGGTGCTTCCCCCTATAGTCTGGAAGAAGACTGGCAGTCCGTTGAGACCTCTGTGCCGAAAACTCTTGACACCCAGTAGTTCCTCCGAGAGGGATTCGGACGTGGAGGTTTACGTATGAGAGCTGGAGACGGGTTTTATGCCTGAACCTGCAACAAATCACTCAAGTCTCTGTCTTAATTTCTCTGTCTGTGTACCTGGGATTATAATCTCCAGGGTTTCATGGGGGGTGGGGTGGGGGAGGGGAGGCACAGTTAGTGTTACTAAGACTTTTGGACCTGAAAGAATTTTTCTAGAATTCCCCGGCGCTGGGTGCGCTGTCCTTCCCACAGTCGCGGTGAGAAGCAGAAATAACCGCGTTTGGAAAAATTCGAATGCCATCGCGCAAGTACAGAGAGGGACCTGCCAGGGATGTATGCTGACAGTGGACTTGAGCATCTCAGAGGATGGCGCTCCCTGGCCCCTGCCTTCCCTATCTGGTAGGGTGGTGGCTGTCACATCTTGATCTCAGCAGGCAGAGGTGAAGACTTTGCCCCCCCCACGAAAGTGGATATCATTTTCTCCCTTTTCTGTGTTTGCCTTCATACAAAAAAGCTTGACCTTGTTGCCGAGACAAAATCAGTGAACTGGTGGTAAAAGAATACGCATTGGAAAACCTGGAAGAGGCCTGTCACGCTTAGGGGTTTTTGCTCTAAGGCCACGAGTGTGCCTGGCTGTGGTTTTCGATTACCTTCCAGTTACATTTTCCTTCAGGAAAGTGATTTCTGTTTACTAGATAGAATTCAACATAGCTGTTGTAGGGGAAGAAAAATCATTTTGCCCCCTCAACCCTCATACATTTTTAGCTGGGATGGCCTCCTGGAATCAAAAGATTAACAAGAGAAAAAAAGACATCTGGCTGGGCTCGGTGGCTCAGCCTGTAATCCCAGCACTTTGGGAGGCCGAGGCGAATGGATTGCCTGAGCCCGCGCGTTCGAGACCAGCCCAGGCAGCTTGGCGAGACCTCATCTCTACAATAAATCAAAAATTAGGCCGGGCTCAGTGGCTCAGCCTGTCATCACAGCACTTTGGGAAGCTGAGGTGAGTGGGTTGCCTGAGCCCATGGGTTCGAGACCAGCCCAGGCACCTTGGTGAGACCTTGGCTCTACAATAAAATAAAATATTAGTTGGGTGTGGCAGCGTGCGCCTGTAGTTCCAGCTACTTGGAAGGCTGAGGTGGAAGCATTGCTGGAGTCCAGCAGGTTGATGCTGGGGTGGCCGTGAGTATACCACTGCACTCCAGCCTGAGCAACAGAGGGAGACTCCAACTCACCAAAAAAGAAAAGAAAAAAGACATTTGTCAACAAGTGCACTTCCTGTGTACATGGGAGACACCCAGGGAGTGAGTAGTTCTCCAAGAGGTGGCTTTGGATTCCAGCTCACGTGGTGTCGTCATCAGAGAACAGTAAAGTTTCAAAGAAATGACAAAACAAAAGGAAAGGACTCAGTCTCTCGGGGAAGGGAAGTAGTGGCAGATGAAGGCTAGTTAGTTAATCCACTGTTTCATGTGGATTCCTCTGGTATCATCTCCAGGCCCAGAAGAGTCCAAAGGTGTCTTCAGCGGCCAAGCTTTGTTCTTTCTGGTAAGAGACAGGGCAGGATGCCTGTTGTGTCTAGAAATCTGTGTCCTGCTTTTAGCAGAGAGAGGGAGGACAGAACTTTCCTGTGCCTGCTGCTTATTTTTTCTTTTCATTTTCTTTATTATTATGCTTACTGATTCAGGGTCTTACTTTGTTGTCCAGGCTGGGGCTCAGGTGATCCTCCCACCCCTCCTGAGTAGCTGGGACTGCAGGTACATGCCAGCGTGGGGCTAAGTTTTTGATTTTTTGTAGAGACAAGGGTCTCACTAAGTTGCCCAGGCTGGTCTCGTACTTCAGGGCTCAGGCAGGCCTCCCTCCTTGGCCTCCCAAAATGCTGGGATTGTAAGGCATGAGCCGCCATGCCTGACAGGGGTTGCTGCCTCTTAATTGCCTTCAGCTCAGCAATCCTTCGTATTTTGGGGTGGCAGCTTCTGATCTCCCACATGGTGTTTCTTGGGGCATCTCGTGTTCTAGGTGCCTTTGCCACACAGTCAGAGGCCTGGCTCTGTGCCAGTGTTTGGGAGACGAGTGTGAGACACTTGGAGTCTTGACGTGTCACAGTTCTCTCCAGTGATATGATCAAACCCATCTGATAAAGACCACAGGAAGCCGGGCTTGGTGGCTCAGCCTGTAATTCTGCGCCTTTGGGAGGCCGAGGTGAGTGGATTGCCTGAGCCCGCGGGTTCGAGACCCGCCTGGGCAACTTAGTGAGACCACATCTCTACAATAAATCAAAAAACTAGCCAGGCGTGGTAGCGCGCTCCTGTAGTTCCAGCTACTCAGAAGGCTGAGGTGGAAGGATCGCTGGAGCCCAGCAGGTCGAGGCTACGGTGGCCGGGAGCGGCCATGCACTCCAGTCTGGGTGACAGAGTGAGACTCCAACTCAAAAAAAAAAAAAAGAAAAGAAGACCACAGGGGATATGGCCACCCAAGTTTGGTTTATTAACTTCCTGGAGCAAGAAAGTTCCTGGCTCACACCAGAGGGACTGTGGGCTGCCTCTACATGCAGAGAAAGAGACTTGTGGTTGTAGGATTCAGGGAAGGATGGAATGGGGGTAAAATTAAATGAAGCAGTTCTGTGATAGGCTCAAACCAGTGTCAGACTGGAGTAAAGGCCAGGCCCAGCTGGAAATCTGACTCAAGGTTCCACTTGTTTGACGAAGTTAAGATAAATGTAGAATGTTGTGTTCAAAACTTGGTTATCAGTCAGGATCGGTGGCTCAGCCCGTAATCCCGCGCCTTTGGGAGGTTGAGGTGAGTGAACTGCCTGAGCCCGCGGGTTCGAGACCCGCCTGGGCAGGTGAGACCTCATCTCTACAATAAATCAAAAATTAGCTGGGCGTGGCAGTGTGTGCCTGCAATTCCGGCTACTCGGAAGGCTGAGGCAGAAGGATCGCCGGAGCCCAGCAGGTCGAGGCTGCGGTGGCCGGGAGCGGCCGCTGCACTCCAGTCTGGGCGACAGAGTGAGACTCCAACTCAAAACAAAACAAAACAACAACAAAAAAAAACTTGGTTATCTGAAGCTCTGCACCTGGGCTGGGAATTGGGGCTGTTTCTCTGGGTCAAGGGACCCCCCTCCCCCCATGCCTTAGATCATAGCAGTGAGCTACGAGGTCTGACATTTAAGTTTGTGAACTCATCCTAGAAAAAGTGCTACATGACTCATTGCGGAATATCACTACAGCCACCTTTGAAATACTCCCCTTGGAAAGCTATGCACCAACGCCCGCACCTCGTTCATCCGTCACAGCAGTTTTGGAACTCTTTCTGGATTGTTATCGTATTACCCTTGATGTCCTGAATGTCATCAAAATGTCTTCCTTTCAATATTTCCTCTATCTTCAGATAAAGAAAAAAGTCATTGGGGGCTGGATCAGGTAAGTGGGGGGGGTTCCAATACAATTATTTGTTTACTTGCTAAAATCTCCCTCATAGACGGTGCTGGGTGAGCTGGTGCATTGTTGTGAGGCAAGAGCTCTCTCAGGACCTTTTTTTTCCTCTTTTTTTCCCTCTGGCTGTGTTCAATTCAGAAGCTGGACTGTGGACAGGGTTAGGACCATTTTTGCACACAGCTTTCTCATGCCAAGATTTTCAGTTAAGATTTTCCTAACTTTGTCTATCGATGTCTATTTGGTCTGCTATGCTTCGCACAGTCAGCAGATGATTTTGACGCACAATTCAATGAATGTTTGTAATGTTTTCATCAGTTCTGCTCGTTACTGGCCATTCTGACCTCTCTTCATCAATGACATTTTCTGTCCCCTCAGAAAATTTTTTTTTTTTTTTTTGAGTTGGAGTCTCACTCTGTCGCCCAGACTGGAGTGCGGTGGCCGCTCCCGGCCACCGCAGCCTCAGCCTGCTGGGCTCCGGCAATCCTTCCACCTCAGCCTTCCAAGTAGCCGGAATTACAGGCATGCACTACCACGCCCGGCTGATTTTTTGATTTATTGTAGAGATGAGGTCTCAGTGCCCAGGCGGGTCTCGAACCTGCAGGCTCAGGCAATCCACTCACCTCAGCCTCCCAAAGGCGCAGGATTACAGGCTGAGCCACCGAGCCCGGCTAGAAAAATATTTATTCCATTTGTACACTGCCATTTTCTTCATGGCATTATCCCCATAAACGTGGGCTTATATGACCCTGATTTCACTTCCACTTTTGCCAAGTTTAACAAAAAATTTAATGTTTGTTTATTGCTCTGATTCAAGCTCTAACATTCTTGTGATGACACACAAAAATATGCGGCAACAATAATGAACACCACTCAGCAAGACACTGCCACATGTCAACATGAACACAACTGTGAGACACTGATACACCAAGGTTATGAAACCTTTCCGAGTTGTTTGAACAGTGCTGCCAACGTTAAGTGGAGAGTTCGCAAACTTAGTTGTCTGATGTTGTGTGTTTGCTTATATATTACTTATTGCAATTTTACTTGTTCACAGATGAATAGCATGTCAGAAAATAAGCAGGTAGCTTTATCAAGCTGTATGGGCATCAGAATATTAGTATTCCCTTCTTTCATTTGTGAGGGTTGAAGAGAATGGTGGGAATGACAGACTTGCATGACATGAATTTACCACATTGTCATGTTTCAGAGAGGTTATTTACTCTCCCCCCCTTATTGTACACACCACCTGGAGAACAAAAAAAATGTATGGATAGAAAAGAGATTTCATGGAAAGTGGATATTTAGTTTTAGGCTGATCTTGATGAACTGCATTTAAAACTATACAATTTTGTTTGAATCCACTTTGTGTCATGTATAACATGTTTTCTGTTTTACAGCTTCCTAAATAGTTTATAACTCCAGTAGTAATTTCTTTTGAGGGACAGCTAATTTTCTCCTAGACGTTATCCCTTTACACTTAGTAGAGATCCTTTCTTCTGCAGTTCTCTTCTCTTTTCTCTATGGGCAGTTTTTGCCTATCTTACTAGGTCATTTCCATTAGCACACAAACCTATTGTAAAACCACTCATCTTTAGACAAAACATAACCTCACCCTGATGCTGCACTCTACTTAAGCTGTTTTTCCCTCTGTGCTCTCTATTATGGAAAATTCTTTTTTTGTTTTTTTTTTTTTGTTTGAGTTGGAGTCTCACTCTGTCGCCCAGACTGGAGTGCAGTGGCCGCTCCCGGCCACCGCAACCTCGACCTACTGGGCTCCGGCGATCCTTCCGCCTCAGCCTTCTGAGTAGCTGGAATTACCGGCGCGTGCTACCATGCCCGGCTAATTTTTTGATTTTATTATAGAGATGAGGTCTCGCCTTGTCCAGGCGGGTCTCGAACCCACGGGCTCAGGCAATTCACTCACCTCAGCCTCCCAAAGGCGCAGGATTACAGGCTGAGCCACCGAGCCCAGCTGGAAAATTCTTAATTCTTTTTTTTTTTTAAGTCAGGGGCTCACTCTGTTATCCAGGCTGGAGTGCAGTGGCACGATCATGGCTTACCGCAGCCTTGACCTACTGGGCTCAGGCAATCCTTCTGCTTCAGCTTGCTGAGTAGCTGGGTCTACAGGCCCATGCCACCAGTCCCAGCTAATTTTTTGATTTTGTGTAGAGATGAGGTCTCACTTTGTTGCCCATGCTGATCTTGAACTCCTGAAATTAAGCAGTCTTCCCACCTCAGCCTCCCAAACTGCTGGGATTACAGGCATGAGCTACCATGCCTGGCACAATTGACCACTTTTAGGTGTGCCAGTCAACAGCATTAAGTACGTTCATAATGTTATGCAGCCATCACCAGTATCCATTTCCAGAACTTTTTCATCAGCCCAAACAGAAACTCTGTGTTCATTAAAAAAAAAAATTCCAGTGGTTTTTCTTCTTTGAAAAACGTACCCATGGCAGGTCTTTCTGCCAGAAATCTTTCTTCTTCCTTCATCTTTCTTTTCTTGCTAATAAACTTTGAAAACTTAAAAAAATAAAATTCCTAGCCAGGTGTGGTGGCTTATGCCTGTAATCCCAGTACTTTGGGAGGCCAAGATGGGAGGATTGCTGGAGGCCAGGAGTTTGAGACCAGCCTAAGCAACTTAGTGAGACTCTTGTCTGTATAAAAATTAAAAATTAGCTGGGTGGTAGCACATGCCTGTAGTCTCAGCTACTAAGGAGGCTGAGGCGGGAGGATCTCTTGAACCAGGAAGTCGAGCCAGCAGTGAGCTATGATCACACCAGTGCACTCTAGCCTGCTACAGAGTGAGACTCTGTCTCTTACAACGACAATAACAAAAAAACAAACTTTCCATTCCCACCTATGTCAGGCCACGGGTAGCCTCTATTTTACTTTCTGTCCCTATAAATTTTCCTATTCTAGGTAATTTTGGGTAGTTTTGAGTGATTGCTTAGACAGACTCTTATCCTACTAGGTATTATAGAATGGATTCTTGTTGTTATATTGGGTTTTGTTTTGTTTTCTTGGTTTTCATATTTTGAATTTATAATATATTTAACATATTCCAACATACTGTGTTATTATTATTCTTCTCTCAAACTCCTGGCCTCAAGTGATTCTCCCACCTTGACCTTCCAGAGTGTTGGGATTACTGGTATAAGTCACCACATCCAGCCCATTATTCTTTTTATTTTTTTCTGAGTTGGAGTCTCATTCTGTCACCCAGGCTGGAGTGCAGTGGCACACTCACGGCTACTGCAGCATCAACCTACTGGTCTCTGGAGATCCTTCCACCTCAGCCTTCCAAGTAGCTGGAACTACAGGTGTACACTACCATGCCCAGCTAATTTTTTATTTATTGTAGAGACGAGGTCTTGCCAAGTTGTCCAGACTAGTCTTGAACCTGTGGGCTCAGGCAATCCACTCTCCTCAGCCTCCCAAAGTGCTGGTACTAAAGGCTGAGCCACTGAGCCTGACCCATTATTCTTTTTGATTCTCAAATTATCCAATATTTGACTCTGGGAGTCCTTCATGTTGGCCCATATCTCTATGATACAGCCCTGGTCATTTTTATTATTCTTGCTTCTTAGTGTAATTGGAAATTCCAGACTCATTTTTTACTTTTCCTGCTTCAGACTTGGAACTAGCCATTTTCCCAAGGAATCTTGTTCTTTTGATGGAAATGATCTTTAGAGACCATAATTTGGGTGTTGGGGTGTTCATTATTACTAGATTGGTTATACTTCTGGGACTTTTTTAGAAGATACAGTTAGTAAATACCACAGCTTTTTGTTTTGTTTTGTTTGAGTTGGAGTCTCACTCCCTCTCCCAGGCTGGAGTGCGGTGGCACACTCATGGCCACCCCAGTTTCTACCTGATGGACTCAGGCGATCCTTCCACCTCAGTCTTCCAAGTAGCTGGGACTACAGGTGTGTGCCACCACACCCAGCTAATTTTTTGATATATTGTAAAGATGAGGTCTTGCCAAGTTGCCCGGACTGCTCAATAACACAGTTTTATAAAAAGAAAAAATGTATTCTTTTACTTCCCATTCAAATGAAAGATTATAGGATTTTAACTTAGCTTCTTTGATTTTGCATTTGTATCTTTTAAATCTTATCTTGAAACCCTTGGTTCTAAAAACACAAAACTTGTTTATATACCCTGTGTCTACTTTCTCACTTTCCTTTCTATCTCCAGGGCTTTAAATTTCACTGAAATTACCTTGAAAAGTTTACCAATGGATTTCATTTTGCAAATTCAGTGGTCAGTTCTTGATCCTCATTCAAGCCTTCAGCATCATTTGATTCCATTGATCACTTCTTCCTTCTTGAAGCATTTTTAAAAATTTACTTCTGGGATATCACATTTTCTTGGTTTTCTTCCTATCTCCTTGATGATGTTTGTTTTCCTACATGTTTACCAAATTCTTTGCTCACTATTTCTTCCCACATTTCAGACATTCCTTTTAGGATAATTTTATTTCTTCCAGAAGTTCCTGTATTGAATTTCTATTGGTAGTGAATTCAGTTTTGGAATAGCTGAAAATGTCTTTAGTTCAACCTATTCCTGATAGACCTGTACTGGTGTATGTTGACATTTTCTCTTAGCACTATGAAGGTAAATTCTGCTGCTTTCTGGTTTCTGTTATTGCTGTTAAGAAGTCAACTACCTATCTAATTAGTTATTTCTGTAATCCGTTTCTTTCTTTCTTTTTTGAGAAAGGAGTACTTATTGAGAGGAGAGAAAAGCTCCCACAGTGGGAGGGAACCTGAGGGGGTTGCGCTGGAATCCATATTCTGCTTCATTGGTTAAATTCTATTCTTGGGTCAGTACCACACTGTCTTGATTAGCTTTATAGTACTTTTATTTTTTGAGTTGGAGTCTCACTCTGTCACCCAGGCTGGAGTGCAGTGGCACACTCATGGCCACCCCAGCGTTGACTTACTGGGCTCTGGCAGTCCTTCCACCTCAGCCTTCCAAGTAGCTGGAACTACAGGCACATGCTACCATGCCCAGTTAATTTTTTATTTTATTTTATTGTACAGATGAGGCCTTGCCAAGTTGCCCGGGCTGGTCTTGGACCTACAGGCTCAGGCAATCCACTCACTTCAGCCTTCCAAAGTGCTGGTATTATAGGCTGAGCCACCGAGCCTGGCCCACAGTGTTTTTAATGTGGATTTTAAAAATTTATCCTGCTTATTATATGTTGTGCTTCCCAGACTGTAGATTTGTATCTTTTTTTTTTTTTTGAGTTGGAGTCTCACTCTGTCACCCAGACTGGAGTGCAGTGGCCACTCCTGGCCACCGCAGCCTCGACCTGCTGGGCTCCGGAGATCCTTCTGCCTCAGCCTTCCAAGTAGCTGGAACTACAGGCGTGCGCTACCACGCCCGGCTCATTTTTTGATTTATTGTATAGATGAGGTCTTGCTGCCCAGGCAGATCTCGAACCCGCGGGCTCAGGCAATACACTCACCTCAGCCTCCCAAGGTGCGGGATTACAGGCTGAGCCACGGAGCCTGGCTAGATTTGTTTCTTTTATTGCATGCTGAGAATTGTCAGCCTTTGTCTCTTCTAATACAATTGTATGTTGCTTAAGAATGGGGATTCATTCTGAGAAGCGTGTCATTAGGTAATTTTGTCATTGTGCAAATATCAGAGAGTGTGCTTACACAAACCTAGAAGGTACAGCCTGCTACACACCTAAGCTATATGTCCATTGCTCCTGAGCTATAAATCTGTACAACATGCTACTGTACCAAATACTGCAGGCAATTGCAACACAGTGGTACCTATTTGTATATCTAAGGATATCTAAACATAGAAAAAATACAATAAAAATACTATATTATCATCTCATGGGACCACTATCATATATGTGGTCTGTCATTGGCCAGTGTCATTATGCAATGCATGACTTTATTCTCTTTATTTTGTTTTCTTTTAGGAACTCTGTTTAAGCTTCTGTTAGATGTTTTTTTGCTCTACCCTTTATATTTTTATACTCTCTTAATTTCAAAATACTTGTATCTCTGATTTCTCTATTCTGGGCATTTTTTTCAGATCTATCTCTCAATTTACTAATTTTCTCTTCAAATATATACAGCATATAAAAATATACTGTAGGCCTGGCATAGTGGTAAAATAGCTAATGAATATGTAAAATAATTGCAATAACTTGCTCGACATAAGTAATTCCATTTTGTTAAAATCCTCCATCTTAACTGTCTGCCTGAGCTAAAAATGACCCCCCATTGTATACGTGTAATTGCTGTAACGTTCCCATGACCACAGATCCACAGCTGTGCTTCCCTGAGCTGATCATGCTGACTGTTCTTGCTGGCCACTGAAAACTCCCTAGCCACAAGTTCTGTGTAATTGCATGCCTTGTTAACTGAAATCCAAGAGACTGTTTTGTTTTTAGTTCCTTGTACTCTCACCCCCTGCTATGTAACCCACTTGCAGTTTTTGTCTTTGAAAGCTTGTTGCAAACTTCACTTAAGCATCAAGAGCTTTCTTGGTGTGAGCCTACTCTTGACCCATGCGTTAATAAAGGCCTCATACGGACTTGGTGTGCTAGTGTGTCTCCTTCTTGCACTTTGGTCATAGCAGTGGCTCATGCCTATAATCCCAACACTTTGGGAGACCGAGGTGAGAGGATTGCCTGAGTCCAGGGGTTTGAGACCAGCCTGGGCAACTTGGCAAGACCTCATCTCTAACACAAAAATAAAAAAATTAGCCGGGTGTGGTGGCACATGCCTGTGTAGTTCCAGCTTCTTGGAAGACTGAGGCAGAAGAATCACCTGAGCCCAGCAGGTTGAGGCTGTGGCAGCTGTGAGCATGTCACTGCACTCCAGTCTGGGCAACAGAGTGAGATTCTAACTCAAAAAAAAAAAAAAAAAAAAAAAAAAGCCGTGTGTGTGTGTGTGTGTGTGTGTGTGTGTGTATAATTTGTATATTTAGTCCATTCACTGTATAAAATTTGCCCATTTATCCCCTTCACTGAGTTTTCCCCCAACAGTCTTTTTTTTCTTTTTCTAGAATTTCCATTTAGTTCTCAAGTCACTCTGATCATTTTTATTGTCTCTTGTTAACTCATTTTAGGAAATACATTTTTTAAATTTCGTTTTTCTTTCTTTCTTTCTTTCTTTCTTTTTTTTTTTTTTTTTGAGTCAGAGTCTTACTCTTGCCCAGGCTGGAGTGCTGTAACACGCTCACGGCCACTGTAGCCTTGACCTGCTGGCTTCAGGCAATCCTTCTGGCTCAGCCTTACAGGTAGCTGGATTTTGTTTGTTTGTGTGTTTTTGTTGCTTTTTAAAATTTCTTTAAGCATTCATTCATATATACCTTATAGTCTGTATCTGTTCCAATTTCTAAAATCCTTGAGGGAGATGGAACTCAGAGTTTGTTTATCTTAATGTAATGGAATCCTGGCAGCCTAAGTTGGAGGAGCTTCTTTCCAGAGGGGATTTGTATTTGCTCCTGCTGGTAGCCAAGGAGTTCTACTGCCTTTAGTCTACTTCTACTGTCTCAGATTAATGTGAGAGTGTCAGAGTCATAGTTCCCATCCCCTGGCTGCTGGCCTAGTCTGTTTGTAGATTGCTGTCCTGATATTGACATTTGCCTTCAGAGCAACTCTGTATTCCATGAGTGCTGGATACTTTGTATTCCCAGCTCTGGTTTCAGCTCAGATTTGAGAGAGGTTGGAGGAGAAGGGTGGGTAGGGTGGAAATGGAGATGTCCCTTACTGTGAATTTGGTCATGCATTAAAAAGACTTTTATCAACTGGGTATAGTTGTTTTATTCTATGTAGAAGGACCTATAAAGTAGCTAACTCACTATACTGCCAATAAAAGAAGTCCTATGCCTTTATTTTCCTTTGCTTTTTTTATTGGTTTTTTAAATTTTGAAACAATTTTCTATTTACAGAGAAGTTAGGAGAATAGTACTGTACAAAGAACTTCCA
The DNA here is from genome assembly GCA_027257055.1 of Cephalopachus bancanus. Classification (NCBI taxonomy): domain Eukaryota; kingdom Metazoa; phylum Chordata; class Mammalia; order Primates; family Tarsiidae; genus Cephalopachus; species Cephalopachus bancanus. The sequence goes on along the minus strand of JAPVLO010000409.1, from coordinate 2,477 downwards.
TACTCACTCCATCCGATTCCCTCATCATTAACATTTTGCTGCATCTACTTATCTTTCTGTCTCTTTCCTGAAACATTTTCTCCAAACCATTTGTAAGCCAAGTTGCAAACATAATGTCCCTTCAGTGTGCATTTCCCTAGAACAAGGACATTGTCTTATCTAACTACAATGCAATATTTCTTTTTAAAAAAATCAGGTCATTAACATTGACATGATGCTGTTATCTAACCTACAGCCTTGTTAATATTTTAGCAATTATCCCAATAGGCCTTCATAGCAAATAACATAGTCTGATCCAGGGTTCATTTGATTGAACCAGATCACATTGCATTTAGTTGTAACTTCTCTTGATCTCTTTTAATCTTGAATATTTTCTTAGTCTTGGCCTTTCATGACCCTCACTTTTTTTTTTTTTTGAGTCGGAGTCTCACTCTGTCACCCAGACTGGAGTGCAGTGGCCGCTCCCGGCCACCGCAGCCTCGACCTGCTGGGCTCTGGCGATCCTTCCAACTCAGCCTTTCAAGTAGCTGGAATTACAGGCGCACGCTACCATGCCCGGCTCATTTTTTGATTTATTGTAGAGATGAGTTCTCACCAAGTTGCCCAGGCGGGTCTTGAACCTGCGGGCTCAGGCAGTCCACTCACCTCAGCCTCCCAAGGTGTGGAATTACAGGCTGAGCCACCAGCCTGGCTGAGCCTCACTTTTTTTTTTTTTTTAAATTTGAGTCGGAGTCTCACTCTGTCGCCCAGACTGGAGTGCAGTGGCCGCTCCCGGCCACCGCAGCCTCGACCTGCTGGGCTCTGGCGATTCTTCCGCCTCAGCCTTCTGAGTAGCCGGAATTACAGGCAGGCGCTGCCATGCCCGGCTGATTTTTTGAATTATTGTGGAGATGAGGTCTCACCAAGTTGCCCAGGCGGGTCTCGAACCCGCGGGCTCAGGCAATCCACTCACCTCAGCCTCCCAAAGGCGCGGAATGACAGGCTGAGCCACCGAGCCCAGCGACCCTCACATTTTTTAAGAGAATAGGCCAGTTGCTTTATAGAAGATTCTTCAATTTGGTTTTACTTGGTGTTTCCTTCTGATCAGAGTAAAGTTATTATGTCTTTTCACAACGTGACATGTCCTTCTAAGAGGCACATGATGTTGGTTTGTTTGATAATGGTATTAACTTTGATCACTTGGTTAAGGTGGTGCTAACCGGGTTTCTCCATTGTAAAGTTACGAGTGTCCTGTTGTAATTAGTAAGTACTTTGTGGGAGTTAGTTTGAGACTATACAGATACCTTATTTCTCATCAAACTTTCATCTGTTAGTCTTATCATCCATTCATGATTCTTGTTGGAATCTATGTTTGATGTTTGTGAAATAGTGATTTTCTTTCTTTCTTTCTTTTTAGAAAACAGGATTTATTAAGAGGACAGACAGCCGGGCTCCATGGCTCAGCCTGTAATCCTGCACTTTGGGAGGCTGAGGTGAGTGGATTGCCTGAGCCCGTGGGTTCGAGACCCGCCTGGCCAACTTGGCAAGACCTCATCTCTACAATAAATCAAAAAATTAGCTGGGTGTGGTAGCGCGCACCTGTAGTTCCAGCTACTTGGAAGGCTGAGGCGGAAGGATCGCCAGAGCCCGGCAGGTCAAGGCTGCGGTGGCTGGGAGCGGCCGCTGCACTCCAGTCTGGGCGACAGAGTGAGGCTCCAACTCAAAAAAAAAAAAAAAAAGAAAAGAGGACAGAAAAGCTCCCCAGTGGGAGGGGACAGAAAGGGGTTGCCCCAAATAATGATTTTCTAAGTTCTTTACTCCATCTGAAATTATCTGTTGGCATTCTACTATAAGAACAAGCTCTTTTTTCTTTCTTTTTTTTCAAATGATTTAGTAATTTTATTTTCAGGTATTTTTGCCCTACCATTAAAGCATAAATACATACCAACACTTGCTACATGAGTGTTCATAGCAGTTCTATTAGTAAAAGACAAAAACTGAAAACAACCCACGTCCGTCAATAGGTGAACTGATGTTTACCTTGGGTGCATTTTTGTAATGGAATACTACCCTGCACTTTACAAAATGAATGGTTCGTGCCTACATTTCTTTCTTTTTTTTTTTAAGCAGGATTTATTGAGAAGTCAGAAAAGCTTCCATAGTGGGAAAGGACCCGAGATGGTTGCCAAGCTCTTCTTTCTTATTCATTTCTTCTTCTTACTTATTTATATTAGTGTGAACTCATGGATTCCTATTTTATTCAATGTGTTGAAATTCCTTACTATCATTATTTATTTTCACTGTCACATCATCTTGTATTTAGCCAGTGGGAACTCCTTCAGGCTGGCTTCTGTGTTCCCTTGATGTGTCCCATTCTTTAAGCACTTCCTCACTTTCTGGGACAATACAGTGTTTCAGATTCATCCTGCCCCTTCCCTACTCCAGCCCTGGAATTTCTCTAAGAAGCTCTGGTTCCTGGCTGGTGTCAGTGGCTCCTT